>CM039517.1:6591800-6676947 GCA_022433055.1 Begonia peltatifolia | reverse complement strand
GAGTAAGGGCGTGCGCGCGGACGTACTGTACAGTGGCAGGGTGCGTGGGGCACGCGGCGCTGTGAGCGTGCGCAAGACATAGTGACGTGTAGTTGGTTCGTTCAGCACTGTGAGAGTGCGCGTGGGGTGCGTTGGATTCTTTCCTAGGATTTCAAGACTTACCGTTTTATCTTAAACTGTTTTAAATTGTTTTGTTTTCCACTGCTTAGTTTTTATGTTGAGGACTTCGTGTTCCCTCTTCGAGACGCGAGTTGTTTTCGAGTCAAGTCGAAAATTTTTTTTTTCATACTCACAAATGTTCTTTTGAAAATGATTTGAAAACGAAAGGGGTTTTAAATTGAGTCAGTTATGTCAAGTGTTAGTGTGCGTGTAGTGTGTAGACGTACTGTAGCGCACTGGAAACGTATGAGTTCTCAGGGTGTTACACTCATCTTCCCCAATTTGACTTCTCATTCAAAAATCATCGAACTGGTTAACATATTCCGTAACTGGTTGGTTGTCTTAGACAAGGACATTCCATTGGTCCAACAAATTGCCCCAGTAGGATTGGTATACATACTTTAAATGAAGTCGCCGTTTCATTTCTTCCCAACTGTCAACACGAGGCGCATCAAGTCTTACAAGGAGATCTTCGATACTCTGCCAAAATAGTTGGGTCGTACCAAATAGTTTTAAACTGACAAATTGAACTCATTGATTGTCTGGCACTCTATAACACCCAAAAAAACTATCTATATCTTTTACCCACTGAATAAAGATACAAGGGACTAAACTTTCATTGAAAGTAGGCGCATCAAGCTTGATACGATTAAATAGTTGGTCATCATAGCGATTGGGAGAATAAGAATCTTGTAGATTATAATATTGACCATCATCTCGACCGTAATCCCTATCTCTACGGTCATGACCAAAGTGTTGTCAGCTGTCTTACCGATTATGTTGACGCCTATTATTAGATATTACAGAATTGTCTGTATCTAAGGATGATGATTTTGTTCCACGTTGATTAACCTATTGTCTAAGTGTTTGTGTGCCTTGCGAGGACTAAGCAATTCAATATGGCAGATATCTAATTGCTCTCGAAACTGTTGTTGCTTGTTAAGTATTTGTACTAGTTGTCGAAAAATGTTATCTAATTGGGACGGTTCCATATCTAAAGCACAAGAACTAGATGAGACATGACAACCACTATGTAACTGCAGGCAATGTTACTAATGAAGAATCATTAATGCTCTGAATTTTGAATGAATTGCATATTGAGATCAATAGACAAACAGTGCTCGTAATGAATAATATCCACCACGACCAACTACCACAATTAATTTTATTTTATTTAATATGGAGATTATGATTTCTAATAAAGCAAACAACTAGAATTGATATTTTAAAATAACAAAGCGAAGGCCAAATAACATATCAGAAAATCACCGCTAATTTGATTATCAGAACGAACAATTAATTGGATGATGGTGAAATAAACAGCAAAGGTTATATCAAAAAACAATTTAATAAAGAATATGGAATAATCAATAAAGATTAAATCACGTGACTGTTTAAATCAGATGGCGTTTAGGTGGCTAAATTGTCTGGTTTAATATGGTGACAGGTCATGAAAATTGATATGCATATGAATACGAAGTATTTGTCAGTCACAGCACAAGAACAAAATCAAAACATAATTTAAAACTAACAGTATTGAAAAATTAATAAAAGATTGGAATAAAAAACTCCCTGAGTCTGTTGAATTTACTCGAATATAGCAGATTTAATAATAAAAATCCATTGGAGTCCAAGCAGCAACTCGAAATCCAGTAGTAAATCAGTAACAACCCGATTTGATCTAGAGACCAAATATTCAACAGCAGCCAATATTCGGTCCAGGAGGGTGCATGAACAATCCCCATGAACAGTACTGCCGCCAATGAACAATGCCACCACCGATAAACAGTACCCTGATTAACAATAATAAAGATTGAAAAATTAGGATTTTAAACCAAGATTTTATTGTTTGAAAAAACAATTAAACCTACTCTGATTATCAATTTGATGCATGCAGCAGAATTAGAATAAGAAATATATATGAAAATGGAGAAGAATAGACGAAAAGGAAGAAGAACTATAGTCGAAAAAAGAGAAAGAAGAAGGAAAGCTAGAGAGAAGTAGAGTTGAAAAAATAGCAACATATTGTATTCATTCAATAATCATAATAAATTATCCTTCTCAGTTACAATATTAGCACTTAAATAAAAAAATAATTAAAATTAACCTTAACAGATGAGAAATAATCCTAAAAAAAGAGAAATAGATTTAATTGAAATAAATAAATAAAATATATAAATAATATAACTAAAAGGACGAGGATGCCCTCATCAAAGAGTCACCTCGAAAAAGAAAATCAGATGTTATGGAATCAATCAACATAGTAACAATTTAATGAACTTCGCGTGTACTGTGTATATAAGAACAAATATCATTTTTCAACTATACCTTAGATTTAATAAGACTGATATGGGTCAATTTAAGGAAAATAGATTTCAACTCTACATAGAAGTCCTAGCAATAAGAGACATCATATTTGAGCAAACTCCAGACGATGCATAGTCGAGCTGTTAGCCTTAATTTTATTGATTGAATTTTATAAAATTCAAAACTTTATTCATCACATGAAAATCGCCAAGAGAAAACAATTGTATAACATACGTCCATAAAATTACCTTTATTGTTAGTTTTGGTAAAGCATTGTTGAGTTGAGTTTTAACCCTTAACCTTAATCTATGTATGTTGTCGATGGAGGGAGGTTGACCAATGTAAGATAACTTAACGTTTGATCTAGAGACCATAACCCTGAATCAATGACTTGTGGGTTACTACACTAAGTTTGGTCCATCATCAAACATAACTTAACTACTGACATCTACACAATTGGGTCTCACACTTTAATTAAATACTAAAGTCTATTTTTATTTTATCACTTAATTGATTTTGATTTTATGATATCTATTGATATATAATTATATTAAATATTTAGTCCCATTAATTAATTATCAAATAAATCAAACAATCTTGAATCTAAATTGTATATTTTGATTATAATTATATATCACCAAAATCCTTATGTGAACAGGGGTTGTTATCATGACTAAAGTATTTTAAACTAATCTCGTCCACCAATCATATCAATATAGGATCAAAGTAGCTTTCTTACACTTATTGGTAACTGAACCCATCGATGATCGCATAGACCAATACAATAGATAAAAATGGTCACGTAAACAATGTAACTAAATGACATAGATCAAGCTTGAGTGTTTAGCAAAAAATTACACGCAATGTGATCAATGCAAGCCTATTTCGTACTAGTTCGATTGAATCCTTATGACATCAACAATAATAAAGAATCGCAGTAACATCAATGAAATTGAAAACTTTAATCTGCCAAACAATATTAAATAGCAATATCTATAATCTAACATCCAAATATGCAAAGTAAAATGCAAACTACAAACTCTCACTAATCAATATATCATCAACTAATTTATCACCCATATGAGTTGTGTGTTCGTGAAAACCTTGGGTAGCAAAGCATTATAGTAAAAACTCATATTTTTATAAAATTATTAAATTCCATATGTCGATTTTTGCATTATTGACTAACAACGTGTCATGGATTGTGACACGATGGTCCTTAGAGAAGGACCCGTATATACCAACAAACCGTAATGGAGAAGAGATTATAGGTGTGAATATGCATGCTGACAGTTAACAGAATATTATAATAGAACAAATGAGTGAAATGAAAGATGCGTCAAATGGGAAAAACCTTAGGCGGACCCGAGAGCTATCTTATGTTATGCTCACGGGTGCATGTCTTCCCTTGGGAAGACAACCACCGTTGTGACCGGTTTCTCGTCCTCAACCTTTTAAACTTTCAAGAGAGAGAGTGAGGGAATAGTAAGAGTTCACAGAGCAACCTTGAGTTTGGGGAACAGTGGAAGCACACTTCTCACGATTCAAGAATCGTGGCTTACCTTTCGGCAATCTAAATCCCTTGGAAGAAAAATAGAGTTTTCTATTAATTTGGAAAAAATTCTTTACACCCTCTAATAGCAATGGTTAAATAGAAACCTAAGGTGGAAGATTAGGGTTAGGACTTGATAGGAGATGATTTGAGCCGTTAGATGAGAAGAAAATCGGTGGCCAAACTTTCTCCTTTGTGTGCCCGATCCAACGGTGTAGATGATAGTCAAGTTTTACTTGATCAATGGTGGAAATTTGATGAGTCATCCATCCTTGTGAACATTGCCAATTGTACTTGCAAAACTTACCTTCAACTGGGCTTTTTGGGCCGGTTCCTTTGCTTCATTTCTTTTTAGCCGAGTCTTCCAACCATAATCAATCATCCATCATATATCTAATACTAACCAAACAATCTAATGCATGATACTATAGATAAAGTGCATACATAAAGGCTATAGTTTGCCAAAAATAAAATAAACAAATTTCAAAAAACATTTACACAGTTTATGGCCTAGGAAGACAAATTCTCATTGGGCCTTGAGTTGAGTCCATCCGTGCATCTCAAGCCAAAACGTGCAGGGATTGATTAATGTCGATAACGCTTGGTTCTCATTTGGAATCTTCTAGTAGATCAAGATCTGCAAAATAAACAAAATAATTAGTGGTAAGATTAAGTAAAGTAAGCACCTTTGTTTGGAAACGTGTGATAAGCCTCTTAGGCATTGACTCATTTTGTTTTTTTTTAAGTCACATTAGATTTTTCGATTAATTGGTCAAAAATTGATAATTTGGAAAATTATTGTGTTGTTAAAATTGAGGAAAATTAACCGTTGAGTAAGTTGGAATTTCCCTTGGGTAATGCTTAGGCAACGTTAAGGTTTGAACAAAAGAAGAGTTAGTAGAATTATATTTATGATAAATTTTATTTATTTTAATAAATAAAATTAAAGAAAAAAAAGAAATTATTTTAAAATAGGGTGGAAACCCTATTCCCCTCTCATCCATGTCTTCTTATAGTGTTGAGTGACGTTCATGATTTTGGTTTTTTTTTAGACTCGGACGGGTTTATTGATTTCGAGATAGTGCCAGAGTTTACCACTCATGTGCGGAAGAGAAGTAGTGATCGTCGAAATAGAGATTTTATGTTTTTTGTATTGCATTGCACGTTTTTCGAAAAATATTATTTTGGTGAGTTTCCACCTATAAAAATATGACGGTGCCTAATCGCTAGCACGTCGGTTTTATATGTTTAAGTACGTATAATTTTTTTCATGTTTACTTTTAGCATCTATGATATTTGGCTTTGTTGTGGCCTGCTAAGAGAATGAACCATCTTGATACTTTAGGCAGTTTCAGTGTCAAAGTATACTAGGTTATCCTATTACACCTTCTATTGCATGAAGATATATTCTTTGTACGTACACAAAATGATAATAAGGCAACGATGATGCTCTTCTTTAGTTTTGAATCCTTAAACCAAAATAAGGCGTTGATTGTTTGAATTGTTGTCACGAATGACTGTCGCTCGTCGACCACTCGGGTGACGAGTTAGATCATCGGATCGCTATCATGGTTTTTCTTTGGTCTAGATTTTCAAATCATTTTCTTTTTGTGATAATGTGCCAAAATAGTCCTTGTGTGACTCCTTTTTTTCACCAACGACATTTTCAGTAGAAAATGGTAGGATTTATTTTTGTTGTATAGTCACCTATGTACATGACATATTTTATAATTACCTCAATGAGAGCTTGTGGAGTTGATTTTGATAAATAGAAACAAAGAGATTTCCTTAATAGTTTTGTAAACTCATGCATAGTTTTAAAATAAGAATGCGTTTTGGAATGAATCTAAAAACTCATTTTTAAATAAAATGAATTAAATATAACATTTGTACTGAGTTAGTCATTCGCTTCAATGACCCCCTCCATTCCAAATAAAGAAAAGAGCGACTAACTTTAGTGGATATTTGAAAGAGATAGCTTGTTATTTCTCTTTCTGTTAAAATTATAATTGTTTTCTTAGTAAGGATTCTAGTTATTTAATTTTGAACGGTAGACCTAAGTGTCAGATTTGAATTATTTATTGCACTATTTACTTGAGATTTCATCATGTGAGTTTGACTCTATATTTTTTTAAAAGACTTACTGCAAACCAACTTTGGGCAAGCTAGTCGGGTTTCCTCCTGACAATCTGATTGCCTGACCCAAGTTTCTGCTTTAGTCCATACACGGGTCATGATAATTATGTGTCTACTAGAGTTGCAAAGTAATAAGTAGATTTCTTAGCTTGTTTTTTCTCTTTGCAGTGGAACTTTTATAGCTTCCAAATATTTACCTCTTTCCATTTGATTTTGCCAGATGAGTAATTTATGTTTTATAATGCTTGAATCTTTTTTCTTTTTTCACACCTTGAGAAATAAACTCATTTAGAGTCAAAGTCTCATCTATGACAGTCATAATTAACTTTAAACAGGCTAAATACAGAAGACCTATCAAAACCAAATGCACAGGCGAGCTCATAAATAAATCTAAGTTGTGTGGCTTTAATTTAGAGTAATGCTAGAATCACACTCTTCAAAAAACACTCTTAGAAAACTTACTGAGATAGCACCTACATGGTAAGCTTAATCATTTTCACTTAATTTTAATTATGTTGTACAATTTTATAATTTAGTTTTTATCTTGCATCTGACTCTACCCCTAACCCTCATACAAGATATCTAAGAGAAGCGATGAACAAAGATTCATTCTCAGGATTTTGAACTATCGTCGATTGAGAAATCCATTGCTCTAGCAGTACTCCTTATTTCTATTGTTGACATTTTTTTTATGTTCTTGTTTGATTTGTTGATGTCAATTGACTCTGTCATGTTGCAGACTTTGAATACCTAGTTTGATAGAAATTTTTGTTTTGAAAATTGCGTGGTAGGAAAGGCTGGCACTGGTGCCATTGTCCTTTACGGACTTCAATTATTTAATCAAATTCTATTTTCTACCTGAGAGAGAGTGCAACGATCCGGCTCCGCCGTTGAGGATCCGTGAATCGTGCAGTCTGGCCCCACCATCCAGTATTTGTGACCGCCAGTCCGACCCTGTTAGAGGGATCCACGAACTGTGCTCGTGAATTTTTTTCCCCTGCCGAAGGAGTTTTTTCCTTTACAGCTACACGAACCATGGACCTGGCAGACTTAAGTACGAAGGACAAGAGTAGCAGGTTTTTTTCTGCAACGATCCGGCACCACCCTCGAGAATCTACGAATCGTGCAATCCTGCCCCACCCTCGAGGATCCGTGAACTACCAGTTTGGTCCTATCAGAGGGATCCGTGAACTGTGTTCATGACCTTCTTCCCCTGCCGAAGGAGTTTATGCCTTCCCAGCTACTCGAACGCTGGACCTAGCAGACTTAAGTACCAAGGACAAGAGTAGCTAGTTTTTTCTACAACAATCTGGCCTCACCCTCTAGGATCTGCGAATCGTGCAGTCTAACCCCACCCTTGAGGATCCATGGACCGCCAATCTAGGCCTATCAGAGTAATCTGCAAACTGTACTCATGACTTTCTCCCCTGCCAAAGGAGTTTTTTCCTTCCCAGTTACTCGAACCCTGGACCTGGCAGGCTGAAGTACCAAAGACAAGAATAGCTGTTACCACTTGAGCTAGTGGATCCTGCCTTTTTCTGCAACGATTTGACCCCACCCTCGAAGATCCGCGAATCGTACGTCGGGCCCCACCCTAGAGAATCCGCAAACCATTAATCCGGCCCTGTCAAAGAGATCTGCAAATTGTGCTCATGACCTTCTCCTTTTTCCGAAGAAGCGTTTGCCTTCTCAGCTACTCGAACCTTGGACCTGACAGGCTTAATACCAAGGACAATGATCATGACACTTCCTAAAAATCAAAATTCTTACTCAATAGAGGAACAATATCACCATTTTGGTTCAATAAGATACCAAAGTGGATGATTAACTCATTTCATACTAGAAATAATCGCAGGAAATCTTTTGATAACACGGATTCCTATTTCTTAATGATATCCCACGATCAAGACAATTGGCTAAATCTCGTGAAACCATTTCATAGAAGTTTATTGATATCTTCTTTTTATAAAGCAAATCGATTTCGATTCTTGAATAATCCACATCATTTCTACTTCTATTGTAACAAAAGATTACTTTTTTATGTAGATTAAGTTGTCCTTGGCATTAAAGTTTGCCAAGTCTAGGGTTCAAGTTGTTGGGAAGACAAAGACTCCTTCAGCAGGTGGAGGTCATGAGCACAGTTCGTGGATCCCTCTGATATGGCTGTATTGGCGGTTCGCGGATCCTTGAGGGTGGGGCCGAACTGCACGATTCGGGGAATTTCGAAAGTGGGACCGGATCGTTGCAGAGAGAGAGATAGACCTTGTTTTGTGTCACATACCAATCACAGAGACAGAGGAAGGAAGGATGCGAGACTAAGGGAGGGATATGATGAGAGAGATCATAAGCATTCATATTAGATAGGCTAGGATCAGGTTAGAAACTCTTGCTAGGAGCTCTACTGCCTCGGACATGGCATCCAACCTGACAATATGATGTCTAGGTATGCTCATTTCTAGTTTTAGATAGAACTTGTAGAGTAAAAAAGAAGGAAATGAGGAAGACCGCAAAGACTAGAGAGAGAGAAACTTTTCTTCTAAATCTATTTCTTTTACCACATAATCTAAAGGGAACTGTAATGTACAATATATATACTAAAGGATTAAGAATAAAGCAATAAAGTACAAAGCTTATATGCTAACATCTCCCCTCAAGCGCAAGACCGTATACCGAAGATCTTGGACGTAAAACCATAGAAAGTTGAGGGTGGAAGAGGCTTTGTAAGCCACCTTTTCTCGAACAAAATAGAAATCAATTTTAACATGTTTAGACTCGAAGTGTAGGATGGGATTAGAGGCAAGATACGTTGCACTCAAATTATCGCAAAAAAAATAAAAAAGAACCGTAGATGAAGTAACACTAATTTCTTGAAGAAATGATTGTATCCATAGAACTTTCCCTACACCATTTCCAAGACTGCGGTATTTGGATTCAGGGCTAGAGCAAGACACAATCTTTTGTTTTGCAGATGACGAAGAGATAAGATTGGGACCTAGGAAGATGCAAAAACCACTCGTACTTTTGTTGCCATCCAGGCACGAGTCCCAATCAGCATTCGTATGACATGTCAGTTTAACACAACTAGAAGCTGAAAAATAGATACCAAAGGAAGAAGTACCTTAAAGATATCATAAAATGCATTTGATGTATTCCTAGGGAACATTTAATGGTGTGTGCATAAATTGAGATACCTTGTTCACAACAAAAGGAATATCTTGCCTAATAAGGCAGCAGTATTGTAGACCATAAACAATGTTAAGATAGAGAGAGCCATCAATAAGAGGAGTACCATAATGTCCTGAGAGAACTAGTCCTAAAATCATGGGAGTGGGAATGACACACTTCAGGTTATAAACCAAACAGAAGCATAAATGAAACAAAAACTCAACGAAAACCTGCTTCTCGGATTAAACAGATTATGAAAAGAAAATGCAGCAACTTACGGAATATGTAACTTTTACGATTTTAAACTAAATGAGCTGAAATTTTAAATGAAGTTTACTCCATGTGAGGATGAAATACCCTATAAATTTCATGGCCTAACTATGTGCAAAGTGAAAGTTACGGACAAAATACCAAAGGTCGCCGAAAACGCAAGTGACTGAAGAACGTCACCAAACTATTGCTCGAGACCATGAAACCAATTCTGATATTGTCGATTTCATGGTGCACGGGCCTAATAGGGGGCAAAATGAATGGCCTCGAACCAATGGTGTCTGCTCTCATTACGCCAAACCTGGACATAAACATGGAAATTGTTTTCAACGAATTAGGTTCCTGCATTGGTGGTATTCCAAGAATCGCACCAATGGAGCATAAGGTAGAGGTGGTGACAAGTCTAGACAAGGAAGAAGAGGAAAAAGTGCAGGTAAAGGCGGCCGCGGGCAGGTAACACATGTCACAACCACCTCAAAGCCTCTTACTCCGACACCCGTACAAGAGTCTGATCATTGTGGCATACCTAATCTATTGGATGATCAGTGGGTTACGCTTGTGAACATGCTCAACAATTCAAAAGGGCAATCTTCTTCAACTAAAAAGTTGAGTGGTAAGTTTTTCGCTCAATGGATCATCGACGCTGGATGCTCGAATCATACGACTGGTAATGCTAAATTATTTAGCCAATTGTTTGATGTTTCCCCTGCTTCTATTAGGCTGCCAAATGGGAAACAAACCATTGACACTAAGGAAGGCATGATATCTTTGAGCAAAAATATGATGCTCAATAATGTATTATACGTTCCAGATCTTACTTGTAATTTGTTGTCGATGTCTCACTTGCTTGTCGTTCTATCTTATTTTGTCACTTTTACTGATAAGCTTTGCATCATACAGGGCCGTACTTTGAGGACTATAGTTGGAGCAGGAGAACAATATGACGGGGTTTATTGGTTTCGGCCTTTGCGACAACTACAAGCTTATCAAGCAATTGTGGGAGATAAACGAGAATTGTGGCATCGAAGGTTGGGACACCCTTATCAAAAAGTAGATTTATTTTGGCATGATATTATTGGAAATAATGGAAATAAGGATGTTAATGTTATGCATGAACCTTGTGATATTTGTTTGAGAGCCAAACAAACTAGATGCATGTTTTCGTTGAGTAATAGTAAAGCAAAAAATGTTTTTGATTTAATCCATTATGATACATGGAGTGCGTATACTTTGGCTGCTAGTTGTGGTGTTCATTATTTTTTAACTATTGTTTATTACTATTCGGGAGCTGTATAGGTTTAATTGATGTCTGCAAAATCTAAGGTGCTCAACTTATTCAAAAATTTTGTAGAATTGTTAAAACACAATTTGATAAACATGTTAAAATTCTACAAAGTGATAATGGAAAAGAATTTACATGTCTTCATCGGTTTTATGCTGACAATGATATTATTCATCAAATCTCTTGTGTCGACACTCCACAATAAAATTGGAGGGTAGAACATAAACATAGGCATATTTTTAATGTGCCTCGAGCATTACTTTTTCAAGCTAATCTTATCATTTCTTTTTGGGAGGAGAGTATAATGACGGCTACCTATGTCATTAACCAAACTCCTATTTTATTACTCAACAATAAAACACCATACAAAATTCTCTTAGGTTCACCTCCTAAGTATGATGTTCTTCGTGTTTTCGGTTTTCTTTGTTTTGTCAAAAATCAACCTTGTATGAAGGATAAGTTTGGCTCTCGCTCTCGTCGATGTGTCTTTGTGGGATATCCATTTGGTAAAAAGGAATGGCATTTGTATGACTTGGAGAAACAAATTTTCTTTATATCTCAAAATGTTGTTTTTTGTGAACAACAGTTTCCTTTTGCCAGTGAAGTCTATTTGCATAATACTAAAGATGAGTTTGAAAATAAGGAGTATTATGATACTATGACTTATTTGGAGGATACTACCTTAGTAAGGGGAGTGATGAACACTCGACTGTGGCAAAAGAAATCGATAGCGGAGCAACACAACACGTCACACCACCTCCGGGTGACGACTTAGAAGTTGTCCAGCAACTTGATGTTGGTGCAACTTCAGATAATGTGGAGGTCGTGATTAATAAAGAAAATGTTCCGCATGAAACTGGTCAATGTCAAAGAATAAAGAAACTTTCTAGTAAACTCAAAGGCTTCATCACAAACACCTTTCGAGTTTAAAACCCTGTCACATCATCTATCACAACTCCGTCAAAATCCTCAGGTACTTCTTTTCCCATTGCTTGTTATGTAAATTGTGATAAGTTTTCTGTGAGACACACCCATATTTTGGTAGCAATTACTACAGGCAATGAACCTACCTCTTTTAAAAAAGTTTGTTAAAGACTCTGGTTGGCAGAAAACAATGCACGAAGAGATTGATCCACTTGAGAGAAGTGGGACTTAGACATTAAAGGACCTTCCACCTGGGAAGAAAGCGATCACGTGTACGTGGGTCTATAAAGTCAAATATCAATCTGATAGTATGGTTGAACGATTAAAGGGGCACTTAGTAGTGTACGAGAATCGACAAGTTACTGGAATTGACTTCAATGAAACATTTGCCCCCGTCGTTAAAATGGTCACGATTCGCACATTTTTTGCTGCAATGACAAGAAAATGGGAACTGCACCAGATGAATGTGCATAATGCATTTTTATATGGAGATCTTGATGAGAATGTATATATGCAACTCCCTCATGGTTTTAAATTTACTACTTTGGGTAAGGTATCACAATTATGCATTGTATAGACTCCAACAAGCGCCTTGGAATTGGTTTGCTAAGCTCTCTACTACTTTGAAGGATATTGGTTTTAAAAAATTTTATACTGATTACTCATTATTTAGTTATTCCAAGAGTGATGTTGCTTTATATGTTCTTGTGTATGTAGATGACATTATAATCACTAGTTCTTCTTTTTTGGCAATTGAAAAATTTCAAGAACACAAAAACCACCATCTTACACTATTAATGGTGTTGTCTTTCAGTATTTAGAGAAGTATCGACATAGGGTGCCTAATCTACTCGACGATTACACGACCTGAATTGTGTTACTTCGTACATATATTACCTCAATTTATGGGTGATCCTCGTGTTGAACATTGGGACGCTTTGAGAGTATTGCGGTATTTAAAAGGTTGTGCTGGATAAGGTATTCTGCTGTGCGGGGAGAGTAATTTTCAACTCTATGCCTTCTGTGATAGTGATTGGGCAAATTGCTCTTTGACTCGGAAATCATTGACTAGTTACTTTGTCTTATTAGGCTCTTCCCCAGTCTATTGGAAAACGAAAAAATAGCCAACTGTTTCCCGATCTTAGGCAGAGGCCGATAGATATATGGCCATTACTACATGTGAGTTAAAATAGTTGAAATCCCTTTTGGGTTGTTTTGGGATACAACATGTGCGTCCCATGCAATTGTTTTGTGATAGTTAAGTTGTTCTTTATATAGCGGATAATCTAATTTTTAATGAACGAACGAAACATATAAAAATGGATTGTCACTTTGTTTGTGATGTCTTTGCAAGATGGAACGATTTCTACATCTTATATTCAGACCGATGCACAACTAGTGGGTATTTTGATCAAAGCTCTTGGTAAATTACAATTTTATTTGTTTCTTCTCAAATTGGACATTTGCAATCTCCATGCTCCAACTTGAGAGGAGTATTATCTTTGTAAATATTTTTTCTTAACTTAACTTATTTGGTCTCTAGATTAACTTTTTTATTTATGTCATTATTCTTGTTGTACAAGTAAAGATGAAATTAACTTTGTATAAATCCAAGACTACGGCCAACTCTAATGATAAGGAAAAATCATTCCACAAAACTCTTTACAAGGCTAGAGGGAAGTTAATAAAATAAAAACAACGAAAAATGTTGCAGACTGCACCTATGCATTGGCAGCAGAATTATGTTCTTTTCTTTTTTATGTTTGTGAAAAAAAGAAAAATACATTTGTCTTTGTGATCGGCAGAGAAAAGCAAGGAACAATAACAAGAGGAAATACTGGAGAAGAATTTGAAGAACCAGATTCTAAATCAAATATGTGGAGTCTTAATCTAACATGTATAAAGAGATGATTTTATAATTAATAGAAATTGGAATGGGAAAAGAAGATTCATCAGCGTTCGTCATATATAAGACAGAATCAAACTGAAAACATAGACAGGTTGTGCTTTCGTTTTCTTTCAGTCTTTTTTGAGGTTTGATTCTTCCTATAATCATTTGTCTTTTAGTACTCGTAAGAGAGTAGCCCACAGTTGAACAAACATGATCACAAATGTCTCTGCAGAAACATAACTTTCAACCTCCTATGCAATTTTCAGAACAAAAGTTTCTACCAAACCCTAGGTATTCAGAGTCAATTGACAGCAACGAATTGAACAAAAACATAAAGAAAATACCAACAGTAGAAATAAGTAGTAGATAGTTCAGATCCTGAGACATTGCTTCTTTCAGATATCTCGTCTGAGGATTAATGGAAGAGTCGGAATCAAGATAAAAACTAAATTATAAAATTGTACAACATAATTAAAATTAAAATAAAATATTTAAGTGGAAATGATTAAGCTTGCTATGGACGTGCCACCCGGCAAGTTTTTTAAGAGCGTGACTCTAACATTATTCTTATATATTACCAACAGTAGTGTACCTTTTTATATTCATTTTATCCTTCTACTATAGTTAGAGGAGATTAGCTAAATGCATAATTGTCTCGATCTTGTTATTTTATTCATAAAATAATTTTAATTTCTCGACGGACATCTAGTCATTATCTTCAACATATATACTGCCTCATAAGGTTTATTTAATCGCATTCGAGATTATCACAAAATTCATACTATTTCAATGATCTCACATTTTCAAGATACCTAGCACAGTTTTTTGGACAAAATATGAACTTATAAGCGGTAC
This sequence comes from Begonia peltatifolia, assembly GCA_022433055.1. NCBI lineage: Eukaryota > Viridiplantae > Streptophyta > Magnoliopsida > Cucurbitales > Begoniaceae > Begonia > Begonia peltatifolia. The sequence goes on along the minus strand of CM039517.1, from coordinate 6,662,406 downwards.
TCAATCATTAATAATAATTCCTATCAAATAAATAATTTATCTTTAAACTGAATTATTATTCAAATAAAAAACCTTACCAGTATCATATATTTATTGCCGCAAGTGTGTATGTGACGCTGGTAAATATTAACCTTTCTTTAGGCCGATGGAATACTGCAATGAGTCACACAATCTTAATATTCAAGATTAATAAATCTAAGTAAGAGAGTCTAAGCTAGATAAGATGTAACTTAAATAAATCAGTCAAAACATATCCTAAAATATTTCCACCAAACCAATATATGAATTTAAAAATTGGATATTTTTTTGTTAAAACCCAAGCATCACCACCGAGAGCCAACTCTAAAACAATGCGGCGCTAAAACATTTCTGCCTATGCATTAAATTTCTTATGATGTGGCATAGCTACTTAGACATGACGCTTCTCCAAATTTTCGTGACAGAACAAAACCAAAAGGCTTAAATTTTAGGGTTAAAAACAAAACAAAAAAATCTTAAACTTTTTATAGAAAGAAATCCCAAACTATTAATTTCATTTGTCTAAATTTTAAATTATAAAAAATATAATATATCAAACTCTGACAGACGTCCGATCACCGTTCATTCGCTAGGAACGGACGACTGATCTAGAAACAACAGCCATCCATTCTGGACACGTCGGATCAGACGAACGACTTGGGAGGTAAAAACTGTCCGTTCCACGTGCGGTGCACGGGCTGGACAAAGGATGGCCGTTCTTCGACAAACGACCATCTGTACCACGGACTAATACGAAAGCGGACGACCATGTTCTGAGAATGGCCGCTCATTTCACCATTAGAGATGAGAACGAACAGTCGTGATATGAGAATAGCTGTTCATTTCATCATCAGGAACAAGAACGGACGGCCGTTTGAATATAACGGTTGTCCGTTGTTAAAAATTAGGGCTAAGAATAGAGAGTCACCACCCCTACAACGGACGGTCGTTGTCAAAATTAAGGCTATAACATAGGGTCACTATCCCGACAACGGTCGTCCGTTCTCCGACACTATATAAGCAAACAATAGTCAGAAACGGCGAAACCTTCCTAAAACCGACAAATCCTCTTAGCCACTTTGTATTTTTTATTTTGCAAAATCCGAGCGATTCACGCCCCACCTTGCTCATTACTTCATTCTCGATTGTTTTGGTCGATGTTCATCCAAAACCTCACAAATCTGAGTTTCAAAATCCAAAAATCCCAAATTCATTCTAAATTTCCAAATACCCTCTAAAATGGTAGAGCGATTGGTGATTAGACGGAAGGTTGGGCCGACGGAATGTCAGACACCGTCAATGTCGCAAGGAGGTCTTGCACAAGGTGGCCCAACGAAGCATCAGCCACCATCAATGGCAGATGTGCCGCGACCTCGACATGGGTTCTTGTCGAGGGAATTTTGCAACCAGATATGCTGACAGCAGTTTAAACTATATCTAGTACACTGCTGGGTCATGCATTCGAAGACCGTGGACTTCAAAGGATGGGCGTCTTTGAACATCCAGGAGATGTTCTGCAAAACTGACCTTTACAGTGGTTATAGTTTGTAGGGGCGATAGTTGTGACCCTATTGTTCGTCTATTTTACGCAAACCTGAGCTTCACCAAAAGGTCGGGAGTTATAAAGACGTACACCTTGGGTATATAGATTGAGGTTACTCCAGAGATGGTCAACGCGTTGATCGGGTTTGTTGGAGAAGGGACAGAGAGGTACTACCACGACTCCCGGGACTATTCTTTTGTAGATTCGGCCAAGGGAATTCATTTCATTAGGAAAATCCATCACAACACTGACATTATCGGGTTCATGAAGCCCAGAAACAGAGACCTAAATGTCAGAGATCAGGTCGTGGACAACATGGTGTCCACATCTTTCTACTGCGGCACGGACATAGAGATCTTGTTAGCTGCATATATCTCTATGCATGGAGAAGCTGTACAGCAGGAGTAGGTTCGACCTCGACTTTGTGATTATAAGTCACATGGGGGAAATCGGATGGACACTGAATAATAATCTGCTATACGGTGTATTGATTCAGAAGATCATCAGACAACTTGAGATTCAGTTGCCGTCTGGAGAGCAGATAAGATCACAATGGGCCGTCAATGTATTTGGCCAGATTCATTTGGTTCGGATGAGCCTAGTCGAAGCCGATGGGATGTGGACACTAAAGGGAGATCAGGAGGTCTCTATTTCTCGGGATATTCACATGCAGGAAGCTACAGCGCGGCTGGAGTCCCCCCAATGGTCCACCAAGAGGGCTAGTAGGACGGATATAGAGGTTTTCGCAGACAAACTTCATCATATCAAAGTGAGTCTGACAACGTCTCATACAGAGGTGATGGAGTACCTGAGAGGGATGATAGAGTATCAGAGAGAGACAAGACAAATCATACTGAACAGGATGAAGGCTGATGATAACGATGTCCCAACTCCGTCGACCGATGACAACAATGTCCCACCTGAGGTCCTCCCACCGTCACTTTAGTTTATGTTTTATATTTTATTTTCTGTACTTCAGTTTATTGTAATCTAATTTGATGTACTTTATGTTGATGTACTTTACATTTATGTAATTGAGTTTGACGTTGTTTAGTTTGATGTTATTCAGTTGTTATAATTTAGTTTGTACTATAAAATTCTAGAACTGTTTGGTTATTTGAATTTGGAGAAAATGTTTGACATTAGCGATGAGAGTCATAAAATAGAGAAACTGTGCCTAATTTTTCAATTGTTTTTGTTATGTTTGCAAGTGAAAAGAAATATGAAATCATTATGTTTGCAAATAAAAAGAAAGAGGAAATCGAATGTAAGTGAGTTTAAACCCTCATATTCGATTTCATCTTTCTTTGCATTTGCATTTTCAAACATAAATAATGATAGTCAATAATTTTTGTCTCGGGCGCGCGTCGAATATTCATGTACATAATGAACACTATGTTAGAAAATAATTAAAGTTTATTTTTGAAAAAAAAAATTGAAATGTACCTGCGTCGCGTCAAATGTGTGGAACCTCATAAATGTATCTTACGAAGTATAGGCAGTATCAGCGCCTGAAGTGGATCCTCTGTCAAGACAAGTGCGACTATTATGCCCCTAACGCTGACATATACAGCACGACATCGTAGATTTTCTCTTAGAAATTATCGACCTTGAAAGCTCATCGACATCACGCACTCTATTCTTTTTTGGCCTACCAGGTTGGCACCTTCTCTCGAGCAGAATTATTTCGTTCATTCCGTGTATAGGTAGCCGTATGTCCATGCTATTAATGGGACGAATGAAGTTCGAGTACATCTTTACATATGTTGCCGGGTGATAGTGTCGATGGACGAAATTTTTCAATGCCAGTCTTATGAAACGTATCCATAGAATGGAATAGACACATGAGATTCCAATAAGCTCCCACCTGCAACAGTTGCATGCGCCCGCATTCAGGTCAACAACATATTGTTCGCGGCCGTTGCTAACCTTAAATTGTGGATCTCCTGCTAACGAAGCACTCCAATTTCGAGTTACATGCAGCATCTTCTCAAACTTTTTCTTTATCTTAAGACAGAGGAGGTCTGTTGACGCGAGCATCTTCTAGTATTTTTTTACAATGCGAGTCATCAAACACTTTCGAATCATCTTAAACATGATTAGGATCGGATTGTCCCTGGCCGACAATATAACTGTATTAAACAACTTGTATAAATTATTCAAGTCCATGTTGCACTTGGGAATCAAGGAAAATGCATGACTAGCCCAATAGCTAGGTTGTGCTCGTTGAAGCCATATGTAGGCTTCCAGGTTAATCTGATGTAGTTTCCTCATTTCTATCTCAAAATTATAATTTGTGGTTGCCCTGACCTCACTCCACATTGCATCTCTATACGCTTTATCTCGAAATTGGCTTTTGAAGTTTGCGTACATATGTCGAAGGCAGTAGCGGTGTTCGGCAAAACCTAATTCTTCCTGTATAGCATATGACAACCCATAATATGTGAATGAAAAACAGAATCAACATAAAACAATATAACAATCACAATGCCTCGATATTTGTGTCGTGAAAATAAAAAAAATAGTGGGAACAATAATAAAAATATCATCGCTGTAAAATGTGGACAATATTGATCAGGATAATTCTCAGAAAATACTGTACTGGACAATCTTATATACAGAATTACCTTTCCAAGTAAGTTTCTATAAAAGGCTAAAAAACGGTACCACTTAAAATTCAATCTTATAGACAGAACTTACTTATACAGTACAATTACACCACTAAATAAGCGGTACGACAAATAGTAGCAAATGTCATTCGACACAATTGTACCTTTTATCGATCCGACATAATTGTCCATCTGCCTCCATCTTGAGTGTTTAGGTCGTCTTTCAATATTTCCATAAACCACTTCCATGAGTCTGTACACTCTGACTCTACATTCGCAACGGCAACAGGATAAATGTCATCGTTGCCATCAATACTGATGACTGTGAGTAATTAGTTTGGGCAATAGCTCTTCATATGACAATCATCCAAACAGATAATAGGTCTGCAATACTGCAGCAAACCTACGTTGCAAGCAGTCATACATAGGTACGTTATTTGAAATACGCATGATTCATTTTGGCCAGAGCCCACCAGATAATCATGTATTCTCATTGTACTATCCGGATTTGATCTACGTATTTATTTTACATACGACCACAATAGTTTGTATTGTTCTTCGCTCCTCCCGTCATTGAGTTTTCAAGTATCGCTTTTTGATCTTCTGGCAATACTAGGTGAAATGCTCATATTCAAATCATTCATCACTGTCTCGATAATAGAAGGAATTTCTCATTTATGTTGACTTTTGAACCTATCCAAATAATGGTTTGCAACCCATTTTGCAAGAGCATGACGATTTTCAATTTTCCTTGCACAGCTGTGAGATTCGGTGTAACTCTTTATTTGGAATGTAAGCTCATTTTGCATGATCGAAGCATACAGTCACCACTCACATCCGCCTTCATACGTGGCCGTGAGTCGTCGAGTTTCACTTTTAATGAATTTGATGTCATATCTATTATTTAAAGCATATTCGACTATTTCGTCTCTAAATGCCTGTAGAGAACTATATTGTTTACCAAAAAAACCCATAGAAATTTCTTCCTTTACCAGTATATTTTTCACCTCTTCGTCCTCCGACTCAACCGGTGCTCGAATCTCATCGTCTAGGGTTTGCGAGGTTTAATGCCCCTATATTTCTCCAACACCTTCTAAATGGTCAAATGCTCAAAAATCACCGTATCTGGGTGTGTCGTCTGAATACCAGTCTATGTTGGTATCAATACATATACTTGAATCAGAATCTATCGACGTCGCTAATAAAGAGAAAAATAAAACGTCACTCGAGGTGTCAAAGTTTTCGAGATTTGTGAGTTCAGTGTTGACGGTCATTTCCTTATATAATATAGAAGAACGTATAGCCGTTCTCTAGAATGGTTGTCCGTTCTGCTGGCCTGTGATTCAATAATTGAGTTACGTACCGGACCGAAAACTGATCGAGGAAACAGATGGTCGTTTGTCGAAGAACGGTCATTCGTTGTCTAGCCCGTGCACCACATGTGGAATAGAACCCTCCTAGTCGTTTGTCCGATCCAACATGTTTAGAACTAACAGTCGTTGTTTCTAGATCAACCCTCCATTTTAGGTGTGTACAGTGAACGGAATGTGATCGGTCGTCCGCTAGAATTTGATTTGTTATGTTTTTTATAGTTTAAGTTCTGGATTGATAGAATTAATAGTTTAAAGTTTTTTTAAAAAAAAACCCAAAGTTTAAGATCCTTTTTTTTTTGTGTTTTAAACCCTAAATTTTTTGTTCTAAAGTAAAAAATCTTATATTTAAACAAATGATTTTATGAAATTTAAATATCAAAAAATCCAACAGAAATTCTTATTTGACACATGCATAATTAGAGATGTTAAACAGGTGGGATAGCCAGCCCGCCCGCCCGCTCGGCTCGTTACTGTAGCGAGTCGAACCAACTCGACCCGCTACAGTAACGAATGACGAACTGAGCCAATCTTGGCCATCTGGGCTCTCGAGCTCGTCAATGACTGGGTCAACGAGCCTGCTCGCGAGCTGTAGTTTGGGTCTGTGTTTGCCTGCCGTCTCTGATGCCCAAAAATGGCCAACTCGGTAGTAGAGTCGATCAATCGCGGATGAGGGCGATCAATCGACCATGCCTCTGCCATCAACAAAATTGAATAAAGGGAGGGCGTGCGATCGATCGGCGATGGCTGTGGTAGGGGCGATTGATCACCCTCGCTAGAGGCGATCAATCGCCCCTATCACATGGCAGTAGGGGAAATCCATCGCCTCTACTAACTTTAGCTCTGTCAACATGACAGAGCTGAGGGGCAGTGGTAGGGGCGATTGATCTCTCCCACTAGAGGCGATCAATCGCCCCTATCACATTTGGCAGTAGGGGCGATCCATTGCCCTACTAGCTTTGAGCTTAGTGGTAGGGTGATTGATCGCCCCACCAAATGCACTCCGAGCGATCAATTGCCTCAGATTTCTAACAGTTATCAGATGTGATGACCGTTGCTAAGAAGATTGGCCCAGATTTCCAATGATCTGATCTGTCAAACCTAAACGGTAACAATACCATTACTCTCATAACTATTAGGCGCAACAGTAATGTGGCCGTTGGAGCAGGGAACTGCTCTGCTCTAAATTTTTTCTATAAATTCTTCAGCTTACATTCCTTTTCTTTCACCCCAATCTCTATCAATCTCTCTTTTTTCTCTCAATCAATTTGTAATCAATTTGCTGTAAATCCATTTGTTACTCTCAATTCTTTGTTGGTTCGAGAAGGTAAAATTTAGTTTATTTTTTTTACATATATTTACCTAATTTTTAATTGTATTTATAGTTACACTAACTTAATTTTGTTACATTAATTTTTTTTAGCTTTCGTACAAGTGACTTCACCAATTCACAACCCCTATGAGCTTTCGTTGGACATTGATTTGTAGTATCATTTTGTTATTTAAAATTTATTTTAAATATTTATTTTTAGTCATAGATGCACGTAATTATAATATTGATAATGATATTGAAGAAATTACGGAATTAAATCTTTCATTTTCAATAGGACAATCATCTGCACAAACATCAGCATTCACTTCATCACCTCAAAAAAAAAAAAGAAACAAAACCTCTGAAGTATGAAAACATTTTGTAATGAAAGATATTAAAATTGGTGAAAAAGTAGAATGTAGAGCTCAATGTAAATATTGTATTAAAAATTATGCATATGTTTCTGGTAGTTCAACTACTTCACTAAATAAGCATTATCAAAAGTATCACTTAAACGAGCAAATTAGAAACTATATGCAAATATTATTAAATACTACTGGTAGTAGTACTTTTTTGTATTCACAAAATAAAATGAAAGGAGGAATAGCAAAACTTGTACCACAATTTGAGTTGTCTTTAGCTTCCTGTAATAACTCGAAAAATTTTGGATTTTTAAATCTAATTTCTGAAATTTTTAATTTAATCTCGGTTGGGGTTTCGAGAACTATTTTAATGGGTAATTTAAGTTATAAAACTCGGAGTCTACTTTGTGATGGTTTTCAAAATTTTAAAGTCGGTAGTACGATAATTTAACGAAGTTACGGACGATAAAAACACGTGAGGGCAATTTGGTAATCTTTTATTTATTATATAAAAAAATAATAAATAATAAATAATAAATAAGTGTAACAACCAAATGTCTCGGAAGAAGCCATTCGACTGTTGCACCATCACTCTCCAGAGCAGAGGGAGATGCGAGAGAGAGAGAGAGAGAGAGTGATCGGGAGGGGGTTCCGACCATCGATCGCCGAGGGTGAGACGCCGGTTCGCGAAATGTCCCGACAAGCTGAAGTGAAGGCGCAGGTGCGGTTCTCCTGAGCTAAAAACCATGGGTGAGTTCTCCCCTGTTTCGATTTCTGTCGACCGAGCGTGGAAGCTCAGTCGTTATGAATTCCCGACGATTATAGCTTGGTTTTTGGGGTGTTTTAGAACTTAGTGTGTGTGTGGCTCGGCCCTCCCTACGACAAAACCGAATGAGAAACAGGGAGTTTTCCCTTTCGGTCTTGTTCTATTTTGATGGCCGAGCGTGGGGTTGTTTTGCTTCTAAATTTCGAAGATTTTGTGCCAGAATTCAGGAAAATTAGAGGTGAATTTCATGGTTAAATGAGCCGGTTGAGAAATGCATAGTTTTGGGAAGGAAACCGTGAGAATTTTTGTGCTTCCATTGCTGTTTTCTAATTAGAAACCACCAAATTTGTTAATGTATGCATAGCTGAGCTAAAATGTAGATGTTCGGTGAAGAAATTGACAAAATTGGATCGAAGTTGAGATTTTGGATTTTTTTCATATAAAAACAGTTTTTTTTAGGGATTTTGACAGGGCTACGGTTAATCGTTTCAAATTATGTTTTAGTGAGTTAAAATAGGTGGTTAGAGGAACGTATGGCCGCTGGAATCGCTCGATTCCGATATCCGACGCAAAAGTTATGCACGTTGGAAGTTTATGTCGGATTTTGGTGCAAGTCAAATTAGTGAGCTCTTTTCAAAAAATTGTGACGTGTGATAGTGGCATGGCTGTTTTTGATGCGTAAAGCCAATTTTGAGTGAGTTTTGGTTGAATAAAAACAAAATTGTGAAATTGAATAAAAAGGACAGATTCGGTTTCAAGATTCTTCCACCTAGCTGCAGCTTATCGTTTTAAAATCCGTCTTAGTATGTTAAACTAGGTTCCTAAGGAGACGTTTAACCACTTAAATCGTTCGATTCGCGTCCGAACTTTATGTTGGTTTTCGGCCGAACCAAATTGGTGACCCGTTTTAGTTGGAATATCATGGGTTTAGTTAAGTAATGTCATTTTTAACTTATTTGGTGAATTTTGAAGTAAAGATTGATGAGTGAATTGTTTGTTGTTTAGGTTGAGACACTTTTTGGCGAAGCTGTGCGTCAAATGAGCTTAGAACGCCAAGTAAGTAGTGTATGCATGTGTTTTGCCCAAGTGGGCCTACACCGTAAGACTTTAGGATCTATGTAATTGATTGTGTTTTACGTGCGTATTGTTTGACATGTAGCACATTTTTTTAAAAGGGAACGAAAATGATTTTGATCATGTTTTGAGTAAGTGGTGAGACGCGTGGCGGTGGTACCGCGGATCCTATTATTGTGTGGGCCGGTACGTAACCAACCGCGGATTTCGCTCGAGTAGTGAGCTGGTTGGGCCATCACGTGGCGTGTATGTGTTGACGGTGAGGATGATGGGCAGTGGTATCGCAGATCCTACTAGTGTGTGGGCCGGTGCAACACCAGTCGCGGATTGCGCTCGAGGAGTGGTCGAGCTGGGCTGTCGCAAAACGTATGTGTGGCAACTGTGGCCCCGTTGCTGGGGAGGCTGGGATGGGGGCGACGTGTCAGGGTGTAGTGTGGCGCGAGGTACACCCTTACCCTAATGTGGTTGCTGTGTGGTGATGCGTGTGTGTAGCTTGTGGACCTCGTTGCTCGGGAGTCCGGGTCGGTGGCGACGTGTCCGGGTGAAGGGTGGCGCTAGATTCCTCCTTACCCTGGTCCGGCTACACTACTCATCACGGATGTGAAAACATGAGTGTGAGTGTAGAGACTGTATGTGATAGCATTGCATTGTCGGCTTTTACTTTCATATTGTACTACTTACTGGGCGTTAGGCTTATGTTGTATATGCTATGGTGTAGGTGCTGACGATATTGTTGGTGAGCCTCGAGAGCCTAGTCCTAAGGCATAAGACGGTTGGCAACGTACGACCGAGACACCGGACGGCGGATTTTGTTAGGGTGACCTGACCCGTGGAGACGGTATAGGTGGTGGCTTGGCTATTGTCGGTATTTTATTTTGCTGTGTCGATGTACAATTGATTATACGAGTTGTATAGGCATCGGTTGTATAGGGGTTTATGGAGTGAGTGTGATTTCAGTGACGTACGCGTTTGCTTTACATGTAGGAGCTTGGTATTAGTCTATACTGTTGACTTTACTCATTTATAGTTGATAGATCTTCGTTGTCTTTAAACTTTGATTATTTTGTTTTGGAGATTTATTTGGATGGTTGATAGATAAATATTGTTAGCTTTTGGTGAACTACGTGCAGGTTTCAAATTTTGGGATAGCCAGTTTTTAGGTGTTAATCTGTCGAAATTTCGGGAGAGAGGTTGGTAGTTGAAAGGATATGGAATAGATCGGGATGTGTACATTGAGTGTTAGAGAAGTGTAGAGTGGAGCGGAAGTGCGGCGTGGTCGCAGGTGCGCGGAGCACGCGGCCCTGAGGGTGCTCACGGGTCGTGCGGCGTCGGGTGAGGCTGTGCGTGCAAACGTGTGGCACAGAGGAAAGGTGCGTGGGGTACTCGGCGCTGTGAGCGTGCGCGTGATGGGGTGATGTTGAGTTGGCGCGCGGAGCGTCGAAGTGGGGACGTGAGTGCACGACACCGAATTTGTGTAGTTCGAGGGGTGTGTTAGACTGCATCCTAGGATTTCGAGTCTTGTCAGTTTATTTTAAAAACTATTTTAAATTGTTTTCTTTTCCGCTGCGTATTTTTATATTAAGGATTTCGTGTTCCATCTTCGGGCCGTGAGTTGTTTTCGAATCGAGTCGAAAATTTTTAATACTTACAAATGTTCTTTTGAAGATGATTTAAAAACGAAAGCGATATTAAATTGAGTGCGTTGTGTCAAGTTTTTAGTGAGTCATTAGTGTGTATAAGTAGACGTATTATAGCGCACCGGGAACAGGTGGGTTCTCGAGGTGTTACATTTCACTGATAATGATTAATTTGAAAATTTATGAAAGAGTATCTTCCTCCTAATTTTAAACGTGTTTCTAGAAGTACAACTACAATGGATATTATTAAAATGTTTCATAATATGAATAATGAATTAATTTCAGTTTTTTCAAATGCTCGTTCAATGTCTATTCGTATTACGTCTTATTTATGCAGTGCACATAATTATATAGGTTATATAGTGGTAACTTCTCATTTTATTGATAACTATTGACAATTAAAGAAAAGAATTTTACGATTTCGTAACTGTAAATATCCCCACAATTTATAGATATAATATTACGATATTATAAGAATATTCTATTCGAGATAAAATATTTAGCATAACACTTGATAATGCTAGCGCAATACTGTTATTTCTCATTTTAAAAATTATTTTCAATTAGATATTACTCGCGATTCTTTTTTTCATATAATGTGTTTGTCATATTTTGAATTTAGTTATTAAAGATAGTATGACATATATTTCGCCTCATATTGAATCAATTAGATCCGTAATTTCTTATATAATTGGATCTAATTCGAGACAACAAGAATATAGAGATTTTTATAAAGCTGTCCAACTTAAGCCACAAAAATTAAAATCGATGTAGATAATAGGTGTAATTCTACTTATTTAATATTAGAAAATCCTAGGCAATATTAACAAGTTATTTGTGCTTTTATCAGTGAAAAAACACAAAGTATTAATTTTGATAAATGTAGTTACGAATTAGCTAATATATTTTTTGATTTTTTTAAACCATTTTATGATGCAACAAATGAATGTTCGGGAATTTATTATCTAATTTCTCATCTTGTTCTTCCAATTTTTATAAACTTAACCGGTAAATTTTGCACAATATCGACATATAGATGAATTTAGAGATACATTTAATAAACTGGAAACAAAATTAAAAAAATCTTGGTTTGATATTCCTTATATGTTTTGTTATGCATGTATAATGGATTCTAAATATAAGTTAAAAGCATTATATCTCATTATTAATAAAATTTCTAATAATTTATAAATTTTTTTTTTATTTTCTATGGATCAAATAACATATGAGATTACTAGTTTATATTATTCTTATTAATCTAAATATTATGTCGTTAGTCATTCACATGTTAGCTTAAGTAGTGGTGATGAAAATATAGTACGTTCACAATTTGGTATTTATAATATTTGGAATCAATAAAATACGGATGCTTACTCTAATTCTATACGAAATGAACTATAAATTTATTTTGACACTCGATATCAATTTTCTCGCGAAGAAAATTTTGATATTTTAAATTGGTGAAACATATTTTCCATCACATATCCTATTCTGTTTATAATTCCACGTGATCTACTAACACGTACGGTCTCTACAATAGCATCGGAGTGTGCTTTTAGCACAAGTAGACGTGTGTACGATGAATGTCGAAGATAACTTACACCCGATCTCGTGAAGTCACTCATTTGTATAAAGGATTGGAATGACACCATTACGAGAAGCCAACAACGAGAGCACGAAATACTCGAAGAATTTAAAATTTTGGATGTTGAAGATTAACATTGTAATTTAAATTTTAAAATACTTTTTTATTTTGTAATTTTTTTTTTGACATTTTGTACATGATTTACAATTAGATAGGTGTCAACTTAGTTGGAATGTATTTAATTTGTGGTGATGCAAAATGTCAAATTTATAATGAATATTATATTTTTTTTATATAAATTATAAATACATGCAAAATCGAGCGAGAGCCAATGAATTAACCACGGAGGGGCGATGGATTTGACATGAACTCACTTAATCTTATACCACTTTCATTTTTAACTCATATTCAAAAGAACGTTTGTAAGTATAAAAATTTTCGACTCGATTCGAAAACAACTCGCGCCCCGAAGAAGGAATATGAAATACTCAATATAAAATACGCAATGGAAAAGACAATTTAAAACAGTTCTAAAAATAAAACGATAAGACTCGAGATTTTAGGATGGGGTCCAACACATGCCCCGAGCTACCCTATTTAGTGCCGCACGCCCCGCACGCCATGTCCCCAATTTGGTGCCCCGCGCGCACCCTCTCGATGTCACGCGCCAACTCAACACTACCGCATCACACTCACGCCCACAATGCTGCGTGCCCCACGCTCCTTGCCTCCGTACAGCACGTCCGCACGCACGCCCTCTAACGTCTAAAAATCGACAGAATAACATCTAAAAATCAGTTATTCCAAAAATTTAAACCTGCACACAGTTCACCAAAATTTCCAGAATACCTATCCAGAGATTTCCATCAAATCAGAGTTTTAAAAAGAAATAAAATTACAACAATCCATCAACCATCAAATGAAGAAAATTCACAGTATAGAGTATTAGCAAGCTCCTACATGTAAAAAGTACGCGTGCGTAACTAAAATCACGAACACTCTATGAACCCCTATACAACTAACGCCTATACAAACTCGTCTGATCAACTATATATCCCGACACAACAAAAGGAAATACCCCGATAGTCTAGCCATCACCTACCATCTACACGGGTCGGGTCGCTTTAACAATCCGTTATCCGGTACCTCGGTTGCGTGCCGCCAACCGTCCTACACCTCAGGACTAGGCTCTCAGGGCTCATCAGCAACAATGTCTGCACCTACACCATAGAACACACAACATAAGTTTAACGCTCAGTAAGTAATGCGATATAAAAATAAAAACCGATAATGCAATCATATCACATGCAGTCTCTACACTCACACTCATGTTGTCACATCTGTGAAGCGTAGTGCAGCCGCACCAGGGTGAGAATGAACCTAGCGCCACCCTACACCCTGACACGTAACTACCGTCCCGAACTGCTCAGCAACGAGGCCCACAAGCTACACACAGCAACCACATCAGGGTGAGAGTGTACCTCGTGGCACACTACACCCTGAAACGTCGCCTCCATCCTAGCCTCCCTACTAACGGGGCTACAGTTGCCACACACACATATTTCGCAACAGCTCAGCCAGCCCACTACTCGAGCGAAATCCGCGACTGTTGTTTCACCGACCCACACACTAGCAGAATCCGCAGTACTACTGTCAATCATTCTCACCGTTGACACATACATGCTGCGTGACTGCCCAGCAGGACCACTACTCGAGCGAAATCCGAGGTTGGTTATATACCGGCCCACACACTAGTAGGAACCGCGGTACCACCGCCACGTGTATCACCACTTACTCAAAATACGTTCAAAACCATTTCCGTTCCCTTTTTGAAAAAAATATAATATATGTCAAACAATACGCATGCACACCACAATCAATAACATAAATCCTAAAGTTCTATGGTGTAGGCCCACTTTGGCAAAATACATGCATGCACTACTTACCTGGCGTACTAAACTCACTCGACGCATAGATTCGTCAAAAAGCCTCAACCTAAAACATAAACAATCTCCCATTAATCTTTGCATCAAAATTCACTAAATACACTAACAATCACATTCCTTAACTAAACCTATGAAATCCCAACTAAAACGAGTCACTAATTTGGTTCGGCCGAAAACTAGCTTAAACTTCGGACGTGCATAACTTTTGCATCCGTTATTGGAATCAATCGATTCAATAGACTAAATGTTCCATTAGAAACCTAGTTTAACACACTAAGACAGATTTTAAAATGGTAAGCCGCAGTTAGTTGAAAAACACCAAAAACCGAATCTGTCATTCACCCAAATTTCATGATTCCGTTTCCTTCAACAAAAACTCACTCAAAACTCACCTTACGCACTAAAATCAGCAACGCTTATATCACATGTCACAATTCTACTAAAAATGCTCAATAATTTGACTCGGTCCAAAATTCGACATAAACTTCTGACGCGCATAACTTTTGCGTCGGATATCAGAATCGAACAATTCCAGCGGCCAAACGTTCCTCTAACAACCTAATTTAACCCACAAAAACAAAATTTAAAACGAATAACCAAAACTATGCCGAAACCCCCAAAAACAGAATCTGTTTCAACACAAAACAAAATTTGAATTTTGACTTCAATTCAATTCCACAAATTTATATACACAATCATCCACATTCCACTTATTCAAGCATAATCAACTCAAAAATCAGAAATTCGAGCACCAGCCTGAATTTTGCTCAACCTTCCTTACTCGGTTTTTCTCCCTCCTACTGAGCATTTACTGCCCACAACACTCTAACACACGTAGACCCTCACTGCCAACATAACATTCAGCAAGTTCATCAACATCGGAGAGAAAAAAAACGAGCATCAATCTTGGCTGAATTGCTCTTGGACAGAGAGTTTACCTTTGGCTTTCAGCTCGGAAAAGGCTACATCCACATATACAGCCTAAAACTAACCCAACATTCAGCCTAACACTCAAAATGATGGAAGAAAGACGACCATCGCTCGGTCGAACACGACCAGAGCAGGGAGGAAGCATACCTTCAGTCCTCAGCACGGGCAACACCGAGCTGTGCTTCGCCTTAGCTCACCGGCAAACCTGAATCCCGCACCTCTCTCTTATGTCGCTCACCAGCCGATCATCCTCTCCCGATTCCTCTCGCCTCACACGGTGTCTCTCTCTCTCTCTCTCGTCTCTCTTCTCTCGGGTGTCGATGTGCAACAGCCGAATGGCTTCCTCCTGAAGTCATTCGGTTGTTATGTTATTTTATTATTTTTTTAAAAAATTAATTTAAATAATAAAAATTTACCAAAACGCCCTCACGTGTTTTAACCGCCCGTAATTTCTTTAAATTCTCGTTCTCCCAACTTTAAAATTTTGAAAATCGTCACTAAAACTAGATTCTGAGTTTTATAATTTAATTTACCCGTTAAAATATTTTTCGAAACTGCAATCGATATTAAATTAAAAATTTTGGAAACTAGATTTAAAATCTGAAAATTTTTTCGGGTTATTACAAATTTCATGGCAAAAAATAAAGCTATTATATGATAAATCCAATTTCAACTCGATGAGTCTAACATAGATATTTTAATCATGTTTAGACAACGAGGATGGCAGAATCTTGCTGTACTATGTGGTGATGCGAACGTAAATGTAGATCGAGAATTCTATGCAAATCTCAAAGCATCAAATTCAGATAGCACCGTTAAAGTTCGCAACAAGATTATTCCTTTTGCAGCCGAGGTCATTAATGTCAAGCTTGGTTTGTACAACTTAGATCAAGATGATTATCACACAATGATGGAAGATAAGCCAGATTATGAGATGATAATACAATAGATGGGCCACTGAGGTTCACAGTGGGTTTATTCAATCGTCAACCCAACTCAACTAATACACTTGATATTAAGTTGTCTCAACTGTTACGATCAAGCCTGGTGCAAGTTCATCAAGGGAAACTTGATGTCAACATCCCAAAATTTTGAGCTCACTAAAAAGCGAGCGGTACTCCTATATTGCATTCTCACTGATCGTTATATAAACGTCGGATGAATTATCTACAATAATATTAGCGCATATCTTAAGGGTTCAATCACTGCTGCCCATATCCACCCTGTCCTCATCACGTAATTATGCGCGGCTGAGAATGTATCTATGAGCTCAACAGATGAACCTTGCATCTAGCAAAAGCTTTATGTCTGCTCAAATATTTCAAGAATACCTAAGTGGACATAAGGCGAAGCTAGAAACAATGGATTGGAATTATTTGAGCAGTATGCTAATGCTGAGATTCCTGCTCAACTAATGTCGATGCCTCATATCTAGCGTATGACATATGGTAGTATGACAGGTGCACAAAGTATCGTAGCGTAGCAAAAAGAGATCGCGCCGAGGCTCGCCGAAAACAACGATACGAAAACCAATCAACTATGCCACATGATCAAGGCTCCTCTTCATCGTCTGCGGTGCCACCTCGCTATTACTCAACTAACGATATGAGACAGATGCTGAAAAATCTCATCATCACACAAAGTCAAATGTTTGCTAATCTCACTGCTCAATAAACCAGCTTTAAACACGATGTAAAACAAAGGCTGAAAAATATTTTTAATCAGCAAACACAGTTATCACGAGAATAGAGTCGCATCAAACAGTGGATGAAGAATATGCAAAACCATTCACTAGAGCATACAGTTTTCTTTGCACGATATGTGAAAGCGTTAGATGCTCATTATGACCATTTGGATCCAACATTACCCATCTTCTCAGAGCACATATTGAGGCCATATGACCCTTCTGCCCCTCCCCCAGATGGTGAAAACAATGATCAGCCTGACACTTCATGAGTATGTTATTTTTCACCTACTTTTTAATTTATTTTATGCATGGAAGACAATATGAGTTTGAGAGTATTTTGGCTTAGCTTATTACTTCGCTATATTTTCTATTATATTTTGGTTATGTAAAAAAATTTTTAGTTTGTATTAGTGGAACCTAATGAAATATATAATATATTTATATAAAATAATTTTATTTATATAATCTCAACTCGTTAAGTTTGGCTCGTTAGCCTCGTTGAACCAGCTGCTCGACTCGTTAAGCTCGTGACTCGTGAGTCGGCTCGGGTTAGAAATTTTTTAGAATCAGCTCGTTAAGTTTGCCAGACTCATTAGACTTGGCTCGTTAAGATCGGCAGACTCGATAAACCAAGGCTTTCCAGGCTCGGCTCAGGTCGTTTAACATTTATATGCATAATTATCAAATAGATCTTTAACTAAATTTATCGCTTCTAAACAAAACCTAATACATAATGATAAATCAATAAATTCAACACTAACTACCATCCATAATCTCAACAAAATTAAAATTTTTATAAAAAAAATCTCTTAGACTGTAATTTAAAAAAAAAAAACTCGGATAGAAATTAATTTTGATTTGATACATACAAACTTATTATAAAAGTCAAATTTTTTAATCCTAAATAATTTGAATCCCATAAATAAACACACAAAAATATGAAAGTTAATTATTCAACAAATATTCCAATTTCATACATGCATATTTATGGTAAAAATTAGTGTTTTTAATTCTAAATATCAAATCCAAACTATGCATAGATCAAAAGGACAAATTTTAAATCTACACTTAATCCAAACTTAATGTCAATTTTATGCGTACAAAAAAAAAATGAAATTTTCAACCTTAATAATCCAAATTTGATATAACAATCACATCTCCAAAGAGTTTAAGTTTAAAATTTCATAAATTCAAAAATTAACTTTTAACTTTATTTCTATCAATTTTATATTGAAGATGCTCTAATGACTTACGGTTGTAAATGGAATTTCATAAAACCCAAAATTGTATTCACCGTGTCAAAATAGGCAAGAGAAAATAGTTGTGAAACATGTCCTAATCTATGAAACTACCTTTATTTTATTCAAAGTAAGATTTAGATATGATTCAAAATTAGGTAGAAGCACGCTTGCATTTTTTATTAAAATAATAAAAGTCTAATCTAGAGTCTGGCTGGGAGTGGGCACTAACATTGTGCCCGAAGACGATGCCAAGTACAATAGATTTCTTTGGAGATTTACTTGTGTTGCTAGAATATTGTAATCAATGGACAAGAATAAGAAATGACCAGCGAATACAAGCCATTGATCCATCCAAGGGGCACCATCGATTTCTAATATTGGGACCCACATCCCATTGCATCAAACCCAAGTTTCTCATGCAACTCCAAAAATTAGAACTATTTACTTATTCTGCCACTCTTTTTGCCTTGCAATAAACATATATTCTATTTATAAAATCTCATTTAAAATTATTTTTTAACAATATAAACTTGAAATTAAAAATACAAATTTTCAGTTAATGTGACGTTAGAATTCAAACAAAAAAAACAATACCAAAATGTCAACTCCAAACTTTAGATAATCATGTAGACCTTTGAACCAATTATGAGTCGTTGTTCTAAAATCTTGAATCGTGTTCAAAAATCTTGAAACGCAACTCTATTCACATTTGATATACAATGAATGTTCAGCCTCAGGCCGACCTTTGAATTTTGTCTTGCCTCAGTATATTAGGCAAAGATAGCAGGTCAATTCTTTATATTCAAAGTTAAATACAATTTTGATTCAAAATTGAGTCGAAAGAATTTAAATTTATTATTAAAATAACATAAATATGATATGATTTTTAAGACAATCGTGATAACTTGAAGTCCGAATAAGATGCTGAGTTATAGATTTCTCTAGACACTTATTCGTGTTTCTTCTCATCATCAAGAATAAGAATTCATCAAAGTGCAAATAGAACAGCGGACATTGATTGCTCTAATCGTATTGATCTTATCATTTCTTTAATGGCCTAGATTCATCCAACGGCCACCATCGATTTCTATTATTGGACCCACGTCACGCTCCGTTAAGCTTAAGTTTATTATGTAACTCTAATCATTACCCTTTATCCGTGACAATAAACATTATATTATATTTTTATTAAATTATTTACTTGAACTAAACCCTAAATTAGAAATACAAGGGGCTCTTTTCAATGTGACGTTTGCAGACTCCAATTAGGCACGTGGTAATATAATGTACCAGGACGGAGAAAACTATGGGACCAATATAACTCAATGATAAGAACAAATTGCTGTCATTTATGGTCCATGCCACAGCACCTGACTCGTGATGTTGCTATGAAAAGACAAAAGGCCACCACCGCCTGTGCTTAGGACTGTGACCTTATCAGTGTCATGAGTTTTTAAAAATAATAATAATTTAATAATTGAATTTATGTACTAATTGCATGTTTTAATATGGAATTAAATCATTGAATCGCAATAAGCCATGAGACCAAGCATCAAGAAATGCGACCGAATAGTAAGCTCGATCCAATCCAGAAGGAATAAGGTGCGACAGTTAGTCCTGATAAACTTGGTCACCGTATAATTATTGCAAGAGTAATATAAGTTTTCTTCTAAATTATTTATTTTACTTAATTATTTTACAAATGTGTGCATCATGTGTCAAGAAGTAAAAGTTACTGTGTGAATTTTTATAGTAAATATGACCTTACTCAATATACGAATCATTCTTATGTCTTAAATTCTTTTATTTCTCAGACAACTAACACAATAATTTAAAATTTCGCAAATATTATTTAAATTTTAATATTTAAAGTTATTTATATATTAAATTTTTTATTTTTTATTTAATAATAATTTAACTTCCACTTTAAATATTAATAATTTAAAACTTCTTATCGATGTATCCGTTACCTAAAGTTATACCATATTTTCTATTAATAAAGTGTTTTAATCAATTTTTCACTTATACAACAGTTTTTACTGTAATTTTAATTTCATTGATCTACTTTTCTAGTGACATGATAGAGTACGAAATTGAGTTAAAACAATTCGTTACATAGAAACTTGATATGTATGCATTGAATTAACGAATAAATTGTACAGAGTCTAAATAATAAACAATTGAAAGTTGACGGTTAAACGTATAGTTTTTTTATATTGGTATTAGTTTTAGGACGAAGAGGACACCAGCTAGGATTGACATTACTTAATTTCTCTTTTTACAATTCATTATTTTTCTTATTATATTTTAATTTTCTTTACATATATTTATATAATTTTTAATTGTAGTTATATATTAACTAAATTTTTTTAGGTTTCGTATACATGAAGTTGATCAATTCACACTACCTACAAGCTTTTGTTGGATATTGATTTTGTGATATCAATTTTTTATTAAAAATTTAATTTTATATTTAGTTTTATTTATTATAGATATTCGCAATTATAATATTGATGATAATGACATATAGAAAATTAAATAATTAAATCTTATATTTTTTGTAGAACAATTATCTACACAAGCATCCACTTCACCGAAAAAAATAAGACATAAAATTTTGGATGTATGGAAACATTTTGATAAAAATGTTAAAATTGTAGACAAAATAGAAATTACAGTCATATGTAAATATTATGATAAAAATTATGTTTATATTTCTGGTAGTTCTACTAACACCATTGGTAAATATTTTAGTCACTTAAATGAAGAAACTCAAGATTCAACAAAATGGTAGTGGTAGTGGCATTTTCACATATTCACAAAATATAATGAGAGAAGAAATATCACAACTTGTAGTACAATTCGAATTGCCTTTATTATTCACCGATAGTGAAGTGTTTGAAAAATTTATGAAAAAATATGCTACTCTTAATTTTAAACGTGTCCCTATAAGTACTACGAGAAATGATATTTTAAAAATATTTATAGATATGAAAAATTAATTAATTATATTTTTTTCAAATACTCATTTAATGTCTATTTGCATTATTTTCTATTTATGGAGTGCACGTAATTTTATTGGTTATATAGTTGTAACATTTCATTTTATTGATAAATCTTATCAATTAAATAAAAAAATTTTAGAATTTCGTAATTATGAATGTCCTCACTCTGGTAACACCATCTATAGATTTATTATGACCATATTGCAAGAATATTCTATTAAAGATAGAATTTTTAGCATAACTCTTGATAACGTTAGTGCTAATGATGTTGCAATTTCTCAATTTAAGGATTATTTACAATTAGATGTTACTCTTGGTTCTCTTTCTCACATGAGATATGTGTGTCATATTTTAAATTTAATTGTTAAAAATGATATTATATATTTCATCTCATATTGAATTGATAAATTCCGCAATTTCTTATATTATTAGGTCTAATTCTAGACAACAAGAATATAAAGATTTTTGTAAAGCTATCCAATTTAAACTAAGAAAATTAAAAACCGACATAAATAATAGATGGAATTCAAATTATTTGATGTTGAAAAATACTAGGCCTTATTGACAAGTTATTTGTGTTTTTATTAATGATAAGACACAAAACATTAATCTTGATTTTTTAATCTAGTAGTGATATTGCTAATATCTTTCTTGATTTTTTAAACATTTTTTATGATGCTAGAAATCAATGTTTTGTAATTTATTATCTCTCTTTTAATATGATTCTTCCTATTTTTATAGATTTAACATGTAATTTTACAAAATATCGACTAATAGATGAATTTAATAATATTCTTAATAAAATGAAAACAAAATTTAAAAAATATTGGCATAACATTCTTCTTATTTTTTATTATACATGCATCATAGATCCAATAATTAAATTAAAAGAAGTATGTCTTACACTTAATAGGATTTTTATATATTTATATATTATACCTTTAATTGCTATTGATGATATAACAAATGGAGTTGGTAATTTATATGTTTTTTATGAAACAAAATATTTTAATGTTAATCGTTATTATCCACGACATCCACGTATTGAGAGTTAACCTAGTAGTAATAGTCGCAGTGGTGGAGGTAGCAACAATATAGTATTGATGATATATGGAACAAATTACAAACTGAAAATTATTCTAATATTTATTTTGAAACTCGTTATCAATTTTCTCTATATAAGAATTTTGATATTTTAGATTGGTGGAAAACACATTCTACCACATATTTTATTCTTTCTATAATGACACGTGATCTACTAACACCTTATATTTCTACTGTAGCATTGGAATCTGTTTTTATTGCAGGTTGTTTATGATAAACGAAGAGGAAAACTTGAACTAGACATTGTGGAGACGCTTATTTGTATCAAAAATTGGACCAGTGCCAAGGCGAGATATCAACAACGAGATGATGAAATTTTTAAAGAGTTTACGAATTTGGAAGTTAAAGACTAAATATTCTTTTTATTGAATTTCTTTTGTAATTTGAAGTAATTTTTTTTTTCAAATTTGTTATTTTTTTTGAATTTGTAATTTTTTTCAAATTCTAATTTTTTTTTACATGTCAAAATATTTTAATAATATTTATGTGATATTTTTTTATTGTATAGTTTCAAATAATTTTTTTACTAATACATTTAATTTTATATACCTTTGTAATAACCCGGAAATTTCGAAATTTAATTTTTAGTTTTCGGAAATTTTTTTAGTTAATCCCGGTCGGATTTTGAGAAATATTTCAACGGAAAATATTTAAATTATAAGGCTCGAGGCCTACTTTTGCGATTGGTTTTCAGAATTTAAAGCCGGGAGGTCGAGAAGTTACGAAATTTCGGACGATTGAAGCACGTGAGGGCAATTTGGTAATTTGTATTTATTTTTGTAATAAAAAAAAATTGTAAACACCCGAATGGCTTCGCGATGAAGCCATTTGGTTGTTTCCTCTGTGCACCCGAGAGAGAGCCGAGAGGGAAGGAGACGCGGGAGAGGGGAGAGATTCGAGCTCCGACGACGGCCGACGACCGGAGGAGAAGGATTTCGGCAGTCGACGTGGATAAAGGGCTCCGACAAACCAGGAACGACTTGTAACCCAGCCATTCCCGTGCCGAAGACCCAAGGTAAACTGCCCTGCCTTTTTCGTTTTTCCACCAGCAAGTGGGGAGTTCGGTTACTTCCGAACTCTCGCCTGGTTTGAGCTCGGTTCCTGGTGTGAGGGGGGCTGGGATGGGCGCACTAGAGGCTCGGCATTTCCGCCCCAAACCCGGCCGAGGAGAGGTGGGAATGTCCTCTGTTCCTCCTCTAATCGTGGTGGCCGAAGATGTAGGCTACCTGTGTTCCTACCTCGGCTTGTTGTGCCATGGTATGGAGAAATTGCAGCAAGGATAAAGGGTGGGGGAGGGGAGAGCTGGTAGTGCCCTGGTTTCGAGAGGAAAACCAGGGAAGTTTTGCTGCCATTCGAGCTTTCTGATCGAGAAGCTTTGAAATTGTTATGAGTTATGCAAAATGGACTGGAATGCGGCTGCTTGGTGAAGGAATTTGCGAAATTGGATCGAATTTAAATTTTTGGCTATTTTTAGGTTAGAAGCAGATTCTGTTTTTGGCCATTTTGGCCTAGTTTTGGTTAATCGTTTTAAATTCTGTTTTGCGGGTTAAAAATAGGTTGTTAGAGGAACGTGTGGCCGCTGGAATCGTTCGATTCCGATATCCGACGCAAAAGTTATGCGTGTCGGAAGTTTATGCGAGATTTTGGTTTAAGTCAAATTAGTGACCGTCTTTCGTGGAAAATTTGACGTGTGAGAGTAGCATAGCTATTTTGATGCATATAACTAGTTGGGAGTGAGTTTTGGTTGAAAGGAAGTGAAAATGTGAAATTTTAATAAAATGGTAGATTCGGTTATTGGTGTTTTTTTGCCTATTTGCGGCCTACCGATTTAAAATCCGTCTTGGGATGTTAAACTAGGTTCCTAAGGGAACGTTTAGCCACTTGAATCGTTTGATTCCGTTGACGGACGCAAAAGTTATGCGCATCCGAACTTTGAGCTGGTATTCGGCCAAACCAAACCAATGGACCGTTTTAGTTGGAATTTAATGAGTGTAGTTAGATAAAGTTATTTTTAGCTAATTGGTAAATGTTGGGAGAAATACTGATGAGAAATTGGTTGTGTTTTAGGTTGAGGCTTTCTGTTGGCGAAGCTGTGTATCGAGCGAGCTTAGGACGCCAGGTAAGTAGTGCATGCATGTGTTTTGCCCAAGTGGGCCTACACTGTAGAACTTTAGTGTCTATGTGATTGATTGCGGTGTGTGTGCGTATTGTGTGACATGTATCATATTTTTTTTAAAATGGGAACGAAAATGATTTTTAGCATGCTTTGATGTATGAGGTGAGACGTGTGGCGGTGGTACCGCGGATCCCGCTAGTGTGCGGGCCGGTGCTTCACCAGTCGCGGATCCTACTCGAGGGGTGGGCCGGCTGGGCCGTCATGCGGCGTGAATGTGTTGACGGTGAGGATATGGGCAGTGGTACCGCGGATCCTACTAGTGTGTGGGCCGGTGCAACACCAGTCGCGGATCCTACTCGAGGGGTGGGCCGGCTGGGCTGTCGCGAAACGTGTGTGTGTGGCAACTGTGGCCCCGTCCTGGGGAGGCTGGGACGGGGGCGACGTGTCAGGGTGTAGAGTGGCGCGAGGTACACCCTTACCCTGATGTGGTTGCCGTGTGGTGATGCGTGGGTGTAGCTTGTGGGTCTCGTTGCTGCGGAGTCCGGGACGGTGGCGACGTGTCAGGGTGTAGGGTGGCGTGAGGTTCCTCCTTACCCTGGTGCGGCTGCACTACGCGTCACAGATGTGACAACATGAGTGTGAGTGTAGAGACTGCATGTGATAGGATTGCATTGTCGGCTTTTACTTTCATATCGCATTACTTACTGAGCGTTAGGCTTATGTTGTGTGTTCTGTGGTGTAGGTGCTGACGATACCGCTGGTGAGCCTCGAGTGCCTAGTCCTGAGGCGTAGGATGATTGGTGGCGTGCGACTGCGGCACCGGTTGGCGGACTTTTGTTAGGGCGACCCGACCCGTGGATATGGTAAGTTGTGGCCTGGTCGGTTTGTGGGTTTTCTTTCTTTTGCGGTGATTATGTACGGAGGATGAGATTGATTGTTGTATATGCGTCAGTGTATAGGTGTATATGGAGTGCGTGTGATTTTGGTGACGTACGCGGATATTTTCCATGTTAGAGTATGTTATTTCTCTATACTGGAGACCTTCTTCATTTGTATTTGATGGATTTTCGTCGTCTTATTACTCTGATTTGGGTTGGGATGATTTCTCTGGATGATGGATAGGTAAATATTGTTGGATTCTGGTGAATTGTGTGCAGGGTTAAATTTTGGGGTAGCCAGTTTTTAAGCGGTACTCTGCCGAAATTTCGGGAGAGGGGTTGAGATTCGAGAGGATACCAAATAGGTCAAGGTGTGTGTATGATGAATGATAGAGGAGTTTAGATGAGTGTGGATGTGCGGCGTGATCGCAGGTGCGCGGGGCATGCGGCCCTGTTGGGTACCCACGAGTCGTGCGATACCGGGTGAGGGTGTGCGCGCGGACGTGCTGTACAGCGGCAGGGTGCGCGTGGCACACGGCGCTGTGAGCGTGCGCGAAACACAGCAACGTTGAGTGGTATGTGCAGCACCGTGAGAGTGTGCGTGAGGTGTCGAAGGGGAGACGCGAGTTGTTTTCGAATCGAGTCAAAAAAAAAGGGAGAGTAAATTGGAAACAAAAGGGTATTAAATTGAGTGAATTATGTTAAGTGTTAGTGTGTGTGTGCAGATGCACTGTAGCGCACCGGGGACGTGAGGGTTTTCGAGGTGTTACAACCTTAACATATCTAATTTTTAAATTAAATGAGTAAATATCGTTTGCATATAATTTTTAATATTTATTATAATTTTAAATGAAATTTTTTAAAGAACTTATATTGTATTAATATAAGTTGAAAATATTTATATACGCTCAACTCGTTGATTTGGTTGGCTCTTTAGGGCTCGTTGATCTGGTCTGGCTTGACTTGGCTTGACTCATTTAGCTCGGGGTTTCGAGCAGATTCGAGTTAAAATTTTTTCAGTCTGAATCATTAGCCTCAGCTCATTTAACTCGTTAGTCTTAGTGAGCCAGATTACTTCTGACTCGACTAAACTCAATCGGCTAGTTTGTCATCTCAACTCTCACGTTGTACGCGATTTAAACTTTAAAGTAGTGAAGTTAAGGTTGTCCAAAAAATGGTGTGGTTTTGGGAATCTGACAACTAGAGCATTCCTCGAAATGATGATTGTTGTCGGAGCATGTTAAATCGTACTTTGCTTTTCACATGTAGAGTAATTACCAATTTAAACTCTAAACTATGAGTTTTTTTTAAACAAAATCATAAACTATCAACCTTAACAATTAAATCTTAAACTATCAAAAACTTAACAAATCAAACCCTTGCGGATGATCAATTACTGTCAGTTCGATGTATACGCCCGAAAACGAACGACTAATATAAAAACAAAGGTCGTCTGCTCTGTACAATCCTGCGTAGCACTAAACACGTCGAATCGGCCAGACGATTAGAGGGGTGGAGACTGTCTGTCCAACGTGCAGTTCACGTGACTCTGTAATCAACGACCATTTTTTAAGATACGGTCATCCGTTCTACGGAGCATTACGAGCACGGACGACCATCCGTTCAATGACCAGCCCATGGGTAATGAACAACCAATTTATGGAATGACCGTTCGTTCCCCCAATCAATGTCTGGCTCATGACTAAATAGTGTCTGGCCTGTGACAATTTTTGTAACGGCCCAATCCCTCCATACTTCGCTACCGTAATTCTTAGGATTGGAAGGCCTCGTGTCCGGCTGCCTTACCTCATGACCTTTTCTTCCTAGCAAAGGCATTTTTGCCCTTTGCAGCACTCGAACTCATGTTTTGCCAGACTAAAGCACATGGGATACAAGAGTTAGTACCACTTGAGATAGTGGGAAGATATTGGGTTACAACTCAATCCCCAGAGCGAATAATATTTTACTGGAAAAATAAGTCATTATAAATGGTGTCAAAGCTTGTACCCAACGGAAAATGTGGCCAACGAGAACGTTGAGCCTCTGAGGGGGGGTGGTGATTTTGATGACCTAAATGTGTACGTACGAGCACGACTACAGGGTAAACCTCGGGTTGCGGGACAAACCTAGGGACCTAAGTCGAGTGTAGATAAATCTCGGAATCGAGTATAGGTAAATCCCGGATCATAAAAAGGGGGTCGTCACAATCCCACAACACTTGAGGAGGTATATGGAAATAAAACATATGTAAGGAAATCCTTCTAAGATAATAAGATGCATTTTGGAGCACAATTGACAACGGATCCCATAAGAACTCCGAAGTTAAAAGTGCTCAGGTGAGAGCAGTACCATGTTGGGTGACTGACTGGTAAGTTCTCGCCAAACAAATCCGTGAGGGGAGGAGATTGAGCTACGGCCCAATCCTCAGAGCAGACAAAATCTTACTAGGAAAATAGTCGTTATAATTTTTGAGTCACAGGTAAGTGGGGGAGCAGACGGTTGGTTCAAAAATAGTCGTCTGATCTCTTATACTATATAAGGAGATGACCCTAAATACTGAACTCACAAATCTTGAAAACTCTGAAACCTCTAGCGACATCGTATTTCTAGCGACATTTTATTTTTTCTCTTTATTAGCGATGTTAATAGATTCTGATTCAAGTAGATGGGTTGATGCCAACATGGACTGGTATTCGAACGACACACCTAAATACGGTGATTTTCGAGCATTCAATCACTTAGTAGGTGATGGAGAAATAAAAGTGCATTCAACCTTGCAAACCCTAGATGATGAGGTTGGAACACTGGCTGACTCGGAAGATGACGAGGTGAAAAGTATACCGGTAAGGGAAGAAATTTCTATGGATTTTTTTTGGGTAAAAAATATAGTTCTCTACATGTCATTGGAGAAGAAATAGTCGAATATGTTTTGAATAATGAATATGACATCAAATTCATTAAAAGAGAAATTTAGCCACTCACGGCTGTGTGTGAATACGGATGTGAGTGGCGAGTGCACGCTTTGATCATGCAAATTGAGCTTACATTCCAAATAAAAGAGTTACATAGATTTTCACAACTTTGCAAGAAAAATTAAGAATCGTCATGCTACTGTAAAATGGGTGGCCAAACATTATTTGGATAGGTTCAAAAATCAACTTATAAGGGAAATTCCTCATATTATCGAGACGATGAGGAATGATTTGAATTTGAACATAACATCGAGTCTTGCCAAAAGAGCAAAACTTAATGATGAGAAGGACAACAAACAATACAAGCTATTGTGATCATACGCAGAAGAACGTACATCAAATATGAGTAGCACAATGAAAATACATGGTTACGTGGTGGGCTGTGGCCAGAATAAATCATGCGTATTTGAAAGAATGTATATGTGTATAGCTACTTACAAGGCATGTTTGTTACAGTATGGCAGACCTATTATTTGTTTGGATGGTTATCATCTGAAGGGCTCTTGCCCCGGCCAATTACTCACAGTCGTCAGTATTGATGGCAACGATGATATATATCTTGTTGTCGTTGCTAACCTAGAGTCAGAGTATACAGACTCATGGAAGTGATTTTTGCAAATATTGAAGGTAGACCTAGACACTCAAGATAGACGCGCATAGACAATTGTGTCAGATCAATAAAAGGTACAATTGTGTCGGATCACATTTGTCATTATTTCTCGTACCGCTTATTTAGTGGTGTAATTGTGCTGCGTATAGAAGTTTTGTCTAGGATGCTAGATTTTAAGTGGGACCGTTTGTGACCCCTCCAACCATTCCTGAGAACTTACTTGAAAATATAATGTTGTCTAAGAGATTGTCCAGTACAGTCTTTTTTGGAAATTATCTTGATCAGTACTTTCCACGTTTTACAACGACGGTATTTTTATTACTGTTTCTACCATTTTTATTATTTTTCCAACACAAATATTGAGACGTTATGATCGTTATATGTTTTATGTTGACTATATTTTTTTTTCACAAATTAAGAGTTGTCGTGTGGCTGTGGAGAAAAAATTAGGTTTAGCCAAATACCGCTACTACATTCGGCATATGTATACAAACTTCAAAAGCTAACTTCGGAATAGAGCGTACAGAGATGCAATGTGAAGTGTGAACAGAGCAACCTCAAATTTTCATTTTGTGATAGAAATGAAGAAAGTGCATCAGCTTAACCTAGATGCCCCATGCATGGGTTCGACGAACACAGCCTAGTTATTGGGCTAGTTATGCATTTTGCTCGAATCCTAAGTGTGAAATAGGCTTTTATAATTTATGCGAGTTGTTCAATGTACTTCTATTGCCAGCCAGTCACAAACCGATCTTATACATGTACGAGATGATTCGAAAGTGCTTAATGACTCGCATTGTAAAAAATACGAGAAAATGCTCCCGTGAACCGACCTCATGTGTCATAAGATAAAGAAAAAACTTAGGAAGCTAGAACGTGCGGCTTGAAATTGGAGTTTTGTGTTAGCGGAAAGTGCACGATTTGAGGTTCAGCGACAACAACAAACAATATGTAGTCGACCTGAATGCAGGATCGTGCAACTGTTGCGGGTAGGAGCTTACTGAAATCTTATATGTTCATTTTATTCCATGCATGCATTTCATGAGACCAGCACTGAAAATTTTCTTTCATCAACTCTATCATCGGGCAACACACGTAGAGATTTACTCAAATTTCATTCCTCCCATTAGTAGCATTGACATGTGGCCGCCCGTACACAGAATGAGCAAAATCATTCTGCCCGAGAGAAGGTGCCAACTTGGTAGACTGAAGAAAAATAGAGTGTGTCGTGTCGATGAGTCGTCGAGGTCGACAATTTCTAGGAACAAATCTACGATGTCGTGTCATATATGTCCACAATAGTGGCATAATAGTCACACTTGTCCTGACAGTGGATTCACTTCTACCAATATTGTTTGATATTTTTTTAAAGTTTACAATGTGTAATCTACGTGTAATGCACGGGAAACCTGCCGGTTTCCGGTTGGCTCTCTGCTCTGATACCGACTCTGTAACGCCCCAGAAACCCGCCAATTTTTTATTTGTTCTTTGCTTTGATACCAACACTATAGCGACCCGAAATCGTTCTCGGGCCTGAGTCGCTACCACACTCTTTCTCATAAAATCAAAAAAA
This sequence comes from Begonia peltatifolia, assembly GCA_022433055.1. Classification (NCBI taxonomy): domain Eukaryota; kingdom Viridiplantae; phylum Streptophyta; class Magnoliopsida; order Cucurbitales; family Begoniaceae; genus Begonia; species Begonia peltatifolia. Next base: position 6,632,068 of record CM039517.1, on the reverse strand, counting down.
TTTCGTGGAAAATTAAAAACTTGTTTTCCCAAATCAAAACAACATCTCAAAAACGTTTAAAAGCGTTGGAGCAGAAGACTTTAACTATGTAACACCCAAAAAATTTCAGTTAATTCAATTTTTCAGAATTTCGTATCGGTCAACGGCGAGGTTCGAGTCGGAATCGAGGGCAGAAAGTTTGTATTATTAGGTAAGAGATTATTTTGGGACTAATGGACGGGAGAGATTTAGAAAACTCTGGTTAGAAACAGACTGAATGGCCGTTTGATCGGAAGAGTTATGATTGAGGGCGAAATAGTAATTATAATTAATTATTTTTTTAAAAAAAGAAAGGTTTATGTAAAAGGAACAAGGGAAGAACGAAATCCTTCCCCTATTCTCTTCTTCCCCAGCAAACCCCCATTTCTCTCTCGTTTCTCCTCTCCTGCGAGCGATTGGCGATCTATTTGTCCTCCGTTCTTCCGAATCACGGTAAGTTCTAGTTAGTTTTGTGTAACTAGTTAATGTGTTAGTGTTATTAGTGATAAAAACGGGTTTGGCAAGAGTATAAGGTGATTTTGTGAAAAGCTAGGAGGGTAATGTGAGAAGTTGAGTGTAAAGTTGAACTTTATCCGCGTATTGGTGCTTAGAATAGAAATAGGAGTGGATTACGAGAATTTGTAAGAAAGATTGGGTGGTTGATTGGCCGAGTATGTGAATTTTTGGAACGGTGTCCGTTTGGCCACGTTCGGTCGATTCGTAGACATCCGAATGGGAAATGGATAACACCATAGGAAACTAGACGTTCTCAGGAACCCGTAGTACTTTGTATCGTCTAATTTGGACGAATATTGGAGAAGTTGTGAATTTCTGAAGTTGGACAGAAATTGTGCGGGATTTCGGGTTTAGTGGAGAGTTTTTGTTTTGGTATGAGTTAGGACTTTCAAGATAGGGAGTTATGAATTTAATGAGTTAGAATTGCGGATGTATAATTTTATAGATTTTCTAGTTAGCGTACGAAATTTGGAATTACGAGTGCTAAGGACGCCAAGTAAGTAATGTAGTAGTAGTTTTGCCCTCAGGCCTACATCACAGTACAGTAGGATGCATTGCACGTTTATTTTATGTTATGCTTTATTAATTGTGCATCATGGTTTTAAATTACGAGACGAAACGAAAATGAATTTCCATATTTTTACGAAGTAAAACAGTAGGATGAGATGAAACGAATGAAACGAGAAGATACGTAAGAAGATAATAAAGGTGGGGTTGAGTGGTCTTGTCTCGAGATGTGGACCGCGAGATGTATCACTCTTCCTCCGCTTTACGTGGTGACCTTGTCCCGCGAGGTAGACTGCGAGGTGTGTCACTTTACTAGATCGAGGTTGGCTTTGTCCCGAGAGGTGGACCACGAGGTGTGTCACCTTGATCTAGCGTGTAAAGAAGAATCTAGTAGTAAGAAGATAAAGAAGATATAAGAAAGAGACAAAAACAAAAGTAGAGACGAAACTGTAGAAACTGCATATGTTAGGATGTGAATGTTTTTCAGTATTTAAGTTTATATGCATTACTTACTTAGCACTAGGCTAATAATTAAGTTCTGTGATGTAGGTGACGACGCAGCAGTTAGTGAGTATCCCAAGCATGTCTAGGACTAAGAGGCGGTTGGAGGAGGCCGCTCGTGCGACGACTGAGTCAGCTGTTAAGGCGTTTTGACCATGGCAGGTATAATTATGGGTGGTGAGGTATTTTGAGTCGTTTTTGGTTATCTTGATGTAAACGAGAGATTTGAAAGGTGGTTGTATAATTTGGGGTGCGTAGCAAGTTGTAAATTGAGTCGAGAAGTGGATTCATGAGTTTTAAACGTTTAGTCAAAACCGTGTTTGTTTTGTTTGCATTCTGTTAAAGTTTGTGGCGTGAAATGTCGACCGAAGTCCATAAGTGTCGACCGGTTAAAGTAAATAGTAGGGTGAATGTCGACTACAGGGTTCGACCGATGCGGGCGGAGAGGAATGGGGTGTCGACCGACGACCGTGGATGTCGACCGGTCGATGTGAAATCAGTGAGAGTGTCGACCGCGGAGGTTGACCTGCGCGGGCATAGAGAATCAAAGTGTCGACCTGTGAAAGCAAGTGTCGACCACTCTCCGAGCTGAACGTAAAAGTGTCGATCGGTGTTCCCAGTGTCGACCAACGAAAAGACCCAAGAGTAACGTAGTGTCGACCGGTGTTTGCCAGTGTCGACCGCTGAAAAACCCGAGGCAATCCGAGTGTCGACCGACGTTTACAGGTGTCGACCAGTTGCTCTGCTTTATGTTTTGTAAAATGAAATATTTTTTTAAATAATTTCAACCGAGTTTTCTGCTGCGATGCTATGTAAAATATTTTCTAAATGTCGTTTTAAATCGAAGAACAAAAGTTGTAAATTTTTACTCAAATTCTCTCAGTATAGTGAGTGAGTAGTAGATATGTACAAATCGAGAACGGGCACGTTCTCGGGGCGTTACAAACCATAAATCAGTTTAAATAAAATTTCGAGTTTTAAAATATTAAAAGTCAATTTCGGTCGACCCCTAAGACCTTCGGTCGACACTTGACCCGTTCTACAGACAGGAGTCGACACCTAGTTACACAGATTGACACCTTAGTATTCTCTGTTCACCCCGGTCGAACCTTGCGGTCGACACCCCATGCTCACTTCACTAACAGGTCGACACCATAGTCTTCTCTGTTTGCACCAGTCAAACCTTGCGGTCGATACTTCTACCATTTTTACACTGAGCAGTCAACATCTACACACATAGGTCGACACTAGGTTTGATTATATCCCTGTAGATCGATCCTCGCGATCAACATTTGTCTAGTTTGGCCGACACCTATGGATACCGGTCGACACTTTACACTAGTATCCTTAACAAAAAATTCTCCATAAAATGTAACGGACAGAATTTAAAAGCTCGAACCTACACATCTCACTCAATTAAAAAATCCACTATATTTATAAAATGACTACTAAAGTTTGGAATCCATTTACATATTGGAACGACTCAAAACGACTTTAAATCCTTACATACACACACTGTTCAAAACGCCCCAACAAACAGCCGGATCATCGCACGAGCTCCAACTGCCTCCTAGTCCTGGGCATGCTCTGAGTATTTATCAACTATTGTTTCGTCACCTACATCACAGAACTCATCTATTAGCCTAATACTAAGTAAGTAATGCACATAAACCATAAACACTGAAAACAATACATATCCTAACGTATGCAGTTTCTACAATTTCGTCTCTACTTTCATTTCCGTCTCTTTCTTACACATTCTTTATCTTACTATTAGGTTCTTCTTTACGTGCTAGGTCAAGGTAACACACCTCGCGGTCCACTTCACGGGACAAGGTCCTCCTCAATCTAGTAAAGTGACACACCTGGCGGTCAAGCTCTTGGGACAAGGCCACTATGTAAAGCAGGGAAAGAAGTGACACACCTCGTGGTCCACCTTACGGAACAAGGCCACTCAACCTCACTTTCATTATCTTCTTACGTACATTTGCATTTCATTCGTCACATTCAACTGTTTCATTTCGTAAAAGCATGGAAATTCATTTTCGTTTCGTTCTCATATTTTAAAACCCTGAATGCATAATCTACTAAAACATAAAATAAATATGCATACAACCTAGCGAATTGTGATGTAGGCCCGAAGGCAAAAACACCTACGTACACTACTTACCTGTCGTCTTTAGCAAATTTCTCGTAATTTCGTACGTTAAATTGGGAAACCGGAAAACCTATAAAAAGCACACATTCGTTAATTCTAACTTCATCCAACTCATGAAATTCTAACAAGAAAGTCATAAACTTGTACAAAAACCAAAACTCCCAACTAAACTCGAAATCCTATACAATTTCTGGCCAAATTCGGAAATGCATAACTCATCCAATACTCATATGATTTTGACGATTCAAAGTGCTACGGACTCCTTAAGACGTCTAGTTTCTAACGATCTAATTCATTTCTTAATCCTACATCTAAAACTTAGCCAAATTTGGTCGAACAAAAACTGCTCTGTAATGCTTCTTACGGTTACTCAAACATTCAATTCTTACCATAAAAACCTATAATCTAACTTTCTTCAAACTTAAACACCTTTGAACGTGTAAAAAATCGACTATATTCTCAAAATTTCATACATCCCTCTAGGGTTCACTAAACTATCCTATAATTCTCCCTAACTTCACTTTTAATACTCAAAACTACTAGAGGACTAACTATCTACTAAAAACTTACCTTAAATTTGAAGGAACGGAGAAGAACCGTCACTGTTGGACGTAACTGGAAGGAGATCATAGGGGGAGGGTTTTCGCGCGGTGGGGAGGAAGAAGAACAAAGAGGAAAGAGAGGGGTTTACGCTTCTTTTTCCTTTATTTTTTTGTAATAATAATAAAAATCCTAATTACTATATCGCTCTCATCTTTTACCTTTTAACCAAATAGCATGCAGTCCATTTTCGGTTGGATCTTTATAATTTTCTCTTCTTCATTAGCCTCAAAATAATCATTTACTTAATAGTATAAATTTTTCGCTTTCAATTCTAACTAAAACTCTATCGTTTACCAATATGAATTTTCAAAAATTATTTTAACAGAAATTCTAGATGTTACACTATGTCTGTTTTATTATTTAATTAACTAAAATGACAATAAATCGTAGAAGTGTTAGAAAATCATGAACATTTTCATATTATCTACTCATGGTTGGGTGAATATGCGGTCAAATTTTCAAGTAAGTCCAATATCGTTTGGTGTTACTTTAAAATTAAATTTTTATAATGTGTAATTTAGTGAAAAAAAAGTTGAAAAATTGGACAAAGTTTCCTTTGTTTTATGACTCCTCCATTGCTAGTTTCAAACAGTTCCTGCATGTTCAAATCACCAAACAATATCAGAATTTTATAGCATAAACTAAATTACATCAAACTAAAGTACATCAAATTAAAGTACCAAAACATAAACTAAAGTGACGGCGGTGGGACATTGGGTGAGATATCATCGTCATCGATCTCCATCCAATTTATAATGGTTTGTCTTGTATCTCTCTAGTATTCCATCATCTCTTTAAGATACTACATCACCTCTGTATGGTACTCCGTCTGTCTCACTTCGATCGGATTGAGTCTGTCTACGAGAACCACTTTCTCTGTCCTACTAGCCCTTTGGAGGAACCTCTGGGTGGACCCTTTAGGGGACCTCGGCCGCGCCATGGCTTCTTCTATATGAACATCTTGAGAAGTAGAGGTCCCCTAATCTCCCTTCAGCTTCCAGATCCCGTCGACTTCAACTAAGGCCATCCAAATCAAATGAAGCTTGCTAAATACGTCGGCGGCCGCTGTAATCTCATCTGTTCTCCAGACGGTAACTGAATCCTAAATCGTATGATGATCTTCTGAATCAACATATTGTAAAGCAGGTTCTTGTTGCGTGTCTGCTTGATCTTACTCATGTGATTTAAAATGACAAAGCCCGAGTTGAACCTCCTCTTGTTGTATAGTTTCTCCATGACATAGAGATTTATGCAATTAATGAGATCTTTGTGTCCATGTCACGGTAGAAGGGTGTGGGACAGTATGTTGTGAACAACTCGAGCTCTGACATTAAGTCTCTGGTTCTTGGCTTAACGAAACCCGTAATGTTAGAGTTGCGATGAATTTGCCTAATGAACTTTACTTCCTTGACCGATCCGATAAAAGAACAGTTTTTGGAGGCATGGTAATATCACTCTACCCCTTCTTCGGCAAACTCAATCAACTCATTGATCGTTTCTGTAGTAATCTCAATCTCCGTACTCAGAATGTACGTCGTTATAACTCTCGACCTCTTGGTAAAGTTCAAGTTCGCAAAAAATAGGCGAACAATTCGGTCGCAGCTATCGCCCCCGCACACTGTAGACCCTATGCAAGTCGATTCTGTCGAACATCTCTTGGATCTCCAATGACTCTCAACCTTTAAAGCAGATGGTATTCGAAAGCATCACCAAGTGGTATAACAGATCCACCTCAAACTGCTCTCGACATATCTGATTGCGAAATTCAATCGAAAAGAACCCAAGCCGATTTCGCAGCACGTCTGGCATTGACGGTGCCCGATGTTCCATCTGGCCACTTTGTGCCGAACCTCTTTGCGTCGTTGACGGTGCTAGACATTCCATCAGCCCAACTTTTTGTCTAATAACAAATCTCTCAGCCATTTCAGGGGGATTTTTGGGACTTTAGGCCAAATTTGTGATATGTGGATTTTGAATTTTGAAGCTCGAATTTGTGAGATTTTAGATAAAAATCGAACAAAACAATTGAGAACGGAGAAATGAACAACGTGAGGCGTGAATCGGTTGAATTTTGTAAGAAAAAAAAAAGCAAAATGGTCTAGAGGATTCATATTTTTCTGAAGGTTTTGCAAGTTCAGACGTCTTTTTTTTCTTATATACTGTTAGGAAATAGACAATTGTTGTAGAGATGGTGACCCTCCGTTTTCAGCCCGTCCTTGGTGATGAAATTATCTGTCATTTTTAGAATAGGGTCTGCCGTGCTCATAATGCTCCGTGGAACGAACAGCCGTGTGTCGAAGAACGATCGTACATCCCGGAGTCCCACACACGTGGAACGGACAGTGTCTACCCCCCAATCATACGACAGGTCCGACGTGTCCAGTGCTATGTAGGACTATACAGAACGGATGACCATTGTTTTTGTATTGGTCATCTGTTTTCGAGTGTATACAATGAATGACTAGTGATTGGTCATCTAATAAAATTTAATTTGTTATGTTTTTTTATAGTTTAAAGTTTTGATTGCTTAGGATTTTGTTTAAAAACAATCTATAACTCAGGGTTTACATCGACAAAAACCCTCACATTTATGTAATTTTGAAAATATCTTTCACGGGTCTCTCCGGACTGGATTCACTAGTTTAATTCCGACGTATGAGTTTTCCCCCTTTTTTTTTTTTTTTAATTTCTGAAATTAGTTCCGATTCCATTTTCGATCTATTTTACGCCACCAATTTTTGTTAACCGCAAACTATTATGTTTAAAAGAGGGCGCATTACATCAGCATGATTTTTCATCACATTTCCTGAGTTGTTTGCTCCACAGAGTCGGGGATATCAGCCGGAATCTGGGCTACTTCCGGCCAGATTCCCGGAAATTATCTCCAATCGGACTGTTCTTAGAGGTTTGATCTTGCGTAAGTATTTCTTCTGGTTTTTATGGTTTTCTTTTTACTTTTTTATCATTTTCGTGGTAGAAATTTCTTGAAAACCTAGTAGACTAGGGCCTGTGAGATTAGCCATAGCTTCACGTATATTTTGTTGTTCATATGGAAATGAAAACGAATGTGTTAAATGCTTCGTTTGTCAAATCGGAGAACGCACGAGTTTCGTATTTTCCTCTGATTTGTTGAAAATCAGCTCAATAATCGCTATCGGAAATGAACAATTCCTTCTTTCTTGCGGCGAAATTGAGAAATAATTTGTTTAATTTTCACGTCGGTCTTTCGATATTATATATGTTTGCGAGCATTTCATTTGTCAAATCTGAGAACGCGAGTTTCGTATTTTCCTCTGATTTGTTGAAAATAGGTTCAATAATCGCTGTCGGAAACAAACAATTCCTTCTTTCTTGCGGCGAGATTGAGAAATAATTTGTTTAATTTTCACGTCGGTCTTTCGATATTATATATTTTTGCGAGCATTTCTCTGCTTTTGGATCCTTATAAATTTTTTGTTTATTTTCTAGTTGGTATCATTTTCTCGGGAAATGTTATTATGAAGAGACGATCGAGAAAAGTTGGAAAGTATGAAGTTGGGCGAACTGTTGGCGAAGGAACGTTCGCGAAGGTTAAGTTTGCACAAAATACAGAGACGGGAGAGAGTGTGGCCGTCAAAGTTATGGCCAAAAGCACCATTCTCAGGCACAGAATGGTCGATCAGGTAGTTAGAGCTCGTTAATTTCATAAATTCTGAGAAATATATTCAATAATTCTGTATAATGGGCGTGTTTTTCTTGGTCCTAGATTTCTACGATGAGAGAATAATTGATAAATTAGTCTGTTGGGAAATTAACTATTCTTTCGTGGAATGAAACAGATCAAAAGAGAGATATCCATAATGAAGATTGTGAGGCATCCAAATATCGTTAGATTGCACGAGGTTCGAATATGCATATGGATAATGGTCCTTTTCGTAAACTTTAATAAATATGTAAATTCTTTCTCTGCTTTTCCTCTCTTTTGACCGTGTTTCGATATCTAGGTGTTGGCGAGTCGGACAAAGATATATATAATCCTCGAGTTTGTTAGTGGTGGAGAACTATACGATAAAATCGTAAGAATTTTCCTCTCGCTCTCTTTCTCCCAACTTCTTTGCCGGATGAATAAATCATAAACTGGATCCTCTCTTCTTGATTGGGTAATTTTGAAGACAAGTAATGACAGTGAGTCCATCTTATCGTGCAGGTTCATCGACGAAAACTTCCTGAACACGAGTGTCGAAAATATTTTCAACAGTTAATAGATGCAGTTTCTCATTGTCACAAAAAGGGTGTGTATCACAGGGATCTGAAGGTGCAAAACAGAAACATCTTATTTCTAGAAATTCTAGTTTGTCTTTTTTTTTTTTTTTTTTTTTTTTTTGTCAATCATTGTCTGTTGCCTTGTGATTATACAGCCGGAAAACCTTCTTCTTGATGCTTATGGAAATTTAAAGGTTTCTGATTTTGGACTTAGCGCTTTGCCTCAAGTGAGAATACTAAAGTTTACCATGAATCTTTTAGTTTCCTGAAAAAAAGATTGAATTTCCGTAATATTTTTCTTACCCGTTTGTAATGACAAGCAGAGCGTTGGGCTGCTTCACACGACATGTGGAACTCCAAATTATGTTGCACCAGAGGTAAAGTCTCTAGAACAAAAGGTTATATAGCATGAATTTGATAAAAAAAAAATTCTTTGTTATATGATTTAGATTATTTCTCTCATTCCCTTTATTTGCATATGTCAAATTCTTACACTAAATCACTCCTCACAGGTGCTTGGAGGGCAGGGCTATGATGGTGCAGCGGCTGATGTATGGTCGTGTGGAGTCATCCTTTATGTCCTTATGGCCGGATATCTTCCATTTTCAGAGTCTGACCTACCAACCCTTTTTAGAAAGGTTTGACTCGGTTGAATACTCCTGTTTTTTCTATTCCCTTTCATTTCTTTTAGATAACTTGGAATTTGGGCTTCTGATATACTTTGAAAATTGAATGAACTTAGTATTTGTAGTGATGCAACATATTTAGCTTGTTGAGCTGACGACCAACTATGGATGGGGAGCATTTGACTTTTTCCTATTTTGTTTTTTTTTTCACTTTTTAATAGATCACTACTGCAGATTTTTCTTGTCCAAGTTTGTTTTCACCTGGTGCAAAGTCATTGATACAGAGAATTCTTACTTCCAATCCTAAAATGGTGAGTATTTTAATTATCCTACCACAGTTTCTGGTAAGTTTGTTGATTTGTTAAGGTTCTAATCATGGATAAAAGTAAAATATTATTACTAAACAAATCTAAGAAGGCAAATAGGGTTGATGGTAAACCATGCGCGATTTTATAATTCAAAGCTTACTCCATGATTGCAAGATTTTAATAAGAATTGGTGTCAACAATATTAGACATATTATCTATTTAATTAAGAATTTGCTAGCTTAGTAAAGTATTTCATTCATTGATGAAAGGAAGTTTAAAATGAGACAACTTGTAGTTTACACAAGGATGGATTGAAGAAAAAGTAAAAAATGTGGCATGACCTGTTTCGATCTCAAGATCTTTTTAACTTCATGGCTGTTTTATCTTTTCGTATTACAACTTTGACTTTACATCAATCCAGCGGATTCAAATAGAAGGAATTCGAAAAGACCCCTGGTTTAGGAAAGACTATATCCCAGTCAAACTAAGGGAAACTGAGGAAGTAAATTTTGATGATGTTCATGCAGTCTTTGATGAAATTGAGGTACATTACCCTTTTTTGATTCTTCTATCAGTTTCTCTCCATAATTGAATTTTGCTAGAAAGTGGCAAGAAACCTTGTTAAATCCACTCAATTAAATGTATACTGGATTTGAGGGTCTTAAACATTGGAAAATTCTTTTCTTAGGAGCAATATGATGTGGCCGAAAAAGGAGAAACCAACGAGAGTGGTCCGTTAATCATGAATGCATTTGAGATGATTACACTATCTCAAGGGTTGAATCTATCTGCTTTGTTTGATCGACAACAGGTAGAATGGTTTGAACTCCACATTTTCTTCTTTTTATTTTTCAAAATACAACTCCTTAGAAAATCATAAGCAGCCCATTCTTATTTGCACTGGTGTTATTATTATCATAAAAAGCTTCGAAATCTATGACTTTGTCACATTATTATCAAAAAAAATTTTTAATTGCTCTTTCTCTTCTGAGTGGATATGAATTTTATAGGGTTTCTCTCATCTCTTCTCTTTTCACTCAGATAAATTTTTCTGATGAACAGGATTATGTAAAGCGGCAAACTAGGTTTGTTTCACGCAAACCTGCCAAAGATATAATGTCGACGGTCGAAGCAGCAGCAGAATCGATGAGTTTTAAGGTCCACACACGTAATTACAAGGTATGATCAAATATTTAAAATGGTCAAAAATGAGAAATGGTATTTTGTGGCGATTAATTGATCAAAAACTGATGAATCATGCATACGATTGTTGTATCCTTTTTGAGAATATCATACGGGATGCTCAAATTTCATGCATTGATCGTTCATCTATCCGAAATCTGTTGCTTCATGAGAACCATCTAAAACTATTTTCCACACATATTAAGCTTGATTTCTCATTATTGGAAATTGAAAAGATTACAAATTTTCCAATTCTTCGATTATTCTTTCCTTTATAGACTAGGCTGGAAGGATTATCTGAAAATAGAGCTGGACAATTTGCTGTTGTATTGGAGGTACCCTTCCTAGAATTGTGAATAAGATAATAAAAGATAATCTGAACTCAAAAATCCTTTTGCGAAACTTATTTTCAATCTTCCTTTTAGATTTACGAAGTTGCTCCTTCCCTTTTCATGGTGGATGTTCGTAAGGCTTCTGGCGACACTCTCGAATATCACAAGGTAAATCCTCTGCCTTTTTACTTAAATGAGCTGTTTTAGAGCTGAATCAAAATGAGAAAACACTTATGACTGCTGGATGACTAAAATCCAACCATTTAGACGATTTTTGTTTTTGGGAATTCGCTAAAATTCTCTACCTACCCCTGATGGAAAAAGTTTTAAGCATTGGGATTCATTCATTGGTTTTGCAGTTCTACAAAAAATTCTGTGCCAAGCTAGAAAATATAATCTGGAAGCCAACTGAGGGCATTGGAAATAACAATCTACTAAGAACAGTCTCTTGCTGATCCATTTATTTGGGCATGATGCAACATTGGACCGAGGCGACGAGACAAAGGTGGTTGACTACATACATGTTCTGTAAGAAATATTTCCAATTTCATGGCTGTTTTTCTGGTGTTATCAGTTTATGAGTCTTCAAATAAGCAATCCAGCTGTGAAGTTTTTCCCTGTGTTGAGTTACTTGTGTACATAGAAAACCAGATCATGATTGAAAAAGTATATCAAAAATAAAAGGAAAATAAAAGGTGGAGGGATTTCTTTGCTGGGAGATTCACATTGGATTGTGCACTGTAATTTGGTAATAATGGGTTCTTTTTAAGTCGGCACATATTCCATAGACATTATTACGATGATACATTGGGAACTGCTTAGTTAGATTTGAATATATGTGACAATGAAATTATATCACAAGAAATGGGATTGATAGATGCTATGCTACACGGTCAGGGGTAGGCCCGGTGAATGCAGGCCCAGTTGAGCCTGAAGCCTGGCCTCGACCTGGGCTGAGGTTAAGATTGATATTATATGTTAGATGCATAGTTTTGTTAATTTTGGGGCAATAATGATTAGATTTGGTTTTCTTAGAACTAAAATTCTATTGATTAACAACACGTCAAGATATGTTTAGGAAACTAAAGTAGCCTAGTTTTTTGGTTTTTCTGGTCTATTTTTGTTTTATGATTTTGGCTCAAAATTTTTATGGTTTGGGTCGGTTTTTACTTGTGTTTATGCAAAAATATAAGAAGAAACTTGAAAACTCCTAATACTGGTTTGTTCGGCTCCAACCAATGTGAAAATTAAATTTGAGAGCATTCTGGCCCGCTAGCCAAGTGATAGGGAATTGGGCTTCGCTTGACGTTTATTTGACTCTTTCTGGGTATGATTTTCAAAGGACAAACGAACTAAATTTTGACTTTTCTTAATTAAAATCTAAACTGAACTGAAAATCCCGATTCGATCCCAGCAAGACAACCAATCCTGCCCTTGATAGTTATTTTCTTAGTCTGAGATTAGGGCAAACCAACGAAGTTATTAATGAAAATGCCATGTGATGTGAAAGAGGGATCTTATAGGTGTTCTTTGAGAAATTAGACTCTTTGAATTAACAAACAAAATGAAGAATAGGGCTGTCCATGAGGTTGACAGTTAATGCTCATTCAGTGTAGGGTTTTCTCCTTTATGCATTTATATCTCATATTTCTTCCTCTTCATAAATGTGCTTTGCCCAAAGTAATGCTCAATCTCATATATTTATCATTTGCTCATCTGTTTTCCAAATTTGGCTTCGTATCAATGCCGAGAGTTAAAGAGATTGACAAAGAGAAATGGATTGGGGGAGGGAGAGAGAGAGAGAGAGAGAGAGAGAGAGAGAGAGAGAGAGGTTTTGGATTGATAAAATGCAAAGTAGCAATCATCTTTCAATAACAATTTGAATTTGTGAGGTTTAAGGATGGAAGAACTGATCTTTACATTTGCATTTCCACAATAGAAGATAATAGCTGTCCTCTCTCTCACCCGATTCTTCTTCTGCGTCATTTTTATGGTGGTGCTCTGAAACCACCAGCACGGCCTGGCATGGCCTGCAACTCAGGCACTTGTTCAAACAACGAGGCGGTCTCGAACCCAGAACCCATTTCATTGGCTTCAAACCATCTCCTTCTCCTTCTCCCCCTAACCCCGTCGCGTCTGCCATTAACGAAATCATGAGAAGTGTACATTTCAGATCAGAAAAAGTAGCAGAGAACAGAGAACTCGCTGGACTAGGCGACGGGTATTCCTTCGTTTCCTTACCTGATTCAGAAGAAAACAACGTGAGAGAAAACACCAGCATGAAAATGGCAGTCTCCATTTTTAACCCATTCGAGAATTTTATCAACCAGGCCATCAGTCTTGTCTTTGAATGAAAGGGAAAGAACAAGACCCAGATTGAAATTCTTGGAGTTTTATCATAGGGAGAGAGAGAGAGAGAGAGAGAGAGAGGCTTGCTACAGAGAGAGAAAGAGAAATGGCGCAGTATAGTGTTCGAGGGGCCCCGTTGGAATAACTGGGTTTTGAAAAAAGTTTGTCTGACGTAGCAGTTAGCTATTACTTTAGGTTTTCCACAGTGCGAAATTGAATGACTGAAGTTACAGACTGTTTTTCTTTTTTTAAGTTTGTCTTCCTCTCTCTTATTTCCTTCATTTTCATTGTGGTTTTGACAGATTTCTAATCGTTTGTCCTGACTGATTGACCATCGTCTTGGACATTATATTGAAGTACCTCGCTTGCCACCCTTCTTTCTGTCATCATTCTTATCATCAGTCGAAATTTAATTTGCTGTTGCTGACGAAGAATCTGCACTTTGCTTTCAATAAAGGTGAGAAACTCAATGACCCTAATCCTCTAAACCAAGAGAATTCATCGATTTTTGAGCTACTCAAATTACTTTTTCCATAGTTTAACACTAGTTTTTGGAGCTATAGTCTAATATTGAACTCCAATGCAGATGCTCCAAGCGAATCATAAAGAAAATTTGCTCGGGAAATATTTGATCCATCTACTCATTTAAATCTACTTAAATTCTTCAAGAAGTTAACTAGCGGGTTCGAGAAAAAATTGTCAAATTTCTATCCTATGTTAGGGGAATCCAAAGCATAAAAAGAATTAAGGGTAATTTCACATCGATTTCTATAATAATAGCTACTTTCAAAACTGGCATAATTTTGAGAACGTACGTACAAACTACTTTTTAAATGTCATCAACTAATAAACAAGGAGTGAGAAACGGAACCCTAGTTGCCTATTTAAAGGACTTGTCAATGTCCTTGTTGTTTGGTTGTCTCTTTTGTTTGTTTGTAGCAAAATTAACGATCTTCTTGCTGCCTAAATTTTGCATTTAGCTTAGAAGATCATGGAAATCAACAGCTTCTTTGGCTAGCACAAAGGCTAGGGTTTAGTTTAGCAGGTGATACTGAAGAAGTCCGATAATATTCTTGCAGGTTATCATTGGTCTCTTCCAAGACAACAGTTTGAAGACTCCAAATTAGAAAATGATTATAAACTGCAGACGGGTTCGTGGTTAATAAGAAATTTAAGTTCAACAACGTGTTTGGTTGGTCAGAAAATGATGATGAGATGGATTTTCTGGCGGGCAACACAAAGCAGACAGCTGAGATGAAGCCATCTAATCAAGGCTCGAGGGACACTCGTGACTGAACCCATTCATCAGACATTCAGACGAAACCACATGACAAGGGCGTACTATCCTCATCTAGGGTTGCCTGCCGACTTTCTAGCTCTATACCCTACTTGCCAGTGTGTTCTAAAAGAATCCTTTTTTAAATCAGATCGTATCCATCCACTTAAAATAATAATATTAAATTTTTGTTATTTTAAACCAAAAATTCAAAATTTATCATTCATCTGTACAAATTTCAAATATAAAAAATAAGTCATTTAAAACTTGGAGAATAACCGATCTCACCATCTGCACTGTTTAATACGGAATGGACTATCAGTCTAATTCGACCAACCATCCGATATAAATTTTTAAACAAAATATTTGACTAAAGTCACAAATTTTGTCGTTTAGTAAAAAAAAATAGTCGATCTCGAATTTTGGCCGTTTAGAAGGGACTGTCAGTCTAATCAAACTGGTCGTTCTTTCTAACTAAAACTCTTAGTCATGGATTTTGTCTCTTCTCCTCCCAGTTAAGGAGGATTCCCCCTTTACTATAACTATATCGAAAACTCTAAAATTCTCGAGTATTTTTTTGTTTTAGCAATATTTTTTTTGGTTGATCGACAATGATAATATATGAATTTTTTTATTTATAATTTTAGGTTTTATATTATTCTTATATATCTTTGTAAATTGTTTTTGTAACCTAGTTTAAAAAATCATTTAAAACATTTTATTTTATTATTTTTATATTATCTTTATTTATTTTAATATATATTTTTTTTATAATACTATCTTATTTTTATTTTTTGTAAAAATATTTAAATTTTATTTTATGTATTTTTTTCATTTTATTTTTTATTTAAAATTCTTTTAAAATTTTCTATTTAAATATTATGATGATATATATTTCATATTAATATATTTTATTTTTTAATAATATTTATCTATTAAGTAGTACATGAATAAATATTATAATAAAATATCTTCATATATAAAGATGATTTTTTAATTTTATCAAAGTTTATTTCTAACGCCATATTTTCATAACATAACAAATTTTTTTTCAAGTTCAATTGTTCTACGTGAACTTGACAGTATTTTGCTATGGATTTTCAAAATGAAGAGTGTCAGAGGAAGTTTGAGCAGAATTTCCACAAATGCTCAATTATTTATTAAAATATTGTCAACTTTAGAGGTTGAGAGTCATTTGAGATCAAAGAGATATTTGATAGCATCGACATACGTAAAGTGTAAGCATTAAGAAGCGATAGTTGCGAGAGAAGAATTTGATTGTTCTACGCGAACTTGACAGCAATCAGGAGGTCAGGAGTTTTGACTGGTTTGATGATGTACACCTTGGTATGGAGTTTATGATATGTCTAGAGACGGTGAATGAAGTGTTGGAGTTTGCCCTGGAAAAGGCGGAGCAATATTACCATACTTCCCGAGACTGCCTTGTTTTTACATTGCTCGAGGGAGTAGAGTTTCTACGAAGAATTCATCGTAATTTCAACATTAGGGCGTTCGTGAAGCCACGATCTAGAGATTTGAATGTTAGAGGTCGGATTATTCGCAACATGCTAACCCACACCCTACTATCGTGAGATGGACATAGAGATCTCGTAAGTTGCATGGACTTATATGTCATGGAGAATCTGTGCAATAGAAGTCTTTTGACCCTGGCTTCTTGATTTTAGGGCACAAGCGTGAGGTCTGGCGGACATCTAACAAGAATCTCTCGTACAGCTCACTGATTCTGAAGATCATCGAGGCAGTTGGTATTCAACTACTTGTTGACAAGCAGAGGATAGCTCATAGATCCACCAACGTAGTTAACATGAATCATTTGATTTGGATGGGTCTCGTGTTAGTTAACGATGTGTGGGTGTTGAAGAGGGATCGGGGAACATCCACCTCTCGAGATATGCCGATGGAGGAGACCCCCCAAGAAGAGGCTAGTGAATGAGATAAGAGGTAGTATTTCCAACAGATATATCAGATGCAGCAGACGCAATAGCAGCAGATGAAGCAGCTTTATAAGATGCAGTAGATCCATCAACGAGACAGCCAACTCCTCAAAGGCAGAGCCAATAGGCTAGATGAGATGGTTCAGAATTAGATGGAGAGCAAAGACAGAGACGAAGAGTTTCAGAATTAGATGGAGAGCAAAGACAGAGACAAAGACCCACCGACATAGTTTAGTTATTGTATTTAATTTCATGCAGTTTATTCTTCGTCTGTAAATTTTAAGTACTTTAATTTTATATTATGAAGTTTGCTTTTTTTAAAGTATATAAATTTAGTAATGGAATATTCTGTATCAGAATGAACTATAACTAAAGGATACATTAGAAAAATCAATTAAATTAAAATAAATAAATAAATGACTCGATCCTTAATCAATGAACAGTAAAAAATTTCTACCACGGCAGCGTACTAAAGATTTCTGCACATAATGAAATGAAACTAAAATAAAAAAGAAGCATGACAGTAAGTTTATGGAAGAAATTGGTTGAGATGTACCTGCATCCCGTCAAATATGTTGAAACCGATAAACGTGTCTTGCGAAGCAACAGTTGAAGTTGATACACTATTAGGACAAATGAGATTATTATACTCATTGCCAACATATACCACACCACCCGGTTTAGTTTTTTTTACTTATTCTCGAGCTTGAAGCTATTTGATATCTCGCACTCTTATCTTCTTTTGTCTACCAGGTTAGCGCTTTCTTTTAGACGAGAGGATTTTGTGCTTACCTTCTACGAGCGGCCACATTTGTTGGCCGCTAATAAGATGAATATACTGTGAGTACATCTATAGGTAAATTGCTTGGTGATAGCATGCATGCACGTAATTTTTTGGCGCTACTCTAACGAAGTGCATGCAAGGAATGGAATGGACACACGGAATTTCAGTAAGCTCTCACTTAGTACACACACCCTAATTCATGTTGACAATGAATTGTTTGTATTTGTTGTTGACCTTAAATCGTCTATCTCTTGCAAACACAATACTCTAATTTCGAGATGCACTAGCTAACTTCGTAAGTTTTTTCCTTATTTGGGGACACATGTGTCTATTGATTGGGTCACCTTCTCAAATTTTTCACAATGCGAGTCATGAAGCGCTCACGGATCATCTCAAACATGGTCATGATCGGCTTGTCCCTGATGGTCAATAGAATTGCGTTGAATGACTCGCACAAATTATTTAAATCCAAATCACACTTGGGAATCGAAGAGAATGCATGACTAGCCCAATATCTAGACTCTTTTCGTCAAAGATATGCTTCTATCTCCAGGCTAATCTGATGTAATTTCCTCATTTCATGCTCAAAATCAAAACCCATGGGTGCCCTAACTGCATTCCACATTGCATCTCTGTATGTTCTGTCCTAAAATAGGTTTTTGAAATTCGCATACATATGTCAGAGGCAGAAGCAGTGTTCGGTCTGTCCAAATTCATCGCGAACAATTTTTTTCAATCCTAATATTTGAACGAAAAACAATGTCAACAATAAACACTATAACAATATAACTAACAAATATAAGGTAAATAACATTTTGTCGATCTGAAACAATTGTCCACCCGCGCCTCAATTCAGCGTTTAAGTCTTGATTCAATATTTGCAAAATCACGTCCATGAGTCCGCACACTCAGATTCGATGTTGACAACAACAACGGGATATAATCTATTGTTGCCATTAATACTGACGATTATGAGTAATTGGCCGGGACACGATCTCTTCAAATGACAGTCATCCAAACCGATAACAGGTATACCGCACTACAATAAATTTGCATTGCAAGCAGTCATGTACATATACAATCATTGGAATCCCAATGATATACAGCCCACTAGGTTACCATCAATTTTTACTATGTTACCTGGATTTGATCTAAATATTTTGACTGCATATAACCACAGTTGCCCGTACTGTTCGTCGTACTTTATTTCGTTAAGGGTTCGAGCTATGAGCTATGAGCTATGCTTCTTGCTCTTATAACAAAATTGGCTAAATTGTTGACAATGAATTTCTTCCTCACTGTCTCAATAATAAAAGACATGTCCCATGTAGAGTGACTTTTGAACCTATCTAAATACTCCTTCGCCACCATTTTGTTCTAGGATGTCGATTCTCAATTTTCCTTGAACAACTGTGAGAATTGATCAACGTTTTTATTTGAAACATAGTCTCATCTTGCATTTTCAAAGTATGCAATTGCCACTGACATCCGTCTTTACCCTCAGTCTTCAGTCGGCTCTTTCACTTTTAGTGAATTTTGTACCATAACCATGTGTTAGAGAATATTTTATTATTATTTTTTCTAATATCTTGTATAGAACTATATATTCTATTTACGAAAAATCTCATTGAGATTTGTTCTCTTACTCGTATGCTTTCATCCCCTTGTCATCCGAGCCGATTAATGTTTGAAACTCACCGTCTAAAGTTTTGGAGGTCGAATACACCTCTGTTTCTTCATTTGCATTTATGTGATCGAATGCTCGTACAACACTATATGCAGGTGTGCTGTCCGTATACCAATCGATTTTGGCATCACTGGTTAATCTTTCGTTTAAATCAAACGATTTACTTAAATTGAAATCTATCGTCGTTGCTAATATAGAAAACTTTTGTTGGAGCACAAGAATAGTCGAGTGAGTGATATGTAAAAGAATGAAAATATGTAAATGAGAAAATATGTAATAAAAATATGAGTAATTATCGATTTTAACCTTACACTATGCACTTTATTTCATTTAGCCCCCTATACTAGCAAATCAAATTTTATACTTTGATTCTGTTATCAGTTTTGACCTTCAATCAATAATTTCATTAAATCCTAATTTAAAAAAATTACCAAACGATATTGGATTAATTTGAAATTTTTACCACATGTTCACTACTTAATGCGAAGATAATCTGAAAATTTTCGTGATCTTTTAACATATGTATGATTTATTGTAATTTTATTTTAGTAATTTATAAAAATATTATAATAAATCATACAAGTTTTAGAAAATCACAAAAAGTTTTCTATTATCTACCCATGCTGGGATGAACATGTGAAAAAATTATCAAATAAATCCAATATATTTTGTATTTTTTTAAAAATTAATTTATAAAGTAAATAATAAACTGAGATTAATTTTAATTTAAAACATAGAGAAGATTTTATATTTTTAATTATATTTTTAGTTATAATAACTACATTAATTTTTTTTATAGGTTTTGTATAAGTGGAGTTGATCAATTTACACCACCTACTAACTTTTGTTGCACATTGTTTTTGTAGTATCATTTTCTTTGAAATTTACTTTAAAATTTTTTTTAATAGATATACATCCACGTAATTATAATATTATTGATGATGATATTGAGAAAATTAGAGAAATAAATCCTGCATTTTCAATAGGTCAATCATTTGCATCTGCACAAACATTTATGTCATCACCTAAAACAAAAAACAAAACGTCTGAAGTATGGAAATATTTTATAATGAAAGAAATTAAAATTGGTGGAAAAGTAGAATATAGAGCTCAATCCAACTATTGTATTAAAAATTATGCATATATTTCTATTAATTCAACTAGCACACTCGGTAAGCACTATAAAAAATGTCACTTAAACGAGCAAGTTGGAGACCTTACACAAAGATTATTAAATGCTAGTGGTAGTAGCGCTTTTTTGTATTCACAAAATAAAATATGAAAAGAAATAGCAAAACTTGTATCACAATATGAGTTACCTTTAACGTTCACCGATAATGATAAATTTGAAAAATTTATGAAAGAGTATGTTACTCCTAATTTTAAATGCGTTCTTAGAAGTACAACTAGAAATTATATTATTAAGATGTTTAATAATATGAAAAATGAACTAATTTCATTTTTTTCAAGCGCTCCTTCAATATCTATTTGTATAATTTCTAATTTATGTAATGCATGTAATTTTATAAGGTATGTCGTTGTAACTTCTCATTTTTTTGATGACTTTTGACAATTAAATAAAACAATTTTAGGATTTCGTAATTGTAAATATCCTTACACTAGTATTACTATTTATAGATATATTGTAACGATAGTATAAAAATATTCTATTCGAGATAGAATATTTACCATAACCCTTAATAATGATAGTGTTAACGATGTTGCTATTTCTCATTTTAAAAATTATTTTCAATTAGATATTACTCACGATTCTCTTTTTCATATGAGATATGTTTGTCATATTTTAAATTTAATTGTTAAAGATGGAATGACATATATTTTGACTCATATGGAATTAATTATATCTGTAATTTTTCATATAATTGGATCTAATTCGAGGCAACAAGAATATAGAGATTTTTGTAAAGTTGTCTAATTTAAACCACGAAAATTAAAAACTGATGTAAATAATAGGTGGAATTCTATTTATTTAATGTTAAAAAATACTAAGCCATAGTGGCAAGTTATTTGTACTTTTATTAATGAAAAAACTCAAAGTATTAATCTTGACAAATCTAGTTACGATGTATCTAATATATTTTTTGATTTTTTAAAACCATTTTATGATGCTACGAATAAATGTTAGGAAATTTAGTATCACACTTCTCATCTTGTTCTCCCAATTTTTATAACTTAACGAGTAATTTTGCACAATATCGATAAATAGTAACTAATGAAATTGCTAGTTTATATTCTTTTATAAATCTAAATATTGTAATTTTAGTCGTTTACGTGTTTCTTCACGGGATAGTTCAAGTAGCAGTGGTAGAAATATTGTAGGTTCACAATTTGGTATTTATGATATTTGAAGTCAATTAGATACAGATGTTTACTCTAATTCTATGCAAAATGAACTAAATATTTATTCTGACACTTGATATCAATTTTTTCTCGAAAAAAAACTTTAATATTTTCAATTGATGGAAAATGTTTTTCACCACATATCCTATTATTTCAATAATGACACGTGATCTACTAACACCTCTAGTCTCTACCGTAGCATCGGAGTCTGCTTTTAGTGCAAGATGATGAACGCCGAGGACGACTTGCACCTGATATCGTGGAGGCACTAATTTGCATGAAGAATTGGAACGACGCCCATTACGAGAAACCAACAATGAGATAACGAAATACTTGAAGATTTTAAAAATTTAGATGTAGAAAAATGAATATTTAAATTTTGAAGTATTTTTTCAACTTGTAATTTTTTTTTATATATTGCACATAATTGACAATTAGATGATTGCCAATCTATTTGGGATGTGTCTAATTTGTAAGATGCGAATGTAAAATTTATAATGAATAATATATTTTCTATATATTTATTTTGGAAAAGATAAATGGTATGAGTTCATTTTTTATTTTTTCTCTAACAGTGTTTTTTCAAAAAACCTATCTTATTAATTATCATTAGTTTGCAATTCGAAATATGGATCGGTGTATTTCTAAATTTCCAAATTAGGAGAGTTAATTTTACAGTCCAAGAGACGATAATTCGCCCCCACTTGGGCGATTGATCGACTTTTTGTGTAAGTGACAACCAATCTATAGCACAAGTGGGGGGATTCTTCGGCTATGGAGTGAGTGATCAACTGTCACTTTGTAATTTTACATAGTGATGGCCGATCAATCGCTCTACTTGGGCGATTGATCGGCTGTCTATAAAATTTTACATATAGCCTCGGCAGCCGATCCCCAAATTTTCAAAAGAGTGAACACCGCCAACAACGAAACTCAACGCCAAAAACCGCCAAAGCGCCTCCCGAGTCCACAATTTTGACCACCGACTCCTCCTTCAAAGCTCAGTAAATCTCAACCATCAGGTTATATTTCTTCTGTAATTTGATAATGTAATTGAATTTTTTTTCTTCCAGTTGTCGAATTGGAGCTTTCGCTGTGAATTCTAAACTTATTGGTTTGGGATACGATCAGCTCCTCTGCATGCGCGGCATATCGGGAGAGCCGATCGATCGTACGACAAGGTACGATCGATCGGCTGATCGAAGACTGCCGACTGGCACCCGAGAGGGTGCCGATCGATCGCGCCAAAGGCGCGATCATTCAGCTCCGCGCGCGGCGTGCCATATTGGATGTAAATGTTAATAAATTTGTTTTGCTTTCTATTGTCGAATTAGGGCTGCATGCATTATTTGACTTTTATTGTTGAATTCTAATCTTGAGCGTTGGTTTGAATTATGTGATTTTTATTGCTGAATTCTAAACTTGAGGTTGGTTTGAATTGTATGTGTTTCGGCTACTAAAATGAATTTTTTTTGCGTTTTGTTGTCGAATGATTGCATTATTTGATTTTTATGGCTGAATTTTAAACTTGAGGTTGGTTTGATATACAATAACAATTGTGATGCTGCCAAAACGTTTAAAAGCTTCTTCAAGCTCAGTTTTAATAAACCAAATAGATCACTCATTCATCAACTCTGAGGCAAGGAAATACTTCTTGGATTTCATGACAAAAAATAAATCTCTTATATGCGAAATCCAATTTCAACTCGATGAGTCTGATGGAGATATTTTATACATGTTTAGGCAAAGACGATGAGAGACTCTTGCTGTATTAAGTGGTAATGCGAATGTAGGTGTTCTTCGAGAATTCTATGCAAATCTCAGGGTATCAAATTCAGATAGTACTGTTCAAGTTCGAAATAAGATCATTTAGTTCTCAGATGAGATCATTAGTGCTAAGCTTGGTTTGGACAACTTAAATGAAGATGATTATCACATCATGATGGAAGATGGGCTCGATTATGAGATGTTCATACAAGAGATGGGCCACCAAGGTCAACAATGGGTTTACTTGTTCGTCAATATAGTTCAACTATTACATTTGATATTAAGTTTTCTCAACTGCTACACTCAAACTTGGTGCAAGTTCATCAGAGGAAACTTAATATCAACGTCCCAAAATTCTGAGCTCACCAAAGAGCGGCCGATGCTGCTATATTGTATTCTCACTGGTCGATCCATAAACAGAGGTCGAATTATCCACGATAATATCAGTGCATATCGTAAGGGTTCCATCACTGCTGGCCATATCCACCCCTCCTCATCATGCACCTATGCACTGCTGAGAATGTCCTTATAAGCTCAATTGACGAGCCTTGAATCCAGCAAAAGGTTTATGGCTGCTCAAATATTTCAAGAATAGGTAAGTGGTCGTATGGCACCGCTAGAAACAATGGATTGAGATTCATTAAGCATGATGTTAATGCTGAGATTCCTCCTCAACTAATGTTGTTGCCTCGTATTCGGCGTATCACAGATGGTATCATGACGGGTGCACAAGGTAACATAGAGTAGACAAAAAGAGACCGCGCCGAGGCTCGCTGAAAATAGCGATATGAAATTCAATTAACTATGACACCTGATCAAGGCGCATTTTCATCATCTGCCGTGCCACCTCGCTCTTACTCAATAACGATGTGGGGCAGATGTTGAAAAATCTCACCATCAAACAAGGCCAAATGTTTGCCAATCTGGCTGCTCAACAAACTGGCTTTGAACACGATTTAAGACAAATGGTGGAAAATATTTCTGATCAGTAAACACAATTATCACGAAAACAGAGCTGCATCGAATATTGGTTGAGGAATATGCAAAACCATTCACTAGAGCTGACAGCCTTCTTTACACGATATGTGAGAGCATTATATGCTCATTATAACCATTTGGGTCCAGCATTACCCATCTTCCCAGAGTACCTATTAAAGTCATATATCTCCACAAGAGGGTGTGCACAACGATCAGTCTGACACTTCATGAATTATGTTATTTTTCACCTACTTTTTAGTTTACTTTATGCATTGAAAACAATGTAAGTTTGAGAGTAATTTTAGCTTACCTTATGACTTCGCTATATTTTGTACTATATTTTGGTTATGCAATATGAAGTCTTTGGTTGAAGTGTTCATTATTTAAATTTTGAATAAATTTGTGCTTTATCTCTTAGAAAAATTCTTTAGTCTGTGTGAATAGATGTTAATGAAATATATAATATATTTATATAAAATAATTTTATTTATATAAGTTCAGCTCGTTAGATTCGTGATTTGCGAGCCGGCTCGGGTTGAAAATTTTTTGAAATCAATTTGTTAGGCTCGGCAAATTTGACTCGGCTCGCCTCGGCTCGGATCAGCCGTGTCGTTTAACATCTCTAGATAGATTAGTATTTCATTGATTATTTTAATTAGAAATTAAATTATTAGGTAAGATGGCTGGTGGGCTCTACGATTTAATATCCTTAAATTTTGATCAGACCTTGTAGACAACTAGACACTTTCAGAGTAGACCAAGACGTATTTTAAGGTCGGATTTTTGGAGAATTATTTTCGTAAGTTTCCTAGTAGGTTTCTATCACCATTATGGATCCCAACAAACTTGTGAAGCTCTAGAAAAGGATGTGTTATGATTAAGTTACGAGGCTTGATGTTTATTCAAATTTTCATAACTTGAACTTTTATGCTTCACTGTATTCATTGATTGAATTGGAGGTTTATTTTTATACCTAGCGTTATATTATTTTCATAAAAATCTATTCTGAAACGTTTTTTTTTTCTTCATATTTTGTGATATTTTATTTTTATGACTTGTCGATTTTTATATTATACGTAAGTTTTTCATTAAAAACGTGTGTTTGTTTTCTTGATAATTCATATGTATTCAATTGATCAACTTGATCGTGTGAACCAAATTTGATTGATGCATGTAGAATCATTTTTTAGTTTGTATATTCAATCATTAGAGAATGTTTTAGGGTGAAATAGAATAATGAGATAATTTGATTGTATCGTATTCCTAAAAACAAAACTCTAAATCTGATCATGTTTGTTTTTGGCCATCGATTATTAAGTCACTCTATTTTCATCGACATTTTTATCTTAGTCAGTTATGGTTTATTTTCACTTATATATATACCCCTATAGTAGAATATTTTATTTCATACCCTAATGACATTTTTCTTGCGGATCTCTCTGCTATAATTTTATTGGCATGTTCATTTGTTATTTTATACTAATTATTATATATAAACCTAAATACTCGTTGTTCGATCAACTCACCATAATGATATCTCTTTTAATTCTTAGGGTGATTATTAGCAACTAACGAATGAATGATATTGGTTGTTATTCCCTTAGCTTTATTTTTCTTAATTGAATTATATTCGGTGACATGAAATTCTTTAATTGACTATTTATATTTTTTTAGGTGTTCTTTTTTTTTTTAATCACAATTAATTGAACGCGTATTATCACTCTATATTTTAGTGAGTTAGTATAGTTTCTCGTGAGGCGTGACAGATAGATATACAACTCATCATTCAATCATATTTACACTTATGGTCTGTCTACATAGATATAACTCATATGGTAACCTCCGTGAATCATGTACTAAAGGCTTAACATAAAGTGAAATTTTAAGTAAAGACAACAATACCCTTAGAGATTGAGGAAAGTGTAGACCACCTATATTTTTATTTTCAAAAAGTCTTGACACTTCGTAGGGAAGTGTCGATCGTTAGTTCATTTTGAGATGAAACTCGAGAGTTTTAAAGTGTTGACCGATAGAATGAAGTGTCGACTACAAGTACATTTGGTTGAAACTCCAGAAGTTTGTAATGTCGATCGCGTGATAGAAGTGTTGACTGTAGGTAAAGCAAAGAGGTATGAAGTGTCAGCTGCGTGAAGGAAGTGTCGACCGCAAGTTAGCCCGAGTGTTTTAAGTGTCGACCTGTGGGTCGATCCTTACTGGTAAGTGTCGACTAGTGACCCCTGAACAGTCAATCCCACTTATAAGTGTCGATTGGCGACCTCTGAAGTTCACATTCATTTATTGAGTTCGAGATTGGGCTCCTATGTCCAATATAGAACCCATCCTTGTGTTTCCTCTAGTTGTTGATTTCCTGACTTTGGTTTCGTTTAAGGTTTAGACGAATTTGTAAATTTTGAGCTAGTACCAGAGGTGTTAGCTCCAACTGACCAGAAGAGAAATCGTCATTAATGTAGCAATTTTATACTTTTTACACTGGATTGCATAGTTTTGTGAAAATTTATTTCGGTAACTTGTCACATGTATAAAAACTTGACAGAGCATGGTCACCAACACGTCTATTTTTATGTTTACGTATATACAGTTTCGCATGTTTACCATTGATGCATGATTTTACACTGATATGATACATATAATGTGAGGACATCCCAGTTCCCCTTCTGTTGCGTGAAAGGGTATTGTGAGAATCTTCAGACGATTTTTAAAGACAAATTATTCCTTCTTTTGAATAAAAGAGTGTGGACCAAAGGAACGAGAAGGTTAGCGACTAAACTCCCTCATTCTAATGCAAGCCTTCTATGAAGTTTTTGTTTATATTGTCAATGTTAGCTTTTGTAACATAACAAAAACTAACACCGACAAATTTGATAAATTGAATGGGGTAGGAGAGAAGTTAACACGAAAATTAATCCCTACCTAATTGATCTACGATCTAACCAACATTTAAAAAAAATGTGGGATATTTTTCCTTTAAATCTGATGATCGGTGAGGAAGAAAAACTCACCAACTATCTCGCTCATTCTGAAAATTAGAGAGGAATCAAGAGAAGAAACTTATCTCGCTAGAAAACACTAACCTGACCTCCGACCGCCACGAGCAGCACCAATTTGTCCTTCGGCCGAACGTCCTCCGGTAAAAATCCCCTCGGCCGAGCCCTAATTTTGTGACAAACCCCTCTCGGCCTTCGTCGACAACCACCAGTAGCAACACACCGAGCGAAGGAGAAGAAAGAGAAGGGTCTGAGTTTTTTTTTTTTTTTTTTTATCTCGACCAGCAGGCTAAAACGAACCAAACCAGTGAACCGACCAAACATGGAACCGAACCAGTCTAGTAGAACCGAACAGGTCCAGCTGAACCGAACCAGTCCAATCAAACCAGATCTGGTCCAACTGAACCAGACCCTACCCAAATTTTATCTCGAATTTTACCGAACCGATCTAAGATTCTATCGATAAAAAATTTTTGCCTAAATTGTTATTAAATGAATTTATCAAAGTAGGAATTTAATACCAAATCTTTGATTTATGCAAGAAATTCCTAAAAGTTGCCCGAATTGATCTAAATTGTCCCGATCTGACTTAATAGCACATGAAATTATCTAGAACATTGGAAAAATCCCGATATCCCTAACCTCTCTGAATCCAGGTTAGTAAAAATATCACGTTTTTCAACATTTTTCCGAAGGCTATACATCACAAAATTTATATTATTTTCTTATTATTGTTTTATTACTTTATTACACGGTTTTGATATTTAGCACGCATGTTTAAGTATTGACCTAAAAACTTAAAAAGATAAAAATTGGTAGGATATTTTGTATGTGTACAAAAATGATGAAATTGATGAAAAATACGTGATACCAAAAGCCTGAAAGACATTGAGATGGTGAGCTTGAATGTAATGACATGGCTACGCCTAAATGACAATAAGATGGCTATGCCTGAACGACAATGTGATGACTATACATAAAAGAGAGTAAGAGACAAAGATTGAACAACAATAAGATGCCTAACTCTGATATAAGTTTGGGAAATGAAATCCAACCAGTATGTAATTATTAAAATAGCATTTGGTAAAAGTTAATATTAATTTGTATTTGCACGAGTTTTTACTTCCTGAGTTATTCTCATAATAGTAATTTTGTGATGTAGGTAAGTGTTTATCTGATAAAGAAATGACTGTAATCGAGGATCTTTCAGAGGCAAATGAGCATACAGAAGAAAAAAAATATTTTTGGTTTTGAGAGAAATGTTTAAATTAGTATGTTTTAATTGTTGAAGATATTCCCTTTTTTCTGTTAAAACTTGGATAATCTATTTCTAAACGAAGTTTTTATGAATTGTGTTAATACTGTATTTATTTCAATTTCCGACAAGGTTATTTAATGTTTTCAAATTTTGATTAAGTTTCCACGTATTTAATATTTCAATTATTATTTTATTCTAAAATTAGGGTTTTAACGCTCAAATTTTATAAATAAATTTGGGGAAAAATTTTAGGATGTTGAAATTAGGGTTTCGAATTGAGGATTTTAAAATTTAGGGCATTATAGTTTGGTATCAGAGCAATTAGGTTTATAAAAAGATTCTGTAGATTTATCCGTATGCTCACATGCATTTGGAAGATTGGCGATCACCAAGTAAGTGTTAAAATTTATATTTTGAAAGTATGTTTGATAATTTTGTAGTACATTTTAAAGTAAGAAGATAGATTTTCTTAAATTAAAATTGTGTAATATAGACTACGACCAATTGTAGAGGAATTAGAAATGAATGGAATCGGGATGATGTGCTCGATCAAATGATGAATATAATCTAAATGCAAGCAAGACAAATTGAATAGTTATCGCAAGCAGCTAATGTTGCGGCCCAGGCAGCCACTATCACGGTTCAAGCAACTAAACATGCAGGCACATCTTACCTGCTGTTATGGATTTTGATAGATTTCGAAGGATGGAACTTCCAACTTTTAATAACAATCTAGCAGACATGACAGCAACAGATAATTGAATAAGGACCGTCAATGAGATTTTTGAGCATGCTAGGATCTCAGAGGAAGAAAAGGTGAATTAAGCGTCCTCTATGTTTCGAATGGAGGTACGTTATTAGTGGGATTCTATAAAGGTGATGCATCCAGCTATCACCATGTCATGAGAGAAATTTCAAGAGTTATTTTATGAGAAGTATTTTACAGATTCGATGATAGATTCAAACGCGGAGGATTTCATGGCCTTAAAGTAAACAAGAAGTGTAATCGATTATCTGCACAAATTTGAACAACTTTTTCGTTATGGTCCTTATATTGCTGGTAATGAAGTTATTTCGTCCAAAGGTTAAGAGAAGAAATATTCAAGGATATTCATCTGATCACCTCCAAGGACTCTCTGTTTGCATTTGTAGTAGAGAAACCATTACGTGCAGAGAAATGGGAGGATGAAGTCTCTAAAGCCCAGGTACAGTCATGCAACTCAGACCGCAAGAAATAAAGTTCTGCAATAATAATGGACTGAATCTAAGAGATCTATGATTAGCTGGTTTATAGAAGAACCTTCTAAGTATATCAAATGGGAGTCCACGACAATCTCTAATGTACCTGTATGCCCCTCGTGAAAGAAACCACATGTTGGAGAATGTCGCGTTAAAACAATGACTTGCTTTAAGTGCGGTCAATAGGAACATTTTATTTAGGAGTGTCCAGAGAATGGCAGGGAATAAACCATTAATTGGCACTCATTTCACAAAATTAAGAGTTTTGTCATTCGATATCTTACAATTTTTTTTTATAATGTATTTCCAACTTTAATTTGCATATCTTCTATTATCTTTAGTAGCTTCTTTTTAGTTGCAACTCTTCATTAATGTTTGCCCACACTATTTTCAAAATTGCACATCAATCATTGCATAACAATTTGTGCACGTCACTTAACGAAATTTGCATAACATGTTTGTGCAATATGTAACTTGCCCTAATATATTTTATCCACTAAAATAATTAATTGATTAGTGTTTTACAAATAAATAATACTGTAATAACCCGAAAATTTCAAATTTTAACTTTTAATTTCCAGAATTTTAGTTTAATCCCGGTCGGAATTTTGAGAAATGTTTCAACGGGAAAAATTTAAAATGTAAGACTCGGAGCCTACTTTTGCGATGGTTTTCATAATTTAAAGTCGGGAGGTCGGAAAATTAACGAAAATTATGAAGGGTTAAAGCACGTGAGGGCAGTTTTGTAATTTGTAATTTTTATAAAAAAAAAAAAAAAAAAAAGGATATGTGGTGGAATGGCTTCGGGTGGAAGCCATTCCACCGAGTGTCGCACGGCCGAGAGCGAGAGCGAGAGAGAGGCCGAGGAGGAGGAATCGTCGACGACCGACCGCCGAGAAAAAGACGCCGTTGCTCAGGATACTCCGGTGGGCTGAAGTGAGGAGCTACGCCTTCCTACGCTAGGAAAAATCGAAGGTGAGTTCTCCCCTGTTTTCGTTTGTTCTGTTGACCGAGCGCGGGGGCCTCGGTTATTCTTGGATTTTCCGACAGTAGGACTCGGTCGCCAGAGCATTAGGGTGTAATGTGTGCGGGCGCTGGAGCCAGTGGGTGGCTCGGCTCTTCCGCGACAAAATCCGACCAGAAACAGGGGGTTTCCCCTTCGGTTTTTGTCCTGCTCTGATGGCCAAGTGTGGGGTCATGTTACCCTCTACATTTCAAGGGAGTAGGGGACAAAATTAGAAGGAAGGAGGGAGGCGGTGCCTGGTTCAATGGACCGATTGGAAATCCTCGATTTTTGGGAGAAAACCGTGAAGTTGTTGGTTTTGTCATGCTGTCTTCTGAGTAGGAACTCTCCAAATTGTTGATGTGTGCATTGGTAGCTCGAAATGTGATTGTTTGGTGAAAGAATTTGCGAGATTTGGATCAAAGATGAATTTCGGCTACCTTTTGTATAAAAACAGATTCTGTTTTTGGCTGTTTTGGCTAGGATTAGGTTGATCATTTTAAATTCTGTTTTGTGTGTTAAAAATAGATTGTTAGAAGAACGTGTGGCCACTGGAATCGTTCGATTCCGATATCCGACGCAAAAGTTATGCGCGTCGGAAGTTTAGGCCGAATTTTGGTCCAAGTCAAATTTGCGAGCGTTATTCATGGAAATTTGACGTGTGAGTGTATCATAGCCATTTTGATGCATATAACTAGTTGGGAGTGAGTTTTGGTTGAAGGGAAGTGAAAATGTGAAATTTTAATAAAATGGCAGATTCGGTTATTGGCATTTTTCGCCTATCTGCGGCTTACCGATTTAAAATCCATTTTAGGATGTTAAACTAGGTTCCTAAGGAAACGTTTAGCCACTTGAATCGTTTGATTCCGTTGACGGACGCAAAAGTTATGCGCATCCGAACGTTGAGCTGGTATTCGGCCAAACCAAACCAATGGACCGTTTTAGTTGGAATTTAATGAGTGTAGTTAGATAAGGTTATTTTTAGCTAATTGGTAAATGTTGGGAGAAATACTGATGAGAATTGGTTGTGTTTTAGGTTGAGGCTTCCTGTTGGCGAAGCTGTGTAGCGAGCGAGCTTAGGACGCCAGGTAAGTAGTGCATGCATGTGTTTTGCCCAAGTGGGCCTACATTGTAGAACTTTAGTGTTTATGTAATTGATTGCGGTGTGTGTGCGTATTGTGTGACATGCATCATATTTTTTAAAAACGGGAATGAAAATGATTTTTTTAGCATGCTTTGATGTATGAGGTGAGACGTGTGGCGGTGGTACCGCGGATCCCGCTAGTGTGCGGGCCGGTGCTTCACCAGTCGCGGATCCTACTCGAGGGGTGGGCCGGCTGGGCCGTCATGCGGCGTGAAAGTGTTGACGGTGAGGATATGGGCAGTGGTACCGCGGATCCTACTAGTGTGTGGGCCGGTGCAACACCAGTCGCGGATCCTACTCGAGGGGTGGGCCGGCTGGGCTGTCGCGAAACGTGTGCGTGTGGCAACTGTGGCCCCGTGCTGGGGAGGCTGGGACGGGGGCGACGTGTCAGGGTGTAGAGTGGCGCGAGGTACACCCTTACCCTGATGTGGTTGCCGTGTGGTGATGCGTGGGTGTAGCTTGTGGGCCTCGTTGCTGGGGAGTCCGGGACGGTGGCGACGTGTTAGGGTGTAGGGTGGCGTGAGGTTCCTCCTTACCCTGGTGCGGCTGCACTACGCGTCACAGATGTGACAACATGAGTGTGAGTGTAGAGACTGCATGTGATAGGATTGCATTGTCGGCTTTTACTTTCATATCGCATTACTTACTGAGCGTTAGGCTTATATGTGTGTTCTGTGGTGTAGGTGCTGACGATACCGCTGGTGAGCCTCGAGAGCCTAGTCCAGAGGCGTAGGATGGTTGGCGGCGTGCACCCGAGGCACCGGATGGCGGATTTTTGTTAGGGCGACCCGACCCGTGGTGGTGGTAGGTGATAGTGGATTTATCATTTCATGTTGGGTATTTGTGTAGATAGCGGAGTTGTATAGACATTGATCTTTTGAGATTGTATAGAGGAGTTGTAGTGTTTTGGAGGACTTTCTTCATTTGTATTGGATGGGTTCTTATTGTCTTCTTACTCTGATTTGGTTATGGTGATTTCTCTGGATGATGGATAGATAAACATTGTTGGATTATGGTGAATTGTGTGCAGGGTTTAAATTTTGGGATAGTCAGTTTTTAGCCGTTACTCTGCCGAAATTCCGGGAGAGAGGTTGGGAGTCGAGGAGATACGAAATAGGTTGAGGTGTGAACAGTAGATGCTAGAAAAAGGTAGATGAGCGTGGAAGTGTGGCGTGGTCGCAGGTGCGCGGGGCACGCGGCCCTGCGGGTGCACACGAGTCATGCGGCGCCGGGTGAGGGCGTGCGCGCGGACGTGCTGTACAGAGGCAGGGTGCGTGGGGCACGCGGCGCTGTGAGCGTGCGAGAGATACAGTGACGTTGGGTTGGCATCGCGATGGTGTACGCGGGGTGTCGGAGTGGGGACGTGAGTGCTTGGGACCGGACTGGGTAGTTCATGGGGTGCGTGGGATTCTTTCCTAGGATTTCAAGTCTCACCGTTTTATCTCAAATTGTTTTAAATGGTTTTCTTTTCCGCTGCATAGTTTTATGTTGAGGACTTCGTGTTTCTTCTTCGGGACGCGAGTTGTTTTTCGAATCGAGTCGAAAAATTTTCATACTCACAAATGTTCTTTTGAAAATGATTTGAAAACGAAAGGGGTATTGAATTGAGTTAGTTGTGTCAAGTGTTAGTGTGTGTGTGTAGTGTGTAGATGCACTGTAGCGCACCGAGAACGCGGGGTTTCTCGGGGTGTTACAAATACAACCAATATGAGAAAGAATTTGGGAACGTGTTTTATTCGAGAATGAAAATCACGACAATAGAGTTGGGCGTGATCCTGGCCAGTCTGGCTCAAACCACAACAGGTGTAGGCATGGTCCAAGTCGAAACTAAATTGGACATTTTGAGATTTTTTTGTCGGCCCCGAAACCAACACTGAAAGAAAAGGGTACCAAATTAGGACCGGATCAAAGCTTTTGGCCCAGTTTCCGTTCGGTTCCAGTTCCTACCAATAGTTTTAAAAAATGGAAATAAAACTAAAAAATGAAAAATAAAATCAATGTATATTAAATCCAATTATCTAACATTAAAATTAAATCCAACAAATTAAATTCAACTATTCAACATAAAAATTAAATCCAACAAACATAATTCAACATCCGAATAGTTGAATTTAATTTGTTTAATTTAATTAGCCGAGATGGATAGATGACCGGGACGACCTAAAGTTCCTGGGCGTCATCTTGGCTGGACCTTTCTTTGCTGCGGGGCAATCCCTAGATATGTGAATGGTCTCGTTACAGGTGAAACATCGGTTGACTCTCGACTTTGTGCAGTTTCGTGAAATATGACCAGCTTTATTGCAATTGTAGCATTTGTCTGCAAACTGTCAGCATTCTCCCGGATGGCTCTTCAAGCACTTTGGACACTGCGGGTACCTATTCTGCATTTGCGGTTTCTTTCCCCCACTCGAATCATTCACAATGCTACCTGGCCTCTTGGTTCCAGAAGAAGATGCTCCCCTACTCGTCTGGGGTGTGATGTCTTTAAAAAATCTTCTGGTGGCTTCTCCTTGCCTCATATATTTGGCTTCCGCCCCCTACACTTCCAATGCTTTGGCCACGACTCTTGCATACGGTACTCCTTCGGTTCCAGAGATTGTCACGCCCCTATATATTTTCGGCTTCAACCCTTGTACAAATTGCAGTACCTTTTCTTCTTCATTACTCACCAATTAGCTTGCAAACCGAGACAATGATTCAAACTGTCTGACGTACTCAGCTACTGGCTCAGTCTACTTTAATTGTGAGAATTCCAACCTCTTCGCAGCTTGGACCGTTCGGTTGTAATACTTGTCATAAAACATCTTTTTAAATCTCTTCAAAGTCAAGTCCTGGGCAGCTATAGTGGTCTCTATTGTCTCCCACCAACTCTGAGCGTCGTTCGATAAGTGGAATGTCGCACATGTAACCATATTCCCCTCCTCCACATTGGCATACTTGAACATGTTTTCCATGGTGCAGATCCATTTTTCCGCAGCAGTAGGATCTGTCATCTGGCCCTCAAACGTCGGATGCTTCAATCTCCTAAACTTTTCTCCACTAGAACCCGCTCCATGGCTCCCTTGTCCTTGATTTAGTAGCATTCCCAATTGTTGGGACTGCCTGTCGACCAACTCGGTCAGTCGTCTAATCGTAGCCAAGTTGTCATCATTGTCTGACCCTGCTGCCTCTCTCGAAACTCTAGGTCGTCCCGGTCGTTTATCCATCTCGGCTAATTATTGTACGGGGTTAGCGTACTCTAATCTTAGTCACAATCTAACTAAAAATAAACAACTGCTTACAATTGGTGGAGCACGTTGCATGGCGGCCGGCAGTGTTGAGTAATTCTTTGAACGACTTGACCATTTTGGCTCTGATACCAACTCTGTAAGGCCCTCCAAAAACTTAGCCGTTTCCGGTCCACTCACTACTCTGATACCAACTCTGTAACGACCCCGATCCACCTCGAACCCAGTTTGTTACTTATTCACTATTTCACTCGTGTCATAAGAATACGCATAAATTTAAAACTTTTACTCCTCGACTTAAAACGACATTTTTGAAAATATTTTAAACAGCATTGCAGCGGAAAACTCAATTAAAATCAGTTTAGATAAAACTGCATTTTATGAAACGTAAAACTGAAACACCCGGTCGACACCTGTAAGCTTTAGTCGACACTTGGGTTGTCTCGGGTTTTTCATCGGTCGACACTGGCAACGCTGGTCGACACTTCAATTCTCTCTGTCTCCATCGGTCGACTCCCGCTGTTGACACCTCTATCATCCCCTTGATTCCCAGTCAACACCTACAACCATAGGTCGACACTTTAATCCCCTCTGTCATTCGCAGTTGACACCGCTGTCATTCTTACACTACCGGTCGACATCTACAACCATCGGTCGACACTTACTTCGGCTCTGCCAGCACAGGTCGAACCTTACGGTTGACACTCTCACTGATTTCACCCTAACCGGTCGACACCCACGGTCGCCGGTCGACACCTCATTACTCTTTGCCCATAGAGGTAGAACCCCGAGGGCGACACCCACATTCCATTTTACACTGATCGGTCGACACTTATAAAATTTGGTCGATACTTTGCACCAGCAGTATATAAAAATATCACCAGTTCGAAAGAAAACACACGACGAACACTTCCACGATTAAACCCACAAAGTAAAGACTTGTATTTTTAAGACATAATCTCCTCAAGTAATTTCAAAAACATAACCCTACATCAATCCCGACTATAATCGTGCCACACAACCTATACCCTCAAAAATCTATACACAGGTGTTTAACACAAAATGCTTACAAAATTCCACAACATATCCCACCATAGTCACGTCGTCTCAACAAACTGCCTGCACCAGCATGCATCACCAACCACCATCTTAGTCATGCCTGTCATCTAACAACTCACTGGAGAGCTCGTCGTCACCTACACCACGGAACACAAAACATAAACTTAATGCTTAGCAAATATGGAATATGAACTGAAAATCAATGCACAACTCAACCATTAACACATGTAGTTTCTACGCTCGGTTTTGTTTCTGTTTCGTTTTCATTGTTATCATCTTCCACTTTCACGTGTGAGTCAAGTAGGCACCCATCCTATCACACTCAGGACGACCAAACCATGACCCACGGAGTGAGATTAGAGGCACACATCGTGTTCACACACGGGACGGCCATACAAAATCTCCTCCCAACACCGATCATAGAACCCTCTAGTGCTTTCTCACTAGCACGATAATGACGAGGCGTTCACAAATCATGACATCTTATGTACTTTCCTCAATGGGAACCCCCTAGTGCTTTCTCACTAGCACGTTAACGACGAGGCATTCCCATACGTGACATCTTTTCTTATCTGATTACATTTCATATGCACAATTCAAAACATGCTCAAAACTCGTTCTTTCGTAATTCAAAACCATGATGCATGTCAACACATATGCACAACCAACTGACCAAACAATAAAACAAACAATCAAAACAGACAAGCAATCCTACCGTTCCATGGCGTAGGCCCGAAGGCAAAACACAAACAATCCATTACTTACTCGGCGTCCTAGCTTTCCTCGCACTTCGTAACTTCGTACGCTAACCAGGAATACTTATAAAATCACACATTCATCAATTAACTTGTTCAATTCATAAATTCCTAGCTTGAAAGTCATAACTCGTACAAAACCAAAACTCTCCACTAAACCTGAAATCCAACTAAATTTCCGACCAACTTCGGAAATTCATAACTTCTCCAATACGCGTTCGAATTGGACGATCCAAAGTGCTACAAATTCCATAGGACGTCTAGTTTCCAATGGTCCCATCCATTTCCTAATTGGACATCCACAACTTGGCCGGATGTGGCTGAACGGACACCGTTCCATAATTCGTATATTCGGCTAATCAACTACTCAATCTTT
Organism: Begonia peltatifolia; assembly: GCA_022433055.1. Taxonomy (NCBI): domain Eukaryota; kingdom Viridiplantae; phylum Streptophyta; class Magnoliopsida; order Cucurbitales; family Begoniaceae; genus Begonia; species Begonia peltatifolia. The sequence goes on along the minus strand of CM039517.1, from coordinate 6,594,852 downwards.
CCCATCAAATCTCATAATCTACTTCTACTTCTAGATTAAGCACCAACATACGGATAAAAATCAACTCTAAATTCATTTTCCCGTATCTCCCTCCTAGGTTTTCACCAAATCACTCAATACCCTCACTAATTTCATTTTTGTCGCTAAAAACAACTAACATACCAACTATCTACTCAAAACTAACTAAATCATACTTTAGATTTGAAGATTCATAGGGGAACGGAGGAGAATCGTCGAGGGTTTCACGCGGGGAAGGAAATGCCACAGAGAAGGAAAGAAGAGAAGGGGTTTTGCGTTGGGGAGGGAGAACACTGATGGTGTTTTTTTTTATTTTTTTTATTTTTTATAATAATAATAATAATAATCCTAATTACTATTTCGCTCTTAAGTCTAATCTGTTTAATAAATCTGTTATTCGATTTACATTCGGTTGAAATATTAAAATTTCTCCTTCACCATTCGTCCCAAAATAATATTTTACTTTAGGGTAGAAATTCTCCGCTCTCAACTCCGACCAAAACTCCGCCGATTACAACTACGTAAATCTAAAATTAGTTTCAGCAGAAAATTCTGAGTGTTACAATGTGTTAATTAGAGTGGATTGCATTTTTAAATTTAAAATTGAATGTTATAAATAGCATTGGCTACTTTGAGAAAATGATATTTTTAAATCGTGCATATTTACGATAATGCATTGGATTTATTTATTTGTTGAGAATGATTTTAAACCGTGGTTGATGGAATTTTAACATGTTGGTTGTTTTAAATCGTGGATAATGACATGGATTTTAAACGGTTCGAATTACGAACATATATGCACTTTTAAAATCAAAACATAATTGATTTAAGTTGATTTCAAAATAATTAATGATTAGATGGAGGATGACGTTTGGGCCTTGATAATGTGGATAAAGTCTACGCTAGTTATTCTTTATTTGCTAAGCGTTGATAAGTGTGTATTTTACACACTTATTCATATTTTTTATGTTTGATTCGATAAGATATTCTCAAGTGTTTGAAGGAATTTAATGTTTTTGGTGTAAGTGTACAGATAAGATGGAATTAAAATTCTGAAAGTCGTTTTGAAAATTTTCATCGTTTTAATCTCAACCGTCAATTGTGGGCCGCGGTCCTCACTCTGAAATAGAGTTATAACTTAACATAGAGGCCAAGAGGCAAGGATTTAGTCATTCATTCATTCAATTCATTTTGGAGGCAAAAAGGCAGAGACTGGATCAGAGTAAGAGGATCGGAAAGACAACTTCGGATTGACGATTCTTTCTCCTTTTTTTTTCCTGAAACTATGATTATCTTTATTTCTCCTTCTGTTTTACTGTATTCTAGCATGAACTAAATTTATTTTCTGGGACTACGATGTAGCCGAATTATGACTATTTAGTTTTTCCTTTAATTCAAGCTATTGATTTTCTGTTTCGATATTGTGTTGAGTAAATTATTCTGTTCTTAATGCATGTGATTGCTTGATCAACAATAATATATTCGTAGGATTATTTTGAGACCGAGAGGAAATAAATAATCGTGCACTAAATAATTTACCATGAAAAGGATCTTAAACTAGAGATAGCTAGGGCGTTTATGTGGTACTTTAATTTCTTATCCTTAAAGTATTCAATTAATTCTTAGAGTTAGAAACTGAGAGATAATAATCCGTTAATTGAATAAGTTTGTCATTACTCGAGAGAGATTGATAAATAAATTAATGAAATTGCCATCAATATATAGGAATAACTTTGATAACTTGGATTAGGGTTACTAAATAAAAGTAATTTAGGTGAAATCGAAAACCCTAGATCTTTTCTATAATATTTCTAAAAATCAATTAAATTTATGTTATTTAATTAATTGTCATTGTTTAATTTACATTTTAACCAAATATCTACTGAAATAATTATTCAAAGTAAATTGAAATTAATTTGTTTGATAATTAATAACAATAGTCTTCACGGAATCGACTCGTATTTACATACTATATTACTTGTGCGACACGTTCACTTGCGTCTGCAGTATTTTTCGCAACAAGCGTAAAGCGTATTATGTAGAATATCTCTATTTTTCAAATATCGAGGATGTTCACCAAAACGGAAAAACCAAGACAAGTTAAAGTGTGCAAAAAGACATAGGGCAAAGATCATGGTTAATGGTCTTTTCGGATTATTGAAAGTCACATGCCGTGACTTATATGTATTTATATTTTTATTCGCTTCTGCATATATACTCTGATGTAAATGATGAACATGATGATGATGTAAACTGTTTCTGCAAAACTCCGAGAAACTCCACGTTCCCGGTGTGCTACAGTGCATCTACACACTACACACTATGACACCACTTAACCTTGAACAACTCACTCAATTTAATACCACTTTCGTTTTCAAAACATCTTCATAGAACATTTGTGAGTATGAAAACGTTTCGACTCGATTTGAAAACAACTCGCGTCCCGAAGAGGGAACACAAAATCCTCAATATAAAAACTACGCAGCGGAAAAGAAAACCATTTAAAATAGTTTAGAATAAAACGACAAGACTCGAAATCCTAGGAAAGAATCCAACGCACTCCTCGAACTACACAATCTGGTACCGCGTACTCACGTCCCCACTTCGACACCCCGCGCACACCCTCGCTGTGCTGCACGTGCCAACTCAACGTCACTGCATCTCGCACACGCTCACAGTGCCGCGTGCCCCACGCACCCTGTCGCTGTACAGCACGTCTGCGCGCACGCCCTCACCTGGCGCCGCACGACCCATGAGTACCCACAGGGCCGCGTGCTCCGCGCACCTGCGATCACGCCGCACTCCCACCCTCATCTACACTTCTTTAGCATTCACTGTACACATCTCAACCTATTCCATATCATTTCGACTCCCAACCTCTCTCCCGAAATTTCGGCAGAGTAATGCCTAAAAACTGGTTATCCCAAAAATTTAAGACCCTGCACACAGTTCACCAAAAACCAACAGTGTTTATCTATCAACCATCCAGAGAAGTTACCATAACAAAATCAGAATATGAAGACGACGAAAATCC
>CM039517.1:6350208-6565480 GCA_022433055.1 Begonia peltatifolia | reverse complement strand
GCGTTCTTCAATAGTGGACTTCCGCTCTAGAAGACAACATAGATACTGATTCTAGAGTGAGATCACGCTCTAGAGATACTGAGTAAAAGCAGGAGCCCGCTCTTCAACAACGGGATTCTGCTCTAGAAGAAAAAAAGTGAGCGAGTTCCTGCTCTTGGGCAAAAACTCATATAACAGGATCCCATTCTCAAAGAACAGGCCCCTACACGACTAAATTTTAACGGACATTTAGACGTCAATAGTTATTTTGCTAACGTGCTATAATTGAAGTGTGATTATATTAACCATCATAGTTTAAAACTGTGTTTATTATTGACTATTTTTTGATTAATTGTACTTTTTTATTTATTTAGTTTTTCTATAAATATAGATTCACCAAATCCACTGACCGCTTTCTGCAGGACCCGTGAATATGGTCGACAGAATTTAGCTTGTGTACTTTCCCAATTACTTATCCATCCATCAAAGTACTACTTATTTATTTTAAAGGATAATAATTGAGTTCGTTGAATGTTGCATAAGTAGTATGATTTGATGAGAAACCATAACTTTATGCGACCAAGTATTGAAACCAATAAGCTTGATAGTCATTTGAAGCATAATTTAATGTATTTTTCTTTGCCTAAGACTTTTATTTTAAATAATAATCATGATTTATCATTAAAATACAGAAAATGACCAAAATAACTAAATTATATATTTTTCAAGAGAAGATAAACACATGAAACTTTCCAATAGACTGGTAATTAAACGTGTTATACATGTACGTTCAATATATATTAAGTTTTTTGACATAACATGTAAAAAACATTGTCAATTTGACTCATTATATGTTGAAGTTTTAAGAGCATTTCGGGGACAAAAAAAGAGTCTCTTAGTAGTGACAGTTTGTACATAAATGAACAAGATATAAGATTTAAAGTAAGTTGTAATGAGGTTACATTTCAATTAGGTAGATTGGTCCAAGTTAAAATTTACTTGTACGAAACTTGGCCTTTTTCTGAAAAAAGGTGAGCAATGACCTTTTAAGTATAATGGACAAGAAGTTACTACATCTCAGAGTGGGTCTCTATCTCTAGTTGGGCCACGATCACTGTATAAAACATACTTCCTTCTTTGATTTAAAATTTTCATTAGAGGGAAAAGCTACTGTTGGGGTTGAGAGGGAAGAGAAGCAAAAGGAGAGATTTCAAATTCCGACCACAAATTGAAAATTTTGGCACAAATGTCGACAACGTACTCAAGGGATCTATAGTGTAAGTCGGATTGCAACCTAATTCTCATAGCTTTATTCAATTTCCACTTCAACAAAAGTCCCATTTCGAGTTTGAAAATGCGAAATTGTCAAATAATTACATACGACAATGACTTATAATTGTTTTGATTTCATTTTGACACTAATTAGTGTAGAGAAATAAAAAAAAATTGTTCTCATACAAAGACCCGATTTGACAGCTCATTTTGAGCCGCAACATTAAAGAAATCTAAAATGAATATCGAGTCGAGGCACTGATTGATGTTGTGCAAAAACAATCACCAAGCAAGGGCATGTATCGCTAGCAAGTAGTAAGTGATACTGTGAGTAGACGAATTGAAGTCATGGGAAAATAGACTTTGGTTCGTGGAAAAAGAGATGAGAGCCCTGTTAAGTCATAACAAGGTCCTCATTGCTCTTGAAAAGGACACCAAGGAATGGCCTAATGACCAAATAGCCAGGAAATTAGAAACAGATGAGGAGGTATACAATCTTATCGTACTCAATCTTTCTGACAGTGTACTGCGAAAGGTAAATGGTGAAGAAACACTGCTGGATATATGGAGTAAACTCGAAACTTTATATGTTATATAGTCTGCTCCTAATCTAGTATATGTTAAGGGTACTTTACTTGCCTATAAAATAGATGTGAATAAATCCCTTGATGATAATCTTGATGATTTTTTGAGAACGACTTTGCTCTTCTTAAAAAGAACGGATCAAAGTCTTGATGAAAATAGTATTGCTATGATTTTACTTAACTCCCTGCCTGAATCATATAATGTTGTTAGAGATACTTTTAAGCATACTGGTACAGTTCCCAAAATTGCCTTGATCACTTCTTCTTTAAAAGCTAGAGCCCTTGAAATTAAGAATAAGAAAAATGAAAATAGTTTATTTGTAAATAGAAATAATGCTAAGGTTAACAACCAGAAAAATGAAGTAAAAAGAAAGACTCAAATGAATAAGTCTAAATTAGAAAACAGAACCAAAACTAGGAATTGTTTCTATTGTGGTAAAACTGGTCATATTAAGAAAAACTGTTTTAAGTGGAAAAATGAACAGGAAAAACATGAAAAGGAAACAAATATTGCCTCTGGTTCTTGTGATGTTATCTGTGAAGTTTTAAATGTGTCTGAAAATGTCAATAGTTATAAATGGATACTTGATTCTGGATGTTCTTCTTATATGTCTCCTAATAAACTATGTTTTTCTGAATTGCTTGATACTAAAGGTGAAATTGTGTATATGGGAAATAATGAGTCTTGTCCTGTTAAAGGGATAGGCACTGTACACTTCTTAATGAATGATGATAAAAGGATAAAACCAACAAATGTTAGATATATTCCTGAATTAAAACGAAATCTAATCTCTCTTGGAACTCTTGATGAACTTGGTTGTTGGTTTAAAGCAATTGATTCTAACTTGCAGGTTTATAATGTGAGAATTTGGTACTCTCTGGTTTTAAAGAATCTAGATTATATGTTTTAAATGGTTCTCATTATATCTCTTCTTCTAATAATGTTGTGACAAACTCGATTTCAAATGTTACTGAAAAGTGGCACCTTAGATTAGGACACATGAGTCAAAAAGGGTTAGATCTTCTATATCAGAAAGGCCTACTTGAAAATGATAAAATTTCCAACCTTAATTTTTGTGAAACTTGTGTGTTAGGTAAACAACACATGTTAAAGTTTCAAAGAGGTGTTCGTATGTCTAAAATCAAATTAGACTATGTACATGCTGACCTGTGGGGTCTTGAAAAACACCCCACACATGGTGGAAATAGATATTTCTTATCTATAATTGATGACTTTACTAGAAGTGTGTGGACTTATTTGTTAAAATCTAAGGATGAAGCTTTTGAGAGATTTAAGGAATGAAAAACCTTGGAAGAAAATCAAACCGAGAGGAAACTTAAGGGACTTAGGACTGATAATGGTCTAGAATTCTGCAATACTGAATTTGATTCATATTGCAAAATTAATGGGATTCTTAGACACAGGACAGTGAGGCATACTACTCAGCAAAATGGAATTGCTGAGAGAATGAACAAAACTTTGCTTGAGAAAGTAAGGTGATTGTTGTTCACTTCTAAGCTCCCAAAAGGTTTTGGGGTGAGGCTTTGAGTACTACAACCTATTTGGTGAATAGGAGTCCTAATAGTGCTATTGAATTCAAGTGTCTTATTGAAGTATGGAAGGATAGAAAACCATGTTTGAGTCATCTTAGGATCTTTGGATGTGCAGCCTATGCACATACTAAAGATGGTAAGTTAGATCCATGATGTGTGTTCCTAGGTTACTAACAACATGGTACAAAAGGGTACAAATTATGGGAAAGAGATTTTAAAGGAGTTACAATTCTTATTAGTAGAGATGTTATTTTTTATGAGTTAACTTTTCTTTGTAAGTCCCTTGATACACCAAAACAGGTGGAGGAAAGTATTAACTATGAGCAGTCTGAGACTCGTATTGAGGTGGAGTCTTTAAGGTTAACCAATCAAAATATGAAATTAAGTGAATCTGAACAGAATCAGATTGTAGAGCCAGAATTTGAATCTGAACAGATCACTAGAGTTAGTGAGGATGAACAAGAAAATATTCAAGAATTCTTACAAAGTGAACTCGAAACTTATCAACTTGCAAAGGATAAAAATAGGAGAGAAATTAGACCACCTTCTAGATATTCCTATGTTGATCTTGTCTATGTGGCCCTTGTTGCAGTACAACATGTAAGGAAAGTAGAGTCAAATACTTATATAGAGGCTGTAAAATCAAAAGAATGTCAGGAGTGGAAAAAAGCCGTGAATAATGAATTTGATTCACTTAAATTTAATAAAACTTGGATCTTAGTTGAAAAACCAAAGAGTCAAAAATTAGTTGACTGTAAGTGTTTATTCAAACTAAAGGAGGGAGTAAAACATGAAGATCCACCTAGATACAAGGCTAGACTAGTAGGCAAGGGTTTTACTTCAATGAAATTTTTTCACCCGTAGTTAAGTTTAAAACTATAAGATTGATATTATCATTAGTTGTTCAATTTGATCTAGAATTAGAACAATTAGATGTAACTACTGCTTTCTTATATGAAGAATTAGATGAAAAACTATTCATGAAACAACCTGAAGGTTTTTCTAACTTGAAATTTCGTAACCATGTGTGTTCATTGCAGAAAGCCCTTAATGAACTTAAACAATCTCCACGGCAATGGTATAAGCGTTTTGATACTTTTAGAACATATCTGAAATTTAAAAGAACTGAGTTTGATGCTTGTTTTTATTTTAAATCTGTGAATAATATATCATTGTATTTGTTGCTATACGTGGATGATATGTTACTGATTTGTAAGTCCATGAATATAATTGATGATTTAAAATCAAAATTAAGTGCTGAATTTGACATAAAAGATCTTAGTCATGCTAAAAAGATTTTATGTATAATAATTGAAAGGGATCGGTCAAATAGCAAATTAAAATTGCATCAAAAATCATATTTAGAAAAACTAGTATCAAAGTTTGGGAATTGTAATTGTAAACATGTGCATATACCTCTTGCTAATCACTTTGTTCTAATAGAATTACAATGTCCTCAAACTAGTTCTGAAAAATTTAAAATGGTAAACAGACCCTATTCTAATATAATTGGTTCTCTGATGTATGCTATGATTAGTACTAGGCTTGATTTGTCATATGCTATATCTCCGTTAAGTAGATTCATGTCAAATCCTGATTCTTATCATTAGACAACCTTGAAATGGGTTGTTAATTATGTAAACAACACTATTAATTCTAGTTTATTGTCTAAGAAATCTAATAAAAATGATTGTCTGGTTGGATATGTTGATTTGGATTTTGCTGGAAATAGAGATTCTAGAAAATCAACAACTTGATATTGTTTTACCTTATTTGGAAATTGTATCTCTTGGAAGTCTCAACTTCAAAAGTTAGTTACTTTGTCTAATACGGAAGCTGAATATGTTGTTCTTGCTGATTGCTTAAAGGAATGTGTATGGTTGAGTGGTTTATTGCATGAAATTGGTCTATTAAATTCTGTCACATCTGTATATTGTGATAACCAAAGTACCATTTGTTTAAGCAAGAATCATGTTTATCATGTTAAAACTAAACATATTGATGTTAGATTCCATTTTGTTAGAGACTTGATTTCAACAGGTAAAGTGAAAATTTTGAAGATTCCAGAGGAGAATAATCCTGCTAACATGGGTACTAAAATTGTCAAGGTTACCAAGTTTAAGCACTGCTTAAACTTGTTAAACGTTGGATAATTTTTTGTAGTCATTTGAGCAATGAAAATGAGATGATGTAATTTACTGTTAGTCATTTTTACTCTGAAATTAGTCTTCAAGGTGGAGCATGTTATGTGGTGAAGTCCAATACCTTTAATTTCAAAAAGGTCCAGCCCATTACGTGGAGGGTGAGGTGGAAATGAAAAGAATCTTCTGAAATCTGTCAATAAGAAGAGTTTTTTGATGTTCAGTTTATCAGAGAAAGAGATAAGGTTGAGTGAGTAATTTTGCTTTCTAGAGAAAAAAAAAAGAAGTTCTTCAGTTTTCTTGAAAGAGATACGACGAAAAAGTTACAGAGAAAAGAAGTTTTTTACCTGTTGTACATGAGTCGAGTTTTGTCGTGTGAAGAACAGTCGAGTTTCTGTTCGGGTTTTCTTGTTGTATTCTCTTATTTCGTTGTTAAGCTTTTTGTGGTTTTCTGTGTGAAACATTTCTTGAGGGTGTATTTTGACTGATAGTGAAATAAATCTTTCATTTGAGCTCCGTGAAAGTAGTCGATCTCAAACTTTTGTTTGAGATCTGAGCGAACCACGTTAAATTTCTGGTGTTCGTTTATTTTTTGCACTGATTCTTTAGAGTTTGTTAGAAATAAAAATTTATAACAGTTCTCATATGATTTGACCATCATTTTGAGCTGCAACGTTAAGGAAATCTCGAATGATGCCTCGACGTTGAAGAACATTGAGTCAAATACCCCAACTGCACGACATGTGTAGCACTACAAAACCAAAGATGTTAGGCTGCGACAAGAATCGAGTCAACTGGTGCAAGCATGCGACCGGTGGTACCACTACACTAGCACTACTTCAAGCTCATTTCTAAAGACTTTTTCTATACATTCCCAAGATAGATTCCATTTTGGTTATAACATCCAACAATTATTTTAAAAATTTATTAGTGCACTGATAACATACACCATAGGTATCGAGAATTCACGAGTTAGATTGGATCTGAGAGTACAAATTTCAGCAATATAGTGAGGTAGATTGTCGATTGAGGTAAGAGTTTTACATATCATATTTGATCATACATATCATTGTTTTTTCTCAAACCTAATTTTCAGATATCTCTCAAACTATGTGTGACTTATCTTACTATTTGTGCGTCTATTTTACTATTACTGTACCGATTATGGGTATTTGATTTGCTTGACTCATGAGTGGTCATTGTTTATTTTGCACGTACGATCATTTGAGTATGTGTTTGCTCATTAAGAAAACAATTATATCAATATTGTAATAAATAATCAAATTATGTCATAATTGGTTTTTATAGAAAAACACCTTGGATAAAAGAATGTCATTTATAGATCTTTAATAACGATGCATAGGCTAAAAGAAAAGAAGTTAGCTGACAAAAAGAGATTGAGTTGTAACAACAATAATCCTAATTAAGTTTAGAAGTTCTCACTCAGAGAACATTGTGGCATCCCAATTTGTGAAGTCCATGACCTCAGGTGGGAGTGAATTTTAAGGGGGTAGCCTAGAGTGCACATCATGTGGTTGTGGTAAGGGGTAGCTTAGAGTGCACATCTTGTGGTTGTGGCATGAGTGTGATTGAAGTGAGTAATTCAAGAGTAAAATCAGTTTTCATATTAATACAATGTGTTTTGGTAGAACAAGATCTCGATGACCTAGAAATCAAAGCGACAATATCATACGTGTGGGATAGATTGTAACAGACTTGTCATCATAAGCGACCTTCAATTATTCACAACATTTAAACGCATTCTTAAACAATCACACACCGCATTCTTAAACTTACATGCTAAGTAAATATGGTAACCATGACTAGTATATACTAATAATATTAAATGTCGTCACAAATGTAGATACGTAAAAAAAAATCATAGATAATAAAATCCCGATGTGCTATGAAATCATATTATAATAAATAAATAAATAATCATAGATAATAAATGTCGTCACAAAGTGCATCTTAGGTATAACTCAAAATAAGTTTATTATAATAAATAAAATCATATTTCAAATGTGGTCTACCTCTAACACTGCTAACATTCCCTTCCTCAAAGATCTAGTCCAATACGTTAATCCTTAGTACCTATAATTGTATTAACATCAATACACCTCAGAAACTTTGGAACAATTGTTGGATTCCATTACAACAATAAAATTATATTGGGAAAATTCCAAAAAAAATTGTCTAAAATAGACATGGCTCCGCAATGCCCATAATTTTGGGTGTGGCTCTGGCCTCCTCGGCACCACAGCGCTATAGTCGTTGCATATCCGGGATACCTAGAGAACAACCCAGAGTCACAACTCGATGTTCATCACTGTTGCAGTGCAGAATTCGTTGCCATTCAGGTTTTGGGGAAAACTCGAGTTTCTTCTTATTTTTTAACACCAAATTGTGTTAAACCTAAACCAAATATAACATAATTCATCAAAACATAGTTTTCTTAATGATTTCGAGTTTCCATACCCCAAAAAACGATCTTTTTTTCCAAAAAACAAGAACATCCATTCAAGAGCACTCACAATCACGTCCAGCTAAATGATGAATTTGCAGCGTACAATTCAAAGCCATTGCCCAAGCTATTATTCGTCAAGTGAACTCTGGTAGAACAAACTGAAACGATTACAAACACAGGACCCTTTCCAGACGCTTGAAGAGCTATAAAATTAGCAAAAATGGAGAAGTCCTAAATGACTGGATAAAAAGCTTAATCTAGACACACCAATGGAGTAATGTGTCAAGAAGCTAAAACCCAAAAGAACACAGCTGAAACAGAGCCAGAAAAAGACAACCCTGATGAATGAACTTCTGTCTAATAGCATTTCGGTAGATGGATTTGGATGAAGCCATGGCCATAAAAGAGGCAACCTCCATGGATGGAGACCTCAAAATAGCTAAAAACAAGCCTCCCTTTTTCAAGAGAGCTTGCAAAAAAGTAGTGAAATTAGCCACGGCCCCTCCTAAAACAACCAAATAACTACTCAAGTTTTCACCACAGATAGACTTTTAATGGACCAAAAAGTATGCTAAAATGCTCTCCTCGCCCGAATCCTCCATCAAATTCAAATCTCTAACTCAGACGAGGATATCACACCTCCACAAGCTCTCTACCAGCAGCGCCACAGTGCTGTTGCTGACTGAATGGCAGTTTTGGATATTCAAACCCACCAGTGTCTTGCCCAATCTTTTCAAAAATGGCAGACTCTTGTTCGATACGTCATAACACCCAGATATTGAAAGGACCCTAAGAGAAATTTGATCTGCATGAGAAAGTACAGCAAGGCCAGAATCGGAGATAGCACAATTAGAAACATCGAGATCATTAAGTAACGGGCAATTATCAGAAATCGCTACTAAGCTCAAATCTGTAATTTTACGACACCCTTCAAGGCTAAGTTGTTCGAGTGTTCCTCCATGTAGCCTAGCCAAGGCCACAACTGTTGCATCAGTCAAATTTAAACAACCGTTAAGATTCACCTTCATGAGTCCTTTCGAGCTCTCTAAAAGAGGAAGAACTCCATCGTTTGTTAAGCTACACAGCCCACTCAGCTCCACGTGTTGAAGCAAAGGGCAGAATTTCCCAATCATAGACAAACTGTCAGAGCCAAAACCAGGGCAGTTTCTTATTATAAGTGATCGAAGGGATGAATCACAAGATATGGGTATTTCAAGAGATTGGTCTTTAATTCCCATGCACTTAACGAGAATCAAAGACTTCAAGGTTGAAATGGCACCATTAATACCCATTATAGTGACTCTATTACACTCCTCTAAATGCAGGCCTTCGAGCAAAACTGCAGATTTAGCAAAGTTGACCAGTCCAATATCGGAAACAAAGGAACACTTTCGAAGACACATATGTTTAAGGCTTGTGAATCCCTTACCCATAGCTGCAAGGCTCACATCTGTTATTCCCCTACAGGAAGTAATTGTCATTGAGGTGAGATTTTTCAGGCCTTTACCATTGCCCATGACCCAAAATCCTTTCTCACTAACCCTTTGAAGGCTGTTCAAGACCAGATTGGTTAGAGCTACTCCATAATGGCCAATCACAGCAAGGCAGAAATCAGTAATGTTCAAGCCCTGGAGTTTTACCTTGGTCAGCACCAAAGAAGTCGATGTAATTAAGCTCAAGACACCACGATCGCCAATGAGAGGACAATCTCTGACAGAGATAGACTGTAACTTAGAGGAGAATTTTCCAATTGCTTGCAAACCCTCATTTTCAATCTTTGGGCAGGATTCCAAGTTTAAAACAGATAAATTTGGGCATCTTTCTGCGATCGCAATCAAACCCTTATTGGAGATTGAAGGGCAGTGGCAGAGGTCAAGTTTCTCCAACAAATGGCATTCTTTAGCTATTTCTAATAAACCTTCATCCCCAACAGATGAGACATTCCACAAAGAAAGACTCCTCAGCGATGGGCAGCAGCAGGAGATTGCTGCAAGACCAAGATCAGTCACTCCACGTGTAGAGTTGCTTCCGAGAATCGAAAGCTTTCCCAATCCCCCTCGCCCACCTGTTCCAACAGCTATTGCAGCAAGTCTGACATCTGTTGCTTTCTTTCCCTCCAAACATCTTGTAAGATATCCATCCATTTCAGTTAATTGAATTTCATCAGCATTAACCATTTCAACATCATCAGAATCTTTAATCTCCTCCGCAAACTTGGATGATTCAACCGTACTTTTGGTAGATTGGATTGTGCCCTTCGTAATTTCTGCCCTTCGAATGCTGCTCATGAGCATAAGCCATTGTTTGGAGACACAAGCGCAAGTGCTTCTCTCTTTGGCACTTGGCAGGCGTCTGAAGATCTCAAAGAGGCATTCATCAGGAAGAACTTTAATTGATGGTCTAGAGACATTCTCAAAATGGGGTATCCCAGAGATGAATGGGGCGTTGATTCGAGCACGTTTACTGGGCGGAAAGTATACATCGACATTAGAACTAACAGAAAGAAGGCGACCCATATCCATTGTATTAGAGTGATAGGAACTCCCACCATTAAAATCATCATCACCTAACACAATTAGCAAAGGCCAAATCAGGAAAAAATTGAAGCAAACTGCCTAGATCTCGTGATCTTGATCTTAAGATTCAAACTGACACACTATTGCCTTTTAGTACTCTGAAACAATTCCATAATTTACAGCAATGAGAAGATCAGCTACATACTGAGCATATATTCACTCGAATTTAAGTAAAATAATAAATAAAAGAAAAACGAAATCCATATGATCAAATAAGCTAAAACTGAAAAAAAAAACCAAATTAAACAAGATCTAGCACGAAAACCCAGAAACTCACCGCTGTAATTAAGCAAGGTAGGCATGGCAACAACCGTATAATCCGCAAGAACACAGCTCCAAACAACTTCTCAGAGCTGACACCCCGAAGCAGATCAAAGAGTAGCTCGATTTTCCCAAAAATGATGGAGAAGAAGCAAAAGAGAAGTGGAAGAAGGGTGGAGAGCATCTGAGAAGAAACCCCAACAAGCAGGGAAAAAATTAAAGAGAGAAGAGTTGATTTTGGGAACTGCAGCGGCGGATCTGAATAATTTATATATTAGGCGATCGAAATTAAAGAATTTTGTGATTCAAAAAAAAGGTAGCTTCGCGGACATGCAATGAATCGGCCTCAAAATCCATCATTCCAACCCATCACCATAATCCAATCCAACCCACCAAAAATTTCATTTTTTATTTATTTATTTTCCTTTTTTAAGTGCAAGTTGCCTTCATCTTCTTCTCTCTCTCTCTTACGTTCCATTTACCATAAAATATTACAATTCAAAATGTAAACTAACAATAACAGTTTTTGAAATTCAGACTTATCAATACTCAAAATCATAACTTCTGAGAACTCTAGAAAGCTAATTTTTCAAATTATTTTTAATCTCTTAAAAATTTTCTATCCATCATAGTTATTTTAATAGATGATTTTGATGTAAGCAGGATTTAAATAAGTAAAAAAATAAATAAAGAGATTTTTCATGGCTTGTAATAAACTATACAATGTGGTAGGCGTTAAGAAACAATCCAAAAAAAAAAGTGGATTAGGTTCAATGAACATTGGGAAAGTCAATCCTGGTTGATATGTTGAATTAGGGATTACCAAATCTTGATTTTATTTAATCAACTTTTTTCAAGCCTATCAAACATTAAAATATGGAATTTGGTTATGAAATCAGACAGGTGTCTTTGCTTTATCAGGACATGACTTGTATTTGTCCCTTGTTTTTAGGTGTCTTTTTTTTGGTACTTCTCACACACCCCTTGCTTTCCATGAGCCAAGATGCTGCCTAAACTGTCAACTTGGTGAGAGAGAGAGAGAGAGATGTTGACCTGGACGATCCAGCAGAGATGGGTTTTTTTTTCTGGGAGAGAGACCCACGTCAGGAGGGAGGACCACATAGTTCATTGCAGTAGAAATGATTCTTTTGTTTTAGACAAGTTTGATGAAAAATGTGCAATGAATTTGGGACGCAATAATTGGGTAAGAAGAGTAGGTCCGATGACACATAATAATAATAATAATAATAATAATAATAATAATAATGGGTTAGAATCAACGCATCGCCTCTTAACATTTTCAGAACAACTTCATTGGCTTTCTTCCTGCAATTCTATCTCTCCTTCTGGGTTTCATCTTTGAAGAACAAGTTGCAGAAGCCATAACCCTAAAAATCTAACTTTGTTTTCAGAATTCATGTCAAAATCAATGATGGGTTGTCTTCTTCTGAACTATTCAATGCTGTTTCTGCGATATCTACTTGACCCTTCTTCAGCTCTGCGAGTCGACGTCTTTCCAGCAAGTAATGGGGCAGGATCGTCTCCCCATTCCACTTTTTTTTTTTTTTTAATTATTTAATTAAATAAATATAGAATTTCCAAGTTGAAATAAGTCATATTTGGTGCATTGCTTGAGATGATGATATTTACATTTGAAAAACAATTTTCAAGATACACATCCCCTCGTCGGGTCTATTTACTTGTGAATTTTGGCGAGGACGATTCTAATTTAACCCTATTTATAAGTTTGAATTGTCTAATCTCTATCACATTTTTGAATATAAGATATTTTCTTTGTGGTATTCCGTCTTGTTAAAATAAAGACAATTCAAAATTTTATTGATTCCAAAAGTCCTGTTCATACTAGTGGAATGCACATTCACGCATCGTTCGTGAAAATTGAAATTAAGTGATTTGTAAATAGAATTTTCTTCTTTATTTAGTACAACGGGTTTTGAGCTAACTACAAAAACAAATATGTGTTGACTCGGTTCAAAACAAACAATATTATATTTAAAGCACCGAAAGACTTCACATTCTTCGTGTATTTGTAAAGTATAATATAATTACTTATCCGTGCATATATTATTAGCTAAATGATTAGTGACACCTCATGTAACACATACTATTTCAATCCAGTTTGTTGCACAAAGATGCATGCATGAATTATTGTATTTTCATGCCGCGGAACAAATTGGGTTAATATCCATTGAATGTGGGGATTGGATAGGGGGAGTGACAGGACGAGGGATAGGAAGTTAAGGGTTCTAAGTAGTTTGAATTTTAAATTTTGGACACAGATTTCTAGAAGATAAAGTTATCAACGTCTCAAATCCAATTGGTTTCATGGCATTAATCTCTTACCATTTTTGTGCTACACAAATAGTATTAAAGCCAATGCACTAAATTTATACGATTCACTATTCGAAGCTTATAGTTAATGCGACCGGGTTATGTTGGGCATTTTACCAAATGATCAAATAATTATTAAGTCACAAGCAGATGTCGATAGAAGAATAGAGGTGACCAAACGCACGCTGATCTTCGTATCAAGTATTTTTTTACTGATGTATTGTTATTGAATGTCATTGCAAATTATATTGTAATTTATACATTTTCCTAATAAACATAGAGCTAGAAAGAGCAGCGTTTTGAGAAGAAATTTGATATGGCCTTAAGTGGGCACGACGACATGGAGTGTTTGCGGAGCACATAGTCACAACACTATTGAACATAGACTAACGGTGCTGAGGAGTTTTTTCAGGTTGCATAAAATCACGATATGAATATGTTACATAAAATCAACCCAACTGATTTCCGAATTTCAAATCATAGACGAGGAGATTTAGAAGACCGACATTTTTATTTTAGTTTCATTTTCACTCTGGTGATAATCCCAACATTTCAGGCCATGGTTTCTGTGATGAATTACTTGGTTCTTAAAGTTCCGCCTATAACTGGGCGATCACATCTTCTCTTGTTTACGTTGCGGCTCCCTTTGGGGTCGTTATATTGATTGGGTATGAGATTGAGCTTATTTTTTCTTGGAGAAGAATAATTCTTAAATCAACAAATTACCCATTTGTGAAATTTAAAAATAAATAAATTACAATGCAGCCACAAGTGCTACTTGTACAATAATACATAGTAAAGTTATTTGATTTACAAAATATTAAAGACAGAAAACGAAATCTCAAAACAGGGATCGTGTAATCAAATTTCCAAGTCGAATAACTTGACGCATTCATGAACTTTGAAAAAATTATTATATATTATATTATAGTCTTAATAACAAGTATATAATAAATAGTGTTTGCTATAAAGAATGAACATCTCAAGACATTCCGACCTCAAAGCGTAGAAGAAACAAATAATCAAATTTCAAGCGGAATAACTCAAAACATGCACGAATTAAGAAGAAAACTTATGTCATATTATATTATATTCTTGGTCAATTTTGAACGTAGCACGTCACAAATTTTAATAACACAAAAATAAGAATGATAATAGTGAAGAAAAAGACACGGTTTGATGTATATAATAAGTTCTAGATTCACTGTAACCTAACCTGTGCAATGACTTGACTTTCATTCATGACATTGATAATATGAATTTAATTCGTCCAAACTCAACTTTAATAATTCCAATATTTATTCTTCAATAATAATATAATTGAGGAGAAAAATATTATTATTTTTAAGATCCACGTACAATTTACACAATATCTATGCTAGATTACGTGTTGAAAACATAGTACATGGCCGACCCATTATTTAATAAACAGTGTTCATGCATATTGCATTTTAAATTTAATAAAATTATAAAGGTAGGTGTGCTGTACCTTTTAATTATTAAAAAGTAACGCATATTAAATGACAAAATATATAAGATATTTGTATTTAATAATCTTATATTATGGTTTTGAGAAATATTTTAAAATTGGGATTGCTTATAGATTGGATTTGTTTGCAAGTAACATAATGATTGATTATTGTTTGCATCTAATGGGCATTTGAAGGTGGATAACTTATGATTTCAAAACCCTAGAGTCAAGTGAAAATTTTAATAAAAATTTGTACATAACTTGCGCTTTTGAAGGCTCGAAGTTATTATCGTATAATTAAACTCACACGAACTTGGAATATCGAATTTCGTAACCGACCAAAAGCACACAAAAAATCTATGAATCGATATTGAATATATTATAATAAAATAGAGACTACAACATCTATGAATGTCACAAAGTGTGTTTAATTTTGAGCTTATGGACCATGCGAGGCAAAGGAACTTGTACATTGAGCAATCCAAAAAGAAGATTAGCCGAACATTGATCCTACTTACCCAAACGCACTAGAGATTGTTAAATGAGATAGAACGAAAGAGTGAACCTTTGTATAAAATTTCACTTTTTTTTTTTTAATATATAGTTGTGCAAGCCAAAGGAATAAAAATGTGGAGAGGAAACATTTGCTCATACATGTCCTCCACAATGCAACTATCATGAGCAAAAAATCAAACATTACAATTATTATCAACTAATCATTGGGTTGCATTTAGTGAAATAGAGAGTTAAGTAGATATAAATACACCTATAATTGAAGAATTAATGTTGCCAACAGCATGAATAGATTAAGGATCACGCTTGAAATGGACAACACACGTTCACAAGCTTGAGGGAAGCAGTTGAACAAGATGGCTTTTGATTATAATATTAACTAAATCAAGTAAAGTAGAATGATACATATATTCTTCACTTTCACCTTTTAATTCATACTACATGCATGACACTCAATAATTAATACAATTAACACGATAGATTATATAAGCAATTAATTGTAGCTACAATAAGTGATACGAAATAAAAGGTAAAAACACAGTATAAACATAACCTTACTCGTGCAGTAGTCACACGAAGACTATAGTTGCATGTTCGTGGAGGTAACCAAGAGATAAGCACCACAATAATATACTTTGTTTCTTACTAAAGAATGAATTTTGGCAAAAAAGAGTTTCTTATCAAAGGAAAAGAAAAGGAAGCTTGAAACATTCGAATAATTTACTCTTTTTTAGACCTTTTTTCCAGCAATCTAGGCAACTGGCGACGTACGGGCCCTCCATTTTTTGAGAGCTTTTTTCATGCAATCTAGTGCTAATTCTTAGCAATATAGTCATTTTCTATTGAGTTGTTTTGGCATACGCCAAACGAAAGATCAAACCTGTCACAACAAATTATCATTACCAATGTTTAATTCAAATATGAAAGCAACTCACCTGCTCAATATAAAGTCACAAATTCCTTGACCGGAGCTTAATTTAAATGTGAAAGTAACTCACCTGCTCAATCATTTTGTGTGACAACAGTTGTCAAGCGGCCATGGGCTCCCGGCCATTACTGCCTCTATCTCCCGTACTTCGCGAGGACAGTTCGTCATGTTTTTGCAACCATTGAAAGTGACAAGCTGCAATAACAAGTAAGAATGATCGTTAAAATATCAAGAATCAGCACATGACCAGGGTTTGTCTTTGTAAATGTCCTTGCAAATGGATTGACGGTTGTACATAGATTTCAGAGATTTAAATGTATTGAAGTTTAAATCATTGATCAGGTATTCAGGTTTAGCATATAATACCACATCACTTTCAATTCGAACTCCACCAAATCCTCTAAATCGAGCAACTGCTTCTGGATTGAAAAATCTTGATGTTCTTGAACTTTCCATGGCAGAAACCAACAATGACTCTATGAAGTAGCATCCAGGTTCCACAGTTATAACCTATCAAAACAAGATTATTTTACGCATCCTGTAGTGCAGATTAATAGAAAATGTCATACCACAAGAAATGTTGGCTCGAACAGCTGCAGAAAGTGGCACAATTATTATTTGTGAGGGAAGCTAAGTGCACAGACTAATATCGTGAAAAAAAAAAAAAAAAAAGGGCATCGCTCATCGGTGGCTAACTAGTGTTCAATCTCATAAGGAGCTACCAGAAAGTGACCGCTGTCTAAGCCACGGCACGGAATGAATATTCAATTTGGCAAAAAGAGATTGATTCCAAGATTTTTAACAAATCAAACTAGAAGTTGAATTAATGTCTCAAGATCTTCTGTGTTTATTATAAAACTTCTAGAAATAGGATGTCGAGACATTCCTGGTGTCTGCCTCCTACTAACAAGGACAGGATTTTGAACAAGCTTCCAATAAAAACAATAGGTTTGTTATCCTAATTTCCTAGCAACATCTTTTCTCAATCAAGACAACTTCAAGATTCTTTTAAATTATATTCCTCGAGAAAATGGATACAAATGTTGTCAATAAGGACATTCAATATGCAGTGAAAAAGAATTGGGAATACTATGGTGAATTCCCACATCTGTCTTGAAAACTCTAAACACAGAAAAAAGGACCAATCACGTTACTAGGACGAAACTGACAAAACTCGCCAAAATCTAAGAATCTTAACTGCTTCCACTCCCATCAAGATACTGATCAATACTTAATCTTCTTCTCCTGCAGATAGTTTTTGATGATATAAAAACACTACTGCAATTTTTTTTTTAATAAATATATTGTAGAAATTTAATGTGAGAATCAAGAGAGAGGAAGAGATGTATAGGAGAAAATAAAATTTCAAGACAGAAAGATAACATTATAAATAAAAATTTCACAGTCACATTGTAAGTAGTATCTGTATCGTGAATCGAGCCTTTCCACTTTGCAAATGTGTCACAGTCACATTTAATACAGCCCTTTTTTGGGCTGTACAGTCCACTCAGACCAAAGGATGGAACCAGCCAACGCCTAGCTCATCTCTTTAGGAGATGGTTACAAGTCTGTGCATTTTATCAGGCCAAAGAGCCCATTTCACACCTCCAGTTACAAAATGTTTAGAGCTTTGATGACTTCAAATTCAATCAAGATAAAAAAAGAAAAAAGTAAGTTCAAATGCTCTTCTCGTCAGCAAAAAAAAAAAAAAAAAACCGTACTTGTTATGGTGCCATAACCAAAGGCAATATCAAGAGAAAAGTAATAGAAAAAACAAATCTCCATCCCTAATGAATATAAATGATTAAGTTCTTCTGAATCAAAACTACAGTTTTATTGGAATGAACTTTACTAACCATTCCCTCTTGTAGTTCTCTAATTACTCGTAGATTCCTCAATCCAGGTTCTTTTAGCCTCTCCATTCCCTGAAAAAAGCCACATTATTATGGACATCTAGAGCTTCCACTCTAATCCATTAATATGGACATCTAGAGCTTGCACTCAAATACATTAATTTTTTTTTCTATATATAATCGAAAACCTGTAGTCATGAGAGGTACAAAAAGAGACTGCAACAGAGTTAGAAAAAGTAAAAGACTAGAACCATCTTATTAAATAATTATATAGAAATTCTTCACATTGAGACCTGTAAGTAGCCTCCAGGATCATGAGTATCAATGCCAAGGAAATGCCCCAAACCATGAGGCATGAAAACAGAACCTAATCGCTCCGCCATCATTTCTTCTACATCACTAAAACCAAACATTGCAACTAATATTTCAGTCTTGTAGAATGACTAACATCTTTCGAAAGTTTATGGGGAAAAAAAAGTTACCCTGAGAGAATGCATCCCTTCTTCAACCCAACAAGAATGGTTTTCTCGGCCAACCTATAAGTTGTCAAAAAGAAAATTGAATCAGAAAGCAATTGTGAGTCTGCATGAACAAGAAATGAGTAGATTTGTCATAACTCATTCAGAGTAAAAATTAATTAATAAAAGCATTTTTTTTGCTTCAAGTATAAGGGCTAATAAAAATGTGTATGCTTGTGGAAGTAACTGAAATCATAATTGGCATGCAAAAGAAAGAAAAAATTAACAAGCAAAAGAAAAACTTCATCAGATAAAATGCAAGAGCTTAGCCAAATTCCTTCAGTTTCCATTAGCAATTGAGTATCTACGTAGAGGATTAGGGATTTGTGTAATTTGATGAACAATAATAGTTAGTACTCCAATATATCAAGCCATTCTATGAAGGGGCAAAGTGTTTGTTTTCAAATGAAATATATTCTTCCAAACAAGTGTAATAGTTTGTTGCCAACTTTACATAATAACAATGTTATCGGAATAAATGTCACTTCACACAACAACATAAGGAGGATGGTCCAAGCACTTTGACAATCTTCTGCACTATCACGTTAAAACATTAGCTAGCTAAACAACTATAGAAATCAGTGTCAGCCTTACTTATGCATATCGACCCAGTTTATTCCTGGGATCATCATTGTTATGACCACATTATGAGCATCAAGGACGGCCTGCATCATAATTTGTCATACAATTAGTCTAAAGAAAAACTGCCCTCATTTGTGTGTCGGAGAAGGAAGAGAGAAAAGGCTGTAGATGGCATTTATAGGCAATATCATAATAACCTACATATGAAATATTTATTCAAAAAAAACAACTGGGATATTCGACTGTACTTTAAAAAGGAAAATGAAAAAAGGAACTTACATTATATACAAGTGATTGATCTCTAGTAAATTTCCCATTCACCTGCACAGTTTAATATACTCTCAGATAAAATGTTGTGTGCAGAAAATGTTGGCTACAGTAGCACACATAGTTTTAGTTAAGCATCTTTAAATTGCTCATAAAAAAATCCCAGATCCATAACCAACAAACTAATAGGGCTTCATTAATTTAAAACATCAAAATCTAACCTCCAGAAACCAACAAAAACCACTTTCAAACCCTAATCTGATTATTCTCTATAATCAACTCAAAAGAACTACTGTCCCACAAATGGTGATATGGATAAGGTGATTGTATTTATGACGATCACAACACAAATCAAGATGAAGAGAATAAAATGAGATCACTTTCAGACAATAATATGCAAGTGATTTATATTTATCAATAGATCCCATGTCCTCATAACATGCACGCCAAAAATTGCTGATTCAACATATTGAATAACTGAATAGATTTCTATTGCACAACTTATTTGTATACGAAACAAAAAAAGTATACAAATAAAAAAAGAAGGATAAAAGCTCCTCCAAAAGAAAATACAATCTAAGTCTAGTTTTATGTATCTAGTAGGATATGGCAAAAGAGAATAGTAAATAAAGTATCTAGAAATATAACCATGTCGACCAATGAAGAAACTTGATTACAAAAAAAGAGCTCGTAGATGAAAAGCACAATGTATCATCACTGTAAAGGCAAATGGGCCAACCGTATTAAAGATAATGATTATGATAAACATGCACTTACTGGAAATGAACAGGTAATATCAGATCCATAAAAGTGATATTCTGCTCCCATGTCAAACAAAGCCATATCACCATCTTCCAGGGTCTGCACAAAAGATGCTATTAGTAACTTGAAACTATCCATCAGCCATTATTGATAAAAAAAGTTTTACAAGAAACTAAGTATATTGACATTATTAATTGAGTCTTTACAGAAATGAACTCGATATCAAATCAATTATTCATAATAAAGCATGATTTTCTGTCTCAGTCCATATTAATCAGCAAGCATGACATAGTTGAAGCGCTTCTAACTCTTCTATAAAAACACAGCAAAAAAATTGTTATAGCCAAGAAAGAAATGACAAATAAAAATCTTAGACTGGTTAACATATAAGAAAATGGGAGGACAGTCTAGGAAAGAATTAAAATCTGGTATGACCTACGAATGACAGAGAATTCAAGAGAAAAATGTTCTTAGGAAAATTTTCAGAAAGGTTACAGACTCCTCGAACTATTAATGGACGCTTGTACTCCCCACAAACTTTACTCACCACTGTTTTCTTAACCAATTTTCCTTCCTGATACTCCTTTTATCCTTACTAACCTACTGCCACATCAGCCTCCTCCGCTTACATTTTCCTCACTTCCTTTCATTGCTCCTCCTTAAACTTTCCAAGTTGGGCTTGTATCAAAATCATCATTATTTTTGGTCAAGCGCCTGATAATTTGTCGCTGTTCGAAAAAACTGACCAAAATGTACAAACCAATACAAACTACTGTTTCTTGACTGGTTTAGTCAGTTCAATCAATTTGGTTTAGTTTCAAATAGAGAACCAACTTTATGACTTATTTTCGAAATTAAAAATCTCATAGCGAACCAAAAGAAAAACTAACTATTAACTTCAGTCAAACAAGGATTTCTACCACATTTCCTCTTATGAAATTCATAATTCACAAATTTTCACTAATGATTTTGTACATGTCTAATTTATTTTTTTAATTTAAATATAAATTGTACATTTATTCTGATGTGTAATGCCAGCGATTATGCAGTGGGAAGTGTTAGGATAGAAGAAAAATTACTCAGAAAAATTACTCAATGATACTCAGAAAAATTACACAACTACAGAGAAAAAATTACTCACAGTAGTATTTGCTTTTAATAAATTCAAAGCGTATTTGATAAGAACAAAGGTGATTGTGTACACTGATCATGCAACGATCAAGTATCTGGTCACGAAAAAGAATGTTAAACCAAGATTAATACATTGGAAACTACTTCTTCAAGAATTCGATTTGAAAATCCTCGATAGGAAAGGCTGCAATAACCAAGTTGCAGATCATTTATCTCGCCTAGAAAATATGAGTGAACAACAACATGGAGAAAGCGTAAAAGAAACATTTTCAGCTGATCAGATGTTAAAAATGGATGTATCTTCGGTGTCATAATATGCAAATTTTGTCAATTATATTGTAAGTGATATAATTCCTCTTGAAATGCAATACCAGCAAAGAAATGTTTTTTTTGAAAGATGTAAAATAACATTTTTGGGATGAACTTTTCCTCTTTAAACAATGCGCTGACCAACTGTTGAGTAGATGTATTCTGAAGGAAGAAATGAATTCAGTGCTACAGCAATGCCATGCAGTACCATATGGAGGTCATTATCAAGGTACGCGCACAGCTGTAAAAATTCTGCAATCAGGTTTGTACTGACCCACTCTTTTTAAAAATGCCAATACTTCAGTGAAAAGTTATGACATGTGTCAAATGGTAGGAAATATCACTCGGAAACATAAGCTACTACTTACTAATATTATGAAGATGGAAATATTTGACTAATGGGGGATTGATTTCATGAAACCATTTCCAATATCTTTCAGTAATCAATACATCCTCTTGGCTGTAGACTATGTTTCAAAATGGGTAGAAGCAGTCGCGTTATCAAACAATTAAGGAAAGTGTGTTCTTAAATTTCTACAAAAAAACATCTTCACAAGATTTGGAACACCTAGAGCAATTATTAGCGACGGAGAATCTCACTTCTGCAATAGATCTTTCAATGGATTATTAAGCAAGTATGAAGTCAGACATAAAGTAACCACGGCATATTACCCACAAAGTAATGGCCAAATGGAGGTTTTTAACAGAGAGATAAAAAGAATTCTTGAAAAAGTGGTAAATCCTAATAGAAAGAATTGGTCTAAAAAACTGTGTGATGCATTGTGGGCGTATAGTGTTCCTTATAAAACCCCCCCGAGCACTACTCCATACAATTTGATTTACGGAAAAGGTTGCCACTTACCTGTTGAACTTGAACATAAAGTTTACTGGACAATTAAGATATTAAATTTGGATTTACAGTGGGCAAAAACAAATCGATTTTTACAGCCGTAAGAATTGGAAGAACTAAGTAGAAGTGTTTACAAGAATACTAGAATTTACAAATAAAAAGTAAAAAGAAGGCATGACAAAAAGATACAATAACGGGTTTTTGAAAAAGGTCAAACAGTTTTGCTTTTTAATTCGAGATTGAAGCTTTTTCCAAGGAAGTTAAAATCTCGGTGGTCTGGCCCCTTTGAAGTGATAGAAAATTATCCATATGGCACTTTGGAATTACGAGATGAAAAAATGAGTGAAAGTTTTAAGGTCAATGATTAGAGAATGAAACTATATCTTTGAAAAAAATCGACAAAAATTGTCAATTTCCCTAAAAGACAGAAAAGCTACATGAAGCATCGGAAAATTAGGCTCAAGACTTAAAAATCAAACGCTTATTGGGAGGCAACCCAATTTCTAATATATTTTTGTTTTTTTTAGATTTTGCTAAAAATAATGTTGATACTACAATGTTCACTGTAGCATCAGAAATAATTTTAAAAAAAATAATAATAATAAATATTTACCACGGCCCAAATTTCATCAAATTTTTTTTTTTTTTTTTAATTTCAAATTTTCCCCTTCTTTCGCCCTATAAACACTAGCGCAACCTTAGAAAAATTCTCTTCAAAAGATTTTTTTTCCCCTTGCAGGTTATCAGGTACAAAGATGAAATCCAAGAGCTCTAGAAAGTCGCAAAACTTCGATTTGAGCAAGAGATGAATCAGAGGACCTTTGTGGTGGAGAAAGGTTTTGTAATTTCCGACGACAATTATATAAGGTAAACGAACTATGTCTATTCGATTATTCAAGAGTGCCACTGAACAAGGTTGTGTTCTTCCAAAAAAAGCTCATAAACTCTTGTTAGCGAATTTATGCCAATTTTGAAAGCGAGCTACCGCAAAAGGTAAGGGTTAGGAAACACAAAGTAAATATTTCACCTGCAACCATAAATTCTTTTTATAATTTAGAGAAAGTGGAGAATGAATTCTATGCTCATGCAAACAATTATTCACCAACGTACCTAAAGGCTGTGCTGAAAGAGATTGTTGAACCCGACACTAAATCGGTTATCTCTGAAACAGGATCCTTCTTACTCCCTCAAATTGCACTACTACCAAAAGCCAAAGTGTGATATTATTTTCTTAAAAGTCGCTTATTACCGTCTTCTCACGGACAACATGTGACTAAGGATAAAACTATTTTACTTTACTATATTCTGACTGGAAAACACATTAACATTGAAATGATTATCTACAGAAATTTATGTGATAATGCGTTTAGGACAAAAGGACAATTTCTCTTTCCTTCTTTAATAACAGGTTTATGTTAATTTGTTGGAGTAATTTATGAAGAACAAGAAGAGAAACTTGCCTCATCATCCGGTATTACTCATTTGGCAATAAAGAGAATAACGCTGAACAAACTAGGAGAAGAATAAGCTGATGAAGATGACGAACCAAGAAAGAAAAAATCATACGATCCAAATGTTGCAAGCGAAGCTGCAGCATTGGCAGAGAGCAACATCCATCAACAACAAATTATGGAATATTTGCTGCTTCTAGACAATAAACTAACAAAGCAATAAGAAACTTTGCTCATGATGGAACAAAGAATGAGCCCACAAGAGGTCTAATAATACAACATCAATGCAAGACTCCTCAGGATCAAACGAAAAAATAAGTTATTTTGGTGATACACCAAGTTCAAAGACAAAGCAATAGCGGAGAGATTTAGCAAGCCATTACCAATCTTTCCTCACTTTCCAACTGTTCTGCTCAATAACTCGGAGTCTAAATCAGAAAATGAAGAATAAAACTCTAGGGAAGTACTTACCTCCCCATTTTTGTTTTGCATTCTGTTTTGTTTGGCAGTGAAAATACTGTCAATTTTAAGTTTGGAAATAAGGTATTAACATGAGATAGAAAGAAAGTAAGATATCTAAGAACTGTGTAAGATGAATGCTATTGAAAAATAAAATAAAATAAAAATTTTAAAATTTTCCTAACTTTGCAATTTTGTTAAAGACAAAAGAGAGATAAAACAGTTGGAGTTACATTAGAATATTTAAGAAGTTAGAGTTTGATTTTCAATAGTTATATGTTACCTTTCATAATAATTTGTTATGTTAAATTTAATATCATGATAATTGATTTCTTTTTATTATTTGGTTGTTTGTCCCAGCTGTGATAATAAGAACTTATTATTTAAGATGTACCTAATATATAATTTATGTTTGGACAAGATAATTTTTTCAAAAAAATAAATTAACATACAGTTATTAGACTATACATTTAGAACATAAAGTAAAAAATAAAAATATATATACTCTTGAAATATTTTACCTAATCTGATATATGTTATTGTATATCATGAATTATAAAGTAAGTAAAGAATGGAAACATTATCAACTATTTCTTTTCAATTGAAGGAAAAACAAAAACAAAAACAACACTATCATGTCAATTTATAAACCACCACACAGTCATTGCTACTTGATTTTAATCTTACGCACATATTACAGAATTTTTAAAAGTAGCAAAAAAATATATATTTCAAGCTAGATTTTTTTCACGCTCCAAGTAAATTACAAAGAGTTTACACTTATTTTCAAGAAATTTATTTAACTAATTAAAATTATGAAAGATTTTTTTGTATTATAAACTCCATACAAAATGTGGTGTCAAATAAATCATTTGATAATCTACTGATAGGCGCCTATCTAGGAAGCCATTAAATAGTGGGATGTTTTTGTCACCATATTTTCCCAGCTGCATGGAAATTATTCTGACTATCCTCGCGTGGTCACCAAAAAATCAAAGTCTGAAAAACTACAACCATGGTAAAGTTACACCAGCTCCAGTTGTCACTAGAACTAAATACTTCAACAAATTACCACAAACTATATCTGAAACCAATGCCCAGGAGGAAGAAAACTAAGCTGAAAGAGGGAGATGTGTAGATACATCATCGTTCTTTCTTTTAATTTTCCAAGTTTTATCTTTATTCGCTTGCTGGGGAGGTTTTATTTTTAAATTGATGTTTTTACTCAGGGTAATTGGGGCAATATACTGAATAATTCTGTTAGAGTGATTTATACTGGGGGCAGGGAGAAGGAGGAGATGCAAAAGCTCTCGAAACCTTCTGCTATGCTAATTCTATTTTTTCTTCTTCTGATTCCTTGATTGCGTCTACTCTTTTTCTGTAAGTGATTTTCCAGGGTGAAGTATATCAGAGAAATACAAGAAATTTCATGACTAGAATTTCAGTAAGTAAAATATACATGAAAAAAAATTGGATATTTATAAAATGTATATCCCATGTACCTTACCTTATCATTAGGAGCTGCAGCATGACCATAATGAAGAATACCACTGCATCAATTATATCATTCATAGGTCAACATTACTGTAGTTGAGAGCAAATATCAAAGCTTATTAAAAATCAAATTTCAATTTACAGAGATAGAAAGGAAAAGGTATTTATTTAGGTACTTGGGCATACCAATTAAAGCCTATCTAGCAAGTATTTTAAGTTTTTAAAATTTACCATTTTTCATTTTGTAAAAACACAACTTAACCACATTGATAACCTTTTCATCTACAAATGTTTTTGTCATCATAATGAACAATATCACAAGATAATAGGTTATATCAACAACTGATCAAGTCTGAGAATCCAAGACATAATAAATGACATCTAACCAAGCAAATAAGTTAATTAAACCTCAATGACTAGTAAATTACAAAATATCAAGGTGACCAATAGACTAAATGAGAAGAATTATCTAAGTAGTCTCAATTTATCATGGCGTACCTGAAATGCAAAGGAAAGATTGATCATGCCCTTGAAAATAGACCCAAGAAAAGTGATCTCACATTCGACACATGAGACATGACTGATTTAATGACCATGTCATGATTGTGAGATTCAATGAATCTCATTATCAATGACAAATGCATCTTACTAACCAACATAAAATGAAATTTTGGATTCGGTTTGCCAAACTTACTCAAAACGTTATGCACCCGACGAGATCAACATTGAAACAGGTGGATCTATAGGAGGAAAGACCGTGACAGAGTAAGTAAATTCACTAAAGAATTTGTAGCAAGAGCTTGATCACTACCGGGTATTGGCAATGAAATGCTCAGAAGATGTTGTCACTCTGAAGAACTTGAGAATATATGATTTTTGGACAGCTTAACCCTAAATTTGATTAAGTTGAGATCCAAATATCAAGCAATGAGGAAACACCATCATTGTAGGAAACAGTTCAATCATCCAATGAGAACAAAGTAGACTGACATAATGTTTGAGCCTCAAAGTCAGAAGGATCAGCCGCTGACAAAGTCAGAATTCTTTCAATCACAAGTTAAGGGACATGTAGAGTTATCAAAATCTTCATGGAAAGATGGCAAAGACAATCAATTCTGATATAAAAAGAACAAGGAAAAAAAAAGTAAAAAGCTTTCCATACTTTTTTGGTCATACATAGTTTAGAATGAATTTCCAACAAGACTTTGGTTGTTTTTATGAACTTGATGTTGAGAATTCCACGGATTGCGAAGTTCATTTCCAACAATTGAGCCTTTTCAAATTGTTTCTTTCTAAGAACCAAAAAGATTTATGCTAAAATAATAGATCCATAAAAGTGAAGGATAAAAAAAATAACTTGTGAAGCACTTATTGCTAGAAGCTGACACAACGAGGAGTGTTGCTGGAAGCTAAATGGAAAACAACCAACTTCAAGCGGAGAATGGAAACAAAGGTGGAAATAAGAAGTTTCAGATTCATCTACATGAACAACTTAGTCAAATGGAAATAGCAGAGCAGATTGCACACAAGGGCTGATACAATCTCTGAGAAACCCTCCAATGCATGTCCATTGGCACTCTCACGTAAGTTTCTATGTTCCTTTGGAAATCATGCTTCAGACAAGATGTATGGATGATTGGAGAGCAAGCGATCACATGACCTATACTTCATAATTATTTAGTACTTATACACTAAGCAAGTTACTATTGCAAATGGTTCCTCCTTTGCTACTGTTGCAGGAATAGAAGTCATCTACATATCACCTACTCTCGGCCTTAAAGATGTTCTACATGTGCCAAAATTATCTGCAAACCTTGTTTCAATCCAAACGTCATAAAAAACATACAATTTGATCACCAAATTCCCATGGAAGTTCTAGCAAAAGTTCTATCCAAACATAATATGAGCTCATACCTAGAGTTTTTTGTTGAACTTTGTTTGTCCATATCATGACGAGCATATAGCCCAATTAGATCCAAGAGAAACCAAATGTACATTTCTTCTCTATGTCTAACCCAATACGTGTACACTTATACACATCCGATTAAAAGAAAATTAATGTAGATCAATCCTCTTAAGATCAGTGCCAGAACATTAAGATCGAGCAGTTCTACCCAATGTATCCTATTCCAAGATTAACATTGATTGCAAAGCATGCTAAAGGGATCAAGCTGATTTGCACAAATATTTTAATCAAAGTTATTGATCCCATCTCCTTGGGGATCTTTGAGGACCTAGTGTATTTTTTATGGTATAAAATCAAATTTAAGTTTTTTCAGTAAGTAATGAAAAAAATATATTAAATCCAATTAATCTACCAAACTTACCTATTTTCTCCTGTTGCAATTAAATCCAATTAGTCTACCAAACTTACCTATTTTCTCCTGTAGCACAAATGCATGTATAAGAGCAATGCCTACAGCCACCATACATGTACGTGTGATGGAGAAATATGCTTTCCAATTGATATTCTTTCATGCCCACCTTAGTTTTTCTCATAACCTTGGTCACAAGACAGCAAGCAAAATATCAATACTCATTCAACCAGTCCGGACATGAGTTATATCATAATTATTTTCAAAATAGAAAGTTAAATATCAATTTAAAAAGGAAAAAAAACAAATTACATAACTCGTTTTTTCTATAATATTCTGTCATATGATTACCTCGATATGAGCTTCAGAGCTTATATCATTGGCAAATTGGATGAGAGCAAGCTCCAGTTCAGACTTCAGAACACGACATTCACTAATAATAGGATGTAGGGTAGTCGAGTCTGTTTGAAACATATCCATCCCCTGTGTAGTACACCAAAAACTATTGATATATGAACCTATTACTGAGGTTGATATATAATAGGAGAACCATGGTCGATTCCAAAAGTAAAATAAATATGTTACGAAAACATCACTGATACGATTCTGATATTAAGTTACCAATCAAAAAATAATTCTGATATTAGTTTAGCCCGGCTCTGTGTGTTCTACTTAAACTAAACAAATTCAATAATTTCTTTGAAAATATGGAAGACTACTTTTTTGGCTAATTTAAAAACAACGTCAAAC
Source organism: Begonia peltatifolia (assembly GCA_022433055.1). Lineage (NCBI taxonomy): Eukaryota > Viridiplantae > Streptophyta > Magnoliopsida > Cucurbitales > Begoniaceae > Begonia > Begonia peltatifolia. The sequence continues at coordinate 6,536,641 of CM039517.1, read as the reverse complement.
TCTGAGAGATTAATACTTTTGCTAATTTAAAGACAACCTCAAACTTTGTTGGTGTTGAATAGTTCATGCTATCAGTATTCAGCCCATGCAAAAGAAACAAGAGGGGTTCTCCAACTCCCTGGTACTGATCACGAAGAACACCAGAAATTTGATCGGTAAAAAAAACCATACTAACCATATACTTTTCCTGCAGAAAATTGATGAAACATTTTTTGTAAAATTTGCAACATATCAGCATACTAAAATACATGTCATGCAGTTACCTTGAAATAAGACAATGGCATTATTTTTCCCAACCAAACAGCATAATCAGCAGATAACCTTGGAGCAAACAAAATAGATTTCCCAGATTCAACATCCTTGAAAAGTGAAAATAATGTTTTAGTTTTATAAGCAAAGCCAAAGTAAATTTTTGAAACCTCAAAAACATAGTAATGAGACAACTCAAACAACATAGCTAAACACTAACTGATTAAAACACCTGTGCTTTTGAAGTTTTTTGAGTAGATCATGACAGACCTTCCCCTTGGAAATTTCACTGGCTCAAATTTTCAAAATAGATTGTGGTTTATTTTAACTTGGATGGATTTTTCTTGTTCAATTCATGGAAGGATATAAAGCATAATGACTTCATTGCCATCATTTGCCGGAATGACTTCACAAGAATGGCAAGGAATTCACTATCGTTTATATCGTTCCATGAATTGGACAAGAAAAATCCATCCAAGTTAAAATAAACCACAATCTATTTTGAAAAATTTGAGCCAGTGAACTTTCCACGGGGAAGGTCTGTCATGATCTACTAAAAAAACTTCAAAAACACAGGTGTTTTAATGAGTTAGTGTTTAGCTATGTTGTTTGAGTTGTCTCATTACTATTTCCAAATGATGGTTGGGACACACAAGGGCATACTAACTCATAACGAGTGTCTAAAGCTCATGCTGCCAAATAGAACGAAGCAATAACTTTTTAGAGACTTGACATGTCACTCAACTCTAAATAAGTCAACGATCTTTGAAAATTGAAATTTTAAACTTAAGTTTGCGAAGTATCTTGAGGCACAATCCAGCACCTATAACAATCCATTGATTTTCCCAAAAATGAACTCTGGCTCCGCACCCCCCTCCCCCACTTTAAAAGCAATGCATTTCTGAAATCAAGATAGAAAAATATGTTTCTATGAATTGTAAAAAGAGACAATTTGTTGGGTTGGTCAACCATCCACAAGCTCCATCTCTGTATTTTCTCTTAAAGGGTGTGTGCCATACTGAGATAATCTCCTACAGAAAACTCCACAACCATTTCCAGAAAGAGCCACCACTTGAGTCCATGATTAACTAGATCACTGTAACCCACTGACATAAATGTGGGTTCATCCCCTCTACACGACACTCCAAAAAGAAGTCTCTCAGCATCTTGTCCATCAACTTGGCCATCTTACTGGGTAACTAAAAAATGAAACAGAATATAGTCAAGGGCTGCACAAAGAAAAAGTTTTGCCCCCTCTAGAAAGAATCATTTCTCCATCCATCCAATCTTTTTCTAACTCTTTGGATCATTGAGCCCAAAGCTACTAAAGAGTGGATTTCCACAAAAAGGGTTAAAGCCAAGTATGTCAAGAGCCAAGTCTTTTTAGATTTCGAGGATTTGAAAATTTCAAGTAAAAATGATGGATACTATCAAAGAAGAAATAAAGAGTTTAACTACGTTGGTTTCTCGGTAGCACCAAGAAAGAGGAGGCCTAATGACATGATTAATTTATCTTCTACTTCTTTTTGCAAAGCTGATAGTAGGGTACACAAAAATGATCAAATTAAAAGAATAACAAAGAAATTAAGGTATCTTGAAATAAAAATTCATAACATCTAATCCATTACAATTCAACATCATCCCGTAATGAAGTATAAAAAATAGGAGGGAAATTTACTTACGATAGCTCCATAGAAACCAGGCTCGACCACACCAAATAAATAGGCAAAGTAACTCTCCTGTCTATTAAAAAATAATGACATTTAGCAATTAGCAGGGTGAAACCAATACAAATACGGTGAGCATTTTGTTTTTTTCTTTCCAGTTTTTTGAAAGTCAGAGCTCAAACATTCAAAAACTAATCAAAAATGAAAAATAAACAACAAAAAGCTGATCGCTTCGTAATTCTCGCAGCAGCAGCGAGGAGTTGGTTTCATTTCCTACTAAACTAACAACCAAACATAAAAATAAAAATAGGAAATGTTCGGAAATTAAAGCTGATTAAATACCGGAAGAGTTCGATGTGGTCTGTGTCGTAGCGCGTTCTCTCTACCCCTCCCTGAAACATGATCGATGAGAAAACCAGAGGCAGACAAATGAAATGTGTCCCAAGCGCAAAGCTAAAGAGATTACTTGGAGGAAGACAAGGCCTTGAACAGGCCGACCCGAATCAGAGAGATGCAGTCGGAGAGATTTGAGGAGCTTTTCTCTGTTGGTAATGTGAAGCCCCATCGGCACATTTGGAGGAGAGAGGGACGAAGAAATGGCCATGGGAACGGACCGTAGCACCTCCAGTTCCAGTGGCAGATGTTCCTTTGTTGGAGAAAAACCCTCTCCTTGGAACAAAAAATGACTACTCTTCGGCGAGTGTATACTAGGATTAAATCAAATTCATTAATTAATAATTTAATTATAAATACACCTACATATACATATATATATATATATATATACACACATACACACGCACATAAAAAGCACAATTTCCTCATTTTCTTCTAACAATTTTGATTTAATTTTATTAATTAATTCAGTTGACAGAATTTAATGTCCCTCTTTTATGCCTCCTAATTAACTCAAATGATCAATTAAAAATACTCTTTAAATAGTAATAATTGTTAATATTGAAACGTCCTTGTAATTGAAACGTTAATTGGAAATTAATTTGAATTTATTTAGTTATAATTACAATTAAAACCTTACTACTTTAAAAAATTGTTGAATTCTAGAGAACCCTGGACCCAAATGCTCGCAAACTGAAAAATCGTGATTAGCTACGAGGTGTAATGCTAGGTGAAACATCAATAATAAACGTGATAATAAACAGTAATAAAATACAAAAAGTAAAGAGACAAGAAGTTGATAACACAGTTCGGTAATTCTCTACGTCTGCAGGACTACACTCAAGTTTAAAAATAATTCATAAAGTTAACAAAGTTACAAGACACCCGGTATAACACAAAGTAAAACTCTTTCTTTTTTTTGTCGCCGCCTCTTTCTAACTTCCCTAGTGAATCTGTTTTTGCGACCTCCTCTCGTCTTAAAATCGATCATTTACAGAGTCTGAATGCAACAAGATCCCCTTGTTGATGATTACTCTTCCCAGAATCCAAATGTGATAAGCTCTCATTGTCAATGATGACTCCTCTAGGAATCCGTATATGGCAAAATACTCTTGCTCACGATCAGAACTCATCCCGAGTTCCAGGCAGCCTCCTCCCGAAACTAAACTTCAATGAATAATATCAAGAAATGCACCTATGACACTGTCAGCGACACCAATCGTTGTCTTTAGATGCACTCAAATAACACATTTATAAAATAATGAAAACCAATCAGAACAGAGTGTGTAGAATAGTCTATCACAGACCGAAAGAATAATAACTTATACCACATGAAACCATAGGTGAAGAAAGAATAATAACTCGCGGCACACAAAAATTGTGAAACAAAGAATAATCCGCGCACAACATTCTGAGAGAAAAGAATGCTTAATATATTGTCCATCGAATATTTCTGTTTTTGATTTTCAATATTCTCTTCAAACAGATCGCACAGAATAAAGAAACCAAATCCCATGAAAATCGGATTTGTGACATCAGGTGTGATATTTATAGAAAGTGTTGTCTACTTCATAGGAATGGATCCCAACGAATTAGAAATGGATCCCACAATTATTATAATCATATATCTTACTATAATTTAGCAATCAATTATCAAATCAACTTTCCAAAATCGATTTTTGAAAATAACACATATGGAAAATCTGAGCAACTGACGAGTAAAAGAATCGGGATCAGATCCCTTAGACGGTGTGATCTTGAATCTCACTGTAATCCAGCTTAACAAACTTGTGATATTCAAATCTACTTTCCAAAATAGCATCAATTCTGTAATGATAAATATGTTAACAATAACTTGCTCTTCAAGTAACATCCTTCCAAAAAAATTTGATTTTTCAAAAATAACAAACTTCTAAAATTCAAAATATTTTAATTTTAACTTCTATGGATATCTTTTTGATCTCCAAGATCTCTAAGAAACTACCTTTCAAAATATAACTAAATCATTTCTTGATTTCCAAAAAACCACCTTCCAATTATGAAATCTCATATTTAGAATAAAATCTAAATTTCTTTAATTGTTATTTGACAAAAAATTAATACCAACCATATTTGCATTTACATAGACAATAATCGTAGAACACCAGAAAGGTGAGCTTTGATGGTGCTCGGAGAACGTTTAAACAATGAGTTTTAGAACTCTCATTTTAGCTGTTCTCTCATGTTCTGATCATTGCTTCCAAAACAAGTTCAAGAACGAAGAGTTGGATCATTGCTCCTTGGAAATCGGCTAACTGAGAAAAGTCAAAAGATAAATCAAATGAACAATCAAAGTGCTCAGAATGAAACGAAATTTTAGGTGAGATTAGTGTAGTGAGTGAGGTGTGTTGTGGTGGAAGGTATGGTCCAGATTCGTTGTAGAGAAAAAGTCGTGAGAACTTTCCTACAATCGACCAATAACCAATATTTTGAAACTTTTGGCAAAAGTTTCTTCCGAGGAAGAGAACTCGATTCTAAGACACTGTTTTGGTCCACTACTTGCTGCTTTCCACTCTCAAAAGAATGAAAAAGGAGGTGGATAAGTAAACCCTAGCAAGCTACCAAGTTTAAAGGGAGTTTTGGGGGTGCAACCCCTCGGTTGAGAACTACCCGAGCTTTACTTTGGTGCTTTTTGCTCCAAGCTTCTTATGTTGAAGGAAATCCATGGATGCTCATTTAAATTCAGCCAAAGAAAATTACAACCACCAATTATCATCATTTATAGGCCTAATGGTGGTAGGTTAGGGTTTAGATTTGGTCTTCAAAAGGGGCCACTAGATCGGGCAAGTGGAGATGAGAGTGAAATGGGTGGCCGAGATAAGCACCAAATTTGATGATCAATGGTCAGCTTCAAGCCAAGTCATGGTGTAACGCCCCGAGAAAACCCCATGTTCTCGGTGCGCTACAGTACATCTACATATACACACTATGACACACTAAAACTTGACACAACTCACTCAGTTTAATAATACTTTCGTTTTCAAATCATATTCAAAAGAATATTTGTGAGTATGAAAATTTTCGACTCGATTCGAAAACAATTCGCGCCCTGAAGAGGGAACACGAAATCCTCAATATAAAAATACGCAGCGGAAAAGAAAATAATTTTAAAATAAACCAACAAGACTCGAAATCCTAGGAAGGAGTCCAACATACCCCTCGAACTACCCAAAATCGGTGCCGCACACTCACGTCCCCACTTCGATGCCCCGCGCGCACCCTCGCGGTGCCGCGCATGCCAACTCAACATCACCGCGTCACGCGCACGCTCACAGTGCCGCGTGCCCCACGCACCCTGCCTCCGTACAACACGTTCGCACGCACGCCCTCACCTGGCGCCGCATGACCAGTGAGTACCCACAGGGCCGCGTGCCCCGCGCATCTGCGATCACGCCACACTCCCACGCTCATCTACACTTCTCTAGCACTCACTGTACTCATCCCGACCTATTCCATATCCTTTCGACTCCCTACCTCTCTCCCGAAATTTCGGCAGAATAACGCCTAAAAACTAACTATCCCAAAATTTAAACCCTGCACACAGTTCACCAAAAACTAACAGTATTTATCTATCAATCATCAAGAGAATCTCCATAACAAAATCAGAGTTTAAAGACAACGAAATTTCATCAAATACAAATGAAGAAAGTCCGCAATATCATACTCTAACATATAAAAGTAAGTACGCGTCCCCAAAACACCACAACCACTCTATACCATCCTGTACAACCAACGTCTATACGAACTCCTCTATCTACATAAATACCCGACACAAAATAACAACCCACGAATCTCACCATCACCTACCACCACCACGGGTCGGGTCGCCCTAACAAAATCCGCCGTCCGGTGCCTCGGTCGCACGCCGCCAACCGTCCTATGCCTCAGGACTAGGCTCTCGAGGCTCACCAGCAATATCGTCAGCACCTACACCATAGAACACACAACGTAAGCCTAACGCTCAGTAAGTAGTACAATATGAAAGTAAAAGCCGACAATGCAATCCTATCACATGCAGTCTCTACACTCACACTCATGTTGTCACATCTGTGACGCGTAGTGTAACCGCACCAGGGTAAGGAGGAACCTAACGCCACCCTACACCCTGACACGTCGCCACCGTCCCGGACTCCCCAGCAACGAGGCCCACAAGCTACACACAGGCATCACCACACAGCAACCACATCAGGGTGAGGGTGTACCTCGCACAACACTACACCCTAACACGTCGCCCCCGTCCCAGCCTCCCCAGCACGGGGCCACAGTTGCCAAACACACACGTTTCGCGACAGCCCAGCCGGCCCACCCCTCAAGCGGAATCCGCGACTGGTGTTACACCGGCCCACACGCTAGTAGGATTCGCGGTACCACTACCCATCACCCTCACCGTCAACACATTCACGCTGCGTGACAGCCCAACCAGCCCACTCCTCAAGCGGAATCTGCGGTTGGTTACGCACCGGCCCACACACTAGCAGGATCCGCGGTACCATTGCCACGCGTCTCACCACATACTTAAAACATGCTCAAAACCATTTTCGTTCCCGTTTTAAAAAAAAGATGCATGTCAAACAATACGCACGCATACCACAATCAATCACATAAACCCTAAAGTTCTACAGTGTAGGCCCACTTGGGCAAAACGCATGCATGCACTACTTACCTGGCGTCCTAAGCTCGCTCGACGCACAGCTTCACCAAAAATGCCTCAACCTAAAACGCAAACAATTCACTCATCAATCTTTACTTCAAAACTCACCAAATAATTTAAAATGACATTTCTTAACTACACTCATGAAATTTCAACTAAAACGAGTCGCTAATTCGATTAGGCCGAAAATTAGCCTAAACTTCGGACGCGCATAACTTTTGCGTCCGTCACGGAATCGAACGATTCAAGTGGCTAAACGTCTCCTTAAGAACCTAGTTTAACATATTAAGACGGATTTTAAAACGGTAAACCGCAGCTAAGTGGAAAAGCCCCGAAACCGAATCTGCCCATTTTTATTAAATTTCAACTTTTTGTTTCCCTCAACTAAAACTCACTCAAAATTAGTCTTACGCATCAAAGATGGTCATGCTACTATCACACGTCGCAATTCTACGAAAAACGCTCACTAATTTGACTTGGACCAAAATCCGACACAAACTTCTGACGCGCATAACTTTGCGTCGGATATCGAAATCAAACGATTGCAGTGGCCATACCTCAAACAACCTAATTTAACCCACAAAAACAGAATTGAATACGATTAACCGAAGCCAGGCCAAAACGGCTAAAAACCGAATATGTTTTTACACAAAATAAACCAAATTCCGTCATCCACCCGATTTCTACAAATCTCTTCACCAAACATCCACATTCCAACCAACTAAGCATAATCAGAACAAAACCAGTGATTTCAGACTCAAAACCCGAACCCCATAGTCAACAGAATTTTGGATTTTTTCCTCCCAACCTGAGCACTCGGCCTAATCAACAGTTAAACACGGTTGAGGCCCCCTTCCAGACGTCCTGGTTACACGCTCGGACTTCGGAAGTCTAGCTCAGGGCATATCGACCACAATCGGTCGCAAAAACAGAAGATAAACAGGGAAAGGTTACCGGTTTCTCGGTCAAATTTTCAGTCCAGAAAATCAAGCCACTAGCTAGCCATAGTTCGCTGGAGTACCCTGCGCGCCGGCTTCCCACTCACGGCAGTTGATCTTCGACACCTCCTCCCGGTTCCTGCTCTCTCTCTCGGTCGCTTACTCTCGCTCTCTCTCTCTCTCTCTCTCTCGTTTGTTAAACAGCCGAATGGCTTCATTTCGAAGCCATTCGGTTGTTTTAAAAAAAATAAATAAATTAAATTAAAAAAATAAAAATAAACTAAAACAAAACTATAATTTAAATAATTAAAAGTTACCAAAATGCCCCTACGTGTCTTAACTGTCCGAAATTTTGTCAAATTCGTGTCCTCCCGACTCTAAAATTTCAAAAACCGTCACTAAAACTAGACTCCGAGTTTTATAATTTAATTTACCCGTTAAAATATTTCTCGAAACACCAACCGAGATTAAATTAAAAATTTTGAAAATTAGATTTAAAAATCTGAAATTTTTCAGGTTATTACACATGGATCCATGTTGTGTCTCAAAGTGGAAAGGAAGACAATGATCAAAATGAATCAATGTTCGGTGTGGCCAAATTGGGTAAAGAGTGACTTCATATTGGGCCACCATTTGGGCTTCTATGCAAGTCATGTCTTCAAGTCTTTAAGGGATAAACCCAAAACCATACCACCTCTATCCTACCATACATCTAATCATAAATGCCTAACATGCATGTATTTAATAAAGTTTAACAAGAAGGCCAACGTTTGCCTAAATAAGTTTGAAAATAAAAAAAATACAAGTTTCATGGCTCGGGAAGACAAATTACCATGTGAGCCTCTTGGTCGCCTCGCTTGACCTCCACATGACAAGGGCTTTGGCTAGTCCATATCCATAACTTTGATCTCTCACTTCAAGTCTCGCAAGGTATCCTCCAAGTTTTCACATGAACCATTACCTGCAAAAGAGATAAATGTGTAATAACATTGATTAGTTAAATTATAGCCTCAATTTTGGGACTGTGTGATGGACCTATGGGTTACAACATCTAATCCATTATGTGACAATACAATACATTAATCTTTGTTTTACTACTGAGAAAGATGAAGACATATCTAGAATTCTTTGAAAATATAAGATTCGAGGAGAATATTAACAAAATGCCTAAAAGGTAAACGATTGTTGTGACTCCCAAAACTCTCATGTCTCATTTTAATTTTTCACCCTGTCATTGTGGGACAATCTGTTAATCTTATTTGCTCGAGAAACATAGAATTTCATCTTTTTGTGTCAAGCGGTACAAGGTGAAACTCAGAGTTTGAAACCATGGATAGAGTCGTAAAAAATTCAAAAAAGTTAATCACAATAAGATAACAGTTTTCCACTGATCTACAATTCTCGTATAGTTTATCATTACTTATCAAAGTGGAACTCTTAAATTGTATGTTGTCCTATAACTAAGAAATAAAAATGAATTTGAATTTCATATTTACATATCTGTAAAGAAGTATAAAAATTTGAAAAACTATCGATTTTAATTCTGTATTATACTCGTAATTTCAAGTAGCTCCCTGTACTAAAAGAATCAGCAAACCTAACCTAGTATTATGATTCCGTCATCGGTTTTGACCTTTTTAATAGTTCTGTCAACACCCACATTAAGTGTATGTGGGAGCTTCAAATTTCCACCTGGAGAAACTATCGATTTTAACCATGTACTATACCTGTAATTTCAGGTAGCCACCTCTATTAAAAAAATTGGCAAACCAAATCACATACTATGATTCCATTATCGGCCTTGCCTTTATTAATTTTTCTGTCAACACCAACGTTAGTGCACGTAGAAACTTCAAATTTTCACCTGAAATGAGAAATTGTAGCCCTAAATTGAGTTAGGGCTACAATTTCAGACTCCACCACCAGAAGAAGCGCGACTAAGAGGGAATACGACAAACTCATATTGAGTTCTTCATTCCGTCAACACCCGAAAGCGAATGAGAGAGCACGCGCTTCAAGCGTTAACAGTCGACGGTGGTCTTCTGGTACAGATTTTCAGCGAGTTCTTCATTTACAGAGATGTTATTCTTGTAAAAAAAAAGACGTGATTATATAAATCACATCTCCTTTTTTATGATATCACTAAATAATTAGAGTTGACACAACGAACTGTATATGAACATATTAAAGACTCTCCACTAGAATCGTTACTCTCGATTACATTCAACGCTTAACTCACTCAACTAGTTTCACCATATCGCCATGGAGCTTTAACCTTCCAATTGTTTTTTTTTTTTTTTTCTATACCACCCCGACATGAAACTGAAACTGATGACTGAATGTCTGTAATAGGCTGACACATCGGCTCTAATGTATATTCAAATCATAACTTAAACTTTATTTGATAACCTAAATTCTTCTTAGTCTTCTAAAACAATCTTTTCGAAGGTGAATTCACAAACTTAACAGTCTTATTATCTATAACTGTAGAATCATTCAACACATATAAATTTGTAGACCTCTTGTGTCTTTTTTATATGATGAGAACAACTCTACTTATCTTTACAACTTACTCTACAATGTTGTACTTGTACCTTTTCACATCCAGAACACTCAAAGAGATCATATTTTTCTTCAACTCGAGAGCATGTCGCACATACCCAGTATCATCACAACTCCATCAAACATTTGGATTTTGACGGTATTAATACCAGCTACCTTACAATGTATATTATTACCCATTAACATCACCTTCTGAAACGATCTCATATGTCGAAAACCAATTTCGATTATAACTCATATAAAACGAACAAGCTGCATACAAAATTCAATTCTTGTTTAGCTTTGAGTTGAAACAATATTTTAAAAGTTAGTAGAAAATTATAGTTCTTTTCTGCTTGACATGGGATGGAAAGTCCACCCACTACTGAAATATAGTAGCGCCTTCAAGAATATATAAAATTTTTAGAAGCATTTTATACTATAACTCTCAATGTTAGTGTTTCTCTGGATATTATATTGAATATGAAATTTAAAGATTGATATTGATACATATGCTAACTGTGATAACATGACATTAAGAAGAATGGTCATCGGAATGCAAAAACAAGTTCGATAAATATTTGAGATGTTTTGAAAAAATAAACATGCTTCTGTATGTGGCTATTGTTCTTGATCCAAATTACAAAATAAGAAGCATTGTCTAATCATATTATTTGGTAGTGAAATAGCCTCAAATTACTCAAAATAAGTGGACAATGTAATTGAAAAGTTATATTCAAAATATAAAAGTGGTACAACTAATGAAGATTAGACTCAAAGTGACAGTGCTGATGTGCAAAGGGTACCAAGCCAAAGCTTGCTTTGGGACAAGCTCAGTTTAGTGTAGTGTAATAACCCGAAAATTTTAAATTTTAACTTTTAATTTCCAGAATTTTAGTTTAATCCCGGTCGGAATTTTGAGAAATGTTTCAACGGGAAAAATTTAAAATGTAAGACTCGGAGCCTACTTTTGCGATGGTTTTCATAATTTAAAGTCGGGAGGTCGGAAAATTAACGAGAATTATGAAGGGTTAAAGCACGTGAGGGCAGTTTTGTAATTTGTAATTTTTATTTTAAAAAAAAAAAAAAAAAGATATGTGGTGGAATGGCTTCGGGTGGAAGCCATTCCACCGAGTGTGTCGCACGGCCGAGAGCGAGAGCGAGAGAGAGGCCGAGGAGGAGGAATCGTCGACGACCGACCGCCGAGGAAAAGACGCCGGTGCTCAGGATACTCCGGTGGGCTGAAGTGAGGAGCTACGCCTTCCTACGCTGGGAAAAATCGAAGGTGAGTTCTCCCCTGTTTTCGTTTGTTCTGTTGACCGAGCGCGGGGGCCTCGGTTATTCTTGGATTTTCCGACAGTGGGACTCGGTCGCCAGAGCATTAGGGTGTAATGTGTGCGGGCGCTGGAGCCAGTGGGTGGCTCGGCTCTTCCGCGACAAAATCCGACCAGAAACAGGGGGTTTCCCCTTCGGTTTTTGTCCTGCTCTGATGGCCAAGTGTGGGGTCATGTTACCCTCTACATTTCAAGGGAGTAGGGGACAAAATTAGAAGGAAGGAGGGAGGCGGTGCCTGGTTCAATGGACCGATTGGAAATCCTCGGTTTTTGGGGAGAAAACCGTGAAGATGTTGGTTTTGTCATGCTGTCTTCTGAGTAGGAACTCTCCAAATTGTTGATGTGTGCATTGGTAGATCGAAATGTGATTGTTTGGTGAAAGAATTTGCGAGATTTGGATCAAAGATGAATTTCGGCTACCTTTTGTATAAAAACAGATTCTGTTTTTGGCTGTTTTGGCTAGGATTAGGTTGATCATTTTAAATTCTGTTTTGTGGGTTAAAAATAGATTGTTAGAGGAACGTGTGGCCACTGGAAACGTTCGATTCCGATATCCGACGCAAAAGTTATGCGCGTCGGAAGTTTAGGCCGAATTTTGGTCCAAGTCAAATTTGCGAGCGTTATCCATGGAAATTTGACGTGTGAGTGTATCATAGCCATTTTGATGCATATAACTAGTTGGGAGTGAGTTTTGGTTGAAGGGAGCTGAAAATGTGAAATTTTAATAAAATGGCAGATTCGGTTATTGGCGTTTTTCGCCTATCTGCGGCTTACCGATTTAAAATCCATTTTAGGATGTTAAACTAGGTTCCTAAGGAAACGTTTAGCCACTTGAATCGTTTGATTCCGTTGACGGACGCAAAAGTTATGCGCATCCGAACGTTGAGCTGGTATTCGGCCAAACCAAACCAATAGACCGTTTTAGTTGGAATTTAATGAGTGTAGTTAGATAAGGTTATTTTTAGCTAATTGGTAAATGTTGGGAGAAATACTGATGAGAAATTGGTTGTGTTTTAGGTTGAGGCTTCCTGTTGGCGAAGCTGTGTACCGAGCGAGCTTAGGACGCCAGGTAAGTAGTGCATGCATGTGTTTTGCCCAAGTGGGCCTACACTGTAGAACTTTAGTGTTTATGTGATTGATTGCGGTGTGTGTGCGTATTGTGTGACATGCATCATATTTTTTTAAAACGGGAACGAAAATGATTTTTAGCATGCTTTGATGTATGAGGTGAGACGTGTGGCGGTGGTACCGCGGATCCCGCTAGTGTGCAGGCCGGTGCTTCACCAGTCGCGGATCCTACTCGAGGGGTGGGCCGGCTGGGCCGTCATGCGGCGTGAATGTGTTGACGGTGAGGATATGGGCAGTGGTACCGCGGATCCTACTAGTGTGTGGGCCGGTGCAACACCAGTCGCGGATCCTACTCGAGGGGTGGGCCGGCTGGGCTGTCGCGAAACGTGTGCGTGTGGCAACTGTGGCCCCGTGCTGGGGAGGCTGGGACGGGGGCGACGTGTCAGGGTGTAGAGTGGCGCGAGGTACACCCTTACCCTGATGTGGTTGCCGTGTGGTGATGCGTGGGTGTAGCTTGTGGGCCTCGTTGCTGGGGAGTCCGGGACGGTGGCGACGTGTTAGGGTGTAGGGTGGCGTGAGGTTCCTCCTTACCCTGGTGCGGCTGCACTACGCGTCACAGATGTGACAACATGAGTGTGAGTGTAGAGACTGCATGTGATAGGATTGCATTGTCGGCTTTTACTTTCATATCGCATTACTTACTGAGCGTTAGGCTTATGCTGTGTGTTCTGTGGTGTAGGTGCTGACGATACTGCTGGTGAGCCTCGAGAGCCTAGTCCAGAGGCGTAGGATGGTTGACGGCGTGCACCCGAGGCACCGGATGGTGGATTTTTGTTAGGGCGACTCGACCCGTGGTGGTGGTAGGTGATAGTGGATTTATCATTTCATGTTGGGTATTTGTGTAGATAGCGGGGTTGTATAGACATTGATCTTTTGAGATTGTATAGAGGAGTTGTAGTGTTTTGGAGGACTTTCTTCATTTGTATTTGATGGGTTCTTATTGTCTTCTTACTCTGATTTGGTTATGGTGATTTCTCTGGATGATGGATAGGTAAATATTGTTGGATTTTGGTGAATTGTGTGCAGGGTTAAATTTTGGGGTAGCCAGTTTTTAGACGGTACTCTGCCGAAATTTCGGATGAGGGGTTGAGGTTCGAGAGGATACGAAATAGGTCAAGGTGTGTGTATAATGAATGCTGGAGGAGTTCATATGAGTGTGGATGTGCGGCGTGATCGCAGGTGCGCGGGGCACGCGGCTCTGTGGGTGCACACGGGTCATGCGGCGCCGGGTGAGGGCGTGCGCGCGGACGTGCTGTACAGAGGCAGGGTGCGTGGGGCACGCGGCGCTGTGAGCGTGTGCGAGATACAGCGACGTTGGGTTGGCACCTGTGGCACCGCGGTGGTGTACGCGGGGTGTCGGAGTGGGGACGTGAGTGCTTGGGACCGGACTGGGTAGTTCGTGGGGAGCGCGGGGTTCTTTCCTAGGATTTCAAGTCTTACCGTTTTATCTCAAATTGTTTAAATGGTTTTTCTTTTCCGCTGCGTAGTTTGATGTTGAGGACTTCGTGTTTCCTCTTCGGGACGCGAGTTATTTTTTTGAATCGAGTCGAAAAATTTTCATACTCACAAATGTGCTTTTGGAAAATGATTTGAAAACGAAAGGGGTATTGAATTGAGTTAGTTGTGTCAAGTGTTAGTGTGTGTGTGTAGTGTGTAGATGCACGCACTGTAGCGCACCGGGGACGTGTGGGTTCTCGGGGTGTTACATGTAGTGTACGCTCTATTATGTGGAACTGTCAATACTTGTGAGGTAGATGATAAAAGAAATGTGTTAGAAATAGATCAATATTCATTTTAGAAATTAAAAAAATTTTTAGACAACTCTGACATATTATCTTGTTAGAAAATGAACTATGATAAGTATCAAGTTTGGAGCATAATTGCAAGAGATATATTGATTATTATAATTTCTATAGTCGCGTCAGAATCTGCTTTTAACTATGGTAGTTGTGTTCTTGATGCGCTTCACAGTTCTCTATCACTAAAAAATGTTGAAGCTTTTATATCCATCTAAAGTTTGCTGAAGTTTTTCAATCCTCTCAAACTTCCTTCACAAACTAATAACAACTTAGGCAGTTCTAATACAACTATTGACAAAAGTTTGTAGATTCTATTTTTTTATAATTATTATTATTGAAAATGTTTTTTCTTTAGTGACTGATGTCTTCAATATTTTATTTTATAAATTACGATAAAGATTAAAGATTTTTAGAAGATGATGCATTGATGATTTGACATAGTTTGTAATTGATAATTTGGTTTGGAAGTGATTACTTCAAATTATGGTATTTGCATATTTTTGATAAATTGATTTTCGAAATGATGTTTAATGATAGTATTTGAAATGATGTGTAATTGTGCTCATAGGAAGATTCATTTGTAAGCTTATTTTATCTTACTCATTTTTAAGCTAGTGGATGACAATAGCATTTTCATAAAGATTAAAGTAGATTTTTGAGGCTTTATAGTTTATCGGTATCAATTGGTGAGTTGGCTCGACAAGCGTCTTTGCGGAAGAGGATGTTATTTTGTTAGAGGATTGCAAATTTATTTCTTTGCACTAAAATTTCTTTGAAGATAAAAATTGTCAGAATTCAGTGTTTTATATTCGTTTTGCGTCGGGTCGAGAAGTCTGTCATTGGATCTCTCATGCAGAATTTCGTGTTATGATAGAAACTATTAGAGTTTAGTGTCGAATTCTATTTTGGTCGGATTGGGTCTACTTTCAATATTAAGGTTTTTGTTGTTTTTCTTGAGTCGCAAAACGCAGTGACACGTTGTACTTTAATTTCAAATAGTGAATTTCTTCTCTATCTGTGATTTTTTCTCGTAAAAATTTTTCATGTAAATTTTAGTATAACCGTGATCTGTGTATTTTCTTTTTTCAGTTTTGTGTTTGATTATCAAGCAATGATTTTAAGAGTGAGTAAAGATATATCACAACTTGGTCACTTGAAGATAGATGACAATTTTGTGACACTATGAATTTATATCAGAATTTTCGTTATTCTGTCCACTATGAGTATTTCCAGCTTTTAACATTCATACTACCTTCAAATGAAAAAAATGTTTCCATAAATATTAAAGATAAATTTTTTAGCTTTTTAGAATGGGATAGAGCGCAAGTTTCAAAGGTCATATGTTGTCCGAAGGTGTTTCAAATATGACATTAAAGTAAACATGACCATTTGTGTTATTTAAAAATTACATTTCTAATTACAATTTTGACTTAATTAGAACCTTGTAATCAATTAGGCAGGACATACCATTAGATAGGATCAAAGAACTTATTATTCACGAAATTTTGAAGTTGAAGAATATCACGACCTGAAGGTGGCTTAACTGAACGCCAAGTCAGACGATCCAGTCTTCGAAAAGAACTTGATGGGTGTCCAAAGTTTAGTTCGTAGCAAAAGACTTGAATAAAATCAAAGCTCATATATCTAAACAGTAATTACAAATATAATACTGTGATAATTAAATTGTAGTTCAATAAATTCCAAATATCAAAATCTAACTCTAACTCCAAATAATTCTTATACATATCCAAATATAAAGTGAATCCTTATTAGAAAACTAAATCACTCAATAAGAAAATAAAAGAGAAACTGTCACTGAACTCTAACTACTGATTACTATTGTCCTTGCTTGGAAAGAGAGGATAATTTATGGTGAGCGATTAATTCAGTAGAAATGTTATACTAAATGTATGTTTAAAACTCTTTTTACCTTTCACTTTAAACATGACAAATGAAAGAGTGGGTTTTAAACATATATCCAAGAAAACACATTCCCATCATTTTAAGAAATTGGGTTCCACGAACCACTGATTAGGCAATAAGATAAATCTTATTGTATGCATATACAACTATATAAAAATAAGTTATCATCATATCTTTCAAGTAAAAATCACCTCAGTGAAAAAGAAATGTCACTCAAGAATCTCTCATACACACTAGCATAGAAAGATGGAGATCCAAAGATCTACCAACACCTCATGAACTAGAAAGAAAAAAAAAGTAATGACTACCCGAAAATCCATTAACGCAATCTCGGGCAGCTGATGAACAAGCTCATCACAATACTACTCATAAAATGAAATACAAACATACCTTAATCAGGTTTAAAGATTCAAAATCTAAGGATCGTACCATCACGAGCCTATTACCCATTTTTGTAATTGTCCAAACAAGACAACCTTCACACAACAAGAAGGTGTACTGTGATATCCTCCTAATACTTTGACATCGATACCGTTCAAAGTATCACGTTTATCCATCTTCCCAAATATGAATATATCAACAAAAATAAAACCATGTTTCAATAATAAATATGTAAATCGTACATAAATACACGTAAAACCATGTGTTGGCGACCAGACCCATAGGTTTTATCTAGGTGACAACTTATCAAAATATGTTTTGTAAAATAATGATACAAATCCAGTTAAAATAATATGAATCATTTTCTAGAATGGGTGTTCAACACCCAAGGCAACCAATGGTCCCGTCTCTCCCTCTCATACTTTATTTCCAGTTTTCATTATGTATTTTGTTATTTTGGATATGCTTTCAGGCTGATTTGGCTGATTTATTTGGTTGGACTCATTTTTGGTGATTAACTGATTCGATGAAATCATTGGAACGTATTGTCGCTCTTGAATTAGTCGTGGATTGTGTTGCATTTTATGTTTAAATTGGTGTCATTTTCTAAATTTTAAGAGTTTAATTAATAACAGTGTGCACCTTCGTTTAATTGGTCTTACTTATGGTATAAATTTAATGGTCTTTTTGAATCAAGAATCAATTTTGGCAAGTTATTGATAAAGAGGTACATGATGGCAAAGAAGAATTTTTTGGGCTCAATTTGTCAATTTTACAATTGCTAGATATCAATATGTTAGATCTAGACCCTATCACTGATAAAATTTTCCAGATGATTGATTTAATTCTTGCAACTTTAGTAGTTAAAATTAGTTAAACTAGTTTAATCCTTAAAAATTTCCTTTGAATCGAAGATTTCTCGGTGATAGAACCCTTTCTCACAAACTCTCAATCTCTCTCTCTCTCTATGTTTCTATCTTCTCAGCGGCGGAAAACAACTACTCTCAAAGCTGCGCAAAAGATGAGTAATTTACCTTGTTCGGTTAGGTTAACAAAATTAAGTTAACAGAATCAAAGTTAGATATCAACTTATCTGTAGTTTAACAAGAATAATCTACATAGTTAGATGCCAACTTATCTGTAGTTTAACAAGAATAACCTACATACTTAGAGTAATATTATATTTGCTCTTATATTCTACGATTTAAATGTACTTGTCAACTTAGCAAATAATGACTATAACATTAACGCAACTTATTATACTAATTTTATCAATTATTATTATACATATCATCAAGTATATTTAAAAAATAAAAAAACAGTACACATAACATTATTCACGTATTAAATTGCAAATAAATTTCATTCAAACCACAAGCTAGCTTTTTATTTGATATATTTGATACATATATATGATAAAATCAAAGACAAGTCATCTCTAATTTATAATGACACTAATAAAAATTAATACCAATTACAAATAAGTTGCTTAACAAATCATACAAAATAAATTATGCATCATTTATTATAAAGCTATAAAACTTTGTATAATATTATCAGTACATCTATATTTGTCATATTAATCACATACTCCAATTTTGTTTTTTTTTTCTTTTGCATCATGTTATCCACTTGCTCTAATATTTCAAACATTATCAGTGTTTTGACTGTTTTTGTGCTAAGCTATCCCTTGTATGAGAAAAAATAATACCGCATGCACTAAAAGTCAATTATGATGCGACTATTAATATTAGCATGGTTAGTGTGGCAGATTGAAAATTTTAATACTAAATTATAATAGTATTTTGAGAATAACTTGAGGGAAAGAATTGTATAAATATATGTAGTAGAAGTTGGTTCGAAGAAAGGAAACGTTTAAATGTAAAATTTGATTAGAATTAATTTAATTGTGATTAAATTAAAATTAATTATAGTTAATTAGTAAATAATCAACTGTGGGAGGGCAAAATGGTAATTAACCTAAGAAGATATTTTTAAAGTGATTAGGTGGCCTTCATTTTGCCCATTTTACGTGAGGAAAATAGAAAGAAAAAGAGGGGGTTCTAGAGAAGAGAAGGAGAGAGAGCCGAGGGAGGAGAGAAAGTTGTGAGAAATGAGAGAGAAAGGAAAAAAAAGAAGTGAGAATCGACGATCTGACCTTTACAAAAAGTTGTTCAGCTCGGTGAGAAGAGCATTTTGTCACAAAAATTGAAAGATTCGGTGGAAGTTTCGGTTAAAGTGGAGGAACCGACAAATATGACAAGTAAATCTATCGGTTAGATTAGTTGATTTATGCTTTATTGCATTATTAGGTAGAGATAGATTTTATTTCTGCTTAGATTTTGAATAGGTTTAGATATTATTGTGAATTGGTTTAGATTGAGTGAATGGAAGTGATAAACTAATATTGTTTTTATGCAAATTGAACTATAAATTTTGAAAGTGGTTAAATTCCAGTTTTCATTTAAATATCGTTTAAATTTGATTTATATTGAACGCATTGATTTTAATATAAATTTTATAGCTGAGTGCGTATTTTGAACAAACATAAAATTTACTTTATAAATATTTTAAAGCATGCATTTAGGAAAAATGAAGAAGAAAAACAGTGGTAACATATGAACCCACTGAGCTGGTATCGTCTCTTCGTGTGATAGTATGACTATGAAAATAATTAGAAAATTAATTGTATGTCTTCCCTAGGTTGAAAGTCCATAAACTTCGCGAGCAAGCAATGTGTGGGGTACTACAGCCATACTAGTGAAAGTTCAGAAACTTTTAAGGTGCGTAATGATCATACGTGTCAGTTATAGTGAATTGATATTTTTAATATTTCAATTTTAATGTTAAAAGCTATTTTTGAAAATGTTGAATTAAAGTATGAGTTTTAATAATGTATTTTCTAAATAATTGTGTTATATTGATTTAATTAGTGGAAGTGGTTTTTTTTAACCATGATTTGAGAGTTTTTAACTAGTTCAAATATGAACATACATATATTTTTATATAAATGACATGAACTTTAAAATCAAAACATCGATTTAAGTTGATTTCAAAACGAATCAATGATAGGTAGAAGATGAAGATTGGTCCTATATAGTGTAATAGAATATGATTTAGCCATTTTATCTCTTAGATTTATTTGCTGGGTCAAAAACGCATTATGTGGATATTCATATTTTCCAGATAACGAGATTGTTCACCACGAAGGAAAATGGAAGACAACTTGAAGGTTAAAAAGGCATATGCAGAAAACCATTGATGTAGATGCTTTTTATTTTGTTTGGGACTGAAATAGACAATTTTAAGTTGTATAGAACATTTTGTACGGGTCATATGTAGTGATCTATGTTTAACTACTTAGATTTTTCTAGAAAACTTTGATAGAATAATGTAAATAATAGAAATTGATAAATGTCTATGGTATAAACTGATTGGATATTAGATATAGTGTATAATAAATGTCAGGTTGATATTATATGATGCACTTTTTGATAGATATCTTATTTTAAGATGGCAAGTACAATCAATGCGAGTTTAATTAGAAATAAAAACGTATCTATGCAGTTTGAAAACTTAAAAATTAATTAAGTTAATTCCCACATTGGGAATCCAAATCGTTAGAGCTCGTCAGGTCAGGTCCTGACAATTAATGTCACGATTCAAAGGTAGACCTACATAGAAACGTCGGGTTGAGTGAACCAATCCTCGTTCAGCCCAACTCAAGATTAGATTTGAAAGTGGAAGACTTTAAACAAAATGAGGTCTAGCCAATGAAGAATAAGCTAAAGTTTGCATAGTGATCACATAAAAATAAAATAGTACAAAAATTTAAATAATTTAATATTGTGCAAAAATTAAAGTACCAAACATCTAATAGCTTATGAAAAAAAATAAATAAATAACACAACCAAAGTGTTTCTCACCAAGACAAATAATAACATCTCAGATAACAATAAAAGAGAAAAACGAAGAAGGAGATCTACTTCTCAACGAGTATCAACAACATCAGTTTCCACGATCCTAACTTGGGAGATGGAGGGGTCTTTGATGTGATTAACTAACTTAGTAGGGAATCTATACTATACTCAGATACGTATGTAAAACTGGTTTTATTATTTTCTTTTAAAACCATGAAGTATTTATAAAGCAGTTTATGAGTTTACATTAAAAAATATTTTCATTTTATTTCAAAATATGCTACACGAGCCAAAGATTTTCAAATCAAATAATTATTTATCATTTTAAAACAGACTCAACAAGCCATATGTGGACATTTAAAAAAAAATATTTGCTATATATATAGGTAGCTATAATCAAAATAAACTACCACCATTTTTGTAAGAAAAAACATCTTAGTGAAAAAGAAATGTCACACACAAAAATTCCTCTAGCACAAACTACAAAAAGATGGTAATCTAAATACCCAGCGACTCATGAAACCAAAGAAAACTGGGGTGGCAATTTCTAGATCCAACACATCACAAGTGGCCATCGACTCCATTAATACCACTCTTAAAGAGCGGTTGATTAGTCAAGCTTCGAGTCGACACCAATCTGCGTGGCCAATACACCCTTGTCAGGTTTAGGGATTCGAAAGTCAAGGAGTACATTATCACTGTCCTACTGTTATTTTTCCATAACATATAAACAAACAACTTTCACTCATCAGAAAGTGCATTCTATCGACTCCAATTGGTTTAGTTATTCAACGAGATACAACCCAAAACAACCAAAAACTAGTATTCAAGGCTCAATCAGCCCTAACATAAGCATTCGATATGACTCTAGTTATTTTGGTTGCTCGGTCGCTACAGTTCAAAACAACTGAAGCCTGATACCAAAGTATCTCATCCAGCTCAATCAAAATCAGCCCATCGAGTGTGCATATGCAACAATTCAAAATTAAATACTTTGCACCTAAAAGTTAATTGTGTAAAACATACATACATAAAAAAACCAGATGTGCTAGCGACCAAGTTGTGTTAGGGTTTTGTACGGTGACAACTCACCAAAATAAGTTGTAAAAACTACGTATTGCAATTCAGTACAGTATAGAAAATCCTAGCTCCATGATGATTACAACCTTACCTACTAGCCAACACACGGTATTGAGAACTAACTGTTAGAATTTGGTGTGACCCGAATTCTAGTTGGGTCGGGTCGGACCCGTATATCAATATTAAGGTTTTACGTTTTCTCTATATATTGATGTTTGAATTGCAAAACTCATTGTACCGAATTTTGATATTAGTGATTCTTTCATCTGCCCGTGGTTTTTTCCCTTCTAGGGTTTCCACATAAAATTTAGTGTCTATTATTTTCTCATTTTTCTTTTTCAGTTTTGTGTTCGATTTTTCAACAGCTAGTATCAAAGCTTCAGGCTGAAGGTTTCAAAAAATCAAGTTTTGATTTTTCGAATGTACTGAGCGAATTTTTCAGCTTTGCAATTTCTGTGGAAATTTACAATTTTTTGGGAAAAAGAAATTGAAAATAAAAAAAAAGTTTTTTTTGTTATGTTCTTCTTCAACAGCAAAGAAGAAGAATAGTAACAAAGAAAAAGCTACTGATTTGCTCCGCCGCACACTATCGTTGAACAGAGAAAGCACCACCATCTAACAAAAGCACCATCGTCTGTCGCCAGTGAAGGGAAAATTTATTTCCCACGTCGCTATTCTCTTCTTTGAAAAGGAAGAAGAGAAACTCCCCTCGTCCTAATCATCGTTTCTCCACCACGCAGAAGACTTGGCTAGTGTTCGGTCAAGAGAAGCAAGCAGAGGAAATCAAGGAAGAGAAGTTTAAGTGTTTTCTAGTGTGAAGTGCATCGTGCGCCACCGTTGAAGAAAAGAGAATTTTTCTTTCGTTGCTGTTGTTGAAGCTCCATCCACTGAGTATACTGACCACTGCTGAGTTTCTCCTATCCAAACAAACACCAACAAACATATTGCATTTGGCAAATTAAAGGTTTACTTTTTTCTTTCACAAATAGAGATTTGTTTGTAGAAGAAGGCATAATTTTTTGGTGTTTTTGGATTGAGAATATTTTGGAAGTTTCACTTATCGGGCAACAAGTTTGTGAGTGGCTTTGACCAATATTGTTGGTCAAATTTATTTAAAATGTTTTTAGGGTGAAATTCTGAAATTTATTCAAAATATTGGATCATGGAAAATAACCCGAGTCGGATGACGTTGAAAAGCTCCACCGAGGATTTCTTAATTATGTACGATGGAGACGTTGTTAATCTCACATGCCAAGATACAAGTTGAGTGATCGATAGTGGAGCTTCGATACATGCCATTTCGCAGAGGGATTTCTTCATGTCTTATATTTTTGGTGATTTTGAAACTCTAAAGATGAAAAATGATGGCGTTGCAAAAACCATTGGCATGGAAGTCGTGCATTTGGAGACCGACAGTGGTAACACCTTAATTTTGAGAGGTGTGAAGCGCATGCCCAACATCTATATGAATTTGATCTTGACCAGCAAGTTCGACGACGAAGAGTTTTGCAACATTTTTCGTGATGGAAGATAGAAGCTCGTCATAGGCTCATTAATTATGGCTAGAGGAGAAAAATGTTCCTCTTTATATGTGATGTATTCA
The DNA here is from genome assembly GCA_022433055.1 of Begonia peltatifolia. Lineage (NCBI taxonomy): Eukaryota > Viridiplantae > Streptophyta > Magnoliopsida > Cucurbitales > Begoniaceae > Begonia > Begonia peltatifolia. The sequence continues at coordinate 6,512,992 of CM039517.1, read as the reverse complement.
AAGATCGCTGATTCCACAGTACATACGGTGGACGATGAAGACGCTGTAAAACTTTGGCAAGACAGACTTAGTCATATGAGTGAGAAGTGATTGATGATACTAGTAAAAAATAATCTACTCTCAGATATGAGAAATGACTTTCTAAAGACGTGTACTCATTGTTTGGCAGGTAAACAGACTCGATTAGCCTTCAAAAGCATTTCTCACTCACGGAAACTGGGGATACTCGACATGGTGTACTCCAATGTGTGCAAGACAAGAACATTTGGTGGTGCAGTATACTTTGTGACTTTCATCGACGATCACTCAAGGAAGATTTGAGTGTATATGTTGAAGATAAAAGATCAGGTGTTAGACGTCTTCGAGCAGTTTAATGCTCGTGTGGAAAGAGAAACAAGTGTAAAGCTTAATTGCATCCGGATAGATAATGGGAGTGAATATTGTGGTACTTTTGATGAACATTGCAGATAGCAAAGTATACGGCATCAAAAGATACCTCTAAAGACTACTCAGTTGAACGCGTTAGCTGAGAGAATGAACATGACATTTATTGAGAGGGTGAGATGTTTGCTTTCACAGTCACAGTTGTCGAGGTTCTTTCGGGGTGAAGCCTTGAATACAATAGTTCGTGTTTTGAATCTCACGCCGAGTGTTCCGTTGGGTTTCTAAGTCTCTAATAAAATGTGGTCTGCAAAGGAAGCTTCTTATAGTCATCTGCGCATTTTTGGATGCAAGGCCTTTGTTCACATTTCGAAAAACGAGAGGTATAAGCTCGATGTGAAGACAAGGCTGTGTGTGTTTATCGGTTATCGTCATGATGAGTTTGGCTATAGGTTCTACGATCTGGTGCAAAAAAACCTTGTCAGAAGCCAAGATGCAGTGTTCGTAGAAAACCAAGGCATTAAAGACATCAATAAGATAGAAATGGCAGAAAGATACAGTGATAATCTGATTAATTTGGATCCGTCTTCTATGCCTACAGAGCATTCCGATCGAGGGGAGCGGAAACCATAACATGATATCAGTTCCACAAATGGCGAAGTCCCCACAGCTGATAATGTTGAACTTCCTTTAAGAAGATCCACTAGTGAGCGAAGTCTTTTAACGAGATTTACTTCAGAAAAGTATGTGATGCTCATAGATGTCGGAGAGTCAGACACTTACCAAAAGTACACTTCTGTTAATGAGAAGAAAGAGTGGTTGAAAGCTGTGGAAGAAGAGATGTAGTATCTTTACGAGAACCGCACTTATGATTTGGTGAAGTTACCGCAAGACAAGAAAGCTCTCAAGAACAGATGAGTCTATAAGTTAAAAACAGAAAATGCAAGCTCACAGCTAAGGTACAAGATTTGATTGGTTGTGAAGGAGTACAATCAGAAGAAAGAAATTGACTTTGAAGAAAAATTCTCACTGGTGGTAAAGTCGATTCGAGTTGCTCTTGGTTTAGCGGCACGCTTGAACCTGGAGATCAAACAACTTAATGTGAAAATTACGTTTTTTCATGGTGACTTGGAGGAAGAGATCCATATAGAGCAGCCCAAGGGATTTAAAGTTAGAGGAAATGATCAACTTGTGTGCAAGTTGAAGAAGAGTTTGTATGACCTTAAACAAGCTCCTCGGTAGTGGTACAAGAATTTGAAACTTTCATGGTGAGTCAAGGGAACAACCAAACATCGTCAGACCATTATGTGTTTATCAAGAGGTACTCTGATGATGACTTCATTATTCTTCTTTTATATGTTGACGATATGTTGATCATAGGTCATGATACTAGCAAAATCGCTAAGTTGAAGGGAGAGTTGAACAAATCTTTTCCAATAAAAGACTTAGGTGCGACAAAGAAAATACTTGGTATGAAGATCTCTCATGATGGGAAGAATGAGAAATTGTGGTTATCTCAGTAAGACTACATTGAGAAGGCACTTGGAAAGTTCAATATGAGCAAAACCGAAGTTGTGCGTTCTCCACTTGCAGGTCAGTTCAAGCTCAATTTGGAGCAATGTCCTATAAATGAGAAAGACAAAGAAGACATAAGTAGAGTTTCTTATGCATCTGCAGGTGGCAGTTTAATGTACGTCATGGTTTGCATTCGACCCGATATTGCTCATTCAGTTGGAGTCAGCCGGTTCCTTTCAAATCCTGGCAAAGAACACTGAGAAGCAGTGAAGTGGATACTCAGATATCTCTGAGCTACTTCTAAATTGTGTTTGTGTTTTGGTGGCAGTGATTCTATACTAGTTGGGTATAACGATTTAGATATGGCCGGTAACATTAATTCTAATAGGTCCGTTTCAAGATTCTTGATGACTTTTACAGGGGGAGCCGTGTCTTGGCAATCGAAACTGTAATATTGTGTTGCGCTATCCATCACAGAAGCTGAGTACATTGCAATTACTGAGGGTTGCAAAAAAGCTTTGTGGATGAAGAGATTCCTTCAAGAATTAGGCATGCGACAAGAAAAATATGTTGTGTTCAGCGATAGCCAGAGTGCTATCCATCTCTTCAAGAATTCGTCATTTCATTCAAGGTACAAATATATTGATGTGAGGTATCATTAAGTTCGAGACTTGCTCGAGACGAAGCAGTTGCATTTGTCGTAAGTGCACTTGTAACACCCCGAGAAACCCTGCGTTCCCGGTGCGGTACAGTACATCTACACACTACACACACTAACACTTGACATAACTCACTCAATTTAACACCCCTTTCGTTTTCAAATCATTTTCAAAAGAATATTTGTGAATATAAAAAATTTTTGACTCGATTCGAAAATAACTCGTGTCCCGAAAAAGGTACACGAAGTCCTCAACATAAAAAACTACGCAGTGGGAAAAAAAAAACTATTTAAAACAATTCAAGATAAAACGGTAAGACTTGAAATCCTAGAGAAGAATCCAACGCACTCCTCGAACTACACATCCTGGTACCGCGCATTCACGTCCCCACTTCGACACCCCGCACGCACCCTCGCGGTGCCGCACGTGCCAACTCAACGTCACTGTGTGTCGCGCACGCTCACAACGCCGCGTGCCCCACGCACCCTGCCGCTGTACAGCACGTCCGCGCGCACGCCCTCACCCGGCGTCTCACGTCCCGTGAGTACCCACAGGGCCGCGTGCCCCGCGCACCTGCGATCACGCCGCACTTCCACGCTCATCTACACTTCTCTAGCATTCACTGTACACACCTCAACCTATTTCATATCCTCTCGACTCCCAACCCCTCTCCCGAAATTTTGGCAGAGTAACGGCTAAAAACTGACTATCCCAAAAATTTAAAACCTTGCACACAGTTCACCAAAACTAACAGTATCTATCTATCCATCATCCAGAGAAAACACCATAACCAAATCAGAGTAAGAAGACAACGGAAAAACCACCAAATACAACTGAAGGAAGTTCATAATATAAAACAATACTATACTCTAACATGTAAAATATCTACGTACGTCACCAAAATCACACGCACTCCATATACCTATACACTGACACATATACCTCAGCCCATCGACTGTACATAATCCTTACAAAAGAAAGAAAACCCTCAAACCAACCATGCCACAACCTACCAACTCCATGGGTCGGGTCGCCCTAACAAAAATCTGCCATCCGGTGCCGCGGTCGCATGCCGCCAACCATCCTACGCCTCTAGACTAGGCTCTCGAGGCTCACCAGCAGTATCATCAGCACCTACACCACAGAACACACAACATAAGCCTAACGCTCAGTAAGTAGTGCGATATGAAAGTAAAAGCTGACAATGAAATCCTATCACATGCAGTCTCTACACTCACACTCATGTTATCACATCTGTGACGCGTAGTGCAGCCGCACCAGGGTAAGGAGGAACCTCACGCCACCCTACACCCTAACACGTCGCCACCGTCCCGGATTCCCCAGCAACGAGGCCCACAAGTTACACACACACATCACCACACGGCAACCACGTCAGGGTAAGGATGTACCTCGAGCCACTCTACACCCTGACACGTCGCCCCCGTCCCAGCCTCCCCAAGCACGGGGCCACTGTTGCCACACACATACGTTTCGCGACAGCCCAGCCGGCACACCCCTCGAGTAGGATCCGCGACTGGTGTTGCACCGGCCCACACATTAGTAGAATCCGCGGTACCACTGCCCATATCCTCACCGTCAACACATTCGCACCGTATGACGGCCCAGCCGGCCCACCCCTCAAGTAGGATCCGCGATTGGTGAAGCACTGGCCTGCACACTAGCGGGATCCGCGGTACCACCGCCACACGTCTCACCTCATACATCAAAACATGCTAAAAATCATTTTCGTTCACGTTTTCAAAAATATGATGCATGTCAAACAATACGCACGCACACGACAATCAATCACATAACCCTTAAGTTCTACAGTGTAGGGCTACTTGGGCAAAACACATGCATGCACTACTTACCTAGCGTCCTAAGCTCGCTCGATGCACAGCCTTGCCAAAAAAATGTTTCAACCTAAAACACAAACAACCATTCATCAATATTTATCTCAAAATCCACCAAATAGTTAAAAAATCACCTTCCTTAACTACACTCATGAAATTCCAACTAAAACGGTACATGAGTTTGGTTTGGCCGAAAACCAGCCCAAAGTTCGGACGCCCATAACTTTTGCGTCCGTCAATGGAATCGAACGATTCAAGTGGCTAAACGTTCCCTTAGGAACCTAGTTTAACATACTAAGACAGATTTAAAACGGTAAGCCGTAGACAGGCAAAAAACACCAAAAACCAAATCTGCCATTTTTTATAAAATTCCAACCTTTGTTTTTCTTCAACCAAAACTCACTCGATTCAGCTTTTACGCATCAAAAACAGACATGCCACTATCACACGTCAAAATTTCACGAAAAACGCTCACTAATTTGACTTGGACCAAAACCCAACCTAAACTTCCGACGCGCATAACCTTTGCGTCGGATATCGGAATCGAACGATTCCAGCGGCCACACGTTCCTCTAACAACCTATTTTTAACCCACAAAACAAAATTTAAAATGATCAACCTAAGCCTAGCCAAAACAGCCAAAAACAGAATCCGTTTTTATACGAAAAGTAGCCGAAATTCATCTTCGATCCAAATCTCGCAAATTCTTTCACCAAACAATCACATTTCGATCTACCAATGCACACATCAACGATTTGGAGAGTTCCTACTTAGAAAACAGCATGGCAGTACCAACAACCTTCACTGTTTTTCTCCCCAAAATCGAGAATTTCCAATCGATCCATTGAACCAGGCACCCCCTCCCTCATTCCTTCTAATTTTGTCCCCTACTCCCCTGAAATGTAGAGGGTAACACGATCCCACGCTCGGCCATCAGAGCAGGGCAAAAACCAAAGGGAAACACCTTGTTTCCGGTCGGTTTTGTCGCGGAAGAGCCGAGCCACACACTGGCTCCAGCACCAGCACACATTATACCCGAAAGCTCCGACGACCGAGTCCTACTGTCGGGGAAATCCAAGAACAACCGAGCCCCCCCGCGCTCGGTCGACAGAATAAAAGGAAACAGAGGAGAACTCACCTTCGGTTTCTCGGCGCGGGACGACAAGGTAGCTCCTCTCTTCAGCTCACCGGAGTACTCTGAGCACTGGCGTCTCTTCCCCGGCGGTCGGTCGTCGACGATTGCTCCTCCTCGGCCTCTCACTCGCTCTCGCTCTCTCAGCCGCGCACAACACAGGGTGGAATAGCTTCCACCCGAAGCCATTCCACCTTGTTGTCACCTTTTTTTTTTAATACCAAATTACGAAACTGCCCCCACTTGTTTAAATCTTCCGTAATTTCGTTAATTTCTCAACCTCCCGACTTTAAATTCCGAAAACCATCGCAAAAGTAGGCTCCGAGTCTTATAATTTAAATTTTTTCCGTTGAAATATTTCTCAAAACTCCGACCGAGATTAAACTAAAAATTCTGAAAATTAAAAATTAAAAATCGAAATTTCCGGGTTATTGCAGCACTCTAGTGAGAATGGTTCAGATATGTTGACAAAGGGTTTGCCGAATGAGAAACGTGAGGCTTGTTGGCCAATAGTGGGCTTATTGGAGCCCACTACATGTGCCAGCCCAATAGGGGCCTTTGTGACAGAGAATATTATTTTTAAAGAGATTTTGCAAATTTATTTCCTTGCACTGGAATTTTTTTGAAGGTGGAGATTGTCATAGTTCAGTATTTTGGATTCGTTTTGAGTTAGACCGAGTAGCTCATTGGATCTCTCATGTGCAATTCGTGTCAAAGTGTAGATTGTTAGAATTTGGTGTGATCCAAATTCTAGTTGGGTCAGGTCGGGCCTGTATATCAATATTAGGATTTTATGTTTTCTCTATATATTGATAATTGAGTCGCAAAATGCATTATATCGAGTTTTGATATAGTGATTCTCTCTTCTGTCTGTAATTTTTTTCCTTTTAGGGTTTCCACGTAAAATTCGGTATCTATTATTTTCTCATTTTTCTTTTTCAATTTCGTGTTTGATTTTTCAACACTGACACTGGGATTAAGGAATCGAGTCAAAGACACTAGAAACAAGGACATTGTTGAAACATCTAACAAACCGACATCAAAATTCCAAATCAGAACATGAAGGATATCACTAGAGGAGTCCTAAATTGGAACTCGAAACTCTCTTTAAAGGATAGACATTTGGATTCAAACCTCGTCGAGACGTGAAGTGTCGTAGCGATAAAGTTTTCTTCAAATAAAATCAGTGCGGGGTGCAAAATGCATTACAAGGACTATATTTCGGAAATCCACTTTGCAAAGTGGAACTCCATCGTAGAACTCCACTGCGTAACTCCATTTTGCACTAGGGAACTTTACTGCTGAAGTCCACTTAACAGTCTAGTCATTAGAGTAATTCTATTCAGGAGAATGAGCAAGCACCATTTTATCCATCTCATTCAAAACAACTAACTCGTCTTCGCCCACAACGACTATTTACATTTATTCAGTCTTTCTTTCGATATTTCTTAATGAAAATATTTTTCATGATGTATGAGTCATAAATAACATTCAGTGCAAACATAAACATATCTTCCATACAATTCATCTTTACATTCCTATTTCATTTATAACAATCGATTATAATAAACATCACATCTTCAAATCAATATCAACATAATATAGCATTAAAGAACATCCTTAAATCAATATCATCATAAATGTAACATAAAAGTAAATTCTCAAGTCATTATCATCAAAAGTAGTACAAGTTCTCAAATCCTCAAGTCATCATTACCGTAATATAACATCAAAGCAATTCCTCAAGTCATTATCATTGTAAACATAACGATAAAGCAAGTCTTCAAGTCATTATTATCGTAAACATAACAATAAAATAAGTTCTTAATCTATCGACATGACATAACTATAAAATCTAGCACTCTGTGATGTAGGCAAAAATGCCCATAAATATAAAAATTTCAATTACCTCGAAGCGTTAGCATAGTAACATTCATTTACGACGATTAATCTTTGCTTTAGATTGAGCTAATCATAGAAATTCTTGTATATTAGCATATTCTTCAAGATGAGAACGAAAAACCTAATAGATAATTTCTTACTGTTATGACCATTCATGGATTGCTGCCTTCTCCATTTTAACATAAAATAGGCTTACCATGACATAGCTTGAGAGAGGTTGGGATGTGACTCACGGCTCTGGGATAAAATAATGCATTTAAGATTAGGGTTTTTAGTATAAATATGTGATTTCCTGCATCATCGGTCGACACTTCATTAAGTTTAGTCGACCACTACTTGACACAAGATGCACGATCATCGTCTCCTTCTTTTGCATACTCTTTCGCTTGGTTCGATCGACCACTATTTCGTTTGATTCACGCTTCAACCTTGTTGTTTTTTAGCTCATTGAAATTTAGAGGCAAGGTATTGATTGGTCTGTTAAAAGTGTCGACTAGTTTGCCTTTAAATTTCAATTTTTTATTCAATCAGTTTCACAATAATATCCTTTGTATCTTAAACTTTATGACAATAAATGTTCTAAAGTACATCATTAATGAAGAAAAATAGCAATACAAACATAAATACATCTTTTATATTAAAAGTTATATTTAACGGAGTTTATGGGTAGTACTCACTCAATATTTAGTGAGTGACACTTGGTGAAAAAATTGCCCAAGAGTCGAGGAAGGGACTAGCCAATTGAATAAAAAGAGTTGAATTGAGAGATTAGAGGAAGACTGAGATAGTTGATTGAGTTGTGATTAGATGAGATCGAGAGATTGGTACTACACATAAAAAACAACATTACTATAAAAAACGATCAAAAGAGTCATTTGGGAACAACTGTTTTTTTGAAAAACATTTTTGTGAGGGCACCTCGGCGCCCACTCTGCATCAATAACTTTTTGAAACTTTAATGACTATTTTGCTTCGAGTGCGTTGGCGCTATCTTCTGGTTTTCATAAATATATAATATTACTCTTTTCGGAAATTCTCCGTAAGCTAGGAATTCCTAGTAGGAATCAAGTCCAAAATGCCAAGAAATAAAAGCCAGCAATGGGAAATCCCCCTTTCTATTTTTATCTACTACTATGTATAATTTTTGGTGTATAATGTATTTAGTAATTAAATTAAAGAATTCTAGTCCACTGAAATTCATGTTATTTATTTTATTTTGTATACATATTTTATTTTTGTTACTTATGGAAAATTAAAATTAAAAATTGTGATACATTTATAATTAATTTCATGTTTAACAATTTTTTTAATATATTAAATGTCAACTTATGTATATAAATTTTTGTTATAACTTTACAATGAATGAGGATAAATATGAAATTATATTTCTTAATCTTCTTCCAAGAATTAAGAAATGAACATAGTTGCAATTAAGATCTTTATGGGCTTAAAAAGTTCAGTTAGATTGCCACTTTCAGCTCTATTGTAAATATTCCCGAAAAGTGTTTCATAATTGTGACCGATCGCGACTAACGACTATTAATTTCTTTTAAAATTATTATTTTTATGGTAAAACGCATATGAACTCTTAATCTTACGCGTGAAAAGTAGGTCTTTATACGTTTTTAGGTAAATAGTTCCTTGAACTTAAGTGCGTTAGTAATTAATTAATTTTTTAATGTTAGAAAATGCGTTAAAAGTTATTTTTTAAAAATTTATTTGTTAATGATACGAAAGTTATCTTAGTAAAAATATATGTCCATCTTAGCATATGATGGTATATGAATCGATTTCTTCTAGTCGATCGAGTTTCACTTATTTGACTCGATGTTCTTGCTCATTTGTTGGATTTACATTATGATTGAAATTTCAAATAAAATAATATTAAATTTATTTTTTAATTATATATTTTACTCATAATTTTTGGTGAATGGTTTATTAATTTGTATAATTAATATTTTATTTTAATTATTTATAATTTATTTTTTGTAAGGGAGAAGTGTTATATCAAAATATAAAAGTAAGGGTAAAGTTAAATTATCCATTCAAATAATATCACCATAGAATTGAAGCAAGTGTGCTGGACTGGATGATCACTTGTGGTCTCGACTATTTTAAGATTGGGCTGGGTCACCATTTTCATTCCACCCAGAAGATTCGTCTGTTGGTCGGCCTCTCAGGGTGTCCTCGGCTCAGCCCGCGCCTGTGACAGCCTAACTTGGGTTCGGATCTCACAACACTCCCCTGCGAGCCTCTACAGTTTGACGTCGACGAGAGGTCGAGGGTGGGTAGGTGGCACAATTCTCTTCCCTCTGCTCTATCGTGCAGGGCTCTTCTGGTTGACGAGTTCGAGGGATCCGGAGCTTGAGGCGCTCTAGCGAGTACGAAACCAGCGACGACGACCGCATAACGGCGGTTAATTTCACGGTGATTCGTCTGTGGCGTCGGTGAGTCCTTGAATTTTACTTCCTTCTTATTTCAATCGTGTTTTAGAGGCTTCCTGGGATTCCGTTCGGAATTAAAAGATTGGATGGTCAGATTGAGTGTTTTTTGATCAAGTGCGATTTAAATTGCATGTTTTGTCGGCTTTTTTTGCGGTATAATCCCTCAGGAGAATTGCATGTTTGTTTGATTCTGTTTTTTAACATGTTTATATATGAGATTTCTATGCAATTCATTCATGTAGACTGGTGGTAGAGGGACTATTATTAGAATTTTGATAGGAGGATATTTTTATTTAGATATATGAGTTCATTGGTAGTAGGTTTAATGAATGTTCTGCTGTGTTCTGTTTGGGGAATAGTATTTTTTTTTTTTTCTTTTTTGAGCTATCCCAAATGTGTAATTACTAGACATCAGGGTTGTAAACTTGCAATGATTATGTATAAAGATCAATTTTATAGATTAGATAGTCAAAGTTATAAAACAAACTGGGGTTACTCGTTGGACTCTTTAACTCTACCGTCACAAGCTGTTTACTGGTTTACCCATTAAAGGACCACCTCTGTTTCACTATCCTTCAATAGAAAACTAAAGATCTCCAAAACCATCGCAAAATCTGCAATTCCAACTATATCTTTAACTGTTACAATGATGAAATCATGTAAATTTGAGAATATTACATGCTTAATGGGCTTGATAATATTTTGATCCTTCATCAGGCGTGAACATTATTTGATCTTCTCTTTAAGATTTCGTTGCTGTATATATTTTTTATCAATAGTTTTGATTTAGAGATTACTATGTTGTATCTCTATGGCAATTATACAAATTGATTCGTTTTTTGTAATTGCGGTTAAATAGACCTCGAAAGAGTGAGGTTGTAGCTCTTTTCATTTGCTTTCGAAGATATCCAAGTACAAAACTCTACATGAGCTATGTATAGCTATAGATTACTCATTTGACAAATATCAAATTTATCTAATTGAAAAATTGTAAGCTACAGATGATATCTTTTAATCTCAAAATCTCTTTTCAAATAGGACCAGGATAAAATTTATTACAATTTAAATAATTTAAATTTAGAACATGTTGTGATTCTTGGAGCTTCAAACTCATGGTTATGACAACATTATCTTTTATTTTTCTGACAATGTCTTAAATGTTCAACTTGTATGTTGAAACATCAAATTTTTCATTAAACAACTCATATGTAAAGATATCTGCAATATGTTTCTTTGAGAGCATGTAGAGTATATAGATCACATTTATTTAACTTTCACTTAATAAAGTGTCAGTCCACCTCAACATATTTAGTTTTATCATGTTGAACTAGATTGTGTGATATATTAACAGTAGCTATATCACAATCAAACATCAAAGGTTCTGGAGTAGGCAGTTTTAATTCTTAAAAAATTTATGTAACCATAATGTTTTACAGATTCCATATGCAATCCTTTCGCACTATGCTTTTGTCGTGCTTTTAGCCACTGTATCATCTTCTTTTGCTTGTTTAAGTAGCAGGATTACCACCAACATAAGTACAATAGTCTGAGGTTGAACTTCAATTTATGCACCCAACTTAGTCAACAGTGTAGGTTTCTACTTGTAGATTATGGTGTTTTGAAATAACGACCATTTTGCTAGACTTTTTTTTTTATAAGTATATAAGAATTCTATGAACTAAGTCAAAGTGTTCTTTTGCTGGTGGGTGCATGGATTTGCTTGCTTAGCTCTCTTCAAATGCTATATGAGTTCTACTGTGAGATGTAAATAATTTACCCAACAAGTCTCTGGTATCGTTTACAGTTTACCACTCTATATTCATTGGCTATTTCTAGTTATGGTTTTGATAAAATTGCTGTTGCTGCCAGTTTTCATTCTTGCTATCATCAGCAAGTCCAAGATTTGGTTTCGTTGAAGTATCAAAATCCCTTTTGGATCTAGTAATTTTACGGCCAAAAACTTAACTCTCAAAGATTCTCAATTTTATATTTAATCATCAGAAACCACGTAACCAAGTCTTGATCATCATTTCCTGTCAGGATAATGTTGTCAACATAAACAATACAAATAGTTCTTATACCTTTATATTGGACTGTTTGTAGAATATTGTATGATGAACTTGATTCTGACTAAAGTCATCGCGCCTCTTCATGGTTTTAATAACCCAACTAAACCAAACTCTTGGTGATTGTTATTGTGCATAGAGTGCCTTAGATCTTTGTTTAGAAGATGAAGATTATGTGAATAATTGAAGTATTCACGTCCATTGTCAATTTGAAAATTTTGGATTTTCGACGTAATCCTGAGAAATTCGCTAACACTTATTCCACTAGATTTATTTTTCAGCAAGTACATCTTATACCTATACATGATAGATCATCATGAATGTTACAAATACATGTGTACCTGTAATGTCTAGAAATTTCTTGCTTGATATGGTAGAGAAGGAAATGTAGTGCCATAATGTTTTGAAAGTCGACTAACTTCACATTAATTCCATATGGTTTACATTATTGAATAGCCAAAGATACAATTTTTAAAGATAAAGAAAACTAGGGTAGCTTTGTCTTTATTACCATACCATTGTTATAGATTTATTAGCAGTATCACACACAGTTGCATGAGTTGGTTTATTACAGGAGGAAGAATAATAATAACATAGAGCCTCTGGCGATGGCTAGCATTAGCTATCATCTTCCCAGAGTTTCAGAATTGATTGGAAAAAGCTTAGCAACGGAATTAGAATGTGTTGCAGTTACTAACATATGAAAGATTGCAAGACGAATTAAGAAACTTGACAATTTCATCTGTAATCTAGAAAGCAACCTTACAATAAAATTATGAAGAAATATATCATAGCCCAGAAGAATTTAAGTCTGGATAAAGTGACTTGATTCTAGGAGCTTCAACCTCATGATCACAGTGACATGGATCTTTACTTTTCTATCAGATGGGTTTGATTTGTTTCCATGTTATACTCTTTTGGTAATTATTTGTTGTGTTTCTATATATTTTATTTACACTCTACTTGCTTGAGATATGTAACTTAATCTTATGTTGTACCTTAACTATCCTTTTTAGTCTGGCCATGTTTTGGTGATTAGTGTTTGTCATTGTTCAAGCGGGAGAGTTATAAGCCAAAAATTGTTTTCTTGTCACTATGAATAACGATTTCTTTATGTTTACTCACTTGTTAACATAATTTTCTCCAATTCTTTTGAATGCACGGGTAATTGATTTTATTTTGAATGTTTTTTTTCAAACATGGGAGTGCAGATAAATTCTTATATTTGATCAACTCTATGAGCTTCTTCTATTACTGCATGCCACTTATTGACTAGGTAATGAAGGGTTGTTGTGAGAAGGCTGTTGCTTCAAAATATTCTTCTAAAAGTTCCACTGATTCCTTAGATCAAAGTTTGACACCTATTTGTTCAGAGGAAAGATCTTACAACAATAAGTCCTCCAAACCGTCTTCATGGGCAGCCTTCTTTGCGTCCATTTTTGAACCACAAAGCGAGTTATCATCTTGTGAAAAGAAGACTGTGCACTCTAAGCATAATGGTTGGACAATAAGTTTGAAGAAAATTATGATGAGTGGCTCAATGAGAAGAATTCAAGAACGCATAATGGGTTCCAGCAATACTGGAATTTGTAGCTCTACTAGTGACATATGGCTTCTTGGTGTATGCTATAAGATCTCGCAGGATGAGGCTGGTGAAATTGAATCTACAGGCAACGGATTAATAGCATTCGAGGAAGACTTTTCATCAAGAATCTTGATGACCTACCGTAAAGGTTTGTTTGATTGAATATGGTTCCTTTGGAGGATTCCAATAATCTTTGTAATTGAACATATTATTCTTTGTTCCTTTGATAGGTTTTGATGCAATTCGAGATTCAAAGTATACGACAGATGTAAACTGGGGTTGCATGCTTCGAAGTAGCCAAATGCTTATTGCTCAGGTGTGTTTAGATGTAGTATTTTTGTTCTCTGATGAGCACTTATCTTGTTATCCCATTCCTAATATCTTATTTGTAATGATATATGTCTGTTAATCTACGTACAGGCATTGCTTTTTCACAAGTTAGGGAGATCTTGGAGAAAGTGTGGCCAAAAGGTGAGTTCAATGATGTGCAAGGAAGTTTTGTTTTATTCTTCCTTTCTCTTTTGTGTGTTGATTTGTCTGTAAATTGGTTTTTGACGATGAATAGTCATAATTTAACTGATAACAGTGTCATAACTCATAAGCTCATGCTGGTGGTTTCTTTCTATTTAGCCACTGAATGAACAGTATGTAGAGATCTTACAACTATTTGGTGATTCTGAGGCATCGGCATTTTCAATCCACAATCTTCTTCAAGCTGGAAAGATATATGATCTTGCTCCTGGGTCATGGGTAGGCCCTTATGCTGTGTGCAGGTCATGGGAAACTCTAGTACACCATAACTGGGAGTTGGCTGATCTTCAACACCAATTTCCAATGGCTCTTTATATTGTTTCGGGGGATGCAGATGGTGAGAGAGGTGGAGCACCTGTTGTCTGCATTGATAATGCCTCCAAACACTGTTTGGAGTTTTCAAGAGGACAACTCGATTGGACCCCTATTCTTTTGTTGGTTCCATTGGTTCTTGGACTTGAAAAAATCAATCCGAGGTTTGTTACTTGTTATGGTATAACTGCTTATCCACACAACTTGTTTAGTAATGACCATATTCTTTTTTGTCTGAGCAATCATTTCAAGTTCCAAATGTCAATTTTTTTAAAAATATTGTTGGATAAATAGTTGGTTTGCTATTACTTTATGATTTAGCCTGCCATTTGTGGGGAGGTAGATGTGAGTGTGTGAAGATTGATCTATCCTTCCGTGATGTTTTCATAATAATGAATAGGCTTCTCTCTTTCACTGTGTATTGGGTACATAAACTGAGAAATACGATGTGGAGGAAAGGAGGAGACTAGGCTTCCTCCATCAATATCTGATAAAGTGATAAAAATTGTCCTACTGAATTCAATTTCTTTTTTCTTGTTCTTTTCAGGTATATTCCCTTACTGAGGGAAACATTCATGTTTCCTCAAAGTCTTGGTATCTTAGGTGGGAAACCCGGTGCTTCAACTTATATTGTTGGTGTGCAGGATGAAAAAGTCTTCTACCTTGATCCACATGAAGTTCAAACGGTACAGCCTATTTTGTATTTTATATGTATATGCACAAGTTGTAAGCAATCTTGAGAATATTAGGATGGTAATTTATATATTAATATTAGGATTAGTTTATTATAGATAGAAGGAAGTGGAGTAAGTTAAGATTATTAATATTGTCTACAGAAAAGTTATCTTTATTTTTCAAGTGAATCACTCATTGTTTTCTAAGCCAGTGTTTTGCCGAACTTGTGGTTTTTGTATTTTCTTGTGTTATTTTGGTCGTTTTATTTCATTGAATCTGTTTTATTCCCATCACAATCGTATATATAAATGGATACATCTTATTTTTTCAATTCTTTGGATCCTTGCGATGATATAAACTCGTGTAGTGGTTAACTAGAAGTTCAAATCAAGAGATAACTGGAATGAGAAGGATGAGATGGCTTAGTGGCAAATTGTTTACTAATTATGAATATTTCTGCCCAGCATAATCATACACATTTCTTTTATTCATCATGGATATCAGTTTCATTTTTAAAAGTTATGTTCGGGGCTGATTATCATGCTGAATTCTATAATGGTTATCAGGTGATACATATTGGCAGAAAAGATTTAGAGGCCGATACTTCGTCGTACGAAAGCAGGTAAGCTTTCCTATTTGAGTGAACTAAAGCTAGACTGAGTTAGCTTTTTTCTCATTTTCATTTACCAAATAAAGCTGCAGTTCTAGAGCAGCCCAAATGTTGGTCCAAAATATATTTCATTTGGTACATAAACACCCCACCGGCTGCTACATCACGGGACCAAAAAATGAGTAATATAACAATGCGGCCCAATTTTTTCTTTCTACTTGCTTCTTATTTACTGACATCTTAACAGCGTTGTCCGATACATTCCATTAGAGTCTATCGACCCATCTTTAGCAATCGGATTTTATTGTCGAGACAAAGGTCAGTACTCACAACAAGCTCAACCTTTCTGATTTCTATTCCCATACACTACATAACAAGATGAAAATTTCTGATTTTGAGCAGATGATTTCGATGATTTTTGTCGTCGGGCCTCAACTTTAGCGGACAAATCAAATGGAGCCCCGTTATTTACTGTGGCAGCCCATGTACATAATCCAAAGCCAGTTAGCTGCAGTGACGTGTTAGTTGATGACGATTTGTGCGATGCAGTAGAAGCAGAGGTAACAGATGAGGAGGGTGAGTGGCAACTCCTTTAAATTCAAGACTGATTTTCAGAATCTGAGGTGTGGAAAATTGTCTCCTTTGCTGCCGAGTGATTCCTGTTCAGGATCGCGCTCTAACCAATTACAGTTACTACTAGAGCCGATTGAACTACAGGCTATCTGAATTCAGAACGACCTGACATTTGCCGATGTGAAGGATGCCAGTTGAAGGAAAATCAGGTTGATCCAATTTGTTTGGTTTTATTTATCCCTTTGTGGAAAAAAAATAAATAAGACTGGCCTGTGGTATTGTTTGAAATGGTGCTGTTGAGATTGAAGGCCAATATTTGTTTATTTGAACTAAAATTGTAGTGGTGGTAGTAAATTTATGTGCAAGTAAAAGTAAGGAGGGCTAATTCCGCCTACGCTCGTTTTGTCACGCATGTCTTTTTCTTCGTCGTGGGCTCGCTCGTGTCATTAGGAACAGAATATCGAACTGACCTTGCTCTCATACAATTTCAACAATTTAACATGATAAGTAAAACACATAATTAGGCAAAAAATGAGATTCATAAGGTAAGTGTAGTTGTACCATTGTGGAGACGATTCTTTTATGTCTTTAATAGGGATAGGAAGCTTTGATTAAGAAGTGATGATCTTTACAATAAGTTAAAGGCTAAGCGGATTTTCTGGTATTTATCTAGATCGATATTCCTCGAGTTTCTTTCCTCTTAAATCAGCCTATGAACGTGATTTTATTAATGTACGCTCTACTACTAGTCTACTAGAGTGGTCATTGGATTTCCACTAGAGATAAATGATAATATGTTTGTGACTGAGCATAGTTGATAGTCATACCATATTCGGATCATATCTAATTACCCGGGACGTAATTTAGCTTTACTAGGAAGGAGAAAGAAACAAATAAAAAATTGAAGTTAAAGAATGGCTTGTGCTGAATTAGTTGAGTTCAAACAATAAGCATCCGAAATTTTCACTTCTTCAAATGATATAGCATGATGCCATGCATTGGCATTATAAGCCAATAACTTGGTGTTATGCTTTATCAATCGACCGAACAAGGTCACTTAGAATACTAAATTCACCTTTTCAAGAATCTTGTTCCCATGTGCATATGGCATGGAAGGCCTTCCTTTAATTCAAACAAGTTATATGAACTTAATTCAACTAATATTATTTTAGATAATGTTTGTTTATTACATATTTATAGTTCAAGTTTATTATGTACGCCTGAAAAGATATTGGACTTTAGCAAGTCAATCATGATAAAATTTGAGAAATGATAAATATACATTGTAATATTAGAATATATTAATTATAAAATTAGGATAATGTTGGGTGTACAATTTAATCTTATTTTGTAACGTAATATTCATTTACTAATATATACATTATAAATAATTAAAATGGTAAAGTATGTTTTTGGTCTTCCTTGTTTAGAGTTTGTTTCAATTTTATTTTTCTGTTTAGATTATTTAATTTAAATTCTTATAGTTTTATCTTCCTTTTTAAATAATCATTCTCTACAAAACTTAACAAAAAATCAAAGGTGGAAAATAATTTTGGGTAATAAACAAAAAAAAAAACCTTAAACTATTATTTCATTAATAAACTTACTCTTAAATTATATTTGTTAATAAATTCCTCATTAAATTATAAGGTCATTAACAAATTCATCGTTAAAATATGTTCATTTAATAAAAAACTCTCACCCTCTAGTTTTCTGTTAAAACTTTTGTTCTATGGGCGCCCACTCTAGAAATGCATGCTCCCACTGTAAGAGCTCACATTCCTAGAATGGAAGCTCACTCCAAAAAAACAACACAATGAGTGAGAGTTCGCACTTAAACAATGAGCTCCTGCTGAACTGGACTATATAAGAAAATGAGACTCCATACCCTCATTCGGCAAACTTGAACACTCCATTCTAGTGACGAAATTGACCTCAAAATTGCCTTCTTTCACCTTTTTAGGATTTTCCTAAAACATTAGGCAATTTTTTAGCAGGAAACCTCTCTCTAATGACTTTTCTCTCTTTCGACGACTTGTTCTGCAAATTCATCATCAATGTCAACATAAATGGCTCTCAAACTCACTCTGAAACGAAAGAGTGTTTTGTCACAAGGTGTAATGACAAAAATCAGTGGACCGTCAACCATGTATTTTTCTCTTGAATTTAGAATTATGACACATCGAACTAATTACAAGGCCGATATGATAAAGCAGTCTATTAATTTACTCTAGAAGAGTTATCTTTTGAAGTCTTGCATCATTGGGAATTGAGGAGTTATTTGTTCAAATTGGATTATCTAGATTGTGCACATTATAAAATGATAGTTATGAAAGGCTTGTTTGGTTATTTTATACTATTATGAGTAGTATCATGCATCCTCTTACAACGAAGTCATATATTCTCGATCAAGATATCAGGCTAAACCCGAGAATTATCAATGGATTGATTTATTTTTTGATGGATGAGCCTAGTGAAGAATATTACCATGTTTCTTAGAATGTCGAGTTTATTAAAAAATGGAAAGAACTTGAGTTACTTGAGAAGATTTATCAAAATCGGACATTGGTGAGTTTTACAAACCAAAACCAAAGGATTTAAATGTTAAGTCTCGGGTTATTCATCATTTAATATCCCACATGTTTCTATCTCATGATGAATAAATAAATCTTGTAAGCTGCATGAATCTCTATCTAATGAAGAAAATATATAATGGAAAAGGATTCAACCAAGGTATGTGATTATGAATCATTGACTTGCATAAAAACTATGTCATATACACGTTGATTCAAAAGATAATTGAACTTTTGGGATTGCATTACGGTCAAGCAAGCCTATGAGAAAAGAAAAGCTAGTGGATATATTATATCACTGCACCCTAGCTCGGATGAGAATTGTTAAAGTTCGAGGTGAATGAGTATTCAAGATAGATAAGCAAGTCTTTACTTCATCAACTCCTAATCTTGCATGTTTAGATGAAGGTTGCTCCATCTCAGCCATCTCATGCTCACTCCTCTTATGTTGTGCTCGTATTTAAGGAGAGGTGGAACAAAATTTTGTTTCGACTGTTGAAAGGATGACTAGACAAATTCAAGATATTGTTGTGACTCAAGCAGTGATACTCGACAAACTTACAACAATGGGGAACTCTACTACTATGAAGAAGAAGGAGAAGAAGATATCAACACTGTCAATCTTAGGCCCAAGTATGATTCTCTTGCTCCTCCATCCTCCGATGTTGGACCTTCAACTTATGTTTAGATTATTGTTTTTTTTACATTTGTTGTATTTGTTAATTGAATAACTATATTTTGAAATGTATTTGCTTATGTTTATTTTTTCAAATTTGAATTTTTTTTTTTTTTTTTTTTTTGATTGTCTATTTGGTTGTAAATGTATTTGTTTTACTTATCAATGCATCTCTTTTTGTCGTTGATATGGAAGAGTTGCTTATTGAAAATGGCTAGGGGGAACGCAAAACATATGAAGCTCTGTCTAATTTTACAAAAAATTAGGTGTAGTTTCCTTTATTTTTTCCCTCTTCCTTTAGTAATTAAAAAAAAAAAATCAAAGTATAAAAAATGAATACATAGTTCAAAATAAAATGAATATGGTTACTATTACAAAAACATACTACTAGAAAAATGTACAAACACATAATAATATTCAACAAAAAATGTGTACCTGTCCTAGTTACTTAAAACTTGTCAACGTCGAACTGGACTAGGCATAGAAAACTCTTTCACAACCAAACGTAAAACTATGTTAGAAGATATTTAAGTACGTCAGTTTCATAATATTGAAATAGAAACACTTGTGTCCCAATAATAATTCAAAAACCCAAAAATGTGTCTTACATTGTTTGTCTTTCTGCTTGTTGTGTTTCTCATGCTTGTACTAGTAGAAGCGTGCTTGAAGTGAATCTTATGCTTTGACAAGTGACGGTATTGTGCTCCACACTCCAATATCTTCCACATATCATTGTTACGTTATTCTTGCTAATTGATCAATTTTGTGACTTATCGATATCTCTCACTCTTTTTTTTCCTCGGCTTACCTGTTGGCGCTTTGTTATCGGCAACATAATTTTAGCCATATATGTTGCAGACTATATGTTTTGACCACTAACAGACTGAATGAAGTGAGTGCATGTTGACGTAATTGTTTCGGTGATAGTATTCGTGAATGTAATTTTCAGCTGACAGTCTCGTAAAATACAGATAAGAAACTACCTGGATATAAAATTTTAGTAAGCTCCCACTTGTAACAGTTGCACATACATTTATCCAAATCAACAACGTATTGTTCGTTACTATTGCTGACGTCAAACCGAGCAGCTCCAACCAAAGTTGGACTCTAATTCTGAGCTGCAAGTTGTAGCTTCGCAAGCTTCTTCTTGATATTGAGAAACATACATTTTGTTAATTAACTATCTTTTGATTTTTTTTTTTTACAATCTAAGACATCATGCTCTTTCTAATAAACTCAGACATGGCCCAATGAGTTTATCTCTAGTAGGTATAATGAGTGCATTAAAAAACGCATACAAAGTTTCAAGCTTATGTCGCCCACAAATGCACGTGTCGCCCACAAATGCAAGGAAATGCTGTGAAGATATGTGTGTGTTGCTTAGTTAATCAAGCATAAATTTTTAAGCAGATGTGGTAGGCCTAGATGCATTCCATTGTGCGTCTCCCGTACAGTTTTCTCGAAGGTTTCTTTTTTGAAATTTGCATATAGATGTCTGAGGGTTTGGTTGATGGCAGTAGCTCTGCCACAACGAGTACCGACCCCTAAAATTTGAGTAAATGCATAGTCAGAATAAAGTTATGCGAAGATAAAATATAAACATATCAAACAAACCGAAATGCATCTTATATTTTGTCGATATGAAATAAATGTCTATCCATAGCCTCACTCACTCTCTAGGTTATAAAATTTTTTCGTGATTGAAAAAAATATTAGTTTGTACGTGTAAAATAGATTATACTTCTAAATTTATTTGTGATTTTAAATTCAACAATTATCACAAGCAATAAATTAAGAGATAGGGTGACATAGAACAACGTCAAGAAGCAGTGAATAAAAAACATTGAGGAAGAAATAGCTTATAAATGTCATTTTAGTACATCTAAAATAGTTCAATGATTCTTAGTATGTTGGATGGATTAGCTAAATAGTGATTGAACGTAGATTTTCAGAGAGATATTTCAACAATTGGATCTAGATTTATTAGAGTTTTATCGGAGTCACTAGGATCATTTTTTGTCTGATCTAAAACAGTTTGAGAAGACCTCCAGTTATACAAGTTTATGAATATCGAAAGAAGACTGGTCAGCCATTTAACTTATGGTTGGAAGATTGATTAGTTTGCTACATGTGGTTTTATCAAATTGACAAGGCCGATCTCCTCTACCCCAAAAAAGTTTACGAAGACATCACTTATTGATATTTTAATTGTGTTAATTATTTTATGTTATTAGTCTTAATTATATTTTGTAATTGTGATAAAACTGCTTAAAGGCCCATTAGTTTTTAATTAGACTATTATTTTCTAATTTTTGTATCTAAACTCTACTTGTGGAGGATCGGGGCAGGTGGATAATTATTTGATAAAAGTTGTCTACTTACTAAGCCATTTCTTAATCTCTTGATTCCTTCTTTCTTTCCTTCTAATTCTTCTATTTCTTCCTCAATATTTTTTATTCGCGGCTTCTTAACATTGTTCTACATCAAATTTGTAACCACTCGTCTGTCGTCACAAAACTTGACTTAAATTTTTACGTAAAATTTTTTTTTTTTGTCTTTGATAAACAAAATTCTTAAAGTACTCTTATATTCATATAAACAAATTAAAACCTTCTTCAAAAGGGGTTGCAAAAGAATAATTGAAAACCAGTTAAACAAAATTGAAAAATATCTACTTATTTATATTTATTATTATTTTTTTAAAAGAACACTGTTTATTTGGGCAGGGGTGATATATCGCCCCTCCCTGGGCGATGTGTCGCCCCTCCTTTCTTCTTTCTTTATTCATCCTCTTCTTATTTAATCAAAATTATCACAAACCTTGCTCAAACCATAAAACCTCTTCAACTTATTTCATCATTCATATTAACCCTATATAATTACCTCAAGGTTTCCTCTAAAATAAAAATCTTTCGAATAATTAAAATACAAGATTACGTAGCGAAAAATCCTGAAAACGAAACGGGTGAAAGACTATAAAATCCGAACATTTCCATTCAAACAAAATTAAACCCCAAACAGTTCCAGTAGTTTCAAAATATAAAATCTGACTATACATCTCTATCCAAAAGTCATTTTAAACTATATCAAATGTTAGGAACATCACCCACTGGTCAAAATATCAGTCGACAGTTACAAGTACACCCCATGAGCTCATTCCTCTAACAGCACCTATCTGTTAACTTGACGCTTAACATCTTCACCTACAAGTTCGTCACCTACGCCACAAAGTTTAAACTATAAGTTTAATGCTTAGTAAGCGATGTATGATGACAATGAATGCTCGTGCATGCATGAATCGTAAACATATTCTTTTCACATTACTTTCAATTCACATGACATGAGTTAAGAGGGAATAGACACATAACATAACGTAACATAACATGGTCCACGAAGTAGACAAAACATAAGCCGTACTTGTCACGACCCGCAACTTAACAATTTACGTACTTTACATAATCTTTACTTGGTTATATAAAGCATAGGCTCAAAACATTTTGCGTGATTTTAAAGAAACATGATGCATGTTACATGACAAGTGCATCTACTAACATAACATGAACGTACTCTTATAACATCCATCAAACTAAACATATTATACAATACAAAACTCTTACCCTATCATAAACCATCACTAACTCTAAACTTAATCTACCCACAAGACTAAACCCCAATGAATGCATAAGGTCTCCAAACAACCATCAGAAACGTAAACTCTCTATTACCTTTGTGATGTAGGCCAATCGATCAAGCACATGCAACATCCATTTACCTCAATTCCTTAACAAATTTAACGTGGCTTCGGTTCACTTTCTTCAAGCTTGAAAACCTATAACATTTAACTCTAACATTAACATCCATAACTACAACTTCAATCACAAATACAACCCATAATCAATTATAACAATTGCATTCCAACAATCCACAACCTAATCTCAAGCATAATACACAACAAATTCCCAGCCATTAATCCAACAACTCAATCCAATTTGTTTCAAACACCAATTATCCAATAAGCCAATACCAAACGTATCTAAGATAAATGCACAAAACCTAGAGCTCAAAACTTGCCCAAGAAGAGTATGAATGTGCTCTACAACTTAATTGAACCATGTTAGCTCAACATAAACTAATCTAATCAACTAAAATCATAAAACCCAGATTTTTTGCCCAAAATTTGAGCCAACTTCGAAAATTCATAATTTTTCATATACTTGCCCGAATTTGATGATTCAACGTGCTATAGAATCCTTAAAGTGTCTAGTTTAATATCTTAGAATCCATTTATCAAAAATCCAACTCAGTTAATGGCAGAAAATTAAAAACCAAAACTGTCCTAAAAATTCAGTTTTGCACATTACAAACGAAGAACCGAATGTGCTTCAATCCTCAACATTTCCAACCCCCAATCACAATAATAATCCATCATTAACATTATGAAGAAAAACACACAGATCAAGAATGACAAGATCCAAATTTTCATGCATCCAAAGCCAAGTCCACAAAACCCATCAAATTTCCACTAACAACTAGTACAATAAGTGTATTTAAGCCCTACAATCATCAAACAATTGTCTTACCTTCGAAACGTCAAGGAAAGGAAAGAGACAGCCCTCCCCCACTCCTAAGGTCACCTAATGAGGGTTAAAGCTCTGCTTTGATCCACCACCAGGAATGGGAATCGGGAACCCTAAATCAAACCATCAAACCCATGAAAATCTTCCATCAAAACTCGACAATTCTTAGCCCTAAGCTTAAAATCCATTATAGAAACCTAAACCTTACCTCTAGGAAGCAAGAGAAGAGGAAGAAATCGATTGAGATGGGAGGAGAATTTCAGCCGATTAGGAGAGGGGAAAAGGAAACGTAGGAGTGAGAGAGAGAGAGAGAGAGTAAAGCTTGGTGTTAGTTTTTTTTTCATAAAATTAATCAAAATATTGGGTGGCTTCTTAAAGGGAGAGATGTTAAACGAGCGAGTCGAGCCGAGCCGAGCTGAGAAAGACTTGGCTCACCGAGCCTAACGAGTCGAGCCTAATGAGCCTGCCGAGCTTAACGAGCCGAGCCTAACGAGCTGACCTTAAAAAATTTCTGACCCGAGCTGGCTCGCGAGCCGTGAGCTTAACGAGTCGAGCCGAACCGGCTCAACGAGCGTAACGAGCCGTTGCGTTGCTGAGCAGTCTGATTCTGAGCAACGGTCTGATGACCGTTGCTCAGAATCTCAGCTTCTCATCAACGGTCATCACCGTTCTTTGACACTTTAGTGTGAGAGAAGAAAAAAAATCGAGGGGAAAAAGATTGCTGAACTGAGGGGCAGAAAGTCGACCGAACTGCTGAAGAGAGTACAGTCGACGGAAAGAGTTCAGCGATCTGGGCAATCACCCAGCGACGATGGGCGATTTATCGCCTAGCGCTCGAATGATCGATTGCCTAGTGATAAGAGAGATGGGCAATCTAGCGCTCGGATGATTGATCGCCCAGTGATCAGAGAGATGGGCGATCGATCGCCCAGCTCTCCCGACTCCGACGACGATCAAAGATGCTCGAGGGCCCAAGCTTTTGGACGCTTCCATCGGAAACATCAAAAAGCTCGCCCAGCTTTGCCCATCGTCACAGGGCAATGATCATTCAACGCTTGAACGATCGATCGCCCAGCTATCCCAACCCCGACGACGATCGAAGATGTTCGAGGGCCCGAGCTTCTGGATGCTGCGCTTCTATCGGAGACGTCGGAAATCTGGCTCAGCTTCGCCCATCGTCAAAAATCTCAGTGCCGAGCTAGGCATGACCGAGCCTGCTCACGAGCAGGCTCATCAGGCTCGCGAGCACGGATTGTCGAGCTCGAATCGACTCGTCTGTGTGGCTCGAGTCAAACCCGCTCGCTACAGTACCGAGCCGAGCGGGCGAGCTGGCGAGCCGAGCTGCTTATTTAACAACACTACTTAAGGGAGCTTTGCTAGGTGTCAACACCCCATCGGCCAAGCCCACCCACCATATTCCATTCCCTAATTTGTCCTCCCCTAAAATATTAACTATTAGTTAAGTTTAGTTGCTGCAATTTAAATTTTCTCATAATTCAATCACTCTTTTTTTCATAATATTCACTTCTAATTTCCCAAAAATATTTTTCATTTCAAATTCAATAATAAAACCCGACATTTAACTAACAGTTTTATGGTTAAATTTTTGGATATTACAAAATTGGTATCATTGAGTTTTATTATTTTTTCAAACAATAATTTTTCACTGGACCATCTTTTAGAACAGAGCAGAAATTTCTTCACTCTTATCTGGGTATTTTGGTTCCCTCAATGCTACTCAAGTGTCAAGCAATCTTGGCGTCGACAACAAGAAATTTAAAACACATGGACTAAGTTGGAGAGAAGCAGAAAGTAGAGATCTTAGTTAGGAGAAAGGCAGTGACGATGGCGTTCGGGTCTTAAATTAAGCCAATTAATTTTTCTTGGCTGGGTGCTAGTAAATCATGACGATTCAAGAAGTTTTTTTTTTATTTCAATCATTTATTAATCATAAACTGTTTATTTTAAATAATGTTTTAATTTTGTTCTTATGTGTTGTGGTTTACTTTTGATGCTTGATCATATGCATATCAAAACTCGTTGTTTGTCACCATATTACATATGATTATTTGGCTCAATTTAATGTCATATGATGAACTGTTATTTGATTTAATGTCATATTACACTGTAGTACAAATGAATTTCAATAGTATGAACAAAGCCAAACAAGAGAGAATTTACATTGGAAAAGTTTTTATTTTAGCATATTGTGATTCGGAGGGAAGCCAAATCACAAATTTTAACCCGAACACATGGACAAAACACATGGAAAAGCATAACCATTTCTTGTCTTCTAATAATTTATTGAAATTTCTTTCGATACTGAATTTGTTCTAACATAACAACCACAAACGTGAATGTGAAAAGCGCTAACAAAACAGCCACAAACATGCCACAGAATTTTAATAGAAGAGCCACAAACATGCCACAGAACAGATGCTAACAGCCACCAGCAATTTTTATTAGTCATAATAAGCTGTTTATTTTAAATAATGCTTTGATTTTGTTTTCATGTGTTATGGTTTACCTCCATTGCTTGATCATATGCATACCAAACCTCTTTTTCTGTCACCATATTACATGTGATTATTTGGCTCAATTTAATGTTATTTGATTTGAAATATTATTTTATTTTATCTTTGCAGATTATTTCACCTTCAACTACTAATTTCACCACTCATTCTGTTAATCAATTTCAATTTTTGATGTGATATTTGACATTCGCTTCATCATTTTAAAATATCAGATCTATGCATTTGCTCTATTAAAATTAACATAATCTTAAAAAACAAATATAGTAAAATTTGGCTCTGGTAGATATTATTCATTGCAAATACTACTTGTTTATTGATATCTACATTGTCCTTCATTTTTTAGTGTGACATTGCATGCATTTAAGTAGTGGTCATCAGGTCTCATTTAATTCTTGTACCTCAAATATTGAACCTTCTCAATTTGATGTCATTTTCCTGACAATTATCACAATTAATTAATAACCAACAACAATTTTAAGAATAATTAGTTATCATCCGGACTAAATTGCCCACTACTCACCGAATCCCATGGATAAAGACAATTATGAAGTGTTCCATAGGAGACCTCATCCTTATCAGTAAGATGCTCGGCGACTCTTTGAATGTGACCATAGAGATTGGGATTATGGTCTCGAGGGAGGTCAAAATCATTAGCATCGAGATTCTCAATCTCATAATCGTCATGACAAACAATTCTTTAGAAATATTTAGACACTCCTACTTTTTATGATTGTTTGGATCCTCACATCTTTACTCAATGGTTTAAGGATATTGATCATTTTTTCACTGTGTCACACCCTGAAAATCTACACAGTTCCCGGTATGCTCACTACTATTACACACTATGACATTCAGAAACTTGATGCGAACTCACACAATTTAGTACTACTTTCATTTTCAAATCATATTCAAAAGAACATTTGTAGTATAAAATTTTTCGACTCAATTCAAAAACGACTTGTGCCCCGAAGAGGGAACACGTAAATCTTCAATATAAAATACGTAGCGGAAAAGGACAATTTAAAGGAGTTTTAAAAATAAAACGACAAAACTTGAAATTCTGGGAAGAACTCTGACACACACCTCGCGCGCCTCTCGGGTTCGGCACTGTGTGACCAAGGCCTGGCGCCGCTCACCCGAGGCTTGACGTGGCGGCCCCTGACATGGCATCATGCAGCCCGTACGCACAGCCCAATTGGCTCTGCGTGCCCCGTGAGCGCACACCCCTGCCTCGGCACGGCGCACGCGCCCTCCCGGCACAGCGCACATTGCGCCCACGACTGACTCTACCTTACCCGCGCACCCACCGCGCCGCGTGAACACCTCTATGGCATCGCGCGCACCAACTCGACGCCGCCGCGTCACACGCAAGCCCCCAGCGCCACGTGCCCCACGCACCCTACCTCCGCGCTGCTCGTCCACGCACACGCTCTCGCCCGACGAGCGTGCCCTGCGCCCCTGCGGTCACGCCACGCTCCCGCGCACACTGCCACTCCCTTCGCGCCTCACCGCGCGCACCCTGACCTATTCCGTACCATCTCGACTCCCCCACTTTTGTCCCGAAAATTCAGCACAGTAACGCCTGTACTTATTGACCCCAACCTGCAACCAATACACCATATAATCCTCAAAGTACATTAACCAAATTCATCCAGAAATCACCGAAGGAAAAACAGAGGGGAAGAAAATAAATTTAACAATTATCGATGAACAAAATCTACAGTACAGAGCAACACAATACTCAAACATATAATATATACATGTGTCCTCGAAACTATCCTAACAACAGGATAGATCCACATCTATATACTATACATCATGAATATCGAATCGTTCCCAAAATACATCAAGAAAACAAAACCTCGTACACCTCACCCATAATTCACCACCTCCACGGGTCGGGTCGCCCTAATAGTCCGTCGTCCGGTGCCTCGATCGTACGCCGCCAATTGTCCTACGTCTCAGGACTAGGATCTCGGGCCTCACCAGCGACAATGTCTGTACCTACATCATAGAACACACATCATAAGCCTAACGCTCAGTAAGTAGTGTGATATGAAAGTAAAAACCGACGATGAAATCCTATCACATGCAGTCTCTACACTTACGCTCATGTTGTTACAATCTGTGATGCGTAGTGCAGTCGTGCCAGGGTGAGGGTGAACCTCGTACTACGCTACACCCTAACACGTCGCCATCGCCCCGGACTCCCCAACAACGAGTCCCACAAGCCACACACATGCGCCACCTCACAGCAACCACACTATAATGAGAGTGAACCTCGTGCCACATTACACCCTGATGGGTTGTCACTGTCTCGGACTCTTCAACAACAGGGCCACAATTGCCACACACACACATTTTGTGATAGCCCAGCCGACCCACTCCACGAGCAGAATCTGCGGTTGGTGATGCACCGGCCCACTCCCCGAGTAGGATCCGCGGCGCCACTGTCCATCAGCCTCACCGTCAACACATACATGCCGCGTGACGGCCCAGCAGGCACACTCCCCAAGCAGAATTTGCCGTTGGTTACGCACCGGCCCACTCCCCGAGAAGGATCCGTGGTACCACCGCCACATGTCTCACCACCACTTACTCAAAAACCATTTTCGTTCTCTTTTCAAAACATGATGCATGTCAAATAATACGCACGCACATCACAATCAAATCACATAAATCCTAATGTTCCACGGTGTAGGCCCTCCTGGGCAAAAGACATGCATGGATTACTTACCTGGTTTCCTAAGTTCACTCGACGCACAGTTTCGCCAAAAAACGGCTCAACCTAAAACAAAAATCAAAATCCGTCAAAACGCATCTTAATACTCGTCTTACGTACTAAAATCATCAACACAATCATCACGTGTCACAATTCCACTAAAAGCGTTCACTAATTCGACTCAGTGTAAAATTCGACATAAACTTTCGACACGCATAACTTTTGCTTCGGACATTGGAATCAAACGATTCCAGCAGCTAAACACTACTCCAACAACCTAATTTAACATACTAAAACAGAACTTAAAACGAATAACCGAAGCTACGCCGAAACTCCCAAAAACAGAACCTATTTTACACAAAATTAAATTTGAATTTCAACATCAACCCGATTTCCATCAATTTCTCTACCAATCTATCACATTCTAGTCTATTAAGTATAAACTAACTATAATTGAAGGTTTCCAAATCAGAAAACTTAAATAGGAAATTCCAACCCCCTCGGTCTTCAAGCAAAAATCAATGCTCTATACCACAAATTCCCTAACCCAACAATTCTCACCAATTCTCGCCATCCATCGACTGAAAAAAAGAGCATCACGCACTCCCCACCTAAGCCAATAGAATGGAGAGAGAGAGCAGGGGAACCCTCTGAGCTTTCGGCTTTGCTGTCCACGAATCACACAAACACACGCACAGCCTAAAACAACACCAACGCTCAACAAATCACGCGGAAGAAACAAGGGGAAAACGAGCCTCAGCTCGGCCGAACTAAACCGAAAACAAGTTTCGATTTTCAGCCCCAAAAACAAAACCACGCCGAGCCTTAGTCTCGTCGGACTCGTCTGGCACGCTGGCGTCCAACTCCCCCTCGTCGGTCGTCGGTGATCGGCAGCTCCCTCTCCTGGTCTCTCTCTCGCTCTCTTGGTCACTCTCTCTCGGGTGCTCGGTTTGCAAGCAACCGAAGTTGAATCACTTCCTCGTGAAGTCATTCCACTTAAACAATTTTTTTTTATTAACACAAAATTACCAAATCACCCTCCCGTATTTTCGTTTCTGCGAACCTTCGATAGTTCACGTCTTCTCGACTTAAAAATTTTAGAAACCGTCACTAAATTTAAATTTCGAGTTTCATAAATTAATTTACCTGTTAAAATATACCTCGAAATTTCAACCGAGATTTAATTTAAAATTTCAGAAATTAAATCTAAGATTCGAAATTTTTCGAGTTATTACACACTGGGTACAAAGTGTCGAAAAGCCGAAGAGTTCAATTTGTCAATCTAAAATTAATGGGTTATGCCCAATTATTTTGGGAAAGTGTAGAGGATCTTCATGAGAGGCGTTATGCACCTTCTATGAGAAGTTAGAATGAAATGAAGTGACAGCCTCAAGAGAAGTATTTACTCCAACTCTACTGGAGTAATCTGTTAAACCAATAGAATGCCCTTACCCAGGGCAACCGGCCAATGACTAAGCATGTTAATCAATTCGATGAATTTTGAATGAGAAGTCAAGTAGTTGAGGATAAGGCCATAATTTTAAATAGATTTGGACAAAGTGTAAGAGATGACCTGAGGCGTGAGCTTATCCTTTGAGGTGTCAATACCATAGATCATGTCTACTCATTAGTTCTAGACTATGAGTTAGTTATGAAAACTCCATATGACAAACGTAGAGACAATAGACCCCGTCATACCCTAACTCATGTGACTCCTAGGTCCCTCCTTGGGCCTCCTTCATCCAATGCCCATTTGGTGAGAGAAAACAAAGGTCAAAGTATGGACAATTCCAAGAATTCTTCTCGTTTGCAGTGTTTCAATTGTAAGGGTTTTAATCACATTTTCTTTAATTGCCTAAGTCGAAACCTAGTCATAAAAGAGAATGAAAGTGTCATTGAGGAGACAAGTGGAGAGAACAAGTCTATGAACCTAACCCTAAAGAGTTTGGAGATTTTGATGATGATAACTTTTTTAGGTTGTATCCAAACCCTTTCCTTACCTACTCTTTCCACTTCACCTCGACTAAGTGTTGTAACATGTACACTACTCAACCCAAAGATGTCAAAGATTGACGTCGACACTCTACTTTTAACACATATATCAAAATCAATAACAAATGCTGCAAAATCATTATGGATAGTGGCAACTTTATTAATGCAATATCTGTAACTACTGTATCTTATATCGGGTTGAAGCCAAGTCCATATCTTGAACTTGACAATGTCTCATGGATTTATACTTCTTTCATATCTATGAAGGAGCGTTGTTTGGTAGCCATTCAGTTCTGTGAATACAAAAAACAAATTTGGTGTGATGTCATTTCTATGGATGTCAGCCATGTCATCCTCAGTCATCCATGGTTGTTTGATTTGGATGTCTCGATTCATGGTTTCAATTCTTGTTCTTTTCCATTTAATGGAAAGAAAATCTACCTTAATCCTCTACACCCTAAACTGAAAACTGTTGGAGTCCCTTCACATAAAGAAAATTGTTAAACACGAAGGATTAAATATAATTAATCCTATAGAGTTTGAGTGTTCATTCGAAAAGGACTATGTTGTCTTTGTCGTGTTGGTAGTAGAGATTCTATCAATTCCTCCTCTAATAACCTCAGGTGAAGGTCAATCAATCATTGAAGAATTTAAGGACTTTTTTTCTGAAGACCTTCTTGACTAATTATGTTACGACTCGGAGGCGAACCAAATAGAACAACCAGTCAAGCAACCCAATCGTCGGGGAGAACTTGCTCACCCAGCCCAAGGCTAAATTTGCAATAGAAAACTTGAACATTAATCAGAAAGTCAAAATTCACAATATCAAAATAGTTTTTAAACATCGTATCATGGAACTCATTAGTTTTGTCATTTTTTTCAAAATATGATGCAATATCAAAATAATTTTTAAACATCATATCATGAAACTCATTTTCAAAGTTTTACAAAAACAGGCTCCAAGAGCTACATATGAAACAATAAGTTAAACTTTTGTCGCATACAAATCCACACAATTATTACAGACATAATAATGTGATAATTAAATAACAGTTCAATATAGTCTAAATATCCAAATCCAAATCCAATCAAGTTAATCTTGTACAAACTGAAATGTAAAATAAGCCCTCACTAGGAAATTAACTCAACACTCAACAAGGAAATAAATAAAAGAAACAACTTCCGAATTCTAGTTACTCACTGCTCTTGTTTTTACCCAGAAAGAGAGAGAATTGTTTAGGGTAAGTGACTAATTCAGTAGAAATGTTATATTAAATACATGTAAAACTTCTTTTACATTTTCAATGAAAATATGAGATTTCAAAATATTGTTCAATTGAAAAGTCATTTTCATCATTTTAGGGGAAACAAGCTCCACAAGCCACCGATAAGGCAATAAGTTAAACATCGTCGTATACATAGACGACTATATAAAAATCACTTCAGTAAAAAAGGAGGATCACTCAATGACCCTCTGACACATAAAATAGAAAGGCGGTGATTGAAGTTTTACAACACCTCATGAACCATAAAGAAAAATATAATTAACGTGTGATTTGAAGAACCAACCTCGTTACCTGAGTTGTCAGTGAACAATGATCATCTACGAAGCAAATTGTATAAACAATAAACAACAAATACCCTAATCAGGTTTAGAGATTCGAAACTCAGGAAGCACATCAACACTGCCCTCTTACCCATTTCCTAACGTGCAAACACGACAACCTTCATCTAGAAGATGGTGTACAGCCATGTCCTTCTGATACTTTGACATTGAAATCTTCCAAAGTATCACAAGGATTATTCCTCCATCACAACAGTAATAAAAACCATGCATTTAAGGTAAACATGTATATCTTACATACATACATACACGTAAAAATACTGAAGTGTTGGTGACCAGACCACGTTTGATTTCTATAGGTGATAACTCACCGAAATAGAGTTTTAGAAAACAATGAATCAATCAAAAGCAATTAATATAAAACTCATACTTTTACGCCAAGCGCTCTTTCTTCCAGGTGGAGGCACAACTTCAGCAACTGACTCGAAATTCTCAAAGATGTCTGAGCTTAAAAAGAAAACATTATAACTATCCCACTCGACACTAAGGGAAGACATGGGAATGAGTGTTACACTAGAACTAGAGACTTAATCCATAACACTATAGGGAGCACCGATCGACACTTATAAATGTGGAATAGAAATTCAAAAAAACATTTGAATCAAGTATAAGAAACTTGACTCAAATTGAATAATGTTGACGAAATCAAAGTTATCAAATAAGGAGCTTGACCATTAACCAAATTTGTTGTTAGAACTCAATGTATCAATTAAGGAGCTTGACTCAAACCAAACTTGTTTGTTAAACCAAAACTATTAAGGTGATCTTTCAAGCTTTGATTTGAAAAAGGTTTAGTTCTTGATAATGAACACTAGAGAAAATTCATCATCTATCAATTCTTCAAAACTACTACAAACTTGATGTTTAAATATAATACAAACAAACTCTAACGATAATAGTAAATATCCAAAAATATCTCAAAAAATACAGTAAACTCTAATAAGTGTCAAAATATAAAATATAAAAACCCTAAAATGTCAAAAAATATAAAATATGAAAACCCTAAAACATCAAAAATTATAAAAAAATTGAATTTTTGGAAAATTTGTGCAAGGGTAGTTGTACGACGTACTATTGCGCATGCTGTGTGTAACACCTGAAAAATTTCAGTTAATTCAATTTTTGGAATTTCGTATCGGTCAACGGCGAGGTTTGAGTCGGAATTGAGGGCGAAAAGTTTGTATCGTTAGGTAAGAGATTATTTTGGGGCTAATAGACGGGAGAGATTTAGAAGACTCCAGCTAGAAACAGACTGAATGGTCGTTTGATCGGAAAAATTATGATTGAGGATGAAATAGTAATTAGGATTATTTATATTAAATAATATATTTATAAAAAACAAAAAAACAAAACAGAGGGGGAGGAACGGAATCCCCCCCTGTTCATCTTTTTCTTCTTCTTCTCCCGCACGAGAGGATCATCAGCGTTTCCCTCTTAGCAGCCAACGATAAACTATTTCCCCCTTTTTGTTCTTCAAATTTTTGGTAAGTTTTACTTAGTTCTTGGTAAATAGTTAGTGTTTTAGTTATTTTGAATGGTAAAAGTGGAGTTAGAGAGAGTTTTGAACGAATCCTAAGAAGGAGATACGAAGTTTGGAGGTTTTAATTGATTTTTGTACGTATGTTGATGTTTAATCTAGGAATAGGAGTGGATTATAAGTTTTTGTGGAAAAAATTGAGTGTGTAGATAACCGAATAACCCAGGTTACGGAACGGATTCTATTTGGCCACATTTGGCCAAGCTGTATATGTGGGATAGAAAATTGATAAGACCATTAGAAAATTAGATGTCACGAGAAACCCGTAGTATTTCGAATCGTCCAAATCGGACGAGTATTGATGGAGTTATGAATTTTTTTAAAGTTAGTCGGAGCGTTAGATAGAATTTCGGTTTAGGCTGAGGGGGGATTTAGTGGTTGATTCCTTTAAAGTTTTACGGAGTTAATGGAAGGTAGAGCTAATAGATGTGTGTTTTATATGTTTTCCAGTTAGCATACGAGATTTGGATTACGAGTGCTAAGGACGCTAGCTAAGTAATATAGTAGGAGTTTTGCCCTCAGGACTACATCACAGTACAGTAGGATGCATTGCACGTTTATTTTATGTTATGCTTTATTGATTGTGCATCATGGTTTTAAATTACGAGACGAAACGAAAATGAATTTTCATGTTTTTACGAAGTAAAATAGTAGGATGAGATTAAACAAATGAAACGAGAAGATAATAAAGGTGAGGTTGAGTGGTCTTGTCCCGAGAGGTGGACAGCGAGGTGTATCACTCTTCCTCCGCTTTACGTGGTGACCTTGTCCTGAGAGGTGGACCGCGAGGTGTGTCACTTTACTAGATCGAGGTTGGCCTTGTCCCGAGAGATGGACCGCTAGGTGTGTCACCTTGATCTAGCGCGTAAAGAAGAACCTAGTAGTAAGAAAATAAAGAAGATGTAAGAAAGAGACGCAAACAAAAATAGAGACGAAACTGTAGAAACTGCATATGTTAGGATGTAAATGTTTTTCAGTGTTTAAGTTTATATGCATTACTTACTTAGCATTAGGCTAATAGTTGAGTTCTGTGATGTAGGTGACAACACAGCATCAAGTGAGTATTCCAAGCATGTTTAAGACTAGGAGGAGGGCGCTCATGAGACGACTGGGTCAGCTGTTGAGGCGTTTTGACCATGGCAGATGTAAGTATGGGTGGTGAGGTATTTTAAGTCATTTTTGGTTATCTTGACGTAAGTGACAGATTTGAAAGGTGGTTGAATAATTTCGTGTGCGTAGCAGATTGTAAAGTGAGTTGAGAAGTGGATTCATGAGTTTTAAACGTTTAGTCAAAACTGTGATTATTTTGTTTGAATTCTGTTAAAATTTCTGGCGTGAAGTGTTGACCGAAGTCCATAAGTGTCGACCGGTTAGTGTAAATAGGAAGGTGAGTGTCGACCGCGGGGTTCGACCGATGCTGGCAGAGAGGAATGGGGTGTCGATCGGCGACCGTGGGTGTCGACCAGTCAGTGTGAAATCAGTTAGAGTGTCTACAGCGGGGGTCGACCTGAGCGGGCAGAGAGAATCGAAGTGTCGACCTGCGAAAGCAAGTGTCGACCACTCTCCGAGCTGAACGTAAAAGTGTTGACCGGCGTTCCCAGTGTCTACCGACGAAAAGACCCGAGAGTAACGTAGTGTCGACTGGTGTTTGTCAGTGTCGACCGTTGAAAAACCCGAGGCAACCCGAGTGTCGACCGACGTTTACAGTTGTCGACCGGTTGCTCTGTTTTATGTTTTGTAAAATGAAATATTTTTTAAATAATTTCAACCGAGTTTTCCGCTACGATGCTGTGCAAAATATTTTCGAAATGTCATTTTAAATCGAGAAACAAAAGTTGTAAATTTTTATTCAAATTCTCCGAGTATAGTGAGTGAGTAGTAGATGTGTACAAACCAGAAACAAGCAGGTTTTCGGGGCGTTACACTGTGTCTCTATCACACATACTTGCCAATGTGCGCTTCCTTTACTATTGCGCATGCTATGTCTCTATCACACGCACTCGCCAATGTGTGCTGCTATCTGTCTGCACACTTGCTAGCATTCTCAACAACTTGTTTCGTGTTGTACTTCATATTTTTCACTTGATTGACTTAAAAAGTGCACTTCAAATATCTTTTTTTACTTCTACTTGTTATTTTTGACTCGAAAACTTTTCTTTTACACTTTCAAAGATATCATCTTTCTTTAATGAATTTTTATTTTATTGGAAGTCTTACAATTCTCAAGTTTTGCATTAAGAACATCAGACATGGTTGCAAGAAAAAAAATAACTGGTTTTGATATTTGCTTTAGTTCATATATCATAAGCATCTTTCAGAACTCGTTGAGCATTAGTCACAGGAATAAGAGGACATTCTTCAGTCAGTACAAATTTCAAGTTGTCATGCACGAGAATCAAATTCACATTCTTTTTTCACTTGACAAAATTATCACCGTCTAACTTTTCAATTGCAAGCAAATTTATCATTAATTGAGACATGATGCTGTAATAAATAAATAAAACTATAATCAATTTTATGCCTTAAAATTCAAAATGTTATGGCATGTTAGTATGATGCATGAACATGCTAATAACAAAAATATGTAAATGCTATTATAACATCGATAACATAATAAATCTCGTTAGGGTAGTAACATTATCAATTAATAAATTTATTCAAAATATCTCATATTTTCTAAATTTATTTACTAACCAAAATTTTGGTGAAAATATAACTAACACTTTTAATTATATTTTCATGAGTGTAATTCACTGTTTTGGATTTATGAAACTTAACTTATAATACTCGCCTTAAGGTCAAACTACCATACAAATACATTCACATATCCTATTTCTAGGATACGAATCTTGGTATTGATATAAGTGCCAACAGTGGAGACCATTAGATGTTACAGCTAACTTTCCGCTTCCACTTATTATTTTGAATTAGTGATTATGGAATATCAAATATTCTATTATAACGATAAACTAATCATATTAATTTATCATTACTTAAATTATTAATCTTATAATCATATTATAAAATTAATAATTTCAAATAATCAAAATATTTTATTATTCTAAAAATAAAGTAAATTTTTAACAACTTAAAAATTACTTTATTTTACATTATCGCGTCATTCATTAAATGAGTCAATATTAGTATCAAATTAAAATTAATTCATTTAATGAGCTCCTTATCAAATTAACATGCAATTTAATATATGTTTAAATGCATAATATATGAGAAATATAATATAAACCTAAACATGCAAAATCTATATGATATGTGAATGTATGACAATATATAACAAATTATATCAACACGTAAAAATAAATGAAATAGTGACCTTGTTGACCTTTGGGTATTTCTAAAATTACAATTCAAAAATTAAAATAAAAATTAAAACTAAGATTCTAAATCTTGGCGTTCATTGAAATTGCATCATCCAAATGATCATCGTCAAAATTTCACAAATCAAATTTGTGAATTCGCATTCGATTGCGCACCACCATTTGTTTTCGTCAATAGATCAAATCTGTGACGAGTACTCTATCTATAACCTTGTAGTCTCAGATCTCCATCGTAAGATTTCAAATTAGATAATAATAAAAAATTCATAATTTAAATAAATCCTAACCCAAACAATCGACTTAATTTCGATCACGATTTCATGTCATACAAACATACACCAATAATATATATATATATATATATATATAATTTACTTCTAACATGTATCACAATTTACATTAAATTGTATCATGAAAAACAATGGCTCTAATTCACTGTTATTCATAATAATAGTGGCATGCATTACCTTTGTGATTTTAAAACTATTTTAAAATCACAAATAACTATAAATTGAATCTTTAGTATAAAAGAAAATATTTATGAGAAATATGTAAAAGAAAAATATATTTTGATAAACGTTTTTACTCAAGCACTCCCGTATGATCTTAACAGGTTTAACTCATGATCAACTACTTTTCGAAGACTTTGAAACCGTCAAGTCTTCTCTGAAATTTTTTTCATTTAGATTCCTGACGTGTGAGTATCTAACTTATAGAAACAATACATTCTTATATTTGTGGAGAGATGTGTTTTCAATACATGAGACGTCTCTTTTCATTTTTAGAAAAAGTTTTTATAAAATCAAATGTTGGAAAAAGTAACACATTTTCTCTCAAATGGATTAGATCTCTCTTTCTTTTTCATGATTTTTTTCAAAACCATATTTTAACATTTTTAATAGATATATTTAAAAAATAATTTTTTAGATTTATTTTAGTATAAACTAATTTTAAAAATAAATATTATCTAATCAAATCTTATGTGATTAGATTTTTCAGATCTACTTTTTAAATCAAATTTCAAAAATCTGATTTGACAGTTTGTTGAATAACAAACTTCAATTTAAATTTGAAAATAAAATCTCATCTGATGAGATTCCTTAAATCCAATTTAAATCCCTTAAATAATATCATCTAATGAAATATTTTATTTTAAATTCAAAATATAAAAATTATTTATATATTTCGAATGATAATGTATTCTTTTGAGTGTTTACAAATGATTAATCATAATTAATCATTTATATATTTATTCTTATAATATTAAAATTTGAATAGCAATATAAGATGACAGAGAGACTGA
The DNA here is from genome assembly GCA_022433055.1 of Begonia peltatifolia. Lineage (NCBI taxonomy): Eukaryota > Viridiplantae > Streptophyta > Magnoliopsida > Cucurbitales > Begoniaceae > Begonia > Begonia peltatifolia. Next base: position 6,473,881 of record CM039517.1, on the reverse strand, counting down.
TGAACCTGTAGTTATAAACTCTAATAATATTTGTTAATTAATATAAACTCTTTATATTAATTAATACAATTATTAACTGTAAAGTAATTCCACTAAATAAATAAAGTTGCACTCTTATAACTATAAAATATATTTACTCAAAGTAATGTATATTGTTATAGTCATTACACATGTGTATTAATCCTCCATTAAGATTCGTAATAGAGCTGAGTATAAAATTCGTTAATATTTCATATTATATTTTTATCTTTGACTACCATTAGTTCTTAATTGAATAATTAATTTATAATGTTTATGAATTTGGATGTTAATTATTCAATTCTTGAACTAACAAACAAGAGAGTCTTGTATTATGAATTTTATTGTATTAATGTTAGCATTCCAAGTTACTCATTTAATTTATTCTCAAAATACAAAGATTGTGTAATGTAGCTCGTACAAAACTATACTAAGTAAATCAAGAAATAAATTGAAACAAAATAGGAGTCTATTCAATACACTGAATTAAAATCATACATATATGACCATTATTATGATAAAATTAATTGTTGTTTATTTAACAAATATTATAAGAACAATATAATTTAATCTGGTACAGTCCTATATAAAATACAATCATTTTATGTCACTACATATTAGTCGGGATATGACTATACGTTTTCAACGAAGTGAACTATATTTATGACTTTATTAATTTGAATATCATATACTTAAAATATAAGTGATGGACTAATGTGATTTTTTTTAAATTTAATCTTACATATATTAACATATATGTAAATTTAAAATTGTATAAATAATCAATGATTTGTTTTTGAATTTATAAAACATATCTTATAATGCAAACATAAAAATTATTTATTATTACATGCAATAAAAAATGTTCATAACATTCGTTTGTTGATCACATTATACTCAATACTTTGAAGATTTTGAACTTCTTCCAAATCTTGATTTGTTTGATTTTTCTCTCTTAAGGGACACAGCGCTTCCTGACAATCATTGCTATTTGGAAGATCTTGGAAACTCCAATAACTCTCTCATTAGAGAATTTGCAACTTTTATTTCCCTTCGCCTTGAATTTAGATATTTCGAGTTATGCAGTAATCGTAAAAATAGCTCAATTAATCTTCATTTTCAAAATTGAAATAGTTTATTGCACTTTCATGTTCAAAAGACCAACTTCGTAGCTGAGATTTCCATGGTTTTTCTCCTACAAACCTCATCTCCTCGTATTCCCAATGCACGTCTCAATCACTTCCACTTCCACTTCCACTTCCATCCAATCCCAGAAAAAGTAGAGACAAAGAGATGGAGTTAGTCGGTCTTTTGAGATGGCAAATGTCATTTTTCCTCCTCTATTCGAGCATGAAATGGAGACCTGGTTTGGTTGGTTAATATAAAGTCATTAGACTGAATCAATTGTATCAAATTTAATTAATTGCTAAAGGTAGATAAAATATCTTTCACTTTTGATTTTCAGTTAAGTTTTTTAATGGAAGTTAACTGAAAGATCAATTAAAATGAAAATTAAAGGTGGGCAAAACTAGATCAAATCACAATCTTAACCGAAAGTGTGTGCTTTGGTCACGATTCAGGTTGGTTCTCCCCACTCACAGTTCCTGTTTCGATTCCAAATTTTCAAATTTTCATATTTTCAAGAATTGTGAAAAGTGAACTAAACTCACCTAGAACTCCCCAAAAGAGGTCCAAGTTTATGTACTTGAACAACAATAACTTGCATTTTTATTTTAGAACCAAACTGAAACAGAATTGTATTTCGCAGTTCAATTTTGGTCATCGACCATTTCGATTCCAATTTCAATTTGTAATTTTACTGTTCGGTTAAATTCAACTAAACCAATACAAAGGTAACAAATCAGACTGAACCGTTTTGTTTTGTTTGAATTTAGTCGAATTTCAAAGTCCACGAACCGGCATTTAGTTTTGAAATTTGAAAACAGATAAAATTGGGTTTGGTTTCAACTTGAAATATGCAAATTCAAATTAGTCTAATAGAACTAAATTATTGGTAGACTTTACAAAAATAATCAATTTTTGGTGTAAACAAATTGAAATCTTAGATTCTATTTTTGTAGCATTTAACCTAGTTAATCGTGTCTAATACTAATTTTGACATAACGAGTGAGAAAATGAATTTACATGTTATTAGAATAATGAGAAAAAATTTAAATTATATATAATTGAAAATTTTGATAATATAATTACTCAAAATTATTGAAATTTATTTATAAAAACTTGTTTATTTCATTATTTATCACGACTCTATTTTTGTATCAAGGGATCTTGGCTTTGATTCTTACACCCAAAAGAATCTATTGCATTTTCCAAAATTAGCAGAACCGGTTTAGTTGAAAGGACGATAAAATCGAAGCCTCTGCTAGCACGCCCTAGCCCCTAAGAGAGATAATAAGATATAAATAAACAACTTATTAGATGATAGCGTTTTTCCGTGCGTCACAAAGTTTCTCTTGGGAAGCGACGTATGGAAAAATTCCCATTTTATTTGAAAATTTCAAAACGCGTTCTACGTCGACATCCTTCCATCAGAGCGCAAGCCGCAAAACGTCATTATAATGAGTTACACCTCCTGCTATGGAGATCTCTGGAATGGTTGATTCATCCTTTCTGACCTTTTGGCTTGCGTTGTTGAATCCAGAATTTCATCTCGATAGTGAACTTCTTCGGTCTGCGATTCCTTTGTTTTTGTCTATTTCGGGGAAGAACTAGCGATCAGAGCACTACGGCGGCTAGGAACAAAGAAACTGAGAAGCCAGAGCGATTTCTTGGCGTGTTCATGATACATAAGAGGATCGAGCTCTGTTCTGTGGAGGTGTAAGAGATGAGTACTAGTCAATCCAGTGGAGCTGCTTCAGGATCCCGCTTTTTCAGCAAGATCAAGGTTTATCTCTCGCTTCTGCTCACTATTATAATTATTACTAGTCGCTTAGTTCAAGTTTTATAGTACTAATTGAAGTTCCACTGATAATTCTGTCTACTCTGCAGACTGCCTGTGGTTTCAGTTCCTCGTCTGGAAACTCGGGAAAAGGGGGAAGTAAGTCATCAATCACCAGAGTGAGCCATGGATTTCACTTGATTGAAGGAAAATCAGGTCATGATATGGAGGATTATCATGTGGCTGAATACAGACGAACGAAAAATCACGAGCTGGGATTGTTTGCGATATTTGACGGTCACCTCGGGGATCGAGTCCCATCCTTCTTGAAAGAGCACCTCTTCAACAAAATTCTTGATGAGGTAATTCCACCCTCATCTTTGATCTGCTAGCAATTTCAATTGTTTCCTCTTATCAGGATTCGTGATCGGGTACATGTTTTGTTCAGTTGATTTTCTCTGAACAAAAGCACATAAGTATTTACAAATTTGGTCAACCAGCTTTTAATTTTAAGAAAGCGAGAAAAAAATGGGCTAGAAACATAACCTTTGTTATTTTTCATCACTTTTCTTTTCCCTTATCTTTTCGTTTTCATTTTTCTTTCTCTCAATATCCCGCTCGTCATAAAACAATCTGAGATTAGAGGAATAATTTTGTAAAGCCAAAAAGTATATGTACGATAAGTTCCCTTTTCCACCAGATGCCTTTGCCCCTTTATTAGAGCTTCATATAAAGCATAGCAAGTCCCGATGTTACTTTATTATACTAATATTTGTAGTGGAATTGTAAACAGTACGATTTCCGTTAAGGGCTACGCAAACCTTAAATTAATTAATAAGTAATAGGTAAAAACAAAAATTGTCCTGTATAATGGTAGGTGCCTACCATTTTGTTCAGCTTGCCATTTGTTGCGGTTTATCATTACATGAGGAACATGGAATGATACTGTTGTTTAGATATTGTTTTTTAGCATATCGTGGGATATGAGAAGCTGGTTTCATATTTTCGTCATATTTTTAGGAAATATGAGTATAGTGCAATGATCAACAAACAAAACAAGCTAGGCTATACCAGAACTGGCTATAAACTTTAGTTGGTCCTGAAACATCTGTATAGATAGAATTGAAATGAAAAAGAACTTCTTATTAGGGAAATAGATACTTAACGATATTTGCATGCTCACAATCATCATAACGAAAGTCCTTAACATGGACTTTGTCAAAAATGTGAAACTTATTCTTTAGGATAGGTATTTGGCATCTAGTTCCAGGGTGTGCATATGCGCTATACTACGGCCTGTAATACTTTTGGCTTCAAGGGGTTTCAACCCCTTTTTTAGGAGCATGCCTAATCACTTTCCCTTCGTGAAAATCTCAAGAAACGCATTCACATTGTGTGAAATTTATCAAGAAACTTACTTCCCGAGAAACCTACTTCCTTAATAGTAGGAATAGAAAACAAGCTTACTGACAGTTTTGGAACACGTGAGCCTGGCTAGAAGATGGTATCAGATGGTTTGAAGCCTACCCGTGATTCAATGATCAGGTTTTTCCAGTATGTCCTCTCACTGAGCCTCATGGTGGGCAATTTATTTATCCCAGTTTTTTTTTTTTTTTTAAATTTCAACAAGACTGGCTTGTGATTTATAGCCAGAGCTTCCCCCCATTTTTATTGGAGAAGATGATAGGATGGTATCAAATGGTTTGAAGCATACCCGTGATTCCATGATCTAGGAGTTGGAAATTTTATCTTTGGAGGCACTGGTTGTGAGAATATTTGTTTGTTTAGGCGTGATGACTTATACTTGTAAGGTTTTTCCAGCATGTCCTCCTTTCTCACTGAGCCTCATGGTATGCGATACATTTATTCAAGTTCTTTTTTTGTTTAAATGAGCAAGCCCGGCTTGTGATTTGTTGCCTAGCTTGTGTTCTTTTATATTCCTTTACCAGTTACTTCTCCCACTAATGCAACGAACTCCGCCACATAAGCAATCCAATTACCTAAGCTGCCTTTTAGGTAGATGGGCCAAATTCTTCCTCTGTCGCACTTTTCTCAACTTCCTTCTCCCTATTGCACGCTCAACAAGTAGGTGCATTGCATAGTCTTTTTCTTTTTTTTTGCCTTTATTTTTTTTTGCATTTTGCAATATTAGTGATATCGCGTCATTTTTATTTTGCTTATAAATAGTGAAGAAATTAAGGAAAGAATTTCTCGTTGTATTTTCTAATTGAATAATGATAATTAATTTACAATATATAGATACTAATTATACGTAAAAAAGAAAATAATCTAATTAGAAAATAATCTACTTAGGAAATAATTTAATTAAGAAATAATCTATTTAGGAAACTCTTTCTTTCCTAATACATTGAAATTTCCAAACTTTAAGAAATTTCAACACTCTCCCTCAAGTTGGGTTTTATATATTGTGTAAAGCCAACTTGTTACATAGTTCCTCGAAGTGAGGAGTTATTAGAACCTTAGTCAGGATGTCTGCTAGCTGAGCTCTAGTTGTAATGTATTGTAGTTGAATTTTTGATCTTTCGAGTTTTTCAGCCATCAAGTGTTGATCTATCTCCACGTGTTTCGTTTCAGATGTACTGAATCCTCTGCTATATGTATAGGGCAGCTTGATTGTCACACTTGAGTTTTATATATTTTTCACAACTTATCCTCAACTTCGTCATAATTCTTTTAATCCAATTTTCTTCACACATTGTAGAAGCTAATATCATGAGTTCGGCCTCTGCACTACTTCGAGAAACCACCGATTGTTTTTTACTTCTCTATGTGACGAGGTTATCCTACACGAATGAACAATATCCAGTGGTTGATCTTCTATCTTTTTGGCTTCCTGCTTAGTCTGCATCAGAGTATACAATAATATCTCGAGTTTCACTCTTTTTGAAGAGTAACTCCTAGGAGTCATCTTCAAGTATTTGAGGATCCTATACATTGCTTCCATGTGTTCCTTGATTAGCTGATTCGTAAACTGACTAACAACACCTACTGTAAAACCTATGTCAGGTTGAGTACGAGAGAGATAGATAGGTCTTCCCACTAGACGTTGGTATCTTCCTTTATCTATAGGGACTCCTGCATTTCCATGTTTTAATTTCTACTTTGAATCCATAGGTGTATTTACAGGCTTACATCCCAACATACAAGTTTGTCTCAGTAGGTCCAAAATATATTTTTTTTAGAGATGAAGATTCCTTTCTTTGATCAACTATTTCTATACCAAAAAAATAGTTCAAATGACCAAGATCCTTTACTTCAAATTCTTTTGATAGAGATCTCTTTATCCCAATTAATTTTTTCTCATCGTCTCTGGTCAATATTATGTCATCGACATAGACGAGCAAGATGACAATCTTCTTTCTCACAGTATGTTTTATAAAGAGTGTGTGATCTGCCTGACATTGAGTAAATCATTGTCTCTTTACTGACTGTGAAAATTTTCTAAACCATGAACAAAGAGATTGTTTTACTTCGTATAATGACTTCAATAACTTGTATACTTTGTGATTGATTCAAATACCTGATAGTATCTTCATATACGCTTTCTCTTTAGATCTCCATTGAAGAAGGCATTCTTGATGTCGAGTTGATGTAGAGGCCAATCCAAGTTTGTTGCCAGGAGAGGAGGATTCGTACTGTATTGAGTTTAGCCATAAGTGCAAACATTTCTTGATAATCTACACCATATGACTAAGTAAAGCCTCTTGCTACAAGTCAAGCTTTAAGTCTTTTGGCGTTGTCATCTGTTTTATACTTTATTGAGAATTGATTTGCAGCTAACAATTTTCATTCCTTGAGAGAAATCAGTGATAATCCAAGTGTCATTCTTTTCTAAGGTCATGATCTCTTCTTGAACCCTTTGTCTCCATCCAAGATGTTTCAAGACTTCTTGAATACTCATGGGAATCCAAACTTCATATACATTCGAGATAAAGGCTTGATATGTTTTAGAGAGACCTGCATAGGAGACAAATTTTTGGATAGGATGTTGAGTGCAGGTTCAAGTACATTTTCTTAGAGCAATAGGGTGATTTGAGTCTTCTGCAATCTATTTTTTCTCGTGTCCAGCTTGTTGTGACTCTTTTTCTCCTCTCGTGTTAGCTTCAACAATTATTTGGTTCGAATCAGATTCTTGGACTAGTGCAAGATGTGCTAGGTCCTTGTTCTCCTCCTGAGATCTCCTATTTCCTTAGTTACTAGTTTTGTTAGACTTTTGGTTTTTGGTTAAAAAATAATTGTGATTGATTTGCCGGGGGTAGAATTAGGACAAAGGACACGTGGTGTTTTTGGTGCTAGAGAATCCCACTTCCAATACTGAAATTGTACTTGGTTCTCCCCCTGAATTTTGGATTTGGAGAAATATCGACTTTCTTAAGAGAAAGTGACATCCATAGTTTCAATAATTTATTTGGTTGTAGGACAGTAACACTTGTCTTCTTTTTTATCCGTGGAGTATTCAATGAATACACACTTGATTACCTTTGGGTCAAATCTACTTCTATTATGTGGATGGATATAGACAAAGGTAGAACACTTAAATGTTCTGAGAGGAAGATCAGAGGAGAGAGCTTTGAGCACAAGGAAAAAATTTAGGGAACACTTGGCGAGGGGTTTGGAATTTGTGTACACGGGAAGACATTATATTGATGATGTAAGGAGGGGTTCCCCACACAGATACTTAGACACATTCATAGAGAACATAAGAGATTTGTTACTTTCAACAAGTGACGATTTTTTCTTTTTGAGACATCATTTTGTGGAGGAGTATTGATACAAGAACTTAGTTGAACAATTCTCTGTTTGGAGAAGTAATCTCCTAGGATGCGATTGAAGTATTCTTTAGCATTATCGGATTTAAGAATTTGGATTTTGGTATTGAACTGTGTTTGGACCATATTGTTGAAAGTATGAAATATTCTTTTAACATCTGATTTTTCTTCTACAAGAAAAACTCAATTGAGACAAGAGCGATCATTAATAAATTTCACAAACCAACGAGCTTCACTTATGTTTGAAATTCTAGAGGGCCCCTAAATATCACTGTGAATAAGTGCGAATGGCTTTGATAAAGAATAAGACATTGTGGTCTTGAAATTATAGAATAATGGAAACAGCAACTCTAGTTGCCATCTCTATATCTGGTTTACTTGTAAGTTTTACCGAGTATGGCTTATATACTACTGTTGGGCAAACCTCCCAACAGCTAAGAGATCCATTCGAGGAACACGGTGACTAGTTGAAGTAAAGAGCCTCCTAATAGTGGGAGGCTCTTTACTTCAATTGAGATAATGAAAAATCATTTCATCTTTTTAGTTGGAACTTTAGGTGGTTGGCAAAAAAAGATAGCGAAAAAAATAATTCTTAGAGTCGAGACCAAGAGGAATTGGATCGTGTATGTTTTGCAAGCTGGCATAGATCACACGAATGTTTTTCACTTTTATTGATAAATAAACGAGAGAACACCTTTTTCAAGTACAAGAAGTTGGAATGACCCATCCGATAGTGGCATAACATAACTTCACTATCTTTGTTTGTAACAGAACTAGAGACACACTTAGAGATATACTGACTGTTTGGAGGTATAGTACTAGCAATTGGGGCAGCTTCAGGCGAAAAGTTTGGAAGAGATGAAGTTTTGAGCATATCTTAGCACTGTCAATCATCTTCTTCGAACTCAAATCTTAAAAGGCATACACAGTTGGAAAAAATTGAGTTAAACAGTTACAATTACGAGCCAGTTTGCTAATAGATAGTAAATTGCAATCAAGATTTGGAACATGAAGCATTGATTGAAGTAAAATTTTAGTTGAGAGTTGAACAGACCCAATTTATTCTTGATGAAGAATCATCAGCAATGTGCACTATCAGATTAGTATTGCATGGCTTATAGTAATGAAAGAGTGATCTATCTCATGTCATATAGTTGGATGCCCTAGAGTCTATGATTTATTGTTTTTCTTTTATACTTCATACCAAGTGTACAGAAAAAAGATTACCTGCTTGAGTGTGCAAACTTTTGGGTTAGTAGCAGTCGAGTATTGAGATAATATTTTTGAATAGTTGTTGGAGTATCTTTCGCTTGTTTATTTGTGAAAGGACTTGGTTCAGTTACTGATGATGGTTCTTCCACCATATTGGTGGAGTTTGGTCGGTGTCTCTATCATAAGGGTCTTCTTGTAGATTTTCAATCGGTAGTTTTCCCATGTAATTTTCAATACGTGTCTTTGGTGTGATCCAATTTTCCACAATGATCACACTTAGGTCTTTTTTTCCACGGTTGGCGTGAGGTTTGCTTGTACGATCCCTGGGCAACATGCGCTAGTCCTTCTAAGGTTGAAGACGTCTATAAATTTCCCATCATAACCTTTTTTCTACTCTCCTCACGACGGACCTCGGAGGAAGTTTCGCACATACTCAGGAGAGGTTTTGATCCCATCACTTGTCCCCTGACTTCGTCCAGGTTTTTGTTCAGACCAAGCAAGAATTTGAATGTTCACTTATGTTCCACGATTTGCATGTACAAAGCATTGTCGTTGATACAAGTCCACCAATGACTCTCAAATACATCGAGTTACTGCCAATAGCATACGAGGGTATTGAAGTATTGCCATAGGTCATGTCGCGAGGATTCCACAGCGAATAATTTGGGTGTGTTATCAAAACTGGAGTAGGTTTCTTTGACAGCTTCCCAGAGATCTTGGGCAGTTTCATAAGGAAGGAAATTTTTTCTAATGTTAACTCTCATTGAGTAGCCTTCCACTTGTTGAATTCTGGATCTTCCTTCATTGCAATCAACATCTCTCTGGTCAAGAAATCTTCTTTTCCTTTGCTACAGATGAACATTTTTATAGATTGTGACCACCGTAAGAAATTATGTCCATTGAGTTTATGATTTGTAATGGCTAGAAACGATAATTTTGAGCTACCCGACGTTCCAGAATTTAGATTGAAGATTGGATTTGAGGTAAGAGAATATAAATTATTGTCAACTGTAGAATTGTTGTGATCAGTGACCATGGCAGTTTTGACAATGGCGCGACTAGAGTACAGTTTAAGGGTTAGACTCGTGCTCTGGTACCATGAAAAAATTAAGAAAATGATTTCTCCTTGTATTTTCTTATTGAATATGATAATCAATTAATAATATATAGACACTAACTTTACAGAAAAAAAAAAATCTAATTTTAAAATAATTTATTTAGGAAATAATCTAATTAATAAATAGAAAATAATCTATTTTGAAAATTTTTACTTTCTTAATACATTGAACTTTCATAACTGTAAAGAATTTCAACAAGTAGCAAGACCAGATTTATCCTCGGTCTGTCCTTTTTTGAATAACAATGCACAATTCATTTTTCTCCTCAAACTATTGTAAAAAAACCTTGGCTGGGAATTGCATTAGCTTTTTCCCAAGTTCTGAGTGCTCTACTTATTTTGATTCCACATTCAACCTTGTCGGGAAATTAAACATTTTTTTTTGCACTCGTATTCTTGATGTATTGCCACATCTGGGTGCATTTCTGGTGCAACTTCTATTCAATTATTTGGTAAAAGTTATTATAGGAGGAAGCAATTTGGATATTACAAGTTAGTTTTGTTTTAGTTTATTGAGAAATTTTTTTGGAAGTTAGTTGGTTTTGTTTCGGAAGATATTTTGTGGAAGTAGTTTATTGGGAAGTTGTGGAAGTTAGATTGTTGGAGAAGAATAAATATTATAAAAGGAAAAGAGAGGTGTAAAAGAATGTTATGTGATGTTGTGAAGAAAAATATGTTTGTAGATGATTGTTCTTGTAGCAACTTATTCCGGATATAGAAGTGTAGAACTAATCTTGGATCATCCGTATTTGCTACTATTCCATTGCATTTTAGATTTCCTTTACCCCAAGACACTTTTCACCTTATATCACGGAACTTTAAATAGTATTGAAATAGAGTATGAAGTTATTAATAGCATGGTACAGCTCATACAAGCTAACATCTGTAATCAAAATTTCAATCAACACAGAGATCAAAATAAGGACGAACATATGTAGACAGAATCTGTTACCATTGAATCTGTTATTGTGTAACTTAAACCAATCAGAAAGCATGAGCACAAGGCAGCTCTAATGCATTTAGGGACCATTCAGAATTTGTCTCGTGCATTATTTGTATGATTTAGGATATGAATCCATGACTTGTTCGTAAGGCATGCTCAAACCTTAAAATTACTGTGCTGATGGGAGCTTTAAGAAAACGTAAGCCAAATTGATTACCAGTGATCCAACTGTTTTTTTACTACAAAGTGTGTATGTGACAGCCCGCCATGTGAAGGTAAGGAGAGTCCGGTGGAATCCGATAGGGTCTGCACAATCCTACATTGTTTGGGAGACTGAAAAATGCATTATTTATAAGTAGAGTTCTTCTTCCTACTTAGTGTAACGCATTTTGAAGTTTACCTCAAAAACAAATCCGTGCGGACTCGGCACAAAACAGATAATATCGTACTGGGAGTACTGAGAGATGTTATTAATCGTATCAGAGCCACTACCCAACCAGAAATGTGGCCCACGAAGACGTCAGGGACCAAATGGGAGAGATTGTGATAGCCGGCCATTTAAAGACAAGGGTTCGGTGGGGCCCAACCCATACCAGTGAGAGTACACAATCTTACATTGCTTGAAAGACTGAAAAATGCATGATTTATAAGTAGAGTTCCCCTTCCTCTTTAGGACAATTCGTTTTGGGGCCGATTCCAAGAACAAATTTGTGCGAATCTTGACTCAAAGCAGACAATATTATATTGGGAGAACCGAGAGATGTTACGAAATCATTGCGATGGCTTGCCATGTGAAAATAAGGAGGGTTAGGTAGAGCTAATCTCATACCAGTGGGGTGTGCAATCACACATTGTTTGAGAGCGAAAAATGCATAATTTATATATAGAATTTCTCTCCCTACTTGATATAACACATTTTGGGGCTGACTTTAATAACAAATATGTGCGGGTTCTGCTTCAAAGTAAACAATATTGTACTGAGAGCACCGGAAATTTTAGAGTACAAAACCATAAAACTTTAAAACTTTTTTTTATGATTGTGTTTCTTGGAGGTCTTTATGAAAACTGCGTAGAGAGGATTACTCAAATGACCAAAAATAAATATTGGAAGAAAGTTGAATTTTCAAGCTGTAACTGAAATTGGTGATCACTTCCAGAAGGATGTACACTAATGTCTTTTGGAACCATCGGGGGTTTTTTTTTTAATGACAGCAAGATGATTTTGTGTAATTTTTATTTTGTTTTGTTTATATCAAAGTTAGCGTCTAGGAAGCTAGAAAAAATTCCTTGGTGTTTCTTTTTGAGAGAGGAGGTAAGAGAATCAATAATTTAGAGAAAAGCTTTGGAAGGTTACAACATCAATGAATATTTCGTCTGGCATTTCATGCAAAAGCCTTATCTTTGTTATTGCCGTTTGTTTTAATTTTTGACAGCCAAATTTCTTCGAAGACCAAGAGGAGGCAATCAAGAATGCATATCACTCCACTAATAAGTTTATCTTGGAAAACTCTATCCAATTTGGTCCTGGTGGCTCTACTGCAGTAACTGCCATAGTCATTGACGGCAAAGACTTGTGGGTAGCAAACATTGGTGACTCGAGAGCTGTTGTGTGTGAGAGGGGTTCTGCCAATCAACTTACAGTAGACCATGAGCCACATAATGAACGCCCAAGGATAGAGAAGCATGGGGGCTTCGTGACTACCTTACCTGGTATAACCTTCTTTCCCCTGTCTCCTCTGAAAAATGAATTAGGACTAGCATTTCAACACATGATGAGTTTTTTTTTTTTATGCTTTGTTGTATATGATTTTCACATAATTATTTTTAATTTTAGTTTAAAAGTCGATAGTACTAAAATAATTAAGCCTACAATTATTTTCTCATTTTTCAGGAGATGTACCTCGAGTTAATGGTCAACTAGCAGTTGCTCGGGCTTTTGGGGATCAAAATCTTAAAGAACATTTAAGTGCAGATCCCGATGTAAGACACGTTCCTATAGACCCGACCATTGAATTTGTTATTTTGGCAAGTGATGGACTATGGAAGGTTAGTGGTTTGTAAATTGAACATAACGATTGTCATGGTTTATGATCATTTCTGAATTCTTCAGACAGCATTATAATTGTAAATCTTAAACTCTTGCTTTGTATGGGTGGCAGGTTATGAAGAATCAAGAGGCAGTTGATCTGATTAAGCCCATTAAAGATCCTCAAGCAGCAGCTAAGCGATTAGCGAACGAGGCATTGGCTAGAAAAAGCAAAGACGACATATCATGCATTGTGATTCGGTTTGGATAAACTGGGTTGAGGTTCGTTCACGAAATTTACATATTAGTCCACAATTAGTGAGATTGGGTGTGTGATCTTATATGTGGTTTGTAGTTTTGTTGTTGACGATAGAAAAGTAAGAAGGGTTGCGTGTGATTTGTGTGTGTATACCCTAAAAACAAATACTTGTAATTTTATAGACGCCACTATTGTTCATAAATGCTTGAGATTTGGTAGCAGTGTGTGGAGAGTGGAGGATGGTAGAAGGTATACTTGGCTCTGCCTGCAATGAAATAATAAATTAATGGAGCAATGAAGAAAATAGATACTACCTTTGTGCAGAGACGTGTGTGATCGTCCTTGACTTTTGGTCTTTGCTCCACCCAATTCTAGTAATATCGAGTAATTTTGATTTATAACTCGCTCAACAACTTCGGCTTAAACGAACAACATCGATATATGTATAAAGTCTTGCTCAAGTCAAGTAATGATTAGCCAGTTAGCTAAATAAATTAACTTATATGTAACGTATAATTTTGTGATAGTAACATCATAATTAAACCCTCAATTTTGGGAGTTTGTTTATCTGAATTTTTAATTTTTTTTAAGAAAACAAATCATCAACTTTGAATTGTGTTCAACATAAATCATGAACTTTTTCTTTTTATATAAAACAAACTTCAAACTAAACATCGTAAATAAATTAAATTCGGCTTGGTTTTGTTCCAATTGAAACGAAACATTGTAGTAGTTAAGGTTAACAAAAAACCTTGAACTACGGAATAATGATAGATTGACTCTCAAAGTAATTTCGCAAACAAACTAACTTTTAAACTATTTTTCATTAAAAATTTCTGTTAAAATACAGATGGCTTGCTCTCTTAGAGGTTGCCCACAGGAAACATCATAATCACAACGTACCTAAGACTATTTTGATTTATACTAAACATTTGAGCATATTTGACCATTAACTACACCTATAGAGGCATGTCTGAGCATCAGTTACTAATAATATCTTATGATAATTTAAAATTTTTGAAAGAAACAACTGCTTGAAAGAAAAGAAATTCGTTCTCATTCTTTAGAATCTGCTAATAGAAGAGTTCATATATATATATATATATATTACTGATGAAGGGGGTCACCTTCTCTGAAAAAGAGGTGAAATGTTTGCTTGTGTTTTAGGCGCTGTTGGGCACGATAGGATTCGATCTTTGCTATTCACCATATGCTCCTTCAGCTATATTATATTGGATTGGAAGGGAGGAAAAGTCTTTTTGTTTCCATTCCAAATAGAACGAAAACCATACCTGGCTCAGCTATCCAATTCAACGCTCTCCAAATTATTCTTCCAGACAGGGATACCACAAGGCATAGGATGGGATTTCATAATATAAGGGTATAACGAGTTCACATCATAATAGTGAAGATTCTCACCACAGGGCTTATAGACATCAACATGGCCGCCATAATAGCCACGCCTCACAAAAGAGTCCTGGTTTTTGGTAGGTATATTGATATGATAGGTTGTTTTTTCGTTTCATGGATTTTAGAACACCAATATACAAGAAAAGGGTTTGAAATATTTCTCTGCGAGGGTCTCATTATTGTTAGGAATAAATGAGGGCCCGTGTTTATTTATTCTTATAGGGCAAGAATGGACTTGATATATTTTTAGGACTCTGTCGAATCAAAGTCCACTTTTGGGCATTCCCCTTGATTTCAAGAACCCTACTTTCGATACATTTTTTCTCACTATTTTATTTTTAGGCGTCCACTTTGAACAGTGAAAATTTGCTCTCAAGACATTTTTTCTGATTTTACATTTCCAGAAACCTGCACGTAATTTTGCATCCGCCCTCAATTTTTATGGAAGATTTAACAGAAAGAGAGAGTTTGTTACGGAGAATAGTTTAAAGGTGATTTTGTTAACAAAATTAGTTTAAGAGTTAAGTTGTTGCTATCTCCCTAGTTTAAGAATTTTTTTTAAAACTTTACATTAATATTTATATATTTTTTAAGGAAAAAGTTTAATTTGATCTTCAAACTATGAAGTGAGGGATAAAATGAATCCTATACTATATTTTGACACAACTAAAACCTTACACTATCTCTATCGAACAAGCAAACTCTCGCCATTACAGGTGCGGTCTCTCACGGCTTAAGTGAAGGTGACCGCGCTTTGCACGCATTAACCCGCATTTTAAGCGAGTTGCTCTCGTTTTTACGTGCGGTCACCCGTGACCTAATAGAACCCCGAGGTCGCCCTCTGTTTAAACTAGCGCGACATAGGTATTTCTCTAGCAACGTTTTGTACAATTTTTTCAAATTTTTGGCTTTATAGTTACTACAATAGACATTTCTCGCATTTCTCTCTGTTCGTCTGTCATTTCGTGCCCTAATTACATAATGGTAGGAGTAGAGAAATGAGTGAGAATGAAATTGTTGAGCAGGAGCTTCATGCTTAGAAATGGATCCAATCTCAAATTTTGTTGAGTAGGAGCTTCGTGCATTTGATTACGACGATGTTATGTTTGAAATATTAGTGCATTTGATCACTGCATCTCTTTATGAGGAGCTTCGTTCATTATGCTATTCAGAAGATGATGAGGTAGAGAGTTGATCTCAATGTGGATCATGTTTCGAAAATGTATCTGGGCAGGAAGCATAGTTCTTTTAAAGAAATCAGAGAAGAAGTGGTACATTATGCCATGAAAAATGGATACGACATGAAGTTTTTGAAAAATGAGAAGCATCGGTTGAGTGTTGCATGTCAGATGGGATGCCAATGGTAGATCCACACGTCAAAGATACAAGGTGAACTTCGCTTCCAAATATAGAGTTATAATGACCTTCATAATTGTTCGCAAAAGATACAGAGCGGACATGCTACTGCAAAATTGGTGACAAACTAATATTTGGACATATTCAAGAGTCAGCCTACCTTGGATATTCCTTCTATTGTTGAGACCGTCTTTAAGAACTTCGGCATCGATATTAGACCAAACCTTGCCAAAAGAGGCTAGGAAGGAACCCTGAACACGAAATTAAGGGAATTGTGGCGAATGATATAAACTATTACAATCATACAAGGATGAGATTCTTATATTCAATCCTGGCAGCACAGTCAGCATTAGCGTACATAGAAATGATTCTAGGTCCAAATCTATTTTTGAGTAATTGAACGGCTTCATGTCCCGGTCAATTACTTACAGCAGTTAGCATTGATGACAATGATGAAATTTATTTAGTTATTATAGCAGTGGTGGAAGTAGAATGTACAGATTCATGGTCGTGGATTTTATAGTCCTTGCTGATAAATATACAGAGTGAGGGAAGACGTGGGTGGACATTTGTGTCAGATCAACAAAAGGTATTTTGTTTTTTATGTGAATGTTATGAATTTTATCTGAACTGTTAATTTATTGTGCGTTGACCTTTTGTAAGGGTTAGTGGCCGCTATGGACAAGTATGTAGGGTCAGTGGAACATCGATTCTGCCTCCGATAATTATATGCAATTTAAAAAAAAAAAATTAGGGGCAAGTTCTACAAAGTTGCAATGTGGAATGTATCTAGGGCTACCACAACAAAGCACTTGAAGAATGAAATAAAAAAAACTATGTTTGGTTGATGAAGCAACATATATACATCTAAGAGCAATCGATCCTAGAAGTTGGGCAACATATGCTTTTAACTCGATTCCAAAAGGCGACGTAAGCCTCAATAACTTGAGTGAGTCATTCAACGAATTCATCATACTAGTTAGGGACAAATCGATTCTGATTATGTTCGAGTTGATTAGATGGAGCATGATGTCCATAATTGCGAAAAGACATGAAAAAATGGCTGACTCGACAAAGTTATTATGTTCTCATAAAAAAGAAGCTTAGTAAACTATCGGTTGCAACTTGAAATTGGAGTCCAGTGATGGCAGGAGGTGCTCGATTTGAGATCAGCAACCGTTGATATGGATAATCGTGTCTGCAATTGTTACAAATAGGACCTGACTGGTTTACTGTGTGTGCATGCAATTCCTTGTATCCTTTTTTGAGAAGGTGTCAGGACCCAAACTCGATGAGCCCCAACGATAGGGATTGTCAATGTGGGAAGACGTGTATTTCGAGTTTCCAATTTTCATGAATACGTTTGTATTTTTGCTAAACCTGTCTTTCTTGTACCTGACATCATTAAGATAATTTCAAAACAATTCATATATTCCTAACCAGATATTTAATACATATACATTATCCATTTTATATATATATTATCAGAGATTTTACGGAAGCTACAACACATTTATAGTAAGGTCACATGACGTGATCGTTCAAAAAGAGTTTATAAAATTTCTAAACTACCTATTCCGGTCCCAATATCAAAGAAACCCATCTACTTCAATGGTTTATCTTATGCCTCTTCTAGTCCTTTATGTTGCCTTTGTTTTCCCGTCTCGGCGAATGATCTCGTTATCTGAAAAATACAAATATCTAGAGAATGAGTTTTATGCCCAGTAAATAAGTCTATCAGTTAAAATAACTAAATCAGACTCCATCCACACTATCTAGGATCAAATTTCATCTTCCACCTAATTATGATAAATTTTGATATCAATTATAAATCAAATTATACTTTGTTTTGAAATTCATGTCATTTATATAAAAATGCATACATGTTCGTATTTGAATCATTTAAAATCTATCAACCACGGTTTAAAACTATTTTTCAACTAACTAATAAATCCAATGCAATTTAAATAACATTGCATGATTTAAAACCATATTTTCCAAAATAGCTTTTAACGTTTAATTTGAAATGTAAAAATACAATTCTCTTTAAATAGACTCATATGACCATAACACACCTCCACAAGTTTCTGGACTTTCTCCGGTAGGGTTGTAGAACTCCTCTTGCATTATTCCCTTTCGAGGTTTAGGGACTTTCAACCCAACAAAAACATATATTTAATCTCATACTCAGTTTCATAGTCATAATCATAATCATCGCACACGAAGAAGCAAGTCCAATCCAATGGGTTCTTATGTTACCACGACTTCTACCAATTTAACGTAAACACCGTTTTCAATATAATAAAAAATAACTTCTTTTTATAACAAAACAATTCAATTTATGTCAAAAACGATGTCAATTTCTACACTTCAATCCAACTAATTTCAACCAATCACAATAAATTTCTAACCTATCCAGATCCATGACAGAAATGTAAACTATCTTCATCTAGTAATGCAATAATGTCTAAACTAACTATTTTAACTATTAGAATTACTTACTTGATTGTCGATTCCTTCACTTTAATTGAAATTCTCACCGAATCTATTGATTTTTTCACCAAATTAACCACATCAACAAGCTGAATAATTTTCTCTAAAGGAAAAATTGCCACAACTCACTTTTCTCTCCCTTTCTTCTTCTTTTCTTGTCTCTTTCTCTTCTCTTCACCTCTCCTCTCCTCTAGAATTTCTTCTTCTTCTTCACGTAAAAACCACATAAGGGTGTGTTAGTGGAATTTTTCTACAGCTAACGCAAGTGTACGTGTCGCTAACAAAGTAATAAATAGTAAGTAAAAGTCGATCCCACAAGGATATTCTTAATCAATTTTAATCGCTATAAAATTATATTAAATAAAGATGAATTAATAAGACAAATAACGTGACGAAAAAATAATATAAAATTAGAAATCACTTAGATATGCTAGAGAAATAAATTAAACTAATTTAGGATGATTACGATAATAAAAGCCTTAGTTAGGGTCGATTTCCTCGTTACGTGAATTTTACTATTGATGCTACAGAAAGCTACAACATTTCCTACGGAACAGCGAGAACAAATATTTTTCTAAGGTTCTATCGAATTGCCTAGTTAAATTCAACGTAAGATTTCTTTCGACTTAGAAAGAATGAAACTTGAATTGAATTTCTTTTCAACCCTATTCTCAATGTCAAATAAATTAATGTCAACAACCTTGTAACAATTTAATTTATTTAATCAATCATGCATCTTAAAATTCCTACCTACCTATCGATACAATAGAAATATGTAACATCAAATTTGTCCGTCGATACAATTCAAATTAAATAATAAACATCATGATAGATTATTCCATAAAAAATACGTAAACTTTCATAGATTTAAGTAAAACACATAACGAGTACTATCTCTCCTAACTAAGATTAAAAACTTAGCCTAAAATCATACTGATAAAAATATTCATAAAGAGAAAAATAAAAAGTAGAGAATAAATTGTGGTTTTCGCTCTTTTCTGGAACAATCCCCCTAGAGAGTTCTTCTTCCGGAGATGTTGGACGTCGCCTCCCAAGAGCAAGAGAGAAAAAGTGAGAAAAAGGAGAGAGCCCGAGAGAGAGTTTTTGAAAGATAAAGAGAAGAAATAAAAATCCCCCTTTTTAGTGAGAGAATAATCTTCTCTCTCCTTCCAAAATCCTTTTTAAATTTTTATTCCCTTTTAAATTCTCTCATCAACCAACTTTTTTCTTCTTTCTTTTCGCGCCACATCACTCTTGTTTTGTCGTTTAGGGCCACATCACCATTCTCTTCCTCTTCTCTTTCTTGTTCTTCCATCAATTCAATTTCCTTGATTTTAGGATATTCTTCATCTATCCTTCCTCTCTTTTAGATCGTTCAAATATGCAATTCAATTTTTCTAATTCTGTGGCCAAAGATAAAAAATAATTATTAATGATCAAAATCTGATTTAATTAAAAATATATGCATAAAAATCATTAATATCTTAAATTCTTTCCCTACTTAATAATTTATAGCAATTTTTATAATTTTGACCACATTCTATTTAAATTCATTTAAATCATACGAATTTTATTAATAATAAATAGTATAAAATAACTTTAATTTAAGAGTTATCAAGGTGCCACGTAACCTTTTCAAAAAATGGTTTTAGGGCCAATTCACCAAGTTTATCCTTTCCAAAAGACTAATTTGCCCTTAATTTCTTGATTATTTACCAACTAACCAAACTTAATTAATCCTTAATTATAATTAGTTTTAATTTAATTTTTATAATTAATTAAAAATTAAATATGTAAATCATATTTTTATAAGATTTTATGTTCAGAAGAGGCAATTGATCGGCACCCTCTCGGGTCTGAACATTCAATTTTTCTTCAATTTCACGATCGATCCCTCACCCTGGGTGATCAATCACCCCTGTTTATATATATTTGATTTTTATTTATTTTTAACCATAAATGTAATTAAAAATTCAAACCAATACAGTAATAAATGTTCGAACCATTATAGAAGATCAGTTGAACATTATGTTCATATCTACTTCCATAGAGTAATGTATATGAAAATGTACTCCTATTTTATGCAACATGTTGTTGGGTAGAATATGTAACCTCAAATAGATGCATAGTTGGATGACATTATGCCGCCATCAATAAAATGTCATGTGGGGATGCAAAAAAGAAAGAGTAAGAAATATTAATGAGCCTTAAAATCCAATAATAAGTAAGAAAAATATTGTTATAACATGTAACAAGTGTCAGCAAGTGGATCACAACACCCGAACTTGTCAAGGAATTGGATCTGCAGCTGCTTAATCTAGTGGCATAAAAAGAGGAATAGACAAAAAAGAGAGTTCACATGACACATTTATGAGTTTTACTGGACACAAGTTAATATATGTTTATGTTTATGAATTTATAACTAATTTAAATATTATTAGATGTTTTAACATTATGTTCATTTTTACTGCGTAGGAGTTTTTTTTGTGATCAATGTAGGTCGTTGTTGATGTAATGCATAATTTTGTAATACACTTACTTGTTTGGTGGAGATTATTTAAGGTTTTAGTTGTACCAAAATATAGCTTAGTATTTTGCCCCTCATCCCACAATTTGAGGTTCAAATTTGACTTTTCCTATTTTTTAATTTTAATTTTAAAAACTACAAAAAAACTCAAAACAAAATAATAAAAATCAACCAAACTCACCAAAATAAACTAAAATTGAATCAAAATCGAGTTCTAACCTACAAAAATCTAAACTCAAAGTCAAATTAGAACTAAATCGAGTATAATTGAAAAATCATTTGAGATTCAATTTATTAATTTTGATAAAAAAATTAAATTTTAAACTAAATAAACTCTGAAGATCGAATGCATTTTGTTAAAAAAAATTCAAGATTTAAATTTAATAAACTCAAAAATTCATGGTTTTATTTATTCTGTCCTAATTAAAAGTAGCACTCAAGTAAACGTAGTTATTATATACAATTTGATTTTATTAAATATTAAATAATTGTTAAATTTTATGCTAATTGTTCTATGAAAATGGAAGAAATAAGATGAATTAATAATTAGTTGGATTTAAGAGAGAGAGAGAGACTTGCTAACTTAAGATTGTAGATTAAGGAAACGATGCGTCATTACGACATTTGAGCCAACTTTATCTCAGTAGTCAAGCGGAATCCGATTGGAGCCAACTTTATCTCAGTAGTCAGTAGTATGGAATCAGGGGAGGAGGAGACGCGTATGAAACCCCCTTCACCGGCGGAAGAGCCGTCGGATCAGATCCCTGAGGAGGGGTTTGCCAGTAGTCTTCTTTAGGGCGGGGCGCCTGAGGCATTGAGTGGTGATCTTTCATTTCAGACTTTAGGGGCGGCGGCGGCGGCGGCGGCGGCGGCGAAGGTTCTTCGTCGATGCATCCTGACGGTGGGGAAGGTGGATGAAACTGTGATGGAGGAGGAAGTGGAGGTGGGGGAGTGTATTCTTCCATCGGCGGTGGGGAAGCTCTAGGATGGTTCTGAGCTGGTGCTGATGGCGGGGGAAGTAATGGCGGTACGTAGAAGACCGTGGGCGGTGATGGAGTGTGCTGAGCAGGAGTTGGCGGCGGCGGAGGGGTTGGAGATGACTCTGAGGCGGGGGGTGGAGGGTGCGAAGGGCTTACGAAAGGTCTAGGTGAGTGAGCTCCTGTCGGCGCTGGGGTTCTCTGAACTGGACGCTTCTTCCTTGATTGCGAAGGTGGAGAGCCACTGCCGTCACTCCCGCCACTTACTCCGCCGCATGCTTTGAGCTTGGTGCAATCCACCGGGCGAGCAGCATCCGAAGAGCATTCTGTCGACGATCGCTGGTCTGCTTTTCCATCAATACAGTTCTTCCTACCATCTCGTGTCGCCTTCCCAGCATCCAAAGCTGCACAGGACGGAGCCTCTCCTGTGAAATAGTTGAACGAATAGGTGAAATTTTGCAGATTGGGAAGTTCGCATACACTCGCTGGGATCACTCCGGTTAACTTGTTGTGGGCAATGTCCAACTGCTCCAAACTCTTCATGTCACCAACCTCCACTGGAAGGGGTCCTTGCAAATGATTAACGCTCACATCAAAAACCGTCACACTCTTCAGTCCACCGATCTGAGGAGGTAAACAACCGGTGAGATTGTCGTTCAAGAGGATGATCTCATTCAGAGTCTTCCCCATTTTCCCAATGCTCGCTGGAATACATCCTCCTAAATCGTTGTTTGCAAAAACAAGCACCGAAATGGGCGAATTTCCGATATTCTCTGGGATCCCCAACCCGAACCGGTTGTCGTTGAGGAAAATGGCATCGAGATTCTTATCGAATAGTCCAGAAGGAACAGGACCCTCGAACTCGTTGAATCGAATATCAAGATACTTGAGGGAGGGTAGGGAGAGGACAACATGAGGAAACTTCCCTGCGAAGCGGTTGTTGCTTAGGTCGAGCTCGTGGAGGAGCTTCATCTTGCCAAAAGAGACTGGGACAGCGCCGCAGAATCGGTTAGAGTTGAGGTGGAAGAGGGCGAGGTCAGAGAGGAGGCCAAGCTCGGGAGGGAGGTAGCCAGCGATGTCGGCGTGGTTGAGGTCAATGCCAGCCACAACCCTGTGTGATGGGTCGGAGGGGGAGGGGGCGCAGAAGACGCCATTGTAGGAGCAGACATCGGAGCCGTACCAGTTGGAGGTGAAATCCTGAGGGTCGGAGAAAATGGCGGACTTCCAAGCCTGGAGGGCAATGTAGGCCTGTCGAAGCCTCGGGTTTTCAAAACGGAGACTGGGATCGACAGTCAAAGCCGGAGAAAGAAGGAAGGGGTCGTCAGCGACGTCGTCGTCGGAGGCAACAGAGAAGGCTAAGGAAGAAAAGGAGAAGAAAAGGAGAAAGAAGACGAGCAGAGATGCAGGGAGAGGCATTGGATTGGGGGGGTGAGAAGAGAGAGTCAAACTGTCATCACCATATCAAAAAGCTTGATTCAATATTGAAATGAAAGCAATCACAGAGAGTCTGCAGAGAGAATGAATGAAGGAAAGAGCTTGCTTCTGGCTATGGCTATGGCTATGGCTATGGCTATGAGCAGCGAGGGAGAGTTATCGGTACGGGGCTTGAAGGGTGCTCTCTCCGGTCCCCTCTCACTGACTGACCGTCAACTTGGAAAGGACAATGGAGGAGATTATAATAAAAACCTAAAAATGAGTGTTTGCAGAATTATTATAATCACAGCTGGCTGGACTGGATTGGAACCTCCATGACAGCAGATGCAAGAGCTTAGTCAACTTCAAATCCAAGTCCAGCAAATCATGGTCGTTGGATGAACAAGGTAAATTTTCAAAAAAAAAAAAAAAAAAAGCAAAAAATCATAGATTTAGTTGATGGTTAATGTCAACTGTCTATTTACCCTTAATGTTGGAGGCATTGAATTACGTGTGAATTATTAGTCTGACAGTCTTCTTGTTTTCGTTTTTGAAGTTTGGAAGTGAGAGCGAAGGCAGTGCTTTTAGTATGAGTGGGTGGCGAGGCACAGAACGACTGACAGATTGGGTAGGGTTATTTATTTTGCTTTGTAGACAGCCTGCAACCGAACCTCTGCATCTCCACATTTATACTTCTTACTCGAACCAGTTGGAGTCTCTGGAGGATATCATCAAACACCAACCGGCTTAAGCCTGGTCGGGTCTTGAACCAGACTTGGCTCCATTTTGGCCTACACTTGAATCTAATTCTTCCCATCTAGACCTAACATGGGTGTTTAACATCGAGGTAGCATGCATCTACAAATTATTTACTATGAAATGGACAAAATATTGATCATACATTAAAACGGGATTATGGGACATTGACCAAGTTTGTGGAAGAAGACTTGCAAAAAAAACTACACAGATTTTGGGTCCATACCTCCCCTCATCCAACTCACAAAAATATTAATTGGTGTCTCAACTTCAAACATTTAATCCTCGTCATAGTTCCAAATAATGATACATACTTGCATATTTCGACTTTTAACACTAGAAATGAGCTTCAAATGGAACCACTTGTGTAACTCCTTTTTTTTAGTGTACCTCTTGATGGTGTTCTGGTACATCTGGCGAATGATCGCCAAGATTATTAAAATTACTATCATAATCCACAACCCAACCTCCAGCATGCCACTTCTGCGTATCACCATTGTTTAAAAGATGATTACAGAGGAGGCATTCTACTCTTGGCATCTTAATTCCTCCGAAGTGTATATTATGACCTGCTAATCACACCACAGAATCTGGTGGTGCCTCTTCAGGAATCTGGAAGTGAAAAAAAGAAGACACAACAAAACAAAAGTGCATGACAAAACAAATTGACTCCAATTAACCTATTCTGATGCCCGTATGTATATAAAATTTATAAAGCATGTTTAAGATCATCTTTCTTACCTCCCCAGGACTGAATTTGGTCTTTAACCAAATATTCTGACTCTTGATTCCCGTTTGTGGGTTACTTCTGTATAGTTGATAAATAAAGTCAAGTAAGAAAACGAGCATCAAACATGCAGCTAATCTCACAATTTCTAATTCACTAAACAAACTCAAAGAAACCATGACGAAGATCAATGACCGAAATTATTTTTTTCCAGATTCTGTTGCATTTTACAAATCCCAGACAAGATTACGTAATACATCAATGCAGTTGCCAATTAAAGCCAGAATTGAACTATCCAAAAGGAGTAATTTGTCTTTAAAACTCGTCTGATACTTTGATTAAAAATGGAGTTGGAAATTAAGATCCCTTCTTGGCTGGAACTAAAATTCTTTTAAAAAATAAACCATAATTGTAGAGGTTCTCAACTTAAAAAAAAAAAAAAAGAACATATACTTACGCTGGCTGAAAATCTGAATTTGATGATCCTCCTGTGCTCGAGTTTAGAATATTAGAAAGCACGAGGGACTCATTATTCGTTAATGTTAGATTTTGCCCTGAATTGCTTTCTGCGGTGGTAGGGACACTGTTGCTGAAGTTGGTTTGATTCGACAGAAAGGACTTTCCAAATGCAAAGGTGGGTTGTTGACCAACAAATGAACCTTCAATAAGACATAGTAAGAACAAACAAAAAAAAAACTGCATATTACTTTCGGAATCATTTTGAACTACCTGCATTTCCGGATGATAAGTTGGTCATCCCAAAAGGACCCGAAGTTTGAGAACTTGCTAGAAAATTTGATTGCCCAAATGGATTATTTGGTACAGGAGAGGGGCTGAGAAATGATTATCAAGAAATATAGGATTTCATCATTTCTAGCTAAACGACAGAACAATCTCATAAAGATTTAACCACAAATTTACCTTATTTGTTGCCCAATATTCAGAGACGTACCAAGTTGTCCAAAACTTGACACTGAAGGAGGGCCAACATTTTGTGCAGTCTGTATAAAAGGGCTGGTCTGAGGTTGTACAACGTTTCTGAAAGAAGTGTCTAGCGGAATCACATATGGTTCTTTAAGGAGTTTCTCAAATTCAATTAACTTTGAATTCAGCAAATTCCTCTCTCTTTCAACCTGCACCAAACTGCATTCAATCAAATCCTATGGACATAACGACAATGCATCTTTTTGCTACTTCGAGAATCTAAAACTAAGTTTATCACATGGTTTTGACTCAGAATATTGTACTCGGAATGGCAAAGATTCAGACAAGATGTAGATGAATTGTGTCAGCACAACAAATTTAGCTTAACTGTGGTATACACTAACCAAGAATTCAAAGCACGAGTCACATTCTACATTTTTTTATCACATTTTTTTTATCAGCTAAGAAAGCACATGATGTGCAGTACTCATTCTCTAAGAGTTTCCTACACCGACAAATTCACAGCACAACATAAGAACAATAATGCAGCCACAAGTCTGGAAATACCTAGACTCGGATAAAACAATCCACTAGATAAAAATAAACACCAAATGGTTCTTAACAAAATATTCGATAATCTCTCTTCGCCCTTACCACTCTTATATATAAATTTTCTTTTCCCACCTCTAACCACCTAGGACTCTCCTCTATCTATTTGTCAGTAAATAATTACAAAAATAACCATTGCCCACCAAATGGACTCACCACTAACAGATATTAATTTATCAAAACATCCATTCAATGATAAAATTACTCATCAATACTCCCCCTTCAAGATCGACCTTGTCCTCAAGGTCGTGAGTACTGAGTAGTCCAACTTCTTCATAGATAATGCAAAATAATTTTCAGTCAATCCTACCAGATGATTCGACTTCAAATCATTTGAGGATATAAGTTTGCTTCAATAGTCTGATTTGCCTCATTCAGAGCCCGAACCACGTTATTCTTCATTATTTCTGGGCTACCCATGTCAAAAGAGTCATTCTCCACTGATTTTCCAGCCCAGCCCAGTTAAAAACAGTCAGCTTCCTTATCCAATCTTCCTGCCCATGTTCACCCAGTCTTGTTCTGGGCTCCTCCAATAACCAACTCCTACAACTCCAAGCCCTTACCCCCAACATCTCATGGACAATCACCCATCTATTAACCCAGCCGGTGCAAAAAGGATCCTCTCCTTCTCCCTATCTCTATTCCAAGTCCAGATCTCTTGTCAAAAATATCTTGGATATTTAGGCATGAAGTTGGCCCACCAAAAACCACTATGTCCCACTTCTTCGTGCCGCAGTATCCACCCTGACGAGTGAAGAACTTTTGAACCGCCCGCCGCCGCCGCCGCCGCCGCCGCCGCCGGAAAACGCCGTAGAGTAATCGGGATTCACTTGACAATGCTGTCTCCTCCACTTGTCGGCTGTTCAGTCGCCGAAGATGGCTCGGCAGAGCTGTCTCCTCCCCTTGGCAGCACTTCTCCAGCGAACCCCAGCTGGAAGGCCTTACCCAATTCGGCTTCCAGTGAATCGCAATAGGGCAGCGAAAGTTCTTGATCGGCAATGGTGAATCTTGTTTTGATTCACGCCGGTGGCTAGCCTTCTTTGACTGGCGAAGAATCTGCTCATCAGACCCCCTCTCTCGCTCTTGTTCACGGTCATGTTGCGTGTCTTTCACCCACACCTCCCGTGTCTAAACAGATTGGCTGAACCCACTCTATCTCTTCCCTCTTGTTGCCCATTTTCTCTAATGAAACCTTCTGATGGCCATCGTCCTTGCCGTTACTTCCTTCCGATGATAAACACTTCAGCACATAGGAGTTCTCTGCAATACCGTGATTCCCCTCCACCTCTGACTCACCCAGCCTTGTTTCCTCTGGATGGGTAAAATAAGGCAGTGGCTCTACTGGGCGATGTTGAGCTTGTTCCACGCTCCTTCGTTGTTATGTCTCCCTTCGAAACAAAATAACCTTCGTCACTAGTTTTGGTAACTGGGTAAGCTTCTCCTCTATTAGGGATAACACTGATTGTTGGCAAGAGAGATGACCAGCTATCGTCTCCATGTTAGCTCGCAACCGTTAGACGACTTCTTCCTTCCTTTCTGGCCAAGATTTAGCTATCATTGATGCACAGTAATCCTCATTTACTAAGAGTTTTCTGCAGGTTCACAGCACAACACAAGAACAATTGCAGCCACAAGTATGGAAATACCTTGATTGATAAAACTATCATTGGATAGAAATGAACGCCAAATGTTTTCTTTAACAAAATTTTCGAGGATCTCTCTTGGCCTTCACCCCTCCTATATATAAATTCTCTCTTCCCTCCTCTAGCCACCTAGAACTCCCCACTATCAATTTTCAGTAAATCATTACAAAAATAACCATGGGACTCACCACTAACAGATACTAATTTACCAAAACAACCCTTCAATGATAAAATTACTCATCCGCAAATCAAAGTTCCAGGTGGGGAAAGACATACAAAACTAAAAAAACTCACCTTGCAAACAAACAAAATCTTATGCGCAAGACTGACCAGTGGTTTAAGGTTTCCTTTTTACAAACTCAAATGAGAAGGATGATAATACTAAACTCCACTAGTCTATAGGGTAAATAGAGCATAAAATCATCACTAGGAAACCTCCTCCCAAACCAAACATTGCCCCTTCCATAAATGTAACATAAACATCTTTGATCCTCGCAATAATGCCTCTCCAAAAGAAATTTCTATGGAAAATTTCTGAATAAAAGCAATTTCTTACCGAGAGCTTCTTCCTCCAGCAGGAAAAATTCACAAGTCATTCACAGTTTTGGGCAGAACCAGGAGTAATTAGTAAGAAAACTGTAAGTTCTTGGTAATTTACAAGAAACCAACCCCGGTTCAGCAGAAAAATAAGGAAATACAAAAGTAGTAGCGGACTTTGATGAGGTCTTCAAGGCTCTCCTGGCTCTCCCCCTTTTTCTCTCTCAATGACACGTAGGAATTAACATAAGCACACTGAAATAAGAGGAAACAAAACCCCACGGTCTGTTCCAGTAAATGCGAAGTCTCTACCTCTTTTATTTTAGTTAGCATGAAAATTAAAAAGTGATAAGTGCAGCATCCAGGAAAGCAATATGCAACTTTTCAGATTTAATGATTACAAAAATTATGAACATAGCCTACATGGAAATGCAATTCAAATGGCCAAGTTTCATTGTATGTTCTTACTATTGACTGCAAGGTCAGCCCTCGCTTAGCTTCATCATAAGCGGCCACGCGCAATTCTTCGTAGCTAACATCACCAACTATGTCACAAGGGGAGCTATAGCCAAAAGAACCAAAAGATGAGGCCAAAATTGGATTCCAAGTCATGATAAAATATAAGTATGACACAGTAAACATGATCAGAAGGATAACAAATGTCAGTTGAGGAGAATTTCTGTTATAACGTATGAAGTACATAGATGATACAATTAGTTTGCTTTGTAACTTACTGAGAAACAATGGAACAAATCTTCTTAAAAGTCAGGTATAGGCAGGGACTTGGGAGACTTCCTAAAATATTTGACAAACCAAGGGGTCTTTGTTGAACATCATAATTGGTGCTAATGAACTGCAGTGCATTAGCACAAAGAGGGGATTTTGGATATTTTAAACGTAATGATTAGATTGAAACTTTAATCTTTTACTGTATAGGTTATTTCATTGCTATGATTCATGCTTCACGGGATAAAAGAACTTCCCCATAACATCTTTCATTGCCATGATTCATGCTTCATGGGATAAAAGAACTTCCCCATAACAAATTATGCTCAAACTTTTAAATGGTAACGGGCTTACATTCAAATGAAATAGTAGTTCATGGATTTACATATGAAAATTAAAGTTTTGTCCTCATCTTTGTATTTGCTCATTATCAATGAAAATATTTTGGTTTCCATGAAAAAAATAAAATTACAAACAAATTCGTTCATGTGTTAGGACAAAAAAAAACACATGAAAGCTCTTGAAAAAAAAAAGAGAAAAAACTGTGTTAAGTAATTTAACTTCATTGGGTAGTTTTGTACAATACTAAAACAAAATAATTTTTTCTTCTTCCTTGTCTTTTTCATGGTTGATTACGCAGTAGATGCTTCCAACAAAACCCTCAAAATGACGGATGCTTTTTAAGGATTTGAACATTTACCAATAATTTCTATCATTACTTCTTTCGAAAATTTGTGCTTGACTCCAAGAAAATAAAAAAATAAAAGTCTACACAAATTCATTAGGTGATAGCCATTTCAAGTAAATTGAGTTCATGATCTGGAATAGTTAAGAGTTCTAAATTCCAAATTTAAATTCCTAAATCAATTCAGAAATCAAAATACTTAATTTAAGATTTGAATTTAAAATCCCTAAAATATCAAATTTATGTGAATGTAGTCTGAAAATAGTCTTAAAACAATAAACCATGGACATTTCTGGAAATCCAATTGGGGATTGAATTTTCTAGCTTTACAATTCAAGCTGAACTCGGATTTTGGAGAAACAACCATTAATAAACCTGGTTTGAAAATTGTACAGAAACAGAGAAAGATCGGATACAACAGCTCGAAAAATTTGACATGAACTCGGATTTCTCATAGGAATGGGGGGCGAACCTCTCCTATAAATAGAAGCGTTCGGTGGAGGAGGAAACTCACACCACAACTATTTTCCTCTCGAGTTTAGAGAAACTCTTACTTCTCCAGTCACGGCAACGAAACTTCGAGTTTCTCAGCGAAATCTCTCCAGTGCGCCGAACGAACCACCCATTGGCGTAAGTTTTTCCGATTTGTGTCTCGCACTGTTTTCCTCTGTCGCGCTCTTTCTCTTGGTAAAAATCACGAAGAAGAAGAAAAAGAAGAATGAAGAGATTGAGTTTTCTTTTAAACCCGAACTTGTCCAGCAAATCAGAACCAAATTGGTTCACTTAAGTGCAACCGAACCGAATTGGCCCAGCCAAACCAGTTTCGATTCAACTGAACTGGACCTAATCCAAATTTTGATTGAATCAATCCAAAATTAAACCGGTAAGAATTTTCTATCTAAATTCTTTTAAATTTGGAATTAATCAAGTAGGATTTTAATATCGACATTTGATTTACACAGGAAAAATCCTGAAAGTCATATGAATCAATTCAATTCGAATTGACCCAACCTAAGAGCACAAGTAAAGAATTTCCGCTCGAATTCTTCTGAAATTGAATTTACTTAAATAAGAATCTAACACCAAGATTTTGTTTAAACAGAATATTATTGGAATATTAGAAAATTCCGATAACCCTAAATGCTCGGAATCCAAGTAAGTCAAAATATCATTTTCAATGTTTTGACTATGGCCCTACATCATAAAAGTCTATATTATTTTCTTATAACTGATTTTTTACACATTATTGATATTTGACCACATATTTATATATTGATTTAAAATAGTATAAAGATAAAATTGATAGCAAAAGCTTAAACGACAATAAGATGGTGAGCTTGAACATATGATAACGATGGTACTGACGTGATAGCGAAACCCTGAACGACAATGAGATTGTGAGTTTGATCGAAAGTAAGATAACAAAAATGTGAACGACAATGAAATGACTAAGTCTAAGGTTGGGAAATGAGTACCAACCAGTCTGTAATCATGATTCGGTAAAAGTAAATGTTAAATTTTGACACTTGCAAGTATTATCACTCACTGAGTTTTCTCATAGTTTATATTTTGTGATGTATGTGGATTTTTGTCTACGAAAAATGCATGTGATCGAGAACCCCCCAGAGGCAAGCGAGCATACAATAAAAAAAGAATGTTTTTGGAAATGAATTGAATTAATATGTTTTTCGAAGGTATTTCAAGTTTTATTTAAGTTAAAATTTTGAATAAATTATGTTGAATTTTATTAAATAAAGTTTTATGAATTGTTTTAAATTCTGCATTTATTTCAAGTTTCCTACAAAGTTATTTAATGATGAAAATTTTGATAAAGTTTTCGTGTATTTAAGGTTTCAGTTATTATTTAAAAAGATTTTCAATATTTTGAAATTAAAGTTTTGAACGCTTGAATCAATTTATAAAATTTTAAGAATTTTCAAATTATAGTTTCAAATTGGACAAATCAAATTGGAGATTTTAAAATTGGGCCGTTACAGGATCAAAGGCTTCACTTAGAATAATTTCAAACGAAAAATTCATGATCATATGAAATATTTAATCAGAACAAACTAAATTATTTTGGAATGTACAAAGAATGATACTTTGATAAGAAAATTCTCAAACACAGGTCTACAAAACTTACTTTTTATTATGACCATAGCATGTAAGCTTCCACAATGGTCTCTCGTTCTGAAAATCTTCGGCAATTTGGCGCTTGCAATTTTCTGCATCGGTGCACCTTCAATAAATTTTCATTTCATTAATGGATTTTGTTGGCAAACAGCAAAAGAAACAACATTACCTCGAGATCAAAAGGGGGATTTTGTACCTGTGATTTTGCTGTCCTTGGGGCTGATTATCAGATTGTCGCAACGGAGCATTAACATTAGATGTGGGGGAGAAACGACTCCATTTATTTTCAAATGGCTGATACATTTGTAATAAAATTTGATTATTACATTTCACAAAATAAGACAAAGTACGAAACTATAGGAGAACTTGTCATATACATCCATGAAAATCCTGAGTTACAAAAGTTTTGTTACAAGACCCAGAAATTATAAAATTTGTATAAATTGGAAACAATATATTAAAAAATAAAGTGGTGGACAGTCGGCAATTCCCTATAAAGGAGACCCAGCAAATTCTTTCACTTAGAAAGGACTAAAAAGACTGGTCTTTTGAGAAGTGCTAGAAGACATGCTCATTCCGGCCTAGCTACTACGAACTTAACTTTATGCCACGAGCCAAAAGTATCATAATCTTAAACATTCTATCATACAGAATCATAGATCTATGCCCACAACCAAACGATACAAAATGTGGGTAGAACAAAAAACCTTGACAAAATGATCCATTTCTCAGTTATCTCACTAACCTTAAAATAGAATTAAAAAAGAATGCTGAGATAGAATCTGTATTTCCTTAAGAAGCATACACTAAGAGGGGAGAAAGGATATCTAGCCATTCTTCCACTAAATCCAAGATATAAACCTTAAGACAGAACAAACCTTATATTGTTTATCTTTAGATCCAAAGTCACCAACCCCTTTCAACTGATTATTATTTTGAACTCCAAAGCCAAAAGGATTGGGCTTTTGTTGTTGTTGTGAAGTAGTTTGTGCTCCAAATCCAACATGATTTGATTTTTGCTGTGGTTGAGTCGCGTGAAGAAATTTACACCGCGCACCATACTGACAACTGAGTGATAGAGGGGCAGTTAAGGACTCAAAAAAATAAGCACCATAAAGCCACATATTGTAACCATTTTTTATAAGGACGGTAAAATCATTTGAAGGAGCAAAATAGTCAGAAAAAATAGAATCATTTGTTAATTTTTCATCTTTTTTATTTATGTGTCACCACATTCTCTTGTAGTAATAAATAGCCACTCTAATTTAACACACAGCCCCCTTTCAATATCCAGAACTACCATTCAATATATTTTCACAAATCATTGGCAACCGGGGAATCAATTAAGTCAAACTCATTTGAAATTTTTATAAATTAGATAACAATTTGTGATGTGTTACCCAATGTTATAGTGATTTAAATGAGGTAGCTTAAGAAAACTTACTACAACAATTTCTTCCCTAAATTCTTTTAAGAACTACAAGACGAAATAAAAAATAAGAAAAAAAATGTTTGATTATCTCGTAATGCATATAGCACGATTATTTCAGTTCTCTTCACAAAAAGCCAGCACATTTTCAGACAGCTACATTCTTCCTGATATTTCACCAACAGGAAATGTAGATGTTAATTAGTTTATCCTCTTCTTAAAAATAGAATTTCAAACTTCACTAAAACAGACCTAACTCGAATTAGAGAACATGATTGGAAAATAAACATCCACAGTATAAGCACTAATGCGCGTATGCAAAAAAAAAAAAAAAAAAAGACAAATCTCCGAATGAAAAAAAAAAAGAAAACCTAACATTGATGAAAAGCGAGAAAGAAAAGCCGGAACTCCTAATCCAAATCCTCATTTAAATAGAACATCAGCAACGAAAGTAAGAGAATAATTTTTGCGATAAGATCAATCCGAAATCCAAAATGCGAATTAGAGAATAAAAAGGGAGAAAAGAAAGAGGATACCTGCCGCGCTGAAAATTTCTACAGAGCACTTTCTTCGTATTCATATCCTCCAACAGAGTGCTCTCCGATACATCCGAACTTGACTCCGGTCAACGCCGAATAATTGGACGGCCGGCCTCTTGCAGAATCGTAGAAGGGGTGTTTCGGGAAATTTCAGAACTTTTTTTTTCATAAATTGTGAACATTAGAAGTAATTTTTATTTTTTCTTTTATTTTAAATAATGACCAATTTAAACTCTAAATTATTAAATGTTTTGAACAAAATTCTATATAGCAATCCTAACCATTTAAATCTTAAATTATTTAAAATATAACAAATCAAATCTGGCATACCAATTACTCTCTGTTCATTGTTTCTAGTCACTCGAACGGAAGTCCGTTCTAAAGAGAACGAACGTCCAATCTCTATAAATTAATTTTATCCCGTTATATAAATTAATTTTAAAAAAATAATAAACGATATTAGAATTATTTAAAATTTTATCACATATTCAGCACATCATAGGTAGATAATCTGTAAATTTTTGTGATTTTCTAATTATTGTACAATTTATTGTAATTTTAGTGAATTATTTTATAAAACAGAAGTAAAACAATTATAATAAATCATACAAATATTAGAAAATGACAAAAATTTTTAAATTATCTTTTCATGATGTGATGAATATATGGTAAACTTTTTAAATAATTCTAATATATTTTGATATTTTTTTAAATTAATTTATAAAACAGAGGTAAAATTACCACATAATATTCAATTTACTTGAAATTTTTATCACATGTTCATCACATCATGGGAAGATAATTGAAAATTTTTTGTGATTTTCTAATATTTGTAATATTTATTATAATTATTTTATAAAATAATTAACTAAAATATAATAAATCATACAACTGTTAGAAAATCACGAAAATTTTCAGATTATCTTTTTATAATGTGGTAAACATGTGGTAAAAATTTCAAATAAATTGAATATCTTGATATTTTTTGTAAAATTAATTTGTTATTTAGCATGAGAGGATGACCTGTCCAATTGAATTGGTCATCCTCTCACATGTCCGCGGCAAAAAATCGAGAGGACGGTCAGACTTGGCGTACTTCTAGGTTTAAATTGTCTATTTACGATATTTTGAGGTTTTTGTTGATGAATAATAAATTTTCAAAAATTTTTTTAAAAAAATTCATAATTTAAGGTTTAAAAAAATATTTTTGTTTAAAAAAATCTCATAGTTTAAGATTTAAATTGGTAATTATCATTTATTTTATTTCTTCCATCATCGCATAATCTTGTTATTTCACATAGATTTATACTAATTTCACCTTACATATAATAAATACTAGCTGCTGAAACTGCCGATCTACTAACTCTGTCAATCGTCGAATCGTCATCGAATCACTTTTGCTCTTCGGTTTGGTTGTCTCTCTTGACACTCTCGGACGTCCTGGTCGCCTAGATATATTGACTATTTTTCCTGAACAATGCTTAATTACCTTCATAAGTGTCTACTAAATAACATTAAGTTAAACACTTACAATTGTCGAAGCACGTTGTGCGGGGATAGGCGCTATTAAGTAATCGTTTGAACGTTTTGACCAAATGGCTCTGATACTAACACTGTAACGAAAATCCTCCAAGATTTCTGGTTCGCTACCAACTACTACTCATCACCATCCTTCACATCCTCTTCTACAATTTTTTACAAATTTGAAAAAGACAATTTTTTTTTACTCAAAATGACTCTCTTTTTTTTAAACGATTAAAAATATTACAGCGGAAGACTTTTAATAAAAATTCGGTTTAAATAAATTAAGTTTTTTGAAACTCAAAAAAAATTCATTTACGGTCGACCCCGGAAATCTCCGGTCGACACCTCATTCGTTTTTGCCGGCACAGGTCGACCTCGACACCTGCTTCCCACTTCTCGGACCGGTCGACACTTCAGTTTGGCGGTCGACACTTAAGTACTCTCTGTCTGCGTCGGTCGATCCTCATGGTCGACATTCCTGCTTACTTTACATTACCGGTCGATACTTGCACGCACCAGTCGACACTCCATTGCTTTCTAGCTGAGTAACTCGACCTTTGCGGTCGACACTTACGGGATTTGGTCGATCATGATACTTACGGGTCGACACCCCGCACTCGTTTTTACACAGAGCGGTCGACACCTATAGCCATAGGTCGATACCTTGATGTTCTCTGCCCACACAGGTCGACCCGTGCGGTTGACACCTGCCTGGTCTTGTCGACCACTAAGCCTATCGGTCGACACTTACTCCCCAGAAACTTTAACAGAATTCAAGCAAAACAAACACGGTTTTGACTAAACGTTTAAAAACCATGAATCCACTTCTCGACTCAATTTACAACCTGCTATATACACCAAAATATTCAAACCAAATTCAGATCTCTCTTTTACATCAGAATAATTAAGTACGACTCAAAATATTTCACCACTCATACTTACACCCGCCATAGTCAAAACGCCTAAGCAGCTGGCCCAATCGTCCAACGAGCGTCCTCCTCCAACTGCCTTCTAATCTTAGGCATGTTCGGGATACTCACTAACTGCTGCGTCGTCACCTATATCACAGAACTCAACTATTAGCCTAATGTCAAGTAAGTAATGCATATAAACTTAAACACTGAAAAACATTCACATCCTAACATATGCAGTTTCTACAGTTTCGTCTCTACTTTCGTTTTCGTATTTTTCTTACATCTTCTTTATCTTCTTACTACTGGGTTCTTCTTTACGTGCTAGATCAAGGTGACACACCTCACGGTCCACCTCTCAGGGCAAGGTCAACCTCAATCTAGTAAAGTGACACACCTCACAGTCCACCTCTCGGGACAAGGTCACCATATAAAGTAAAGGAAGAGTGATACACCTCGCGATCCACCTCTCGAGACAAGACCACTTAACTCCACCTTTATTATCTTCTTACGTATCTTCTCATTTCATTCGTTTCATGTCATCCTACTGTTTCACTTCGTAAAAACATGAAAATTCATTTTGATTTCGTCTCGTAAATTTAAACTATGATGCACAATCAATAAATCATAACATAAAATAAATGTGCAATGCATCCTACTGTACTGTGATGTAGGCCCGAGGGCAAAACTTTTACTACATTACTTACCTGACGTCTTTAGCAGTCACGCTCCATACACAGCTTGATAACTGGTAAACCTATAAAATCACACATTCATCAATCATACTCGTCTTCCCATTTGTAAGTCTTTTTACACGAAAACCATAAACCTTTCCTAAACCACCACTTCTAGCTAAACTCGAGATTCTACTCAATTTTCGACCAAATTCAAAAATGCATAACTTACTCAATACTCGTCCGA
Organism: Begonia peltatifolia; assembly: GCA_022433055.1. Taxonomy (NCBI): domain Eukaryota; kingdom Viridiplantae; phylum Streptophyta; class Magnoliopsida; order Cucurbitales; family Begoniaceae; genus Begonia; species Begonia peltatifolia. Next base: position 6,436,377 of record CM039517.1, on the reverse strand, counting down.
TTTAGACGATTCAAAATGTCATGGACTCCTCAGGACGTCTAGTTTTTAACGGTCTTATCAATTTCCTAATCCCACACCTACAGCTTGGCCGAACGGAACCCGTTCCGTAACCCGAGTCGTTCGGTTATCTACACACTCAATCTTCTTCATAAAAACTCATAATCTACTCATATTCCTAGCTTAAATATCAACACTCGAATACAAATCGACTATAACCTCTAAATTTAGTATCTCCCTTCTAGGGCTCACCCAAAACTCTCTCTAACTATGCTTTTACCGTTCAAAACGACTAAAGGACTAGCTATCTACTGAAAACTAACCAAAACTTACCGTTGATTGGAAGAAACGAAGGAAAGCGAAGGTGGGGTCGCTGCTATATTCCCGCGGGAGGGGAGAAGAACTCGGTAGAGGGGTGGAGATTCTTGCACTGAGGAAAACACAGAAGAGGAACTAGTTTCCTCTTCTCTGTTATATTTTATTTTATATAATAATAATAATTAATTATTAATTCAACTTCAAATTTAACTCTTTTGATAAATCTACTATACGGTCAGTGTTCGGATAAAATCTTAAAATTTCTCCTTTACCATTATTCCTGAAATAATCCTTTACCTAACGTTACAAACTTTCGACCCTCGATTCAGACTCGAACCCCGCCGTTAACCGATATGAAATTTCAAAAAATTGAATTAACTGAAATTTTTCGAGTATTACACCATTGTAAAATGTTGTGGGAATCGTACAATTTTTATAATTATTTGTTTCTCTCAATTATATAAGTTATTTTCACAATTACACAAGATCAAAAAAAATCTTATATTAATGGCTAGAAAATGTTCTTGGTACTCAAAGCAACAACCTGAGAAGATGACAGTTATTTGCAAACGACAAAGGGATTGTACAAATTGAAAAAAAAAAGTAAAACAGAACATGATGATAATTGTCCTCTATTTCACAATTCTTTTGTCAAGGATCATATTACGTATCAAAGAACCTTTAATGTTGCACATTTCATGTATTCAGGAATCTAAAGTATTTGTTCTAGTTTAACATCTAAATAGAGCACAATAGTTATAACGTCTTTCAGTGCTCCGAGTTCAAATTGTCAACTTTGAGATAGAGCCTATATGAATCTGTTACTGGAATTAACTCAAAACGCATTGTATTAGGTATAAAAGAGAACTTTACTAATAAACCATGCATTTTTCACTATTCCAAACAATGTGAGATTGTACTTCACTAGTATGACCTCAATTTCTTCATATAGCATGTTGTCACAATAATCTTCAATGCGTAAGGTATCCTCTCAACTAAAATTTTCATCTTATATGTTATTATTTTTGCTATATGTATTAGAAAAATTAATTAGACTATGTTTATATATATTATTATTAAAAAATTATTGTATTATTATAAAAATTATAATGTGTAATAATAATTGTATTAAACACATACATATATTTGATATTTCTACAATTTTATTTTGATTTATATTTATGTAGTGTTAAAAAATTCTCTTTTTCTAATTATTATTTGTAATCATCTTATTATGAATATGATAATGACCATTTTCAAAATCTGTGGACATTGACATCTTTATATCTATGTTCATGTGTATTGAATATATTTTCTTCATACACATACGTGTTATATATTCTTATAAGTTTATCTTAATTTGTATTTGTCTTGTAAAATTCTCTTCAACTTATTTTACTATCAAAACTCTCCCAAAATTTTCAATATATAATCGTCTCATATCTTCTCTTAGGCCATCATCATCCTCAGATTGCCTTTATTGTAAAGCAAAAAAATTATATCACAAGTCAACTATCTTCTTTTGCTCGTTGGGATAGATAGAGTTAGCGGCTAATAATATTCGTCGTATATTACATGCTCTTTACGCTGCAAGATTTGAAGCAAGTATACATTTTTGCACTTTTGTCGAAACATATAATAATATTTTTGCTTTTATTTCTTTTGGTGTAAAAGAAGATATACCTTCTGTGTTCAAGGACAATAATATAACTTTAGAAATCATGTATTCTCGTCCATTAAATAACCATCATATATGCAACTATATTTTCACGATATCAACTTGTAACTTGACAACCAGTTGCAATTGACTGATAGATTGTGTGAAAATACCACTAGAAAATTAATTAAAATTATGTCTTAGAGTCCATATATAGTGTTTTTTCACAGCCTAAGAATATAACACATGTTAGTAATCATGTTATATCAATTAGATCTGATATTGGCTTGGATCAACGCACTTACATTGTTCGACTATAATCAATGGTTAATACATTATAATCTTCATTTATTAGTGACATCTGATTGTCATATAAATGTGAATATATTTAACTATTAAAATAGTCAAGTACGTATATAAGTGTATTACAAAGGGCATGATTTAGTGCCCTTAAATGTTGAGAGTCAAGATATATCACATATGATTGATAAAATGCACCAATATCAAACTACTGATATCACCCCGAGAGGTTACGTGACAAATTTATTCATTTTCTTTAAATAACATATTTCCATCAGTACAAATACATCAACTTCTTTTGCCTCATCAACAACTTATTACATTTGAATAATCAAGTTCCTTGCGATCCAACATATTTAATAAAGTTTTTTCGAAGACTATGTTTACAGAATATTTCCATCTTAATGCATCTTATCCCTATGCCCACATTCTTCTCTATAAAGATTTTCCTCAACATTATATTTGGAATGAACATGATACACTTTGCAAAACATGATACTCTTTGCCACTATTCTTCGTTATTGTCAACCAAACAATCTCAAATTATTATTTGTCAATAAATTCTTTCAGATGATTATAGTATAACATCTCTTGCTCTTCTAACTATTCAGAAATATATTTTTAACATATTCACTCTGTGCTATAAAGCATGGGCAGATCAATTAATAATTATAAGTTTATTCCGTATGCTGTTATAAGTGAATTTTTTGTTGATTTAACTCGATAAATAAATGAGAAGTTGAACATTATTGTTGATCATGAAGACATTTTTTTATTTCAAAGTTAAATGAAAATCAAAAGTATGCTTACAATATAATAATGAAAAAAGTAATAACTAGCTCTCCTGGTGCTTTTTCATAGATGGATTTGGTGGAAATGGAAAAATATTTTTATATAGTGTTCTTCTAGCTTATATTTGAAGCAAAGGTTTTATTGCACTGGCAACTACATCATCTGGCGTTCCAGCCTCTATATCACTAGGAAGTCGCATTGCACATTCACGCTTCAAATTCCACTTCAAGCGGATAAAATCATTTCTCATTCAATAATCAAGCAATCATCTCTTGTAAGACTTCTTCAATCCTCAAAACTTATTATTTAGGATGAAACATCTATGTGTAGAAAATAATCTATGGAAGCATTTGATAGTATGGTACAAGACCTACACCAAAATAAATCACCATTTGGTAGAAAAGTAGTTGTTTTAGGATGTGATTTTCATCAGATTCTTCCAGTGGTCTCCCAAGGCACTAGAAATGCAATTATCGATGTATCTCTTGTGAAGTCTTTTCACTTGCGGCCTTTTTTGACCGAAATTAAACTTGTAACAAATATGCAAGTCTCATGTGATTTATCATTCCTTGAATTCTTATCGCAAGTTAGAAGTGAAGTGATAGCAAAGAAACAAATGCTAACAATTACATAGCATTGTCATCACACATTACAATTCCATACCTTGATATTAAATTCCTTACTCACTTATTGAATCTTGTATTTTCAAATATTAAAATATATGATTGTAGAATACAATTTATTATAAACATAGTAGTTTTGACTCGAACTAATGAATATGTAGACATGGTTAATAATAACTTAATTGAGCCATTTGAAGATGATGCAGTTCATTATTATAATTTCGATGAAATTATAGATTTAGAAAATTTCCCTATTATGTTGCTTTAACATTAATCCAATTGATGGTCTTTGTAATGAAACGTACAAGTTTTTTATTACAATGTTATAAATGTTGAAATTTGCATGGGTGATTATAAAGAAGTCTGTTGTTATTCGTGTCTGGAAACTAAGTCAAAAACAGAAAAATAAACTAAAACAGAACACAACAAGATTTATCGTGGTTCACCAAATTTAACTATATCCACGTTGAGCTCCACAGGAAAAGTCTTTTCACTATGAGATAACAATTACACCATCGCTCACTTATCCCTTTGAAGAACAATCAAAGATCAAAATACAAAACAAGAAACCTAACCAATCTGTTGAACTCAATTCCCGAGCTCGAACCCTAGAGAAAACTCCTTCTCTAGCAATCAAGACGATCACCGATTGAACCAAGATTCCTTCAGATCTTCGACACTAACTACGAATTTAAGAGAGAGCCTACTCGAGAGAGAAGAAAACCTAGCGATACCCCTAACCCAGAATCAACAACTACAGAAAAAATGTCATCGGCCAAAACACCTGACTCACTATTGTACAAAAAACTAGAATAAAAGATATCTGTCGGATTAACTAAAGATCAACGCTTCTGAACGTGACACATCATGACTAAAACATTGGCCTTGGACTTCACTCAACAATCTCCACCTTGAAGTCCAATCCACTTGCCAACCATTAACACATAGTGCAAGTACTCCTTCAACTGCTTCAACGCTCAGACCGATGAAGATCATTCTACAAATAGCAAGCCCAAGCAATACTTGAACTTAGTATTTGTTACAATCTTCGTGCCCATATCTACTGGATTCTCTTCTGTGGGTACCTTCAATAATTTCACAACATTAGTAGAAATCAAGTCCCTAATAAAATTATACCAAACATTAATACGTTTAGTTCTCTCATGATATACAAGATTTTTACTAAGATGTATCGCACTTTGATTATCACAATAAATAACAGCAAGAGAATTTAACAACTTTAGCTTCCCTTAATAGTCCTTGCAACCACACAGCTTCCTTTATAACATCTGAAATTGGCACATACTCAGCCTTAGTAGTGGACAATTCAACCATGGGTTGTAATTGTGACTTCCACATAATACAATTTCTTCCCAAAGTAAAATAGTAAGTTGTGGTTGAATTTTCCTCATATCTATTACTTGCGAAACCAGCATCAAACCCACAAAATCAAATGCAGCATTTCTATTTCCATAACATAAATAAACATCAATACTACTATTAATATATGTTATAACCCATTTCAGAGCAACCCAATGATCATAGCCAGGATTTGACATAAATCTACTTAATAGTGATATAGCAAAAGAAAAATCTGACCTAGTACTAATCATGACATACATAACAGATCCAATCACATTTGAATAAGGAATATTTTCCATTTTAATGAAATAAGACTTAAACTTAGGACTCTGACTCTTATTCAAAATAAAATGACCAGCTAAAGGCATCTAAACATGCTTACCATTAGCATTACCATACCTTTCAACCAGTTTCTGCAAATAAAGTTTCTGATGTACTTTCAGAAATTTATTTCTTCTATCTCTTTCAATAACCATACCTAGAATTCTTTTAGCATTCCCCAAGTTCTTCATATCAAACTCAGAATTCAAGTTTTGCTTTACCTGTTAATCTGTGACATAGAAGTGCTAACTAACAATATATCATCAACATATAACAAAATATATACATGGTTATTATTAATAGAAAAAAAAAATGAAAAAACTATCATATTGATGTCTAATGAAAACAATACTCAAAATAAAAGTATCAAACCTTTTATACCATTGGCGAGATTATTCCTTCAAACCAAACAATGATTTTTTAAGTAAACAAACATGGTCTGGATATTTCCTATCCTCAAACCCCTCAAGTTGTCTCATCAAAATCCTTTCATCTAACTTACCATGAAGAAATGCAGTTTTAACATCTAACTACTCAAGTTCTAAATCCAAGTATGCAACCAGACATAGCATAACTCTAATTGTTTTGAACTTGACCACAGGTGAGAATATCTCACTATGATCAATTCCTTCTCTTTGTATGTATTCTTTGGCTACCAATCTAGTTGTATATCTTGGAGGATCACTAGGTAGAATTCATTCCTTAAGCTTGAACAACCACTAGCATTCAATCAACTTCTGATTTGCAGGTTTCTTAATCAATTCTCAAGTTTTGTTAATTTCTAGAGAATTCATTTCCTCTTTCATGGCACTTAGCCATTTGTCATCTTCAGTGGAAGTAATAGCTTCTTGATAGCTATTAGGTTCACTCTTACTAACATCCAAAGAAGCAACCGGAGCTGCATATACAAGTTCAGCATAAGAAAATCTTCTGTTAGGAATTATCTCCCTTCTATTTCGATCTCGGGTGAGTTGATAGTTGGACAAATCTTCATGAACTGATCTACTCAACTGTTCAGTCTGATCTGGCAGATCATTTTTATCTTGATCTCCAGTTTGATTCTCCTCTTGTTCCTCTTCTCTTAGAGCTGGCTCATCTATGGCACTCATGGGCTCCACCTCAAACTGCATATTCTATCGCACATGAGTGGTCTTACTAGACTCTTTATTAGAGTTAGTAGAAGAAGTATTACAAGGGAATGTCTCCTTATCAAAGATGACATCTTTACTGACTATGATCTTAATCCCTTTAGACTCCTTTTACCACGACCTATAACCCTTGGTTCCATGCTGCTGTTGATAACCTAGAAAGACACATTTTAGGAATCTAGGATCTAATTTACCCTTTTTACTATGAGCATAGGCAGAGCAACCAAAGATCCTATGGTGATCTAAACTAGGCTTCCTATTATTCCAAACTTTGATAGGATATTTGAATTCTAAAGATCTATGAGGACTTTTATTGATAAGATAGGCAGCAGTATATAAGGCTTCCCCCAGAAAGGCTTTGGCAACTGAAAAGTAAAGAGAAGACATCTAATATTTTCCAAAAATGTTCTATTCATCCTCTCAGTAACACTATTTTGCTTAGGGGTACTCCTAACTGTCTTATGCCTTAGAATACCAGATTTCTTACGGTACTCATCAAACCCTAAATTACATAATTCTAATCTATTATCTGTTCTAAGAGCCTTAAGCTTGGTACTTTATTGGTTTTCTTCTAAAATTCTCCATTCCTTAAATCTAAGAAAAGCTTCATCCTTAGTTTTTAGAAGAAACACCTAGACTCTTCTAGAAAAATCATCCACAATAGATAAAAAATGCCTATTACAACCATGTGTGTAGCTTTTTTCTGAACCCCACAAGTTAGCATGAACATAGTCAAGTTTACGTTTAGATAAAATGCAAAGCAGACTTAAAACTTAACCTATGTTGTTTACCTAGAACACATGGTTCACAAAAGCTTAAATCACTTATTTTGTCTTTCCAAACATCCCTTGTTTGCTAATAGAATCAAGACCTCCTTGACTCATATACCCTTATCTCAAATGTCATTTTTCAGTAACGGCAAGGTTAGGATGTACAAAAATAGTATTTAAAACACCAGATTTACAAGAACCATCAAGAATATATAAACCGGCAACCTTCTTACCAGTTAAAATAATTTTGTCATTCTTCAATACCTGCATACTACCATTGCTAGTCCTACTCTGATATCCTAGATCATCTAAGGTACCTATTGAAATCAAATTTTTCTCAAGGCCAGGTATATACCTAACCTTAGTAAGTTTGATTCTTTTATCAGAATCCAAATTAAGAATGATATTACCCATACCAATAACTTCACAAGTGTTATCATTTCCCATAAACACAGTTTCATTCTTAACCTTTTGGAAATCTACAAACCAATCCTTATGAGGACACATAAAAGCTATAACTAGAGTCAAACATTCAATTACTAGGGCACTTAAAATCAGAGACATGATAAACCTCAAGGGAGTCATCCTGATTATTATTATTACTAGCAAGATTCGATTCATTATTTTCAGGTTTATTCTTCTTAATACATTCAAAGCAATTCTTCTTCAAATGACCAACCTTATCACAATGATAACATTTTCTAGTTTCATTTTTAAACTTATTTATAGTTCAGTTTCTTGTTTATTCATTTTAGATTTCTTTTTGAACTTATTCGTGGCATTATGGGTATTATGATTTGGTCTATTCTTCACAAAAAGATTCGAACCAGATCTCTTTTGGCTAAGTAGTTATAATTCTTTGGTTTTTAAATCAGAGGAAATTAGTTCTACACTTGGAACAACACCTACATACTAATAAACGTCTTTGACAACCTGGTAAGACTCAGAAATAAAGTTCAATAAAATCATAAACTTAGTAGTTATATCTAAAACCTGATCAATACCTTTTAATCTAAGTGTTAATTCTAGAAACTCATCTAAATTATCATCTATTAACTTAGCAGTATCCATTTTCTAGGAGAATAGAGAACCTTTAAAGAAAGCAAGATTAGGGGCAATTTGAACTGAAAAATTGATTCAATCTTACCCCGTACCTCTAATGGAGTCTCAGCTCCATCAATTTTTCTCAGAACATTGCCGAGAGATTCAAAATCAGAAGGTTGAAAGCTTCTTCATCGGTTTCCTCCTTCCTTTTCTTCTGGTCATCAAACTATTTCTCTTGGTCTTTCTCCAAAGCAATGGCGACTTTGTTGTGTGAAAGCAGAGCCTTAATTTTCTTTTTCCACACAGCAAGTCAACCTTGCCGTCGTACACCGAGATCTTAACCTCATAGAAGACGTCCAATTTTAAGAAAATGACACCCAAGAACGCAGAACACTCAATCGAAGAACATGATTAAAAAAGAAAGAAGCTCTGATATCACTGTTGTTGTTTGTGTAATAACCCGGAAATTTCGATTTTTAATTTTTAATTTCTGGAATTTTTAGTTTAATCTCGATCGGAGTTTTGCGAAATATTTCAACGGGAAAATTTAGATTATAAGACTCGAAGCCTACGTTTTCGATGATTTTTGGAATTTAAAGTCGGGAGTTCGTGAAATTAACGAAATCACGGAATATTAAAACACGTGAGGGCAGTTTTGTAATTTGTAATTTATTTAAATTTAAAAAAAAAACAACAACTGAATGGCTTCAATTTTGAAGCCATTCGGCTGTTTAACGACGAGAAGAGGAGCAAGGGCAAACGACCGAAAGGGAGAGCGGGAACCAGGTGTTAGCGTCGAGGATCAGCTGCCGTGAGTGGGAAGCTGGCGCGCAGGGTGCTCCAGTGAACTGTGGTCAGCTGGCGACTCAATTTTCTGGGCCGAAAATTTGATCGAGAAACATGTAACCTTCCCCTATTTACCTTCGGTTTTGCGACTGATTATAGTCGGCATGCTCTGAGCCAGACTCCCGAGGTCCGAGCGTGTAACCAGGGAGTCTGGAAGGGGGCCTCAACCGTGTTAAATGGTTGGCTTGGCCGAGTGCTTGGGTCGAGAGGAAAATCCCAAACGTTTTGTTGACTGTGGGGTTCGGGTCGAGTCTGAAATCACAGGTTTTGCTCTGTTTATACTTAGTTGGTTGGAATGTGGATGTTTAGTGAAGAGACTTGTAGAAATCGGGTGGATGATGGAAATTTGTTTATTTTGTGTAAAAACAGAGTCAGTTTTTAACTATTTTGGCCTAGTTTCGGCTAATCGTTTTAAATTCTATTTTTGTGGGATAAATTAGGCTGTTAGAGGGACGTATGGCCGCTGGAATCGTTCAATTCCGATATCCGACGCAAAAGTTATGCGCATCGGAAGTTTATGCCAGATTTTGGTTTAAGTCAAATTAGTGACCGTTTTTCGTGGAAATTCGACGTGTGAGAGTAGCATAGCCATTTTGATGCATATAACTAGTTGGGAGTGAGTTTTGGTTGAAGAGAAGTGAAAATGTGAAATTTTAATAAAGGTGGCAGATTCGGTTTTTGGCGTTCTTCGCCTATTTGCGGCTTACCGTTTTAGAATCCGTCTTGGGATGTTAAACTAGGTTCCTAAGAGGATGTTTAGCCACTTGAATCGTTCGATTCCGTTGACGAACGCAAAAGTTATGCGCATCCGAACGTTGGGCTGGTTTTCGACCAAACCAATGGACCGTTTTAGTTGGAATTTCATGAGTGCAGTTAGAGAAGGTTATTTTTAGCTAATTGGTGAATGTTGAGATAAATACTGATGAGAAATTGGTTGTGTTTTAGGTTGAGACTTTCTTTTGGCGAAGCTGTGCATCGAGCGAGCTTAGGACGCTAGGTAAGTAGTGTGTACATGTGTTTTGCCCAAGTGGGCCTACACTGTAGAACTTTAAGGTTTATGTGATTGATTGTGGTGTGCGTGCGTATTGTTTGACATGCATCATATTTTAAAAAAAAAAACGTGAACGAAAATGATTTTTAGCATGTTTTGATGTATGAGGTGAGAAGTGTGGTAGTGGTACCGCGAATCCCGTTAGTGTGCGGGCCGGTGCTTCACCACTCGCGGATCCTACTCGAGGGGTGGGCCGGCTGGGCCGTCATGCGGCGTGAATGTGTTGACGGTGAGGCTATGGGCAGTGGTACCGCGGATCCTACTAGTGTGTGGGCCGGTGCAACACCAGTCGCGGATCCTACTCGAGGGGTGGGCCGGCTGGGTTGTCGCGAAACGTATGTGTATGGCAACTGTGGCCCCGTGCTGGGGAGGTTGGGACGGGGGCAACGTGTCAGGGTGTAGAGTGGCGCGAGGTACACCTTTACCCTGATGTGGTTGCTGTGTGGTGATGCGTGTGTGTAGCTTGTGGGCCTCGTTACTGGGGAGTCCGGGACGGTGACGACGTGTCAGGGTGTAGGGCGGCGTGAGGTTCCTCCTTACCCTGGTGCGGCTGCACTACGCGTCACAGATGTGACAACATGAGTGTGAGTGTAGAGACTGCATGTGATAGGATTGCATTGTCGGATTTTACTTTCATATCGCATTACTTACTGAGCGTTAGACATATGTTGTGTGTTCTGTGGTGTAGGTGCTGACGATACTGCTGGTGAGCCTCGAGTGCCTAGTCCAGAGGTGTAGGATGGTTGGCGGCGTGCGACCGCGGCACCGCATGACGGACTTTTGTTAGGGCGACCCGACCCGTGGAGATGGTAGGTTGTAGTCTGGTTGGTTTGTGGGTTTTTCTTTCTTTTGCGGTGATTATGTACGGAGGATGAGATGGGTTGTGGTATATGCGTCAGTGTATAGGTGTATACGAAGTGCGTGTGATTTTTGGCGACGTACGCATATATTTTATATGTTAGAGCATAGTATTACTCTATATTGTGAACTTTCTTAATTTGTATTTGACGGATTTTCGTTGTCTTCTTACTCTGATTTGGTTATGGTGATTTCTCTGGATGATGGATAGATAAACATTGTTGGATTATGGTGAATTGTGTATAGGGTTTAAATTTTGGGATAGTCAGTTTTTAGGCGTTACTCTGCCAAAATTTCGGGAGAGAGGTTGGGAGTCGAGAGGATACGAAATGGGTTGAGATGTGAGTAGTGGCCTAGAGAAGGGTAGATGAGCGTGGGAGTGTGGCGTGATCGCAGGTGCGCGGGGCACACGGCCCTGCGGGTGCTCACGGGTCTTGCAGCGCCGAGTGAGGGCGTGCGCGCGGACGTGCTGTACAGTGGCAGGGTGCGTGGGGCACGCGGCGCTGTGAGCGTGCGCGAGACATAGTGACATGTAGTTGGCACGTTCAGCACTGTGAGAGTGCGCGTGGGGTGCGTTGGATTCTTTCCTAGGATTTCAAGTCTTACCGTTTTATCTCAAATTGTTTTAAATGGTTTTCTTTTCCGCTGCGTAGTTTTATGTTGAGGACTTCATGTTCCCTCTTCGGGACGCGAGATGTTTTAGAATCGAGTCAAAAAAATTTTCATACTCACAAATGTTTTTTTGAAAATGATTTGAAAACGAAAGGGGTATTAAATTGACTGAGTTATGTCAAATGTTAGTGTGTGTAGTGTGTAGACGTACTGTAGCGCACCGGGAACGTGTGAGTTCTCGAGGTGTTACAGTTTGTGTCTGGAAACTAAGCCAAAAATAGAAAAATAAAATGAAACAGAACACAGCATGATTTATCTTGGTTCACCAAATTTGGCTATATCCACATTGAGCTCCACAGGAGAAGCCCTTTCACTATGAGATAACAATTACACCTCGCTCACTTATCCCTCTAAAGAACAATCAAAGATCAGAACACAAAACAAGAAACCTAACCAATCTGTCGAACTCAATTCCCTAGCTCGAACCCTAGAGAAAACTTCTTCTCTAGCAATCAAGACGATCACTAATTGAACTAAGATTCCTTCAGATCTTTGACACGACCTGCGAATTTCAGAGAGAGACTACGTGAGAGAGAAGAAACTAGCACTACTCCTAACTCAGAATCAACAACTTCAGAAAAAATATGATCGGCCAAAACACCCGACTCACTATTGTACAAAAAACTAGAATAACAGATATCCATCGGATTAACTAAAGATCAACGCTTCTGAACGTGACATGTCATCACTAAACATTGGGCTGGGCTTCACTAATACATTGGGCTTCACTTAACAAAGTCGTCTTAAAGCCATGACGTAGGGTAACACAAGTAACGGCAAATTTGCACGAGTGATTATAGATGCTGAAACTCTTCTCTTTGTTGAGTTGGGATTTTATTGTAGAAAAGGCTAATACTTCCCTGTTTATTTTTCAGAAAGCTTCCTCTTTGATTCTTATGCTAGTTTATGTTGACAATATAATTGTTACTAACAATGATTTAAAGAAGACGGATTCGCTCCTCCAGTTTCTAAAATCCCAATTTATAATGAAGGATTTTGGCTATCTAAACTTTTTTCTTGTAGTATCTGTTACACACAACTCATCGGCATTCAGATCAATCAATCTCGTTATATTTCCAACTTGCTTACACGAGCTAACATGGCATCTAGCACACTAGTTCACAGTCCAATGGTTTCTTAACTAATTTTATCCAAAACTTCTGGTATGCTCTTGCCCAATAGTTCTATTTATTGCAATATAGTTAGTGATCTCTAATATTGTTGCATTTCACAGCCTGATGTGTATTATAGTTAATGCATGTTCTTACCAATTTACATTGTCAAGCAGTTAACCGTATTCTTTACTACTTTTGTGGGACCTCGAATATGAGATTACTATTATCTCCTTTTGATTATGTTGATTGAACCTGTTTCATTGATGTTTACTGGGCATCATGCCCCGATGATCATAGGGGCATAAATGCGTACTGTATTTTCCTTGGTCTAGATCTAATTTCATGGTCTTCTACAAAGCAATAGGCGGTCTTCTGATTTAGCACTGAGTCCAAATATCATAGCCTTGCGAATGAGGGAGCCGAGGCATATGGATTCAGTCCCTTCTTCGTGAACTCAGTGTTATTCCTTTAACAACTCATACCTTATTTTGTGTGCTATTTACTTAGCTTCTAATCTAGTATTGTTAGCTTCTAATCCAATATTGCACTTCAAATCAAAACACGTGAAGATTGACTAGCATTTCATTCGTGATAAGGTACTCAACAAGTCTTTATTGGTCAAATTTACACCTTCTACAATCAGATTGCGATGCTCTTAAATAACTTTTACTTTTATCCAAGCTTTTTATTTTTTTGGCATTGATCTTAGAGGAGATGTTAACATATATGTATATTAATTATGTGATCGTTGTGGTAACACTACCATGTTTTATTATTTTTTATTATTATATTACAATAAAATTTTAAGAGAATAGAAGATTCTATTATCCAAAGTGTTCAAATATACCACTGTAATTTTTTTCGGTAAAGGTTAGCCTCAATAGAATACGAAAATCATTTTTCCTTTCACTTTCTCTCTTTGAAATTTTCATTTCTCAACTAAAACGAGCCCACCAAGCTCCTCTTACACTAGTTTGATTGTATGCTATGGACAATATAGAAGAAAACAATAATGGAAGATAAGTGGCAAAGCAGTTACTAAATGATAGGCAATACGAGGAATAGCCAAGGAATTATGTCATTGGGATACTCAAAAGCTCTCTTGTTCGTTGAGATTAACACATCATAATTTGGTTCGGCTCAGATTGTTTTTTCTTATCAAAATAATGAACCGAACCGATACGCTTCGGGAAAAAAAAAGGGTTATTGGGAATGAAAAGTGAAAACCCAAATAATAATTCTCAAATTCAACCGTCCATTGCGGTCTTGCAGGTGCAGCTTCCTCCCCGGACGTCGTTCCGTCTTCCTTTCTTTCGCTTTTTCATTGTACCTGTATCTGTTCAGCTATGCATAGAGAGATTTTTATAGTAATTTGCCATTTTTTTTCCTCTCGCACCTAGTAGTTCATTCGATGTAGGATATTGGTTAATTTCTATGATTTTGGATTTTCTTGGGGGATTCAGATTTTGTTGCTTCGACTCTCAGTGTTTTCCTCAGGTTTTTGTGACGATATTAGCGATATTTTTTTGAAACGAAAGTGGTCGAACTCTTCAGTTCAGTTTTGCAGTACATAGATTAGAATTGTGTATTCTACTTGTCGATGCTTGTCATGTGCAATCTGATGAAGGGAAAAATGAGATTAGTTACATACGTTTTCGGTTCATTATTCCTTAATAGTGGTCGCTAGCTTTTTCCTTATTGCCATTTAACGTTGTATTAATCATTTTATGTTATTTTGTAGCTGGGGTTTTGAGAATTGTGAGGACTATGCTCTCTTCTAAGCTTTCAAGGTTGCGTGTTTTGATGGTCAAAGATCTCTTTAGAGGTATTCCAAGTCTCTAGCTATTTATATTTTGTTTCAAATGTCTGTCGCTGGATTATAAATTTGGTGGTTAAAACTAGTTTTAAATAATTTATTATGAAAAAAAAATTAGTTGTCTCAGGGTGCTTTGTGTACTTCACAATTTTATGTTTTTCCTTGTTTTTTATTTTCATTTTGAGCTTTAATTTTTACGCAAATTTATAGGAGGTGGCTAATTTTACTTACTCTTATTCTTCAAGTCTTTTTTCTTTCAGCTGTTGAATGTCCATCTACAACAAGTGAAAGTTACATCTGCAGATCTTATTGCCAACATGTACGACCTATGGTCAGTTTACTTTTAGTTTTTACTAAGTTCACTTTTGTAAGGTTTTCATCTTTTATCAATATCACACACAAACACACACATTTATGTTCCACAAAGTTTGAGACATAGAAATTATGGAAATGGCGACAAAAAATGACTTGAATCAGTCAGTATGAAATTTAATCTCACGACTTGACGTGAATAATACTATGATTCAAGAGAACCAGTGACTTAATATTTTGTATTATGATGAGAAGAATTGCTAGCACTCTATGATATACTGTATAATTTTGATGTGTTGGTGTTGCAAGGAGAGAGTAACAATTTTGCAACTTATCCTGTTTTTTAGTTTTTATGAATTAGCTCTCTAAGTATTAAGGGGTAGGTGTGGCGCGAAGGTAAAGACAAGTATGCTTAATCCCATGCCTTTTAAAATGATGATAGAAAATCATTCTTATTTTTCATCGTTTTGGTTCCTTAAGTAAAGGGATCTTATCTTTTCCTATGACATTAAGGCCACACAAATTATCAATCTTCTCCCACATTTTTTCATGATGGCATGTTTCGGTGCGTAGGATGACTTTTACACAAATGGTTCCTTAATTTAAGGTATTTTTATTCTTTCTAACAACATTAATCCTCATTCTCTTCTCAAATTTTTTTCGCTTAATACCTTTTTTTGGGCATCCTAGGAACACATGATTAATTTAGAAATGAAAAAAGTTATTTAGTAAGATAAACTATTAATGTTTGATAGAACTCGATAGAAAGGGATAGCTATTCCTTGTAATATCAAAGTATAGGTTTTCCTTCTCAGTGTGTTCATTATTTAAATTTAGATTTTCTTATTAAGAGTTCACATTGAGCAATCCTTTTCGTCTTTGGATGACACCAAATTTGGATCCTTGTCGACGACGACCTATTGGCTATAGGTCTACGTAGATTGATCTAGCTTTTATAGTATTTGTGTAAAGGGAAAGAATAAATATTGAAAAAGCTTGCAATAGAAGATTAGCCGGTTACATAAGGCTCGTATAAGAAGTTGAGTAGGGGAGTTAGAAATAGGAAAGCATTATGAAGTTAGTGAGAGTTTATACAGAGTGGGTAAGAACTAAGGAAATTATGTTGTGAGCATATATCGGGGAGAAAGAAACTCTAGACTCTCAAATTATAGAAGTCAGTTGTAACCATTTCATTGATTCTTTCGATAAAGAGGTAGTCTTTTCAGATAATATTTACAAATCAAGATAGAAATCTAATGATTCCAATCACATTTGCACTCTTGTTTATCTAGAACAAGAAAGCTAACACCTCCACACCTCTAAAAAGAACCAAAGGAAATGAGGCTTAACCTCCTTCACCTTGAGCCAATCCACCACCCCAGACCACAAAGTGATAAACAGATCTCAATGGAGATAATGATATTTATATATGCATCAAATATATAAACATTATTTTTGAATTTTAAAAAATATTGTAGAATATTTTAGATTTTTAGTCAATGTTTACGATACTTTTCAGCTTGATGCTTTTCATGGGTCGCAACCTTAGTAAGTTGATATATAATAGAAATAAAATGACTTTTGACAATGAACCTTCAATTTTAATTCATTTAAACTTAGCTTTTCTGTGGTTCTCTTTTTTGTGGAGGTGTAGATTTTTTATAAGCTTACACCCTAATATTTATACACTTTGTTGCTCAATGGAACCATACTTATTATCCTTGTTTCTCATTAAATTCTCTTCCCCACTTCTGCTTCCAAAATGAGGTGTCACCTGCAATTATTTTATACTACGTGGGATGGTGCAGAGAATATAATTTGGATATAGAGTTATTTTGGTTTTGGATCTTATGTTTGCTATTTCTTAGTAAGCTTACTTCATGCAGATTTTAATTCTTTTTTTTTTTTTCTTCCAGAATCAGTTCGAACAAGCAAGATCTAAATTATACCAGGGTATTACTTGGCAGAAACATAATTTTTTTTCTACTACTTCGCAGAATTCCTATGAGGATGAGAGTGAGCATAATGAAACGTAAGTTTTTTTTTATTTGGTTTCTGGTTAAGATACAATCATGGAAGATAATAATCGTGAGTGTACTAGTTATTGTGGGTTTTTTTTGCTGTAGATTGCAAGTAATTGTTGAAATTCACCGACTAATGGTCTTGGAACTTGTCCAGCCAACATCGTTTTTTTGGTTAAAGAACTATCAGAACTATTAGTAGACAGTAACATGTACGTTCCAAACAATCACACCTTGGCATGTTCAGAATAATTAAACATATTTTGATCAATGAATAGCTCGTCTGGTAAGCTGTAGGAATGTGTTGGCCAAGCGTTCAACAGGTATTGGATGTGCTTGGATGTGCAAAGAGTCGACATAATTTTTCAATATCCCATAGAAGGTATTACTAGAGTTAAAGGTTCAACTAAGGTTCCATCCTTAGACCCTAATCTGGAAAAGGAGTGCTATCCTTAGAGGTAGAAAACACTTGCCCATTACTAGAGATTTATCTGGGTCCTTGCATGGCCCATGTCAAATGTTAAGCCAGATGCCTCTATTCAACTGCAAAGATAAGTATGCATTCCTCACCAAGCGTCCAAAAAAGCAGCTTTATTAGGAGGTTTTCTAATTTTCTGCTCGCTAGGAGAAAGATGTTTTGAAATGAAATAGTATCATATTTCCTTTGATTTGCTTTTATATGTTTCTGTTTATTTTTGTTCCCATAATGTTTAATTTTACAGGATATCAGTCACATTTGTCCTCAAGGATGGGGAAGAGAAGCACGTTAAGGTTCCCATTGGAATGTCCATGTTAGAGGCTGCTCACTCAAACGACATAGAACTAGAAGGCAAGGCATTTATAAAACTTATAATCTCTTTTCTGGTCATTTTAGTTGTCTAATTTTTATTTTTTTCCGTTAACGGTCCTTTGCATGTAACTAAACTCTGTGTTTGTAATTTGTCAGGAGCATGTGAAGGCTCATTAGCCTGTTCAACTTGTCATGTCATTGTGATGGTAGTATGCGTTGATTTGGTTCATAAGTCCACTTTCGAAGACTAATTTTCGAATCATTTTATAGGACGTGGATTACTACAACAAATTAGAAGATCCTGCGGACGAGGAAAACGACATGTTGGATCTCGCGTTCGGCCTTACAGAAACGTAAGTTGCCCTTGAGCTTGAAATGAAATTTTCTTTGAACGAAATTTCTTTTTAGTTCACCATCATCCATCCCTAAATGAGTAGATTTTTCTGATTTGGATTTGGCAGCTCTCGGCTTGGTTGTCAAGTGATTGCAAAACCGGAACTCGACGGCCTCCGATTGGCTATCCCATCTGCCACCCGAAATTTTGCCGTGGACGGATATGTTCCTAAACCTCACTAGTTATTATTTATCAACACCTCTTCGTGTCCCTTCCAATTCAAAATTTTGATCTCCTTGGACTGCTGTACTTGATCATTTTAGTAAAATTTCATCTTTCCCCATAATCATATCATCAGTTCAAATTATTACTTTGAACACAAACGTTACTCGGTGTAAGTTTAGACAGTTATTATTTGTGACTTCTACTTCCAAACATTGATGGCAAAATCTGGTGTACTTCGGATTATTTTTTGAAACAAATTATGTTGGAGTAAAACAAGCATTTAGTCATCTTTTCAGGTTGTTCCTTCAGTTTTGTATTTTTAGACTACGTCAATTAAGAATTTTAACCTAATTTTAAAAATAATTGTAATTATTTTACCCAGTATTTAAGGTGATTTGTACAAAGATAAACCATTGGCCTGGAGTCTTCCAATGTTATTGGCTGGAGTCCCAATATGACTTTAATGAGTTGTTGTTGTTGGTTGAACCCATTAAGACACCTTTCTGGCTTTCTGTAATCATTCATATGAACAAAATTTATTAATTATTAATACATTTTTATTATGCCTGCCTACAATCACGTGTAAAAGCTGTAATTGAAATGCGTTTATTCTGCAATCTTACACCTCTTAATTTTATTATGTTATAGTCAACGCACCGTTCAAATTAACCAACCAAAAAGTTCAATTTAAATAACACCAAATTCTATCGCAAAATCGGACTTTCGAGAGGTCTCCACTACTCCGCACAATATGCTAAGATATCAAAGTGTTTTTAACTCCCCACAAACACCCTCCTTCCAGTCAAAAGCCATAAATGACTCATCGAAGCAACCTTCCCTTTCCTCCCGGCATAGGTTTAATTAATGACACGTAAACGTCACAGTAATAAGTAAGTTTAAACTTAGAATTAGAATTAGATAAATCTAACGTTGCTATTCCCGTAAAAGTTTGTTACCTCTCATTGCCTTTTGACATCGTATAGTAGTATTCATTCGTTGTTTTAAGAATTAAGTTTTTAAACGTTGAAAATTTTTCTTCCATTAACAACTTAAAATATCATGTCGTTGTGATCGGCGACTTTTTGATTTTCGCAACTCTTTTTGATTACGTAGTTTTATTTACCCTGTAAGCTCAGAACATGGTAATATAACTCGTCTTTTAACCTCGTATTAGTAGATTTCGTACTCACACATGTGCATATTTTTTCTCTGTGAAAGTTATCTGCTATTGGTGCGTTGGTCCAAAAACACAGCAAGTCAAATGACAGGATTGAGACTTTATTGTCACAGTCGATGTTTTTGTGTTGAACAAATTAGAGGTACGTTGCTTATTATTCAGTAAATAGTGGCAAACTTTTCTTGAGCATTACTCACAGCATAGATGCTAAACAAATCGGTCGGGCTAGGCCAAGCCTAGTCTAACGAATTGAGTCAAAAAAATTTTTAACCCAAAAGCTCTCGAACCACGAGCTGGCTCCTAAAGCACTAACCTAACGAATCGAATCGAATCGAGCTTAACGACTTCAATATACATAAATAAAATTATTATATATATAATTTTAGTTATTAAAATTATAATAAATATTTATTATTATAATATTAAAATATGATAGTTAATTGTCTAAAATAAAATTATTTAATTAATAAAAAATGACATGTAATTATAAAAAAATTATTTAAGTCAAATATATAAAAAAAAAAACTTACCATTTATTCTAAATTTGACACTTGCATCACTACAAATTAAATATATTCCAACTAAGTTGACACTCATCTAATTGTCAATTATAAGAAAAATGTCAAAAAAAAAAAAAAAGTTAAAAAAATACTTTCAAATTTAAATGAAAAGATAGTTTTCAACATCCAAATTTTTAAAATCTTCTAGTATTTCGTCATCTCATTGTTGATTTCTCGTAATGTCGTCATTCTAATTCTTTATACAAATTAGTGATTCCACGAGGTCTGGTGCAAGCCCTTTTCAGCATTCATTGTTCACACGTCTACCTACATTAAAAGCAAACTCTGATGCTATAGTAGAAACTCAAAATGTTGGTATATCACGTGACATTATAAAAAAAATAGAATACATAATGGAAAATATTTTCTATTAATCTAAAATATTAAAGTTTTCATTACGAGAAAATTGATATCGGGTATTAAAATAAATATCTATGTAACACCTCGAGAAACCCCGCGTTCCCGGTGCGCTACAGTACATCTACACACTACACACACTAACACTTGACATAACTCACTCAATTTAATACTCCTTTCGTTTTCAAATCATTTTCAAAAGAATATTTGTGAGTATGAAAAATTTTCGACTCGATTCGTAAACAATTCGCGTCCCGAAGAGGGAACACGAAATCCTCAACATAAAAACTACGCAGCGGAAAAAAAAAAAACCATTCAAAATAGTTTAAGATAACATGGTAAGACTTGAAATCCTAGGAAAAATCCAACGTACCCCTCGAACTACACAATCCGGTACCGCACACTCACGTCTCCACTTCGACACCCCGCGCGCACTCTCGCAGTGCCGCACGTGCCAACTCCATGTCACTGTGTCTCGTGCACGCTCACAGCGCCGCGTGCCCCACGCACCCTGCCACTGTACAGCACATTTGCGTGCACACCCTCACCTGGCGCCGTACGACCCGTGAGCACCCACAGGGCCGCGTGCCCCGCGCACCTGCGATCATGCCGCACTCCCACGCTCATCTACCCTTCTCTAGCATTCACTGTACACACCTCAACCTATTTCATATCCTCTCGACTCCCAACCCCTCTCCCGAAATTTCGGCAGAGTAACGGCTAAAAACTGATTATCCTAAAATTTAAACTCTGCACACAATTCACCAAAAATCAACAATTTTTAACTATCAACCATCCAGAGAAAATCACCATAACAAAATCAGAGTTTAAGGACAACGAAAACCCATCAAATACAAATGAAGGAAGTCCCTAGTATAGAGTAATATCATACTCTAATATATAACAATACGTACGTGTCCCCAAAACACTACAACCCCTCTATACAATCTCAAAAAAAAAATCAACGTCTATACAACTCCGCTGTCTACACAAATACCCTACATAAAATAATAAATCCACTATCACCTACCACCACCACGGGTCGGGTCGCCCTAACAAAATCCGCCATCCGGTGCCTCGGTCGCACACCGCCAACCATCCTACGCCTCAGGACTAGGCTCTCGAGGCTCACCAGCAGTATCGTCAGCACCTACACCACAGAACACACAACATAAGCCTAACGCTCAGTAAGTAACGCGATATGAAAGTAAAAGCCGACAATGCAATCCTATCACATGCAGTCTCTACACTCACATTCATGTTGTCACATTTGTGACGCGTAGTGCAGCCGCACCAGGGTAAGGAGAAACCTCGCGCCACCCTACACCCTGACACGTCGCCACCGTCCCGGACTCCCCAGCAACGAGGTTCACAAGCTACACACACGCATCACCACACGGCAACCACATCAGGGTAAGGGTGTACCTCGCCCCACTCTACACCGTGACACGTCGCCCCCGTCCCAGCCTTCCCAGCACGGGGCCACAGTTGTCACACACACACGTTTCGCGACAGCCCAGCCGGCCTACCCCTCGAGTAGGATCCGCGACTGTTGTTGCACCGGCCCACACACTAGTAGGATCCGCGGTACCACTGCTCATATCCTCACCGTCAACATATTCACGCCGTATGATGGCCCAGTCGGCCCACCACTCGAGTAGGATTCGCGACTGGTGAAGCACCGGCCCGCACACTAGCAGGATCCGCGGTACCACCACCACACGTCTCACCTCATACATCAAAACATGCTAAAAATCATTTTCGTTCACGTTTTTTTTTAAAATATGATGCATGTCAAACAATACACACGCACACCACAATCAATCACATAAACCCTAAAGTTCTACGGTGTAGGCCCACTTGGGCAAAACACATGCATACACTACTTACCTAGCGTCCTAAGCTCGCTCGATGCACAGCCTCGCCAAAAGAAAGCCTCAACCTAAAACACAACCAAACTCTCATCATTATTTATCTCAAAATTCACCAAATAGCCAAAAATAACCTTCCTTAACCACACTCATGAAATTCCAACTAAAACGGTCCATCGGTTTGGTCCGGCCGAAAACTAGCTTAAACTTCGGACGCGCATAACTTTTGCGTCCTCCAACGGAATCAAACGATTCAAGTGGCTAAACGTCCCCTTAGGAACCTAGTTTAACATACTAAGACGGATTTTAAAACGATAAGCCGCAGGCAGGCGAAAAACGCTAAAAACCGAATCTGCCACTTTTATCAAATTTCACATTTTCACTTCTATTCAACCGAAACTCACTCGCCACTAGTTATACGCATCAAAATGGCTATGCTACTCTCACACGTCGAATTTCTATGAAAGACGCTCACTAAATTGACTTGGACCAAAATTCGACATAAATTTTCGACGCGCATAACTTTCGCGTCGAATATCGGAATTGAACGATTCCAGTGGCCATACATCCCTCCAACAACCTATTTTAACCCACAAAAACAGAATTTGAAACGATCAACCCAAACAAGGCCAAAAAGGCTAAAAACCGAGCTGCCCCTGCACGAAAATGGTTGATTTTTTATTTCAAACTTCAATTTAAGAACTTCTACACACAACTAGCTCTATTTCGTTCATACCTCTCGGCCAAGTTCACCGCAAATGCAAGGAGGCCGAACACTAAGCTCGGCCAAAAAAGAAAACTGATAGGGCTCACCTTCGGTTTCCTTAAACTCGCGGCATCACCCTCGTGCTACACTACAACCTTGCGGTCAAATTCCATCAATGCCGAAAGTAGGCCGAGCACTAAGCTCGGCCAAACCAAAAATAACGAGACAGGCAGCAAGAAGGGAAGGACTTACCATTGCGTTGCTGTGCGCTCGGTTGAAGGGAGAGCAAAGCACAGCCGAACACTCAGTCACCAGCGGTCTCCCCCATGCTCACTCGCGTCGGCCGAAGAATTGGAGCTCGAGGATTTCCTCCCCTCTCCCGTGTCTCTCACTTGGCTTTTTCGGGAAATCAAGCTGCTGAAATCGAACGGTTTCGATTCGTTGGGACAGCAGCACCTGCTCGCAACTCGCACCTCGCACCCACGCTCGTCGGCCGTCGATCGCAACTCCGACTACGGCACACGATCGCCTCCTCAGCACTCGGGTGCTCTGCAGAAGTCGGCCGAATGGCTTCTTCCTGAAGCCATTCGGGTGATTTCATATCTTTTTTTTTTTTTTATAAATTACAAAATTACAAAACTGCCCTCACGTGTTTTAATCTTCCGTGATTTCGTTAATTTCTCGACCTCCCGACTTTAAATTCTGAAAACCATCGCAAAAGTAGGCTCTGAGTGTTATAATTTAAATTTTTTTTCGTTGAAATATTTCTCAAAACTCCGACCGAGATTAAACTAAAAATTTCCGAAAATAAAATTGAAATTCAAAATTTTCGGGTTATTACAATCTAGTTCATTTCGCATAGATTTAGAATAAATATCTGTATTTAATTGATTTTCCAAAAATCATAAATATCAAATTGTGGAACGACAATGGCTCTACTACCACTACTAGAACTAGCATGTGAAGAAGGATGTGAACGACTAACATTATAATATTTAGATTTATAAGAATAGATTAATAATTTTACACTAAAGTGTATAAACTTAATGATTTCAAAATAAGTTGATAAGATGAGTTTGATCAATAGCAAATAAAAAGTTGAGGGAAAGAATAAATGACACCGAAATTGTTTACGCGGTTCAGCTAATCTTGCCTACATCCAGACTACAAGGACTCCCCTTGAAGCAAATCTTTGATTGAACTTCACGAATGTCAATCAACTGCCTTTACACCTTTGATTGATCTTCACGGGCATCAATCAACTACCTTTTACACATTTCTCTTTTGGATTCACCCTTTTACAATATTTTAAAACAAGATTGAGTCAGAACTCAAATTGCACTCTCTCAATAATGTAATCTCAAGTTTTGGTTGAGAGGAGTAAAAAGAAAAAGATGAATGCTCTTTGAAGTTGAGAGAATTTTTGATTCCTTGGTCGTTGTTTTTTTGTGAAAGTCCTCTATTCTTCAATTTATAGTCCTTCTGAGTTCTGTGGTCGACCTATATTAAACTGGTTGACACCTTGTTACCGTTGTGCATAGATAGAAGACCATTGTAAGCCTTTTCAGTCAACCTCTTTGAGAATCGATCGACACTTTGTTATCGTTGGTGTTCGTTAATAGCCGTTGAAAGCAGTGTCGGTCGACTCTTGTATAGTTCGATCGACACTTTGTTCTTTTCTGAGCTCTGCAGTCGACGCCTTCAAAAACCGGTCGACACTTGGTTTCTCTCTATCCGCATCGGTCGTTCTTTGTGGTCTTCACTTAATTCATTTCAGAACTCATCGGTCGACACCTTGATTGCCCGGTCGACACTTGATGTCTCTCTGTCCGTTTCGGTCGTTCTTTGTGGTATACATTTTGTTCATTTCTGAATTCACCGGTCGACACCTTGATATACTGTCTCCACTTGCTTTCTCTCTGTCTGCGTCGGTCATTCTTTGTGGTCGACACTTTGTTCATTTCTGAATGAATCGATCGACACCTTGATATACCAGTCGACACTTGAGGCATTCCAAAAATGTTTTTCTTTCTTTTAACTATCACATACTTAATAAAATTCATTAATGTTAAATACTTTTCTTCAAGGGCATTTTCAATTAAGGTACTTGCATAATTATTCGTTTATTAGGTTAATCAATTTTTCACACATCATTTTCAAAACCATATTACTTTTGAACATATTTTAATTAAACATCATCAAAAAACACATTAATCTTAACGTCATTTTAAGTTAACAGTCTCTCCCTTTTTGGTGATGACAAATTATAAATTGATTTCACATTTTCTCATACTTATAACGAAAAAGAATTCTCTCCCACAATACTTGCACTAAATAGATTTGTTCAAATCTTCAGATTTGCTCAAATCTTCTACTTTTCAATTATGTTTCCTCTGACATTATCAAAAATATAAACACGTCACAGTCAACTAACATAAAACATTATATCAGTGTGTAATTCATTCAACTCATAGAAAATATCATTGCTAATCTTTCAAAGAGAAATATCAGTATCTAATGATTACAACCAATAAACTAAGAAAAAGGCTAAAACTAAGACACTCACAAACTTAAGAGAAAAATATCACTCGGATGGAGGAGCACTGGGATCGTCAGTAGGATTCGCTGGGGAAACTTCACCATCCCAGTAATCTTGAAGATAGTCAAGATGCTCATGAATCTCGATGAACTCTTGACGTTGTTCAGCTTCCATCCGATTAAGTTGACTAAGGACTAAGTTCGTAAGTAATTCAATGGCGGTGCCTATGCTGGTTACGCTCGCCTCTAAGTTGTTGAACCGTTCTTCAAGATTAGAGAGGTTCCCTCTAGATGCATGGAATTGAGGTTCAGTGATTTGTTCTGGCTCTTGACCACCCTCATCCACTTCCATGTGAGATGGTCCAGTATTCTTACCAGTTTGGTCTCCCTTTAAGATCCAATCTCCTTCATCATTGACTCCAAACCCCATCCGAGCTAAAGTGGATGAGGAGTACTAGTCTGTTTTCTTCAGATTTAAAGAGGTTTCAGAATTTGGAATTTGCACTCGATGGACCTCGAAAATCTTCATCAGAAGAAGAATAAAGGGAAGATATTTCGATGCATTGTTGAAGACTTGAACCATCCGGTTCAGAATAATGTATCCTACACTGTTCTCCTCAATAGATTTTGTAGAGAACATAGAGATCCATACCACTAATGTGATCTCGATGTCCATCTCGGGGTAACAGATTGTATGTAATCATGTGATGAAGGAGTCTTGCTCGTACATTCAAATCTTTAGCCTTCGACTTCGGTGGAAAGGATTGATGTGGATCCTTAACAATCATACTTAAGAATTTCAGTTCCATTATTTGTGCCTATAAAGTCGGGATCATTTGCTGCCTCATGATATTTTTCGCTAGCATTATTGAATTCACAATCCAAAATTATATTTAAAAAATGTGAGATAATTTCTATATATTTTCCATACACATAGCTATGAATTTTAAAAGGTCGTACAGAATGTTCTAGATTTACATAGAACATTCTTATCGGAGTCTCAAAATATGGGTCATTAAGGTTAAACAGCTCATACAAACTCATAGTTCTTAATGGCTCAATCAAATTTAAACTGAATAACTCTAAAAATTCAACTTTTCTGCTTAAAATAAGGGTCTTGAACTGAAAATCACTTATATATCTCTCCTTAGACTCTTCATTTGTGAATAATGGAGACAATCATACTGATGGAGGCTCTTCCTCGGTCTCTTGAGCAGAGTTCTTTGATCTCTTTCGACGAAAGACGAGTTTACTATGAGAGGATGATGCCATTTGAGGTTCAGAGGAGAAAGAGTACGATTTCTTGAAGAGATGAGTTGAAAATTTGAGATTTGGGAAGAGAGATCTCTGAGAAAATCGAAGAGGGTTAGGATTTCGGACGACACTCTCTTCGTTAAAAATAATAACAGATTGTTAAGGTGTCGACCGGTCTTAGTAGTGGTTGACACTTTCTTCGTAAACTGAATGAGTTGACAGGCCAAGGTGTCGACCGGTATTATTGTAGGTCGACACTTATGTCGAGTACAAAAGAAAAACATAGTTGAGGTGTCGATCGATTCCAATAGTGGTCGACACTTCCTGAATTAGATTTGAAAGTTATGACACCTCAATTTTGATTAGACCTAACCGAATACGAATATCATTAAAAGTCTTCTCATCTAAAGGTTTTGTGAAGATGTCGGCTAATTGATCGGAAGAATTTACGAAATCCAAAGTAATATCTCCTTTTTGTACATGATCTCTTATAAAATGATATTGAATTTCAATGTGTTTGGTTCTTGAGTGTTGGATAGATTCTTGGAAATGTTAATGGCATTACTGTTGTCGCATCTAATCGGTATCCTATCATAGAATAGATTATAGTTCTCTAGTGTTTGCTTCATCCAAAACATTTGAGCACAACAACTTCTGGTGGCGATACATTCGCTTTCAGTCGTTGAGAGAGTTACCGAATTCTGTTTCTTTGAATACCAAGACATAAGAGATTCATCTACAAATTGACATGTTCCACTAGAGCTTTTTCTATCTACAAGACTTCCGGCATAATCAGAGTCGGAATATCCCATTAGATCAAAAGATGTACCTTTTGGATACCATAATCCTAAATCATAGGTACTACTTAGATATTTGAATATCCTCTTAACCGTATTTAAGTGAGATTCCTTAGGAGATGCTTGAAACCTATCACAGAGGCACGCACTAAATAGGACATCTAGCCTACTAGCCTTTAAGTAAAGGAGAGAGTCAATCATGCATCGATATTTCTTGATATCTACACTTAACCCATTTTCATCTTTATCCAATTTCGTAGATGTGCTCATGAGAGTTCTAGATGGTTTGGAAGAGTTCAATCCAAACTTCTTTAAGAGATCTTTGATATATTTTTCTTAATTTAAAAATATACTATCAGGAGTTTGCTTTATTTGCAATCCTAAGAAAGATTTTAACTCCCCCATTATACTCATTTCAAATTCACTTTATATTATATATGCAAATTCATCACAAAGTGAGACATTTATTGAGCAAAAAATGATGTCATCCACGTATACTTGTACAATGAGCAAATCATCCCCTTTTTGCATAATAAACAAGGTTGAATCGGTATTATACTTTTTAAAGTTCTTTTCCATAAAGAAATTCTTCAACCTATCATACCAAGCTCTAGGGGCTTGTTTAAGTCCATATAAGGTTTTCTTAAGTTTGTATACATGGTCAGATTTGTCATATGCTTCAAAGCCCAGGGGTTGCTCTACGTACACTTCTTCCAAAATATAACTATTTAAAAATGCACTCTTTACATCTATTTGGAAGAGATTGATGTTTTTATAGCAAGCAAAGGCTAAGAGCATCTAATTGATTCTAAACGAGCTACAAGGGCAAAAGTTTCTTCAAAATCTATTCCCTCTTCTTGGTTGTACCTCTTGACAACCAATCTAGCCTTGTTTCTTATAATAATTCCATTTTCATCCATCTTGTTCTTGAACACCCATTTAGTTCCTATACTAGGATGATCTTTAGGTCATGGAACAAGTTCTCATACATTGTTCCTTTCAAATTGATTTAGCTCTTCTTGCATGGCTACTATCCAATTTTCGTCCAATTCAACTTCCTCAAGTTTCTTTGGTTCAATTTGAGAGATAAATGCCACATTTGCACACAAATTTTTAAGTGAACCTCTAGTTTTGACACCTAAGGAAAGATCACCTAGAACTTCATTTATGGGATGACTTTTGACATATTTCCAATCTCTAGGAAAACAATCATTTGCATCCTTCATTGGAACAATTTCTAGCGAGTTTGATGGGGAATCTATGAAGGCTTGTCCTTGAATATTTCAACTTGCTTACCTAGAGAAAGAGTCTATTTGCTTATCTAAATCGTCATCCTTTTTTACATTGATTGTAGATTGAGGGGTCTCATCAAAATTGACATGCATGGATTCTTCTACAATTAGTGTCTTTAGTTAAACACTCTATATGCTTTACTAGTTAATGAATATCCAAGGAATATTCCAAGATCCGTCTTAAAATAAAATTTTCTCAAATTGTCCTTGGTGTTGAGAATGAAGCATTTACAACAAAAGACTCTAAAGTACTTGATACTAGGAATTTTTCCATTCCAAAGTTCATAGGGGGTTTTCTCAATGATAGGTCTTATGGAGACCCGGTTTGGCACATAGCAAGTCGTAGCCACTGCTTCCACCCAAAAATATTTTGGAAGAGAGTTTTCATTGAGCATAGTCCTAGCAAGCTCTTGGAGAGACCTATTTTTGCTCTTAATAACTTCATTTTGTTGAGGGGTTCTAGGTGAAGAAAAGTTATGCTCAATTCCATGTTTGAGACATAAAAGTTCAAGTTTTTCGTTTTTAAATTCTCCACCATGATCACTACGAATAACAACAATGACAAGATTCTTTTCATTTTGAACTTTCTTCCTAAAGCTAGAGAAGATATCAAAAGTTTCATCCTTTGACTTTAAAAAAAACACCCAAGTGAACTTAGAGAAATCATCTACAATGACAAAGACATATTGTTTTCCTCCTAGACTAGCTGTGTTTGATGGACCAAAAAGGTCCATGTGAAGTAATTGTAGAGACTTGGAAGTTGTGACAACATTCTTTGAGGCAAAAGAGTTTTTGGTTTGCTTGCCCATTTGACAAGCATCACAAACTTTATCTTTCTAAAAGGATATTTTTAGAAGTCCTCTAACTAGATTATTCTTAGAAATCTTAGCTAATGTATCCATACCTACAATGCCAAGACCAATTATCATTCAAAGTATTTGCAACAAAATATTTTTCATCAAAACATTCAATATTATCTAAATCAATTGTGTACACATTTTCTTCTCTATAGCCTACAAACAAAATTTTACTACTTGAACTATCTTTAATTACACGTGATTTTTATTTAAAAATAACCTTATATCCTTTATCACACAATTGACTAATATTTAGCAAATTATGTTTTAAACCTTCAACTAATAAAACATTATCAATTATAAGGTTAGTGTCAATACCTATGTTACCAATGCTAACTATTTTTCCTTTTTGATTTTCACCAAAAGTGACATTTCCTTTCTTTTTATTGACGTAGACAAACTTGGAGGAGTTTCCCGTCATATGTCTTGAGCATCCGCTATCAAGATAATATAAGTTCTTCACGGAAAAACTCACAATCTACAAAAAGGATAATCACGTAATCTTCTTTGGTACTCAAATTTTTTGGGTCCTAGTGTTAGATTTGATTCCCTAAAAAACCCATTATAACTTGCAAAATGATTTAACATTGTTAAATTTTAATGAACATGCAAACGATTTATAGCCTACTTCATTACATGTATGACATGTAGATGGTTTGACGAAAAAATTCTTGTATACTTGTTACTCTTTGATTCCCTACGAGCATGTTCAAGTTCTTGCTCCCATTAGTGAATTTTAAAATTATCTCATTCAAACTATGAGTTTTAGTCTTAAGTTCACTAATTTTCATTTCATGCCAGTTAATCTCCTTAGCATACTTTTCAATTAAGTTTGCATTTTCCTTCTTCAATAAGTTGTATTTAAACTTAAACATGCCATATTGTTTTACCAAGTCATTAAAGGCATCAATTAGATCGCCATCATCATTTTCACTATCATTAGAAGAATCACTAACCCATGTTGCTTTCATAGCTTTCTTCTTGAACCTCTTGGGAGCCTTCTTCGCTTGAGGACACTCAACCTTGATATGTCTTGGCTTCCCGCACTCAAAACAGGTGATCTTCTTTTTTTTTTTTTGAAGTTTATCTCCTTTTGAGAATCTCCTACCTTGCGTCCTTATCCATTGGAGAAATTTGCTGAATTTTCTCGTGATGAAAGCAATCTCCTCGTCATCTTCTTCTTGTTCGAACTCTTTGTATTTGCTCGACGAGGCCTTGAGAACAATGTCTTTCCTTTTGGAGACTTCTTTCTCTTTGAGATCTTCCTTCTCATTGGCTCTCATTGTTATCTTATGCGTCATGAGAAAGCCAATGATTTCTTCCAACTTGAGGATTTTGAGATCCCTAACTTCTTGAATGGCTGTCACCTTAAGTTGTCATCCTCTCGGTAGACATTTAAGAATCTTTCTTACTAATTCTTCATTTGGGTACGTTCTACCAAGCAC
This sequence comes from Begonia peltatifolia, assembly GCA_022433055.1. Lineage (NCBI taxonomy): Eukaryota > Viridiplantae > Streptophyta > Magnoliopsida > Cucurbitales > Begoniaceae > Begonia > Begonia peltatifolia. The sequence goes on along the minus strand of CM039517.1, from coordinate 6,405,151 downwards.
TTTTAAATTATTAGTAATGTTAGTAAAACGAGTAAACATTAAACTAATATATTCATCATTTTCCATATAGAAATAATTCATATTGGTGAACTAACATACTCAGTTTACTCTTTTTTACTTAGTTTGTTCCTTCATGAGTTATTTCAAGTAAACGTCAAATCTCGAACGCACTATTACACCCTTGTACCTTATTAAATTTATTTCTATTTAGAGCACGATACAAAGTGTTGATTGCCTTAGCATTCAAGCTCAAATTCTTTTTATCAAAATCATTTAGTTCATGCAATGCTTTAGGAGTGTTAACACCATTTTCAATTTTTACAACTAGGTATGGACCATTCTCAATAATATTTCATAGATCATAGTCCATGGCTTGAACAAAAATTCTCATCCTAGACTTTCAATAAACATAATCATTTTCATAAAAAATGGAGGTCTAGTAATAGATTGTCCTTCTATGTGAGGTGTTTGTGTTGAATATCATTTCTAAAGATATAACTATTCTTTTAATCACAATTCAAAAAGATATTATACCTGCTCGGATACTAATTGTAAGATTATTTTTACCTAAGAGGGGGGTGAATTAGGTTTATACTTCCTGTAACACTTAGTAATTGTGATTACTAACAGATTAATAATTTTGCACTAAAGTGTATAAACTTAATGATCTCAAAATAAGTTGATAAGATGAGTTTGATCAATAGCAAATAAAAAGTTGAGGGAAAGAAGAAATGATACCGAAATTGTTTACGCGGTTCGACCAATCTTGCCTACATCCGCGTTTTAAGGACTCCCCTTGAAGATTTTTTCCTTCGAGCAAATTTTTGAATGAACTTCACGGGCGTCAATCAACTGCCTTTATACCTTTGATTAATCTTCACGGACATCAATCAACTGTCTTTTACACCTTTCTCTTTTGGATTCACCCTTTTACAATATTTCAAAACAAGATTGAGTCAGAATCAAATTGCACTCTCTCAATAATGTAATCTCAAGTTTTGGTTGAGAGGAGTAAGAAGAAAAAGATGAATGCTCTTTGAAGTTGAGAGAATTTTTTATTCCTTGGTCGTTGTTTTTTTGTAAAAGCCTTCCATTTTTCAATTTATAGTTATGCTGAGTTCTGTAGTCGACCTATATTAAACCGGTTGACACCTTGTTACTGTTGTGCATAGATAGAAGACTGTTGTAAGCCTTTTCAGTCGATCTCTTTAAGAATCGGTCGACACTTTGTTATCATTGGTGTTCGTTAATAACCGTTGAAAGCAGTGCCGGTCGATTCTTGCATAATTCGGTCGACACTTTGTTCTTTTCTGAGCTCTGCAGTCGACACCTTAAAAGACCAGTCGACACTTGGTTTCTTTCTGTCCACATCGGTCGTTCTTTGTGGTCTTCACTTAATTCATTTCAGAACTCATCGATCGACACCTTGATTGACCGGTCGACACTTGATTTCTCTTTGTCTGCTTCAGTTGTTCTTTATGGTCGACACTTTGTTCATTTCTAAATTCACCGGTCGACACTTTGATATACAGGCTGGTACTTACTTTCTCTTTGTCTGCTTCAGTCGTTCTTTGTGGTCGACACTTTGTTCATTTTTGAATGAATCGGTCGACACCTTGATATACCGATCGACCCTTGAGGCATTCCAAAAATGTTTTTCTTTCTTTTAACTATCCTACACTTAATAAAATTCATTAGTGCTAAATACCCTTTTTCAAGGGCATTTTCAATCAAGGTACTTGTACAATTATTCGTTTCTTAGGTTAATCAATTTTTCACACATCATTTTCAAAACCATATTACTTTTGAACACATTTTAATTAAATATTATCAAAAAACACATTGATCTTAACCTCATTTTAAGTTAACAGATCCCACAATAGGGACTACGGACTCCTGTGGCTTTGATTTGCGTGTCCTATGGGTTTGACTTGTGGAGTCTCGCGGTGGACCTAAGAACTCTCATAGGTTGATTATTGACTTTGACTTTAGTAAGATACTTTGACTGCATTTTCGGGCTGCTACCTGATGTCAATAAATTTCTCAAACTCAAAATTTTCACTTGTTTTGTCATTTTGAATGCGATGGTGATATCTGTTTATTGAAATTCTTTTCGATCATTTTGTACAGTAAATCAAGGTGAAACCCTAAACTTTATTATTAAATGTTTAAGATAGAAATTTCCACATTAGGTTGGTTAATGTTGTTACTAGATAAATTTAAATTTTTGTAAAGAATTTTAAGAAGTTTTGAAGGCCAAGCTTGGACAACTGAACATCAAGTTTTATCGTTGTCGGAAGTTTATATCGACTATTTGTTTGGTCAATTGTCATTTGTTTGTAGTTAGAGTTTTTAGTGTCGAGTAAGAGCCTATCTAATATCCCTAATGTTTGGGTTGGAGTTTTGATCACGATTTTAATTTTAGGTTGCGAAGTTTGGTGTTTGTACCTAATAGAGCCTTTCGGCTAGTTGTTAAGGTGTTGTCATCATTGAGGTAGAGATTTCAATACTGTACTGTGTTATATTGTTTTGCATAGTTTTCAAAATTTATTTTGATGAATTGACACTTACAAAAAATCCTGACGGAGTCTGGTTGCTAACACGTCAAATTTTTATGTATACATGCATACATTTTGCATGTTTAAATTTTTATGAGCGTGGTAGTTCATGTCAGACTGATATATATGCATGCCCAATGGGCTGTTTTGGTTTGAGCTGGACGAGCCATTTTGGTATAGGACTTTATTTGGTTGGGTTGCAATGGCCGAACAATTGAAATAATTGGAGTCAAAGCAAATGCTCTTTCGCGACTAATTGAGCCTATTTATCAATTTTTTTATTGTTTTGGGTCGTATCTGAGTGAACAACCAAGGCAACCAAAGTTGAATGATATATACCTTATAATGAGCAAGGTTTGCTCGTTCACACACGCAAAAAGGGTGATAGGGCAGTGATGAAGCGCTCTTTGGAGACCCGATAGTCTCTAAACCTGGCCATGATGTGTTGGTTCACATAAAGTGGTGTCGGCTTAGAGTTTGCCTCATTGACCACTCTTTGAGTGTGGTATCAGTGGTGTCATGGAAGATTATCGCTCGCTAGCCACTTGGGGACGTGCTGGATCTACAAATTGTTGTCTTGGTTTCCTCATATTCATAAGGCATTGTTGGGTTCTCGGTTCATTGTGTTTTTATAAAACAAATGTGGAGACTTACTTTGTGTATAGCCACCTATATATGTACCAATGTTAAACTTGCCCTGCTTATGGTTTGCTAAGCCTGATTCTCCAATAGTAATAAGAATTTAATGATTTGAAAATCCTTGACTTGTGAACCTGTTTTTAAAAATAAAAGAAAAATATTTTTGAATATAAATTCATACACTACATTTTAAGAACTGATTATGGTTTTGGAAAGAAAATAATAAAACCAATTTTATATATGCATTGAGTATAGTATAGAGTTTTCTACTGAGTTAGTCACTTAACCCAATGACCCTTCTTTATTTCCCAAGTTAGGATTGTAGAGACTGGTTACTGCTGATGCACGTTGTAGAGTAGGTCTCTTTCTCTGTTACCCTCTTTGTTGTATCTATCTAGTGTTATTTTATCTTGATGAGGAATTCCTTGATCATTTAAATTTCATTATTCTTTATCTATATTAAATTTATGTGTTTAGTATTTTATTTCTTACACAATATTTTTATTGAAATATTTAAGTTTATGCACTATCTTTTGATGTTGTGATCTTTGTGTGGATTTTGGTCTATCCTTTGTGAGGCAAAGCTCATTTTAATTTAAAATCTTCTGCTGTCAAACCTAGCATTGAACTGTGCTAGTTGGGTTTTCTTCGAAGATTGAATCGCTCAACCAGGTGTTTCTGTCTAAGCCCGCCTTCGTGGAGTGACAATCTCAATAATGATAACAATCTTACTAACTAGTCGAAACGCACTACTGAAAATAGACATCGTAATTCATAAAACCATTGGAACCTAAAACAAGTCCATCTAATATCAAAATCCTAATAAAAAACTAAAGATGCTAGATAGGTCTCAACTCATGATTATGAACTAAAACAAAAAAAAAAAAAAAACAATTGGCCTCGCACATAGCCGATTCATACACACATTAACAATAAAGCTCAAAAGTTCCTATTATATATCTTTGACTTTCAAGACTTTATAATTAATAGAAATTTAAAATTCATCACTGATAGAAAAAATGTTCAATTCTACAGAAGTTTGAATAAAAAACTTCTCACTTTATCTGAGTATAAAAAAATTGAACAACTAACAATAAAATTACACCCACAATGCAAGACAATTTTTAGCATGAAAAACCTCTCAAGACGAGAGTAAAAACCACATGACCCATAAAGGCTGCTTAATAATTCACTATGATCAATACGTGTGCAATCAAATGTTCTCTCTATATCATCAAACTAGAGGCATACAACATAGTCATCAAGATCAAAAATAATCTTGGTAAACAACAAGGAACAAGAAAGAGCAAACAAAAGAGAAGCTAACCAATGGATACCAAAATCAATGCAATCCTGTTTTTCCTTCGTCGAGCAGACTTAGAACCCTTAAAAACTGATCTCCACCATTCCGAATGAAGCCCTCGATGTCATGAACAAGCTTGCAAAGATTCAAGTCGATCTAACGGTTCAAACTTCAACAAACTCAATTCTTCTTCAATTGTTGCAATGAACTCCGAAAAAATTTTTTTATTTTGTCTTCTATGTTGTTGTCTGAATCATGCACACAAAGTTGAATGATATTAGGTTTTCTAATATATCGTTTAAGATATGGGGGGCGTAAGGATTAAAACCCCGTGGAAAAATCCAACAATCACTTGCTAATCACCCTTAGACCAAATTTAAAATTCTCTAGCTGAAATACTAAAAAACATAAGGTTTTAAAGATCGCCTCAATATACGTGCTAAATAAGCGAAGTGAAATCTCAACAAACGGAGGCCACCAACACGTTTATATCGATGAAACGAGTGAGGAAGAAGGGACTGTTGAATTTGTCGACGTTATTAGGTGGTTCAAATGACACTCAAAGTTTCTGTCAAAAAGTCAACAACATACATTCAAAATGAATAGTCAATTCCCTGTCCCATTAGCGTTCAACACCTAGTCAGCAAAGTTAACACTGCGTCATGCTAACATCAGTGCCATATCATCATTTTCAACTCTAGCGACGCCGACTGAGATGACGCCCAAGACGACCCATATCTAAGATTTAAGGGGTGGTTTATTGTGTTTCGACGAGTTTGTGGCTACCACTTCCAACCATCATTTCAAGCGATTTTTGGGTCTAAACAATTCTACTCGTTGAGAGCTTTCCAATTAGGTCGAACGTCGAGAATGGAATTCCAGTGAAAATTTTGAAGACTTTGTTCTCCCAAACGACATGCCCAAAATTTGCAAATGATATATTGAGTCGAAGTTTGGCACGTGATCTTATTGATTTAAGGTGGAGCTGTTGAACACCTCCATCCAACGCAACTTTGGCGAGCTTCCGAAAGGGGCTGTTGAGAAATGAAAAATGAGAAAGAAAATGAAAGTAACGTAGAGAACGAATGACAGTTATGGAGAGAGAGAATGACAAGATGAGAGTGGAAGAGACGATGAAAAAGAGATAAAAACTAAAATATAATTTTTAATTAATTTATATATAATCCTTGTTTTTTCAACATTAGTATATACTGGGTTGTATAAATGATGGAAAAATAAAAAAAAAAATCTTATGTATAAATGATGCGAACAACATAATTGAAAATTATGGGCAAAAATTAGCTCCACTCTGTTCTTGTAGTAGGGCTGAGAAGTGAAAATGTAAGCAATCAAAGCTTACCTATATAAATATAAACTTCTTAAAGTTTTGCACACAGATGATTGTCTTGATCATACAATGTTCCTTTTATATTCTACCAACCCTCGCGGTGGTATATTTCTTTAAGTCTTCCTTGCTCATGTCAAAAGGTGCTTGATCTTTGAATGACATTTCATCGAATCACATATTTTAATAAACAAATTCATGCATTCGGGTTGAATTCAAAAGACACACCGATCAATGTTCAACTTGAAGCATACATGACAACTATCAAATCATGTTGAACTGACACACTTTCTAATGCTCCTAATACAATACTATTTAGTTTGGATCGTAGCCCGCACAAATTTGTTATTCAAGTTATCCCAAAATGCGTTGTATAAAGTAGAGAGATTAACTCTAATTATAAATTATGCATTTTTCACTATTTCAAGTGATTTGAGATTGTGCATTTCTTATGAATTGGATCTTTACATTGGATCATCATAACTTTCACATGGCAGATTGTCACGTGACAAACTTCTAATTCCATAAAATGATTTTAACAAAAAGTTTTAGTGCTATAAGTGTTAGATTTTCATGTGTTGAGGTATAATTAGAGAGTGTCTACGTAAATATTTAGACATTATTCATGCATCAGTTTACTTATCATATCACAAGAACTACATGCTCATATTACATGCATTATTAGAATATCAAATGATTTCAATATGTTATGCTCAAATCGTGATTCATGAATTATATACATGTGAAACGGAAGTGCGAGGGATATTATTAGTAACATAACCAGTAAATATCTTGCTAGTTGTGAGTTATGTAACGTATGTAAAGTCTATTAAAATAGAAATAGAGGGATTGTGGGCCTCCTTGGGTCGCAAATCCCTAGCACGGTTATTGTTGTGACGTGCAGACGCTACTATGAAATAGTCAGTAAAATATACTTATGTGTCTGACTTTACATATGACAGTTATTGATAATACATATTAGCATTAATAATATATGTTAATATGATATTTGATAATAATAAGACAATTCAAATAACATGATTCATTTTATGCATTGATTCACTTATCATCGCATGAGTTGTGAGAGACATGCATTTCATTTACATTGCATATCTTTGCGTTTATAGTGAAAAAATGGTGAGTTATGATTATTAGACAATGATTAATCATACCATGTGTTATGCATATTCATATATGAATTGAATAGTTCCTACATAAAGAAGAATGCGATAAATGTAAATTGAATTCAACATTAACAATAAATGTCTAGTGAGTCATGTAAAAGAAATGAGGTTAGACATTAATCATAAATGTTTAGTGAATGCAGTACTAATTAGTGAGCGTATAGTAAATGAAGATATTTATACTTCTTTTCACGTACACAAATATGAAATTCAAACTTAAGATAAGACATTAGACATCTCTAGCGAGTTGGGTAAAAATTATGAAATTGACATTACTTAAAAATGTCTAATGAATTAGAGAAAGAATACGAGACTAGTTAGATACAATATATACATGATTAAATTTAGATTTGGGAATGAATTGCACAAAAATTATGCAAATGAGTTAAATGAGTATAAGATTAATTGCACATAAAATTAAGGTGTGCACAAGTAATAATAGTACATGAGAATAGAATATAATTAGGTTATGATTATATAACTCATATGTCTAATCATTAATACATATGCACAATGTACTTCTTACATAAAAGGGTATAATGTGTAATAAAATATTAATAAAAAATGTTTAAAAATTTTGTTAACACATAAAATTATGTGATGTGGTTATGAGTTTTGATCAATGTTGAAAAATATAGTGATGATTGTGAGGACTAATTATGTAAAGAGTTTAGTATATGATTAAATGTATTATAGTTTGGTGAATCTTTATATTAAGATTCTCAGTGAGCTTTATAAAGTTCACATCGATGTTTTCTTTAAATTTTCAATAATATATGATGACAGTTTATGAGATAAAGGTAAAAGTAAAATGAAATGATCAGTTCAGCACAACATAAGCCAAACAATCTTTTAGTTTTTTATTTATTTTCTTGTATTCTAATTTAGAATGACTCATTTATGTAAAATAAATCGAGATAAGTCTTGTATATAATGAGATATGTATATATACGATGGGTTGAGTTTTCACGTATTTTTGCAACCCGTTACGAATTTATGATTAATAGTTGATAGTATTAAGTTAATTGTTATGGTCCTCGGTTGACTATATTGAATGGTATGATTATCGAAGCTTGTGAAGAAGCAAGCTTATCCCCGTCACGCACGGAGTAGGTGGATCTTCCCCTCTTTTTTGAACCTCCATTTTAATTAGATGTTTTTGAATGCTCAACTTTTTTTTTTTTATAGCTTTCCCCTAATAGTAGTGATCATGTATTGTAGAAGCACTCTTACAAACGTGGTGAAAGGCCATAGACATAGTCAGAAACTCATGGTGTGAGGCTGAAAATGGTAATTGATTTGTTATCAGAAGAAACAAAAGTAAAAAGTAAACACCGAGAATTAAAAAAAAAAAAAAGATTATAATTATTATAAAAATATTGCAAAAAGCATTATGCAATGGTGTGAGAGGATTGTGTGGATATTGGGTATTACAATGTTATATTGAAGTTGCAGAAATACGTGTTTTGATTAAGTGTTTGCGTTTTAAATAAATAAGTAAAAGAAAAAGGGAGAGATAGAAAATTCAATATAAAAAGAAAGACACAGATGGAAAATGAGCTAGACGAAGACTGGTCGACTCTCTCTGAGACAAGGTAGCAGCTCTCTTCCTCTCCTTTTTCTCTTTCTTCACCGCGGTAGGGAGTCTAGAGCCACGATTTTCGCCCGCAAACATTCTTGCCTTCCTCCTTTCAATCTTTTCAGCTACTATCCCGGGGCTTTGACTTCCCGATCGAGGTGATTTCTCTTTTTTTCTTTGTTTAATTTTCTGCTCTGTCGTCCTGTTCTGGCGAGTCTGTTGATGTTCATTTCTCGCTAGGTTTAGAGATTTATGTTCTCTCCGATTGATTTGCTTATTCGATCGGAAGTGGATTTTTCTTACTTGTGTTTGAAGCTCATGATTTCTCGTGTTCTGTCATCTAAGACCTTTCCCACCTTGATTTTTTAGATTTGATTTTGGAACAGCCTTTGCTGGGGATGTGAGGGAGTTAGATCTTTCGATGCTGAAGAATTAGTTAAAGTCAAGTTCTGGTTATCATAGGAAAAATGCTGGAGGGTAATCCTAAATTCGCGGGAATTATTGACCTGAACAAACACGATTATGATTTCTCTCAAGGGTTTTATCATAAACTGGACGAGGATACCAACATGTCAGTTGATAGTTTTGCAAGCTTGAACGCCAGCAATGACGGAGGGTCTGTTGCAATGTCTGTAGATAACAACAGTAGTGTTGCATCAAATGAATCTCATACCCGTATTTTGAACCACCAGGGTCTTCGCCGGCGTCCCAATGACAGTTACACAGTGCAACAGAGTACACATAAGGGAAGAGTAACACATAATTTAAGCGATGATGCACTTGCCAGAGCACTGTTTGACGGTAGCACCCCTACACAAGGACTTGAAAATTTTGAAGACTGGACGATTGATTTGTCAAGGCTTAATATGGGGGAAGCTTTTGCTCAAGGAGCTTTCGGAAAACTCTACCGAGGCACTTACAATGGTGAAGATGTTGCTATCAAGATCTTGGAGAGGCCACATAATGATATTGACAAGGCTTTGTTGATGGAGCAACAGTTTCAGCAGGAGGTCATCATGTTGGCTACGCTGAAGCATCCAAATATTGTTCGTTTTATTGGTGGCTGTAAGAAGCCGATGCTTTGGTGCATTGTGACTGAATATGCAAAAGGTGGTTCGGTTCGACAATTCTTAACAAAGCGGCAAAGTCGATCAGTTCCTCTTAAACTAGCCGTCAAGCAAGCTTTAGACGTTGCGAGAGGGATGGCATATGTCCATGAGCTCGGACTAATACATCGGGACTTAAAATCTGACAACTTGTTGATTTTTGCAGACAAATCTATAAAAATTGCTGACTTTGGAGTTGCTCGAATTGAGGTGCAGACTGAAGGAATGACGCCTGAGACTGGCACATACCGTTGGATGGCTCCGTAAGACTTCTCGCTTCTATGCATTTCTGAAAAGTTTTTTTTGCCTCAACATATCATCTCAATCGTCTTCCTTGTGCCTAACTAAGAATCATGGTGAAATTTTCAAAGAAAGAAAATAGAAAAATATATCAGGTAGGATTTTGCAGCTACAAAGATCAATAATTTAAACAATATCAATTTTCCATAGTTCATCTATAGAGAAATATGCTCTTTCCTTATTTGCAATCTTCGTTGTCAAGTCTGTTACTTTTAGAAATAATAAATATACATCATGTAGGCTTTTGGTTCCACGTAAAATGAGTAATATGCTTTTATTTTTCTTTTTTTGTGATTGAAAGATTGAGTTTTGGTTAACTAATATTGGATTCCTGACAAGGGAGGGAGACGATAGAGAGGAGATAAGTGAGTTTTGGGTAAACAATCTTACTGTCAGATATTCATTTTGTCTGCATCAATACACTTTGGACGACTACCAACAAGGTTATAATTAACAAGAGTCCTTGATCCTTAAGACCCATTTTTAATGTGTAACATGGTATGTATCTTTAAGTTAATTGCTTGAATAATCTTGCTCATATGAAAAGAGGTTTTGTAAACAAATTACAATATTTATTTTTACAGAGAAACGTCAGCCAAAATTGATGTATTATGCCTTCATACGTCCCAATTATTTATTGGGACTTCTAAGTTAATTGGATCATTTTGTGATTCAGAAAGGTCTTGAGAATTGACCTTGGATCTCAAGAGCCTAATTGTCTAGATATGTCATATGACAGGTTTCTTATTTGAATGTTTTTTAATACTTTTTCTAATCATAATTGTTTTGCAATCCATCTATTTTTTTATTGGATTCTTGTTTTTTTGTCTGGTCTGTCAGTGGTTGAGAACCCAAAATTTAGTATTGGTGATAAATGAAAATGCATACAACCGTGGTAGATACATTGGTTGCATATATTTTGCCAATGCAAATATCATCATCTATCGTTCATACCCGATATCTAAACTTGAATTGAGAAAATTCTGCCCCTGTTGTTACAAACATACGATTCATGGGGAGGAGATAAAGAAATAGATCAATCCTTTCATTCTAAGAAAAATGAAAAATGAAAAATGACTAGAAATAAATTTTCTATTTCATAACAATAATAAATCCTATTTATTAATTAGAAATCGTTTTTTTTTATCCGATTGAGATAGGATTTTATGGATAAGGAATAAACAAACCATTAATTTTGCTTTCTTAATCTTTCTAGGTCAACAACAATGGCAATTTAAACCTTCCATAAGTTTTGTTATATTTGTCCTACAATTATTTCTGTTAAAGGCACTAAAGCTTTGTCACCTACACAGCTTTCTGGAACATTTCTGTTGACATTAGTTAGACTTACCCCCAATAACCCAACACAACTAATTATGGTTAGTTCCCATTAAGTGTCATAATCTTTTTCTTTTTTTTTTAATTGTGAGTGTAAACGATGAGTATTTGTAAAATTTAATGTGGAAACTGAGAAGATTCTATGTTGTTTAAGGTTCTTTCTTATATGATTAACCCATTCTAGCTGTTGCGGTGTCCCTGTATTCAATTGTGGATTTTATTATTTTGGACTGGAACTGGAAAATGAAGACTTCAAATGCCAAAGAGTAAAAATGAAGCTTCTACTAGTACTACAATTCAGTAGATACTTTCATGCCAAAAATTGTTATTTGCAATTTTTACTAATAGCTACATTATTGCATCTAAATTTGACCCCTTTCTTGATTCCCATTGAAGTTTCTTTTTTGTTTGTTGAAATCTGGGTTGTGGGGATTGGCTTAGTACTAGCATGCTCTTGAAATTTCAGATAGGTACTGAACTCTAGGGCATGGGATCCATCATAAGTTAATTAGCTTTGTAATCATATTACACAATTATTTGATGTATTGAAGTTTTGCTTCAAAAGAGAAGAAATTTACATTTTTTTTTCCAACTTTTAGGTTTTTAAATTGTTTTCTGGAATTGTGGTTTTAAAATTGTTTCTGGAATTCGGACTACAGAATTCTAAACTATTTTAAGATTTGTAAATTGAACGATTTATTGTATATGCAGAATATTGAAAGGATACTAGTGTTGGATGATGATATTTTATTGATTGTTTTATCAATTAGATTTCTAGCCCTCTACTATGTTTTTTCATGAAAAGAACGTATCTGGAAAAAACTTCTCATGTTCCTCCTTGTATTCAATTCTTTGTTGGAAACAAATTAATTTCTAGTTATCCCCAGGTATTTAGGGTACTTCGTATGATGAACGAAAATACATTGGATATGATGCATGTTCAACTTTGATTGGATATGTTCAACATGAATAGTAAAGCTGGATCTTCAAATTGGACTCAGAAGATGCTGATTTTGTTTTGCCATTTTTGTCATCTTGGGTTATTTTTAGCTATATTTCAGAATCCTATTCATGGAACCTTCTTTTTTCTTTCAATACCCATTCGTTATTAGGTCATAAATAATGCATATTTTTCTTGCCCCAATAATTGTGATGGTTCCTTGGGGAAAAGGATTATAGGTATCAAGTGTGGTAGTACTGATGATTTAGGATATATTTTGTTCACTTCTTTGTGTATGTTCACTTCCTTTTTTAGACAAGTTTCTTCTGGATTGTAAAATCTTTTTGTTTTTAATTTCAACTTGTCAATTGCCATTACCTGATTGAAATTTGCAATACTTTTTCATTGGGTTCTGCAGGGAGATGATCCAGCACAGGCCCTATACACAAAAAGTAGATGTGTACAGCTTTGGGATCGTCCTTTGGGAACTAATAACCGGAATGCTTCCATTTCAAAACATGACAGCTGTACAGGCTGCATTTGCAGTTGTGAACAAGGGTTTTCGTCCGGTCATCCCGACCGATTGCCTGCCTGTTCTGAGCGAGATAATGAGACGCTGCTGGGATGCTGATCCAAACGTCCGGCCCCACTTCACCGAGGTTGTCAGAATGCTGGAGCATGCTCAGACCGAGATCATGACCACCATCCGGAAGGCCCGTTTTAGGTGTTGCATTGCCCAGCCTGTAACTGCAGACTGAGCCTTCGTATCGGTTTGGAACAGGACATAAAATTTGAAACTGGAAAGGCCAAACATTTAGATTAAGTGTCACTATATAACAGGTTTGTGTATCTATGATCAGGTTTAATCTTTTTTTTTTTTTTTTTTTTTGAAGTTTATAGAAAGATGAAGGTTTGGTATGAATGAAACCTTGATTTTGTGCTTGTTATTGGGATAAATTTCCGTTGAAGATGATTGTAGTAATTGAAGAACATACTACTTGTGCGCGTGTACATGTTTTTAAATTTGTCAAGCTTACAACTGACGGTGCAGACCCATCAACTATAATTGCTTTTTTTTGGATTGTTAAACTCACGATTTAGTCTCTATTTCTTATGTTTCTGCAATATCCCAATTTTTAGCTTTAATGAGCCTACTTTCCATCTTAAGGTAACAACTTATAATTAACCATATACTCTATCGAACACCCTTCCAGCGAGATGACAAACGAGCTTAGCGTAAAAAATTCTGGCTTGTCGAGCTCAATGAGCTTCATTAAATTTTTTTATATACAAGTTGACTCTTGAATCAATGTTAACGAGCCGATTAAACATACATGAATATTTTCACGTAATGTATATTTTGAAAAAAAATTTAATTATTAAAATTATAATAATTATTTATTATTATAATATTAAAAATGTAATAGTTTATCATTTAGTTAATAATTTTTTTATAAATATATAAAATGTCATGTATTTAGAAAAAAAAAATATTTTAAATAATTTGTAAAAAATCTCTCACGAATATCATTACAAATATTTGACAACTGTATCATTACAAATTATACACATAATAATTAAATTAATACCGATTTAATTGCTAATAATTTAAAATAGGGATGACAAACGAGACAAGTTGAGTCAACACTAAAAATATTTGTTTTATCGAGCCTACCAAGTTAAATGAGTCCAACGAGATAAGCTTAATTAGCTTGCTCGAAAAAATTTCAATCCAAACCTGTTCGAGAAACGAAATTAAACGAATCGAATTGAGTAGACCGGTACGCTAGTCCGTTGGTTTGACACCTCTACGTGGCCCTCAGCCCTCACAATGTTATGGAATTCTCTCCCTCCAACCACGGCAGTATGGCCCAGATTTGTCTTTCGGCTCTGGCCTAAATATTGAGGCCCCGTTAGATGGAACCCCTGACTACCGCTTAAACAAGACTGGTCTGCGTTGTGTTCCTGTTTTCCGTTCTGTAGCTCACTGATTCAATTCCGATTTTAGCTTATGATGCCCTCTCTTCTTTGCGGGAACCTTTTGCGATCGTAATCGCTAGGAATTGACCTCACGATCCAGGTAACTTTTTCCCCTTAATTTTTTTTCTACATTCTCTTTCCTCGTGTTCTGGAGATCCCTTCTATACTTTCTACGCTACTAGGATACTCATCTATTGATTAAAGCATGTGTTTTTGTATGGATCTGGTGTAGTTTCTGTTCGACCTCTACTAACTTTGAGCTCAGGGAGACCTTGATTCTTGACTTCATATTTTTTCGTCGCCATTTTTGATCATGTATGATATACTTTTTGGGTGGAGATACACTCTCGGGGAAGTAGTTTACTTTCTTTAGATAAATACAAATTTATAATCTTTTCCTTTTCGTATGAAATAGCATAACTTCCCCTTGCAATAAATTTATAGCATGTCTTTATGAGACAATAATCTTACTGCCTCATTATGGAATTTGGTGGAACAGATTTCTTTAATAATAAGGGGGATTTAGAGCTTTCAGTGCTGAAGAAATAATAAGATTGACAGGTTCGTGTTATAAGTGGAAAAATGCAGGATGGTGGCCCCAGATTTGCCGCAATCATGGACCTAAACAACCACAATTATGACTTTTCCCAAGGTTTATACCATAAATTAGGAGAGGATGCAAACATGTCCATTGACAGTTTTGCAAGCTTGCGAGCAAGCAGTGATGGAGGGTCTGATACGATGTCTGTAGATAACAACAGTAGTGTTGCCTCAAATGAATCCCACACTCGCATTTTGAACCACCCGGGGCTTTGGCGGCGTACAGATGATAACTACACAGCACAACATAGTGTTTGTCATAAAGGAAGAGTTACCCATGCTTTGAGCGACGATGCACTTGCCAGAGGTCTATTTGACAGTAGTACCCCTACACAAGGGCTTGAAAATTTTGAAGATTGGACAATCAATTTAAGAAAGCTTTATATGGGTGAAGCTTTTGCCCAGGGAGCTTTTGGAAAACTTTACAGAGGCACTTACAGTGGAGAAGATGTTGCAATAAAAATCTTGGAGAAGCCAGCTCATGACCTTGAAAAGGCCGTGTTGATGGAGCAGCAATTTCAGCAGGAGGTAATGATGCTGGCTACATTGAAGCATCCAAATATAGTTCATTTCATTGGTGGCTGTAGGAAACCAATGCTTTGGTGCATTGTGACCGAATATGCGAAGGGTGGTTCTGTTAGGCGATTCCTGATGAACCGAAAAGGTCGGTCAGTTCCTCTAAAACTGGCGGTCAAGCAAGCGCTAGATGTGGCGAGGGGGATGGAATATGTTCATCAGCTTGGACTGATACACAGGGACCTAAAATCTGACAACTTGTTGATTTTTGGAGACAAGTCAATAAAAATTGCAGACTTTGGAATTGCCCGTATTGAGGTGCAGACTGAAGGAATGACACCAGAGACTGGAACATACCGATGGATGGCTCCGTAAGCCTTGCATTTTTATGTATCTTTGAAAACCTTTCTACTGAGCATAATACTGCACTTCTGACGTTTGCTTTCTTTTTATAAGCTTCATAAATAATGGCCAGGATTGGTTAATCACACTTGTGAACTGTAGGTTTGTAGGATTTTCATGATTAATAAAGATCAAGCATTTTAAGTTGTTCATTTTTTTTTCTCTTAACGGATGGGGAAAAGAATCTTAAGATGTAGGAAACATAACTTTTATGGAAAAAGAAAAAAGTAGACGGCATGTTGCCGTCAGATTAGCTTTCAAACTTTTATTGAGACTTACTCATTGGGGCTTTCTTGAATTGAGGCTATGAAATACCTCGAGGCTTAGGCCTCTTTTTTTCTGAGGCTGAGGTCCTTGAGCGTTACACCATCAGGCTCTATAAGCTCAAGTCTTAAGTTTGTTTTGCACAAACTTTTTTTTTTTTTTTTTTTTCGTTCTGTTTTTTTTTCTTAATCTCTGCCTTCTTAGTTGTTTTATACGAAAGCAAGAGTAACTTGTGATTGTTTTTTCTGGATCTCTCAATCAAATATTAGAACTTGTTTTATTTCATGATTTTGATGAGCTTTAATGATGATGACTATATGATGAAAATAACGCTGGTGTTAGAATTTATTTGTTTGGCCCCATTGGATTTGCATCTTCGCTGCCGTCCATTCAGACTAAAGTTTTCCATTTTGTTATTCTTTACTGGAAAATTGAATGCATTGTGCTTTTATCTGGCTCTGCAGGGAGATGATTCAGCACAGGCCATACACCCAAAAAGTAGATGTTTATAGCTTTGGGATTGTTCTGTGGGAACTAATTACTGGGATGCTTCCCTTTCAAAATATGACTGCTGTACAGGCTGCATTTGCAGTTGTAAACAAGGGCTTTCGTCCTGTCATCCCAACTGATTGCTTGCCTATTCTCAGCGAGATAATGACTCGCTGCTGGGATGCCAATCCCAACATCCGACCACACTTCAGTGAGGTGGTGTTGATGCTGGAGCGGGCACAAGATGAGATCATGACAAGCATCCGCAAGGCCCGTTTTAGGTGTTGCATTTGTCAGCCAATAACAATAGATTGATCTTTCGGAATGAAAGCAGAAGTTTTGAGATGGTGACAGGTCAGGATCAGAAACAACAGAAAAGAGAAACTGGAAAAACTTCATATTAGGTAACATGTCATTATATAATATAGTATGTTTGTGTGTTTACCATAAGTTTGTCTTTTTCTTTTCAGATATAGAAAAAGGAATAGCTGCTATGACACTTGATTTTTGTGTTTGTTAGTGGGATAAATTTCTGTTGATTTTTGTGACAGACGGAAAGCTACATGAGGAACATGATATGTCTATAGATGTCTTAGAGATTACAGTGATAGTTGAAAGGAATGACCTGTTTGAGAGAACAGGAAAGCTGTCCCAATGCAAAGTGTGATGAAATTGAAACATGGTGGGGCGCAAATTTCTTAACTTTGTAAATGGCTTTGGATTCTCACTAGGCTTTCTATGAATTAGTGGCTAGGTCGGTTTTTGGTTTTTGGAGCATACAGAAGTAATTGGAGAGTTGTGAATTTGCATAACAACAGCATCTCAAGATTTTTCCTAGCCAAAGCAGGTAATAGCCCATTGTATGAGGTCGTTGTCTGAACCTCAAAGGTCTGTCCAAATAAAAATGGGTCATCAGTATCAAACCAGTCTATCTCACTATATAGTTTGAAACAAAGGCGACCGTCCTACTCAAATTCCACTAAAAATTCTCCCCCAAATCTTTTCTTGGTAAGTTCATCTGATAAAGGAATAAGAAGAGAGCGAGAGAAAGGGTAAGTAATTTGTGCTCTGCTTCTACTACTATTGAGACAACCAAATGAGAGATTGCAAGGCACGGCTTGTACGGGCCAGACAGACCAAAACTGGGCCATTGCCAGCAATTTCAAAAATGAAGACTTTTGCTCAGCTCTCTTATTCATCTTTCCCCACAAATTTAAACATTTGCTAATCTTTTCCAGCGCTTATAAGTCAAATCTGGACATGGATCATCATCAGACACCAGCATGCAAAATAGCTCCCCCAGCTACAACCATACTTGCATCAAAGTCGGCATACTCTCAACCCACAACCACTTAAAACTACTTGTGGGTAAGTCAGATAAACTACCTCTCTACCTAAACAGTGTATTTATAAATCAGAGAACTTATCTCACCAGGATGCGCACCATCTTCATACTCCAATAAGACGAAGAAAAAGTAATGATAAAACCGCAGCTTTAGAGCACTTGAAATGCACAAAATACCACCTCAAGTAGTCAAATGCCGTCCACTGTTGTAGAATTTGTAAAAACTCGTATTGTTACAAGAACGTCTCCCAAGGTCATCTGTGAAATTCAAGGGCTTCAACCATCTGCCGCTGAGTTAAGTTTAATGGCCAATACCAGTTGAGGAATCCAACCCTTCCTTTTTGCTTCGATCTGACCATATGACTTGAGAAATTTGCTCAGGTGTTTGATTTATGGGATCTTCAAACGAATAAGTTGCATTTGCTCTCGATGTTGCTCTCTGCTCAATAACTCTTTCCTCAGTACCTAACTCCTCTGTAGTACACACATCTAAATGCATGGCTTGAGAAAAACTAGCGGTCAAAGAATTTATGGTATCAGCGGCTATATTAGGAGATTCCTTAGAAGGATAGGGTTGCTGTCTCGCCTTCCTTTCCTTGAGCATTTTCTCACGCTCATCGTAGAAATCAAAATCATCTAAGATGGATGTGCGGGTATCATGCTCCTTAAAAATTTTCAACATCTCAACACCATGTTTCAGTTTCACCTGATAATATATCAGAAACAAGGAATGTCAGAAAAGAATAAACAAAACAAAAGCAAATGGCAGTCAAATGTTTCAAGTACATGGATTAAAGACAAGCATATTCACTGTGGGAACTGAGACAATTATTTTACAAGATAATAAACCAGGACATACACATTCTCAAATAAAAACACAAGGCCTCTTTATGCAAATCAACATCTGCAAATAGTTATATAATAAATATTATCCCAAGGTAGAAGTTTGCACTAGAAAAACAAACACAGCCATAATCCAGAAAAAAAAGGAGCTTGAACCTCAAGTCAAACAGAAACCCACAGTTACATGCATGCACATATGCAAGAGAATAACCAATAACAAAGTGATAAAACCAGCTAAATTACCTCTTGCGAATCCCTGCTATGAGTAACAGGCTTATTATCATTATTTTCCAGTATAATATGGCGAAATCTAATGTTTGGTGCATCTTTAACTATATGCCACTGAACTGGAAACTGACCACTCCACCTATCCTGCTGCCAGTAGTTTGCAGTTTTTTCAAAGTCAACAGGTCCAACCATTTCAGCTACCCCACAGAACTGACCACTGGCATTAACCTGCACAGTATTACAAGCAAAATTCTTGAGCATATGAAGCACCGCCAATCAAACAAATATATGAAGTTAGAATTATGCTTCAGAAACATGCTGCAAGTAAGTCCAAAAGCAAGTAAGTCCAAAAGGAACAGTGACCCACCAATGGTCCAAGCTTTTCCAAAGGCAGAGATATAAAATAAAAAATACATGTAAAATGCCAAATAGAAAAATTGAGCTCAGTTTTTTATTTGATCCTAGACCTACTTTATGGCCATCTAAGAAACCCTCTTCTCTCATCTATTACAATTTAACTTTTCTAATTGCATATTTGAAACTTTAACAATCCCCTTCCAGCCCACTCATTCTTGTAAAAACAAAAAATAAATTCTAAAGTACATACAACTTGTGTAGGTTAGTTGTCATAACATACCGAGAAAAAGAGAAAAATAGGACAACTTCCTTCCATCGCCTTTGCTTCATGATAAGCAGCATCCAATTTCTTGTTACCATGAGGTGTGCTAGCCCAGACCTTGTATTTAATACTTTTGTGGACATTATCTTCGCTAAAAGACTTGATTATAAAAAACTTGGCATTCTCGTAATCTGTGGCCAAATCTGGACTATTGTACAAATCAAAATAAATTCTTGTGGAAGATGCATCGTTTTTGCCCATATCAAATGATGGTCCCTGTTCAGCAGCAGCACCTTTTTCCTTCGCCTTTGACGACCTAGGTCCACGATTACGATCATTTGAAAAATAATTTGAGTCGCTAGATAAAGAAATTGAGTCCCGATTCCTCTCTCTACGTCTTCCCTTGTCTAGATTGAGGCGACTTTGTTCTAAATAAGAGATCAGAGTGCCACCATAATTCAAGCTCTGGTTGGTGCCGCTTTGTGGATAATGTCCTGTAAAGGCACTTGAAACCAATCCAAATCCATGCACTGGTCTCTGTTGTTGAGAAATCTAAAATAAAGTAAATAATCAAAATACTAAAACAATATTCATTAATCAACAATAATTATGCGGGAAAAAAAAGAAAGAATTTAGAACAGCAAGGAAAAAATCTTATGAAATTAAAAATGATGTAGATTCAATTATAATGAGTTACTTAAAAAAGAGCACATAGTGAATTTGACTGACACCAAAAGAAGCCATGTCAATTGAGTGGCTCGAAAGTTGGAATTCATGCTCGATGGATTACTAATAAGGACAATAGCAAAAGTGCTACTTGACCTCTTTAAAGGGGACTCTAGCAGTTTTATTTCATAATGCATACATTTCTCAGTATCAATTAGGACACAAATCAAAACATGTCAGGACAGATCTCAATGCAAGTTTAGGCATAATTCGCACAGACAGACAATCTAACTGTTAAATTATATCGTATAAGTAAATGAAGCTTCTGGACTTCTTTTCTGCAGAAATAAAAGCTTCTGCATTTAGGTGACAGAGCAAGAAAGGCAAAGGCATCAAAAGGTGTACCGCATGCAAATCAGATTTGAAAGGTATAAACTAGTCTGAGAATGTATTTAAAATATTGTTTTGTACAAATACACTCATTAATTAATGATATAGTAGAAAGTTCAAAGGTAAATTTCCTCTTTTTATCATAAACTATAAATAAAATACAATTAAACAAAATGCATAAACAACAAATAAGAGTACACAGTGCCAAAGATAACTTTTAATCAGTAAACTTATACTATATTATCACATGAGATGTACACGAGAGCTAAAGCGAGCTAAAAACATGCTCAACTCGGCAGATAAAAATCACTCCTCAAAATTCTACTGGACCACCCTTACCATACCACAAACAGTTTAAGAAAATTAATTTGAACAATGCCAAAGATATTTGCCAAGGACGAGTTTTGTTATAATGACTACCAACTACAATTACAACAATATTGGATTTTTTTTTAAATATAAATACAAGAAAAAAAATCATCATCTGGAGAATGGAAATTCTATATAACTAAAATGAACTAAAAGAAAAATTGCCATACGTTTTGATCATAAGACCCAAGTATGCCCATTGGTGGTGGATAAGCAGGTGTTGGCAGAGTGCCAGAACCAAGGTTTCCTGGAACATTACCACCACCAAATGATCCAAAATTAACCAAATATCCAGATCCAGGACTATAAAGCATGTTCTCCATGTTACTACTCTCTGGTACCATCAGCTCTGTTGCTGAAACTGGAAAAGGTGAAGATACATGAGGTAAACCAGGCGTAGCTTGTTGTGGGTAATAAGATGGAGAAAATGGAAGTCGCTGAGTAGAATAAAGTTGGCCTTCTAACATTAAAGGAGGTATAGGAGTAGCCACCGGCGAATACTGTCCGTATGAACCATCAGGGTTGAAGCCATATCCAGAATGAAACACAACAGATGGACTGTCATTGAATATGACCTGATAGATGTCCAAAGTTGAAGGGTGAAATTAACAGGATTGAGTAGATTAAAATTCAGCTATGGCCAAAAAAAATCTAACCGGTGATACAACATTCAATCCATCAGCATTAGCATATTGAGAGTACCCATCCCAAGCACCAGTACTACTGCCATAACCTGGAGACAGGCCAGAAATGAGTTGCAAGAACACTTGTATGAAATTGAACCAAAAAATTCAAAGCATTGAAGACAAAGTACAGCACAAGTCAATTTTTTACAAAGATTTTCTAACATTGTTGTTTCGACGAGCTTTTATGGAATTCACATGAAAAATGACATAACAATGCAAGTTAAAACACAATTGAAATCTTATTGAACACAGGCCAATTGGTCAACTAAGAGAAAAGTCACTTCCATCGGTGGAAAATATGGTGACTACCATTTGAAGTGCTGAGAGGAGAGCAACGAGGAAACTGGTGGTTACTGACAATTGGAAAGCAGATGACGATGAAGATGCAGGAAACCGTGACGACGCTGACGACCACAGTGGAGGAACATCACAGCAGACAGCAGACGTAACGACATACTACCCACCAACATTTCCTGGGTCCAGTTTTTCCTTAATTTTTCTGCTCTACCTAGGAAAAAACAAGCCTCTCAATAGGCAACGTACAGAGGGCAGATATTGACATGAAGATTTTGAGCAGAAAAAATTTAATGCTATGGTGGATAATGAAAAAGATGAAGAACAATGGATGACAGTTATCAACAGAACAAGAAAAAGAAGGCTGCACAGGTCGGAGAGAACTGTGTACTCATGGAGGCGACATGGATCGTGATCATTTGGAATTGAAGTCCTCCGCATTCTTAAGTCTTATTGAGAACAAAAACTTTTATGGCAGAGACACAAATATTAATGTGAATTATAAAATCATTGAATCAAGCGATAGAGGTCAATTTTTTTTAGAGTTGGAAAAATCAGATTTTGACTGGGCTCTTGAAGTAGTTTAGCAGCCAATTAAAACCTGCAAAGGATTGTTTGGTCAAAGTCAGGTGAATGAACAAGTTTATCATGATGATAGAGACTTTCCAACTGCTATGGATCATTTATAGAAATTTCTAAAATTTCAAGTCAAGGTGGAGGAAGGTTCATCAAGATTCCATGTGGAAGTGAGGATGTCCGTTTGAAGAAGTTCTCTGATTTGATGACATGTGCTTGTCAACAAACAGTTGTAGCAGACCAATGCTTAAGAAAAGTCAAAATCACTCATCTATGTAGGGAGAGAATCACCTAATAGGTTCACATAAAAGAAAGAGTTATGTGAAGGGACATCTATAATTGAGTGCAGCAATGGATAATTCAGTTAACAAGTCTACCGTAATATCATGCAATGACAAAACAAAAGATACTTGGAAAGAGGAGTTGAAAATGTGTTTGTTTGCACCAAAAAATGTCTGCACAATCGCTGGGGAGAGATCAAAAAATTGGTGAAGCAGCTAATTCACATAGACAGATCTTTCATTCCATTTTTACCTGATATGGCATAAATTTTCTGTGCAGACAAAAAGAAAAAGGAGCTTCTCTTAGGTTGTGGAAGCGTAATTCTGGAAAGACTTCCCTCTATAATCATCAGAGTGCGGGAGGAAGATATCCTACTTGAGTCTTGTAAGGAAGAAAGTAAATGAGGGTGGATTGTTTTTCGAGGCGAATTTTGTGAAGGGCTCTTGGAAATTGACAAATACACAAAATCATTAAGAAGGATTTCAGAAGTAAGAATTAGAGTGCGAGGTTTGAAAGTGTATTCATTCCGACCAAAGAGACTTCTCTATTTCAGGGCAAAGAATATCTAGTCAAGCTTAGATATTTACAACGAATAAATATCTTCTCCCATAAGATGCAAGCTCTAGGTGCTTTACTTTTCCCCCTTGAATGGGAAAAGAAGAAAGTGCACACAGTAGATAGATTCAAAGGATGACCATGTAGAACAATTGCTTGATCTGTTTCAAACATATTGATTCCTAAAAGTGCAAATGAGGAAGAAGTCTCAATAGTTTATACACCTTCAAATCAACATATGACGAGTCCAATAAAGGAGAGTCTTTGATTCAAAGGACTTATGTATAGCTGAGTAAGGTATCGACGATGGTGGAAGGAACTTTCTTCGAAGCACCACACGAATCAACCAAAAGTGAAAAAGTGCATTACCTCACAATCAATTCTAGGTCTGATTTAGATGTATCAATAGAGGAATTTCCCAAGATTCTGAAATGCGTACGATTATTAGAGATGCTCAAGATGAAGGACATCTTCGGCATGAGAAGACCTGCACTAATGAGGTCGTTTTTGAGCCAATCATCAATGATTGGGATGATCAAATTTGGCTAGTCATACTTACACTTACCCTGAACTGAATAAGGAGGAATAATATCAATGGAAAAATATTCTACAGTCACTCAAATTATCAGTGGTATTGTGAACTTCATCCTCTCATGTTTCACCATCTGTGGGTGTCTAGCTTGTGTTGTCTTGGGAGCTTAAAAGTGAATTTCTAAAATCATCATTTGCAATGTTCAAGGTTTGAATTCTAGTGTTAAAAGACGTGTTATCAAAGAAGTCTTAAACAAAGTAAATCCAGACATTTTCATCTTACAAGAAACAAAATGGAGGACATCAACAACCCTTTGGTTGCACTAGTGTGGGGTTTTCGATTTAAAAATTGGGAAATCTGACCATCACAAGACAAGTCAGGTGGAATTCTTACATTATGGAATGTTCGAAGTGTAAAAGTGGCAATAATTGTGACTCGTTGTTTCTCAATCTTTATTAAAATTGAGAATAATGGCACTGATTCTTGGTGGTTACCTGGAATCTATGGCCTTTGGGCCTAAAGATTATTTTTAGATCGAAATGTTTGATTTGTTTTGTTTATGCTCCCCCAATTGGTGTGTGGGCGGAGACTTTAATGTTGTAAAATTTCCTTACGACAATCCATTCAGGATAGAGCAACACACAATCTGAAAATATTTGATGAATTATTAGCGAGACTCAAATCCGAAACATTCCATTAGAAAATTTTCCCTTCACTTGGTCCAATCTAAGAGAAAACAAGAAATAGCTACAAATTAGACCGCTTCTTCTTTAACAACAGAGTAGGAAACCTATTTCAAGCCAGGAGGCAATAAGCTCTAGTTAGGTTGATATCTTATCACTGTCCAATAATATTAAACACATATATAAGTTTAAATGGCAGCTTACCCCCTCCAGATTTGAGAATATGTGGCTTTCTCATTCAAAGTGTATCAAGCACATCAAAAATTGGTGAAATAGCTACAATACCAGTGGGTGAGGGTTTCAAATTTATGAAGAAACTCTAGAACGTTAAATGTGAAATAAAAAATGAATCTATATACATATCAAGATATAAGAGTGGAGAGGATGAGCATTAAAAATGGTATTCAAACTCTTGACAGGTTAGATGCATCAAGGTTTAATGTCAATAGGAGGCAGGAAAGGAGTTCTTTTAAGGCTTTTCTTTGAAGAAATTCTTGTGCTTGAAGCACAAGCTTGGAGGCAAAAGATTAGAGCAAAGGTGTTAGCGAGTGGGATAATAATACTAATGTTTAGAGTTTGGAGTGAAAGGACCTTTAATAAGCTTATGAACATATTGACTTGTGATGATGATGATGGGTCTGTAATCATAAAGGAGGAAACAATAGGTCATGAATTGCTTTGAGACACTATTCCAAAACTACTCACTCTAATCTGAAGCTATTGGGTCTTGATTGGCAAGTCATCCTTCCAAACACAGCTGATCATCTTTTTAGAACTTTTGAAGAAGAGAAAATTTGAAGAGTAGCATTTGATAGTGACAGAGACAAAGCTCCTAGGCTTGATGGCTTCACAATGACTTTTTTCCAAGATTCACGAGAAGTGATTAAAAGTTATTTGCTTAAAGTTCTTCATGAATTCCATGGAGGTTTGAGACTTTCTTGTGTCTTATTCCCATAAAAGGAAGTTCAGATAACATGAAAGACACTAGGGCTGTTAACTTTGTTTCAAACCTCTACAAATTTGTCCCCTTGTTTGAAAGAAGTTGTCAAAGATACAATATCTTTTGAGCAAATAGCATTTATTGTGGGTCAAAATATTTGGATTTTTCTCGCTGATGGAAGTATTGATGACTATAAACAGAAAAAGGCCTTGCCATTAAAATTTTTTTTGAAAAAGTTTATGACCGTGTTGATTGGACTTCCTTGATTTTGTTCTTAAAATGAAAGGCTTTGATAGGCGGTGGAGGAAGTGAATTTTAGGATGCTTGAGGACATCCAAATTTTCTATCTTTATAAATTTAAGGCCAAGAGGCAAGTTTCATGCTTCTAGGAGCCTTAGACAAGGGGACCCTCTTTCTCCATTTTTGTTCCTTCTTATTGGTGATGTTCTTGGGAAGATGTTGAGAACGAGAAGTTTCAACTTGACATAAGGTTTTAAAGTTGGATGTGATATTGTTCATGTCTCCCATTTTCAAATAGCTGATGACACTATTTTATTAAGTTGAAGAGGATTTTAAAATCCTAAATTTGATCGATGTTGTAAATTTTTTAGATTATTATCTAGTTTCAAGTTAAAGCTTAACAAAAGTGATATTGTGAGAATCAATATTGATATTAGTAGTATAGATAGATTTGCTAATTTGACCAATTGTAGGAGAAGTTCTTGGCCCTTGTCTTATTTGGGTCTTCCTCTTGGTGGCAACCCTTTCTATTACTGTGGTTGAGAGACGATTTTACAAAAAATTAAAAAACACTCGGAGAATTGAAAAATGGTTATTTTTCTAGAGGTGAAGCCTCACTTTGATTCATGTTGTTCTTGATAGTATCCAAACTTACTTCTTTCTTTTTCCAAGCTTCCGGGCAAGATTGTGAAAATGCTTAATATTGAAATGCATTGTTTTTATTATAGGAAACAGAGCCTCAGTTTGATTTTGGGAAGACAAGTGAATTGGAGTCATTTTTATGTGACCATTTTCCAAGCATTTACCATTTGTCACGTAATAAAAATTATTCTATTGCTTCCCTCTTCAATATGGGATTACCTCATAACAATCCTTTGCATTAGGAGAGATGACAACTTAAAGTTTGCCGACTTTCCAATATTAAGGCTGTCATCTCCATTTTTTTCTCTTAGATCGACTATTGTCTACAAAAAAATGGCTTTAATCATTCAACAAACTTCTCTTCAAGATATTTTTTTTTTCTCAACTAAATTCCAATTTTTCCAGAAATTTATCTTTATATGACCTCGTTTGGAAGAAAAATATCTCATCCTAGATCCAAGTTCTCACTTGGATCCTTATTCAAGGAAAGTTGAATAAGTGCAATCAAATCCAACACAAAAACTTCATCTTGGCTCTTTTCCCACATTTTTGTACTTTTTGCAAGACCAATGAGAAATCAAATACTCACATTATAATTAATTGTGAGCTTATTAAAGACATTTAAGTACATTTTTTATTTCTCTTTAATCAATCTATTGGAGTATACAAACATCTTGAGCTTGCTAATCAAGATTTTTAATGAGCAAGAAGAGTCCAAGAAGCGCAAACTTATCTTCAAATTTGGTGTATTGACAATTTTTTGAACTATTTAGCTTTAACAAAATGTTATTCTCTTTTAGGATAAAGAGCTAAATAATAATCTTTTGGAAAACATTAATTTGACTATTGCTAAATGGTTTATAGCTCTACGTTTTTTTAAAAATTATCAATTTACTTTGATTTTCTCCGACTAGAGAAAAATTGTTGTAATTGAAGTGTTTCCATATATTTCTTCTTGAGAGGGGTTCTTCCCCTGTTATCTTGTAATTTCTTCTTCTTAATGCAATTCATTTCTTATAAAAAAAAAAAAAGATCAACCGTTAAGTAAAAATAATATCATTAGGTCTATATAGATACCAGAAACAGAATCAAGAAACTAACCACTGTATAATATATTCTGTTCATTAGAAGCATACTCATTATGTCCACCTGGATCTCTAGATTCTGTTTGATTATCAGTTGATGGCCCAATGACAGCTCCATCTGGGGATTCATTTACCGAAACTGTCCTTGGATCCTTTGATGAGTGTTGCAGATAAGATATTACAAATGAAGCACTAATGGAACATATTTGTGCAAGCTTGAAAAATAAATATTCATAGAACCATAATAAAAGAGACATTACAGGAAAATTTTGGATAAATACCTGTTCTGTAAAGTTCTCTCGCTTAACAGGTCTGTCTCCTACATTATAAATTGGCATATTCAGAGCTTGTGAACAGAAAAATCATAACAACACGCAGAACTTCAAAAGATGAAAAAGTGAAGTACCCATACCTCGACAACATTAAACATACTTGACACATTATCCATTTTTCTTTTTCAAAAAACAATCATAAAATTTGTAAGCTACTCCTTCCTCTACAACAATAATGAACTGATGCTTCTAAAAATAACCACTATTTAAACTGTAACAGTTTAACATATCTGGGTTCCACTGTCAGATAAACCATGAGATAAAAGAACGTATCAAATGCAACTATAGAAAGCCCCAATAAAAAAAAAAATATTTAAAATTTCATAGATGAATCTCTGGTAGTTGAATCCTGTAGCTCCTAGAGATGAATATCCAACCTGCTGGCGGAAGTCGGTTATAACCCATCTATCTGTGATGTGTAATAGCGAGGTTCACTGCTTGGAGCATAAACTATTACAATAGGAGGGCTTCTGATAGCTTCAGCCTTCCGAGAAAGTTGGAAGTATAATCGATTCTTCAAGGTGAATTGAAATTATATGCGGTTCGATGCGGGTATTAGCTTCTCTGGCTCGAACATAGTATTACCAATGTAAATACGAACCTCAATTGAAGGAAATGAATATCAAGATGTATCCTAACTACAAGCAAAGAACCCTAGAAAATCTATCTTTCAGATCAAAGAATGTGATTCTAAACACATACTGCATGTACAGGCTCAAACACAAATTCTTCAAGTAACCGAAATTCAAAGACTAACGTAGGAGGAAAAACAACAGCAGTCCACAGGCTAACAAACAATGATTGGCAAGATTGGGAAATCAACTCTTTCAAAATGCCAAAAATAAGCAATTGAGAGAAAAGATACCGCCGGAAACGATTCGATGTTGGTCGTCGAGAGGCGAATCCATGAGTGAAAGATCCAGAAGAAGCAGGATGCGGAATTTGGAAGGAAAGCGGAAGAGGAATCCGTGGGAGAGTCGAGAGAGGTTGATTTGAAAGAAATGACATTGAAGGTTCTAGTATTTTAAACGCTCTCCAATAAATATTTTTATTAAATTGATAATATTTACAAATAAATAATTAAAAATTAAAAAGATTTATAGTTTAATTGTCTTTTAAATTTAGATAAACACCGTGTTTTGCACTTTCATTCGTAAAATAATTAAATTATAAAAAATTAATTTATTACAATAATTATTATTAATCGAGTAAAATAATAAAATAAACATACCTATTTTTTAAAATTTAATCTACCCACCCTTTTAGTTCATTATTCCAATGATTACCTAAACTAGCACCTAATTTTTTAATACCTCTTTTATTTTCACTCAATTTAATTAAATTAAACTAGTTTAGTATACAAATTAATGGACATTTAAAGTCAAGTGAGAATTTAGAGAGTGATTTAAAAATAAAATTAAAACTATAAGAAATTTATACGTTGCGTCGATTATATCAAATTAGAATAATTTGAACAATTTCATAAAATAAGACCATTATTTTGTAGATGTTTAAGAATGCAAACAAAAAACAAAGCAATTCTCCAAGAAACAATACAAATATAACTAACATAATGATTCAACTTTATATAATACATAAGATCTTAGCGAAAATGAATAGCTCCTAGTCTACTTGAAATTATACGAACAGAACCAAGATGACTGATGCAAGTACTAAAAGGCCAAAACCAAGATGCAAGTCTTTAGCATAACTTTCGTGTGGTTGCAAATGATTTCATTTTGAAAAAACCATCTAACCACTTGTCCTCGGTACATTAACAATTGCGTAGATCAATAATACATTAGCTGTAGCAGCTTCTGTGAAGATGCTGAATAATGAACAACAATCTAATAAGAACGATATCCTGACCAAAACTAAGTTCTCACTTACGATCTCTGCATCTCCTTTCGAATTAAATTTGGATCCGCAAGATTCTTCTATTTCTATTCCCATAGACAAGATTAAGCAATGGTCCAACTCTTACATGATTTACTCAATATAAAAAAATAAACATATAAATAAGAAAGTCGAGGGTAAACCTACAAGAATGAATGCATGCATTCTTCTCCTTCTTTAATCGATTTACAAAATTTTAGTACCTAAGAAAGAATCTCTAGTGTCGCTTCATTTCGCGGAATATATTTGCCACCCGTGGAGATAATCTCGGAAGAAATTTAAATAACTGTTCAACGTAAAACAAAAAGCAATAAGTAAGAATTAGAAACTTCCTGTGAGTAAATCAAGAAAATGAATTCAAAACACTATTCAAATTTTGCTCTATAAAAAATGATTGGGTCAAACTAAGATTTAAGGAAAAAAAAAAGACACACTTAGTGCATATCTGTTCGGATAGACAATGAAGTTCCAAATTAGGAAAAATAAAAAGAAAGGATTCGTTTGAGCGACTACGCATAATGAAACCAATACTTTACTGACTTGTTTCCCTCTTGACATTGCACACAAACAAATCAATTCCCTCTTGACAATGCACACAAACAAATCAACGCAATGAGCTTCATTAAATTCTTATCATATAATAATGAAAAAACAAACTGCATACAGAACTAGAATAGCATTTGTCAGAGACGTTGTATTTAAATAATTTAGGAGGAAATATAATTTTTTTTATTTGCTTATGTATCACGTGTTTGCAATAATAACCCTTGGCTGTCTTTTCCTATCTCCTCTAAGTTCTACTTTTTCTCAGCAAGAAATGAAAATCATTGACAGAAAGAAAAAAGGTGAAATAAGGGTAACAGAGGTTCAGAATGCGTTTGTCCTTCCTCCCACAGAAAAACCTCCGAGTCCTAGTTCAAATGAGAAATTCTTCAATATTTTTCCAGTTTGAACACTCCATCGATCAAAATCTTAGACCACAGAGCATACCATCGATCAGAATCCTAGACCGCAGAGCATAACACAGTGAGTCTTGTACTCTCATCAACAAGGTTCAATTACTAATAATTTCACTACGAGAGAATTCAAATCGTGCATCTTTTTTTTGTAGCACACTTGGTTAAAGAATCTTTTCCCACAAATGAAAGATTCAGAATTCGAATCCTCCCATGATGAAATTATTGGGTATTAAACTCTTATTGTTGAGACTATGGAACCCACTATGTTATAACTTTCTAGTTGAGAATTCTGACCGATGAAGGGTTCTAACAAGAAAGAACATCCTATGAAGCGCGACGAGGGAACCATAACACCTTCGTACACACATTTCCTCATTTTCAAATAATCCGAGAAGCATTTTGTGTGACCTTTCTAAGCATTGCAAGCAAGCAGCACATCGTCCTTGGTCTTTAAAAGACGCTTCAAATCAAAAACTCATCAAAGGTTTGGGTATTAAAACTTCAATGCAGACTCTACCATCTAATATGTTTCCAACACAACTATTTCTCTGTTCAAGTTTCACCTCTAAACACCTTATGAAAGTTGACAGAATCTTCAAACTTCCCAATCATTCAAAAGTCTGCAAGAATGGTTTCTACTATTTGAAACACAACTCAAAATAAATACTCACTAAGAGGCTCGACTAGTAAAACGTCCTTTAAAACTCAGTCATCTACATGTTTTTAAAAGATAACATTTCTCTGGACATCTCAAAGAACAGCTTTGAAAAGAAATCAACGTGATCTTAAATTTTCCCAACGATTCAAACTAAGATGGAGTCGGACACTCCATCACTAAGATGGATTCAGACACTCCATCACACGCAAATCTCTTAACCTTATGACCATCTTCAAATGGAAATCTTCCATTCACTAAGTAAATTAAAAGTTATCCACAGTTTATCCTTCATCTCTCATTTTTTCCCACATTGCACAACCCCTCAAAGATGTATTGTCAGCACAGAAGACCACTGCCTTCCTGCCCTATCCATTCTTAAAGGCAACTGTTCTACTTGAAAGTTTTTACTCTCGATAGCTATTCTTCACACCAATTAACAATAATTCCGAGTTGTGTTTTCTTAAGTTCATCACTTATAAGCCCGCAGTTCAAGCTGTAGACAAATTCTGTCACAATGAGCAAAAAGTAATTTAGAGGCTCACCATAAAACTTTTCCTATCATCTAATCTAGTAATGACTGAATGAAACATGAATGAAAACAGAGTACCGGGTGAGAAGGATGTTTTCTATAGGAACTAGTCTACCTCCTGACAAGTGCAAATCATCCCATGGAGAGTATTTTTTTCAAACCTGTTCACCATTGCATTTTAAACCTTCTTTTTCTAAGGCTTCCAAAGGAAAGCCAAGTTGTGATGAAGAAAAACTCTACACCCAAACCCTTCAAAAGTTCTGAGACATTCAGAACATTACACAAAAAGAAACACTGGCATCGATTCATTAAACCAAGAAAATGCTCGAGAAACACTGGTAGAATCTCAATTTATAGATCATTAGGCAGGGTATGGACGACAAAAGAAGAACAAAGCTATACGTAGTAATTCAAAAACAAATCAAATGTACAGCCCATGCACGAGTTAACCTATGGTTCATGGTAAACACCAAACTTCACATTGGTGGGATATCAAAGGAATATTAAAATCCAATAATTTATCTCATATCAATTGAGAATGTTATCATTTGATTCTTATTAGTAAAAAAAACTCAAATTGCAAACAAATATATACATGCACAGTATCATTCGTACATGTATGGGTGGTTGCATAATTACTCCTTCGAATCAACACCCTTAGCCAAATATGCACACGTACAATGTAGTTTCAAAGTACATTTCCGTAATAGATTTTATCATAGAGTTGCGTATGTTATATGATCAATATAAACATAAATCATGTAAAATGATAGCTAACTTGTGCCAAAAATTAAATCAGAAACATTGAAATGAACACATTTGGCATTTTGTTGTGCTTGGAAAGCAGATAAAACACTAAAATTTATACTCCATGCAAAATAAATTTTGGTTTTTTTTTTAAAAGGATAGATTGAAACAAGTGTTTAGCACCCTCCCTAACTGCAAGTCAATTAAGAAAATATATACTTTATCAGGAAAAATTAAGTAACACTATTGCATTACTGCCCATTTTACTGTGTTTTGTTTCTCCTTTGAACTATTGTTTCTATCCTAGTAGCAAAGGTTTTCTTAACTGTATTCTAATAGTAAACTTTAGTTAGGATTAGCGAATAAAGGTCATAATGCTAGACCTTTTTGCTGCTAAAAAGGGTCATCAACTAACTAATATCAGTCATTTGATGAAGCCTGCGAAACACTTTGCAATAGTTCATTTCAGTAAACCTAATAACAGAATTTTTTCCAAATGCTTTCGTTAACCTTGTGATACATCGGAAAAATAACACTTTCAAGACATTTTTTAAGTTTGCTAATCAATGGTTTAGAACATACCCAAAGTTTTACACAAGCATCAATAACCACTGGAACCAGGCAGATAAAAATTGTTATAGCTGATTGGTCGACCTCAAGCCCATAATGCTCAACAATTACCTCTAATAAAGTCTGCCAACCGGATTCAGAATGATACCTGAGAATAAAAGTTTCTCTCATATCAATTGGGGTTTGTGAGCACAAAATTAAGCAGGATACTGGTTAACAAAATAGAAATATTGATGAAAAAAAAGAACCCAGGTATTATATCAAATCCTTCACTAAAATTTAACCATGAAAAAAATCAGTTATTATGATTAAAAATTGCATAGATAAATGTATACAAGTTCATACAACCCCTTTAAAAAAATATATAGTGGCGTTTGCATGCTTTTGACGTTATATTCAATCATGGGTGGAAGTTCACCATCGAGAACATTTAAGTAAAGAGTAGAAATTGTTTTTTCAATAGAGAATAGAAAATATTACCCTAAAAAAATATCGGTGATAAGTATAATTAAAAATGCCTTCCCAGTATCTGAGATATTGTTTATGATTTTGTAACCTGTAAATTTCAGCAAAGCAACCTGCAAATTCATGAAACAATGGTGAAGAAAATGAATTTTACAGTATAGTTGTCTACAGATTAAATATACAATTTGCTCAACAAGAGCAAATAAATTTACCCAGCCTAGTAACTGGTAATCTTAATGTAATGCTACAATATGAAACAAAAACATCATTCGCCTAATAATTTAATCAAATTTCATAATATTCTATTTGGCCATGTGGTTGGAAGGTTCTAATATAAGAATATTATCTTGTTGCGTCCCCCAGCCCCCTTATTGACCAATTTTTAAGATATGGTTAGAGAGAAGTTATGAAAAAAATCAGAAAAAAAAAATTTGTAATATAACAATATCAGCAAGATTAAATAGTTTTCCAGACAGTTTACGCAACTACAAAATATGGCGAGAGATAGATTGATAAAAGGTTCTTCAAAAGTTTTCTGAAATGAGCCAATACTAGAAGGAATTATGTTTGAAGCAAGAGGCTAATGTGATACAACACACAAAGAATAGAGAAAGGAAAATGAAACACAGAATTGGCTCAAGCGCTATACTGACCACGGTGTTGCTTGATAAAAGATATCGTAAGATTAAAGACTTCAAGTTTAAGCATCCCAATTATACTTGAATTATAAGCAATAAAATTACACAAAATCCCCCAAGAAAGTCTTGAGAAAAACTTTATGACTTACTTTACTTTGATTGAAGTACAGTATAAGGAACAAAGAGACTCCAAATACCATGTCTGACCATATGTTTGCAAATCTTCGCCTATTCTCTAATCTCCAATCATCTCTCAACTCTAATCTGTGCAAGGTACAAGAAACCCAAGAAGAAAGATTCGAATTAAGTTTTTTAAACAACTTACCAACCTGACAATAGAACATCTGCACATATAGGATAAGAGTGACTTAAATTATTTACACCGACACAATTGCTTGGTTTTCCAAAGTTATGCAATCCAAGCAGAGAGATAATACCACTATTCACCTTCATAGGTAATGGTTACAAAGTTTTGATAACTAAGCTCACCATCCTTTAAATTTGGTTAGGCAAGTACTATCATTTCTGATTAATATTTTGTTTCTTTCCTTGCCTCTAGAATTAAAGTGACAGATTCTTCTTGATAATGATCCTAAAGTTTTGTACAGCCAGACCATGGTAAAAATATGAACCATATTATAAACAGCTATGACATGTCCAATTGCCAATAAATTAAACCTTTTAGCGAAAAAAAAAAAAAAAAGATTTTCCATGAACCTTCTGCCATTGACCTCAGTAATTTTACTAGAACAACTGCAAGCATAAGTTACAAATAGAGTGCGTGTCTATATATAAGAAAAAGTAAGCAGAATGAGGCGTTGACAAGCTTACGCTTTATTTCTCAATTCCCACCACAGTCCGTCGTCAGATAGAGGAGGAGATTTACCAATCTCCATCTCAAACTGAATTCGTGCTTTCTCAATTTTTAATTCCTCAATCATTTCAAGCTTTTGACTTCTTCTAACATCAAGTAACTCTGCAGCCAGAGGTACAGTCTTCACATATCTGTCAACAACATGGAATATTTGATAACGTAATCTGAAAACCAAAACATTAGCTCATGAACTCAACAAAACAATAAAGTACATAATCAGGATTTTAAGTTCAAATTCTCCCACAGAAACTATAATATAAACAACCTATTACTCTCAGTGAAATCTAGAGGCATCAGTTAACTTTATCATTCTAAAATTTTAAGGAAAAAAACACTACTGAACTTCGTTATTATAAACTGAGCATAGAAAAATGCATAAATATAGCAGCTTTCAGATTTTGCTTGATAAAATAAGTGAAGCTACTTGAGAAAAATGCGTCATTGTCACAAGCATCACCTGTCTAAAAAGGGCATGAGAATATAGTCATGAGCAAGGAAATCCAGAGCCCAAGGCACAATTATCAACACTGCCAAAAACTTAGCCTGACAGAACAACGATGAATATGTATTAGAGAAACTGTGAAATAACACAGAGTTTGGCACATCACCTAACTTATATAAGCGGCACAATGTCCAACTGACAGATGAAAATTCAATAGACTACCTCAACAATTGTCTAGACTTAATATGAAATTGCATAATATCCAGGTGTGCAGCAACACAAATTCACAAAATTTAGACGGAATTCGGAGTTAGTTTTTCATTCAGGATTTCCTCACATTCATTATAGTAGAACAATTTACTGTCATTTGTTTATCGCACCATTCGAGTTGATAGAAGTTCACTCGTTTTGAATGACATTTCCGTAGTCAAAAGCCTTGTGCCACATAAACCAGTCCCCAACACTATAAATCAGAATTTCATTTACTACCTATTCTTCATCAGGTACTCTGCAGAAAAATATGATTTGGCTATGATTTTATAGGGGTTAATGTGAACGGCCTTAAATTCCTAATATTCTCGGTTCAGAATTAATCGAAACAAACACTTTCAGTTTGATTCCAAAGAATTAAAAACTGTCAAAAAACTCCGTTCTCAAACACTTAAAAGTAAGCAGTTCAAAGAGGAATAGGCTGTATTTGAGGGATTATATAAAGGACATAGATGCACTAACCGATTTCATCGATGCATAATTGAATACACGATCTTCATAAAGCAAATCATCATCTTCTCTTCCAGATATCAAGTATCTTAAAGATTCAATCAACCCCTTTTCAGGTACCATCTCAAAATCAATCGATTTGTCATCTTCTTTCCCTGTCTGAACTCCACTGTCCCAATCCCTACTCCACGAAAAAGAACCAGCATGATAAGTTTCA
This sequence comes from Begonia peltatifolia, assembly GCA_022433055.1. Classification (NCBI taxonomy): domain Eukaryota; kingdom Viridiplantae; phylum Streptophyta; class Magnoliopsida; order Cucurbitales; family Begoniaceae; genus Begonia; species Begonia peltatifolia. The sequence continues at coordinate 6,368,586 of CM039517.1, read as the reverse complement.
CTTTCATCAACAAGCCAATCCTCCCACCTCCGACTCTCCTCGTTTTTCATATCTTCCTGGGCTTCCCTCAATTCTATGATTGCTTCCGCCCTCCTCTTCCATGCCTCAAACTTTTCATTGGCAGAAATTTCCCCATTGCTGGAATCCTCCGCTAACTCATCCAACTCATCCTCGAGCATGTCATCATCTCGCAAACCGAGCCAATTCCCATCATCATCAAAAAAGAATTTCTGCCACCAACTCCTTTTCCTCGAGTGTTTCCTCTTACTAGCACAGGGCGCAAACTCACCAAACCTCCTCTTCTTACGCCGCAAAGAAGCCACAAAATTCAAGGAATCGCACGAGTAAAAGGACTTGCAAAGGGCTCCCGAGTTAATGCCGATCAAGCCGTGGCACAAGACCAAAGAAGTGCTCATTAAAATCTTTTAACGAAGAAAAACGTTCAGACATAACTCTACATTCTCTTGCTTCTGCGCGGGAAGAAAGCATAGCAATCGCACTGCAAGTCAGCTACAAGAAACAGAAAGCAAGAAAAATTGGCAAATGGAAAGGCGTGAACATGCATGAACAAGAGGTAGAAAGAGAGAGGCTATGGAGATTCTGACAAAAGCACGGCCGAGTGACTTCTTCGCCGGAGAAACGGACCGCAGGCGACGAGATAGAGACTGAAAGTGGATAACAATTAACAGTTCAAAGCCGACGGCTTCTGACAACACTCTTATATCACTGGTTCCTTTCTTCCAAACCGGTTTCTAGCAATTAATCACTTTTTGTTTATCATATTATTTTTAATTAATTAATAATTAAAAGATAGGAGCATTTCTCATGAAATTAAATAAATAATAATTTCAATTTTTTCTAAATAAAATTCATATTTATTTTGCAAAAATTAGACCTTATTTTCAAAAAGTCTGATTAATTAGTCAGACTCGGGCAATAATCATTTGCTTAGTTGTTAAAGAATTTGAGAATTACTCAGCTAGTATTTATAAATACATTAATTACTTAAATAAAGAAACAGACGTGCTTAGAAAAATTGGTCTCATTTGGAACAAGAAAGTAATTATATCAAGAAACTAATTTATTTTGTAAAAAAATATATATCAAATTCAGTGAATTACTAAAATTGAAAATGAATAAAATAATAAAATAAATATTATTATTTATTTTCATTATTATAACCCAGTAAGATGGGAGTCATGGGTGTAGAGTCTAAGCTTCTCATTGAAAATTAAAATTAAGAGTTTATTTTAAAATAAACGTGCGCTTATGTGTTCTTGTTTTTTTTAATTGTAAAATTTATTATTTATCAAAAAAATTTCAAAATATTAAAAATAGACAATTTAAATTTTGAGAGACGGTTTGCAGGCCGTCCTCCCCGGAGAGGTTAGCCCGTACAAGTGGACCAACTTGCCTGGAGCTTTTTTTTTTTCTTTTTTCAGTTCAGCCACGGGACAGCCGGTTTAGTTGAACCGGTCATCCCCCACTTCTCCTATTTCGTTTTAAATCACACTGAACTTTCATGTAATACCCGAATTTTTTTCGCTAAAACTAATTTTGGATTTACGTAGTTGTGATCGGCGGAGTTTTGGTCAGAATTGAGAGTAGAGAATTTCGACCATTAAGTAAAAGTTTATTTTGAGATTAATGGAGAAAAGAAAATTTTAAGAATTCAACCGTAATCGAACCGAATAATAGATTTATTAAACGATTAGAGGTTGTGAGCGGTTTAGTAATTAGGTTATTATTATTATTTAAAAAATAATAATCAAAACACCTTTCGGTGTTTTCTCTCCAGCGCAACCCTTCCCCCTATCTTTCCCTTCCTCCCTCGCGTGAGAAGCCCTCAATCCCCTCGAAGTTCTTCCTTCTAGCGACGACGATCGGTCATTTCCTTCGTCAATCTTCCATCTACAGTAAGTTTTAATTAGTTTTGAGTAGATAATTAGTCGTTTTGAGCGGTAAAACTAAGGTTATGGAGAATATTTATTGGTTTTAGTAAAACCCTAAGTAGGAGGTATGAAATTTCAGGATTTAGGCAAATGTTAGTCGTATTTTTAGTGTTTAAGTTGGACGAAAGAGTAGATTATAGGTTTATGGAAAGCATTGAGTGTTGGATAACTGAATAACTTGAGTTACGGAACGGTTTCCGTTAGGCCACATTCGGCCAAGCTGTAGGTGTTGGATTAGGAATTTAATTAGACCATTAGAAATTTAAACGCACTCAGAAATCCGTAGCATTTCGAAAATCGAACGAGTATTGGATAAGTTCTGGAATTCCGAAATTACTTAAAAATTATGTAGGATTTTGGGTTTAGTTGGATTAGTTGTTAGAGTGTTGTTTTCCTTAGAGTTTTATGAGTTGGACGGAGAAGAATTAATGAGTGTGTGATTTTATATATAATAACCCGAAAATTTTGAATTTTTAAATTTTATTCCCGAAACTTTTAATTTAAGTTCAGTTAGTGTTTCGGAAAATATTTTAATGAAAAAATTAAATTATAAGACTTGGAGTTTGGTTTTGTGGTGGGTTTCGAAATTTTAAAGTCGGGTGTACCCGAAATTAACAAATTTACGGACGATTAAAACACGTGAGGGCATTTTGGTAATTTGCAATTAAATTAAAAAAAAAAACAAAACAAAATTTTATAAAAACAACTGAACGGCTTTCGCAAGCCGTTCAGTGTTTGGTTTTGCTTCGCCGGGGCCGAGAGCGAGTGCACGAGGGAGGGTAATTTGTGTGCCGAAGTCGGAGCTGCGATCAACGGCCGACGAGCGCGAGTGTGAGGGGAGAGCGGCGAGCGGGTGCTGCTGTTCCGAGAAACCGAAGCTATTCAGTTTCTGTGGCTCGAGCTCCCGAAGGGTGAGGGCCCGAGCGCCTTCTGCCGTCGACCGAGGGAGTGAGTCTCCGTCCAATTCTGCCGCCGACGACCGGACGTGTTGCTGGAGTCCTTCTCCCACCCAAGTGCTGGACGCCACCACCCTGTAAGTCCTTCCCTCCCTCTGCTGTCCTGTCCGGTTTGGCCGAGATTGAGGTTCAGCTTCCTTCTGTGTTTCTGTGAATTTGGCTGCAAATGTTGACGGGATTGGGAGGGTGAGTGTGTAGGTTAGTGGGTGGACAACAGGAGACTGGTGAGAGGGAGAGAAACCGAGGGAAAAGGTTGAGCCAAAATTCAGATTTTTATGCTTGAATTTTTGATTTCGGGTTAGATTGTTCTTAATAGGTTGAAATGTCAGTGTTCGGTGAAGAAATTTGCGAGATTGGATCAAAGTTGAGATTTCGGCTATTTTTCGTATAAAAACAGATTCTGTTTTTGGCCGTTTTGGCCTGGTTTTGGTTGATCGTTTCCAATTCTGTTTTTGTGGGTTAAACTAGGTTATTAGAGGAACGTATGGCCGTTGGAATCGTTCGATTTCGATATCCGACGCAAAAGTTATGCGCGTCGGAAGTTTATGTCGAATTTTGGTCCAAGTCAAATTAGTGAGCGTTTTTCGTAAAATTTTGATGAGTGATAGTGGCATGACTGTTTTTGGTGCGTAAAGCTAAATTGAGTGAATTTTGGTTGAAGAAAAACAAAAGTTGAAATTTTATAAAAAAAAGTGGCAGATTCGGTTTCGGGGTTTTTTCACCTAGCTGCGGCTTACCGTTTTAAAATCCGTCTTAGTATGTTAGAATAGGTTCCTAAGGGGACGTTTAGCCACTTGAATTGCTCGATTCCGTTAACGGACGAAAAAGTTATGCGCGTCCGAACTTTGGGCTGGTTTTCGGCCAAACCAAACCAATGACTCGTTTTAGTTGGAATTTCATGAGTGTAGTTAAGGAAGGTTATTTTTAGCTATTTGGTGGATTTTGAGATAAATATTGATGAGTGGTTGTTTGTGTTTTAGATTGAGACACTTTTTGGTGAAGCTGTGCATCGAGCGAGTTTAGGACGCCAGGTAAGTAGTGCATGCATGCGTTTTGCCCAAGTGGGCCTACACTGTAGAACTTTAGGGTTTATGTGATTGATTGTAGTGTGCGTGCGTATTGTTTGTCATGCATCATATTTTAAAAAAAACGAGAACGAAAATGATTTTGAGCATGTTTTGAGTATGTGGTGAGACGTGTAGCGGTGGTACCGCGGATCCCGCTAGTGTGCGAGCCAGTGCCTCACCAGTCGCGGATTCCGCTCGAGGAGTGGGCCGGCTGGGCTGTCATGCGGCGTGAATGTGTTGACGGTGAGGGTGATGGGCAGGGGTACTGCGGCTCCTACTAGTGTGTGGGCCGGTGCAACACCAGTCGCGGATTCGCTCGAGGAGTGGGCCGGCTGGGCTGTCGCGAAACGTGTGCGTGTGGCAACTGTGGCCCCGTGCTGGGGAGGCTGGAACGGGGGCGACGTGTCAGGGTGTAGTGTGGCGCGAGGTACACCCTTACCCTGATGTGGTTACCGTGTGGTGATGCGTGTGTGTAGCTTGTGGGCCTCGTTATTGGGGAGTCCGGGTTGGTGGCGACGTGTCAGGGTGTAGGGTGGCGTTAGGTTCCTCCTTACCCTGGTGCGGCTACACTACGCGTCACAGATGTGACAACATGAGTGTGAGTGTAGAGACTGCATGCGATAGCATTGTATTGTCGGCTTTTACTTTCATATCACATTACTTACTGAGCATTAGGCTTATGTTGTGTGTTCTGTGGTGTAGGTGCTGACGATCTTGCATGTAAGCCTCGAGAGCCTAGTCCTGAGGCATAGGATGGTTGGTGGCGTGTGACCGAGGCACCGGATGACGGATTTTTGTTAGGGCGACCCGACCCGTGGAGATGGTAGGTGGTGGCTTGGTTTGTTTGCGAGTATTTTTCTTTTGTGGTGATTATGTACAGTCGATGAGATGAGATGTATATGCGTCAGTGTATAGGTGTATATGGAGTACATGTGATTTTGGCGACGTACGCATATATTTTACATGTAGGAGCTTGGAATTGCTCTATACTGTGAATTTTCTTCGTTTGAAATTGATGGATTTTCGTTGTCTTCATACTCTGATTGTGTTATGGTGATTTCTCTTGATGATTGATAGATAAATATTGTTAGTTTTGGTGAACTGTGTGCAAGATTTTAAATTTTTGGGATAACCAGTTTTTAGGCGTTACTCTGCCAAAATTTCGGGAGAGGGGTTGGGAGTCAAGAGGATATGAAATAGGTTGAGGTGTGTACAGTGAATGCTAGAGAAGTGCAGATGAGCGTGGGAGTGCGGCGTGATCGCAAGTGCGCGGGGCATGGGCCCTGCGAGTATTCACGGGTCGTGCGACGTCGGGTGAGGGCGTGCGCACGGACGTGCTATACAGCAGCAGGGTGCGTGGGGCACGCGGCGCTGTGAGCGTGCGCGAGACACAGTGATGTTGAGTTGGCACGCCGGCACCACGAGGGTGCGCGCGGGGTGTCGAAGTGGGGACGTGAGTGCGCGGTACCGGATTGTGTAGTTCGAGCGGTGCATTGGATTCTTTCCTAGGACTTCAAGTCTTACCATTTTATCTTAAACTGTTTTAAATGGTTTTCTTTTCCGCTGCGTAGTTTTTATGTTGAGGACTTCGTGTTCCCTCTTTGGGACGCGAGTTGTTTTCGAATCGAGTCGAAAATTTTTCATACTCACAAATGTTCTTTTGAAAATGATTTGAAAGCGAAAGAGGTATTAAATTGAGTAAGTTATGTCAAGTGTTAGTGTGTGTAGTGTGTAGATGTACTGTAGCGTACCGGGAACGCGGGGTTTCTCAGGGTGTTACATTATAGGTTCTCTAGTTTAATGAGCAGTCTACAAAATACAAGTTGCTAAGGACGCCAGGTAAGTAATGTAGTAGGTGTTTGCCTTCAGGTCTATATCACAGTTCTGTAGGTTGGATGGACGTTTACGTTATATTATGTTTTACCTGATTATGCATTCATGGTTTTAAAGTACAAGAACGAAACGTTAATGAATTTTCATATTTTTACGAAGTGAAATAATAGGGTGTGATGAGATGAATGAAATAAGAAGATACATAAGAAGATAAGAAAGGTGGAGTTGAGTAGTCTTCTCCCTAGAAGTGGACCGCGAGGTGTATCACTCTTCCTCCACTTTATGTGGTGGCCTTGTCCTCAGAGGTGTGTCACTTTACTATATTAAGGTTGGCCTTGTCCCCAGAAGTGGATTGCGAGGTGTGTCACTTTGATCTAGCACATAAAGAAGAATCCAGTAGTAGGAAGATAAAGAAGATGTAACAAAGAGACGAAACTATAGAAACTGTATATGTTAAGATTAATTTGTTTTCAGTGTTATGTTTTATATGCATTACTTATTTAGTATTAGGCTAATAGATGAATTTTGTGATATAGGTGACGAAGCGATGGTTGGTGAGTACTCAGAGCGGGCCCAAGATTAGGAGATAGTTAGAGGAGGACGCTCGTGGGCGACTGTTAGGGCATCTTGACCAGGGTGGACGTGTGTAAGATTTTTGAGTTGTGACGAATCTTTTGAGTCGTTTTGATGTATAGTTGGATTTCAAATTTTAGTAGTCGTTTTGATGTACAAAGTTGATTTTGAAAGTTGGTTGAGAAGGATAGGTTGCTAGTTTTAAACGTATAGTTGAAACTCGATTATTTTTGGAAAAATTTAAGGTTTTATGCAAATTCTAGGAAGGAAGTGTCGACCGATAGGCATAGTAGTCGACCAAACTTAGCAAGTGTCGACCGCGAGGGTCGACCTACGGAGACAGAGCCATGTCAGTTGTCGACCTGTGTGGGGAAGTGTCAACCGGTTAGTGTAAAGATGGTAGAAGTGTCGACCGCAAGATTCGACCGATAGAAACAGAGAGGATGAAGGTGTCGACCTGTGAAGACAGGTGTCAACTGCTCTTTGTGACGAGCGTAGAAGTGTCGACCACGAGATTCGACCGGTGTGGGCAAAGACGATTGTAGTGTCGACCTGGGTTTACAAGTGTCGACCAGTTAGCGTGATGGCAGAGAGGTGTCGTCCACTGAGGTTGACCGATGAAAACAAAGATAAATGAAGTGTTTACCGGTGCTTACAGGGGTCGATCGAAAATGTCTTTTAATGTTTTAAAGACTTGACATTTTATTTAAATCGATTTTAACTGAATCTTCCGCTGCGACGCTGTTTAAAATATTTTCAAAAATGTCGTTTTAAGTCGAGCAACAAAGTTTTTCCAAGCATAATTGAGTGAGTAATAGAAGTGAGCGAACCGGGAACCGTGTAGGGTTTTCGGGGCGTTACATTTCAAGTTTCAATACTCTCTCAACTAATTGCTTGATCTGACGATATTTCTCATCGTTTACGGCAAGGTACAAATTTATTTTATTTTATTTTATCATTTATTTTATTTTATTTTATTTATGGTTTGAATAGTTGAGTATTGTTTTCTATATAAGACGATAGTGAATTATTTAAAAATTTTACCACATGTTCAACACATCATGGGAAAATAAACTGAAAAGTTTTGTATTTTGTAATACTGATACAATTTATTGTAATTTTAATACATTATTTCATAAAACTGACGTAAAACAATTATAATAAATAGTACAAATATTAGAAAGTTACGACCATTCTACATTATCTTCCCATAATGTAGTGCACATGTAGTAAAATTTTCAAGTAAATCCAATACCGTTACGTATTTTTTTTAATTAATTAATTTATAATATATCGTTTAAGTATTTTTTTTTTCGTTATGTTTCAAATATTTGAATATTGTTCTCTATGTAAGTGACATGGACAAATCTTGCCGGAGAGTAGAGATGTTTAACAGAAGGGTTGGCTTGCTAACCTGTTCGCTCAGCTCGCTATAGTAGCGGGCCGAGCGTGGCTCGGATCGTTATTGTAGCGAGTTGAGCCTGGCCCGTCTCGAGAGGAGGGGCGAGTCAAGTCCAAGGGCTGGGCTCGCGAGCTCACCAAGGACCGAGCTGGCTTGGCGGTTCAGGCTCGCGAGCTAACCCGCCTGCGCCCCCTCTTATTCAATAACTGCCGGCACTGCATTTCCATCTCCGCTTGGTGCACTCGCCATTAGAATCGATCCAATTCGACCGACTGTGGCGAAAGAACAATCTCTTGAAGTTTTTTAGACAAATTAGCCTCAATCTCAGTGAGCTTAGCCTTGGCGATGTCGATGGTCATGTGGTCTAGTCTATCACCGATAGTTTTAAGCACAGATCGAGTCTTAGACATTTCCCACATGGCGTGAGTCATAGAAGCCAAGAGATTCGAGTCCAATAGATGAGGCTCGGCGGGGCAGGCTAGCGAGCCAGCCCGCCCAGCACAGCAGAATTAGATAGCAAAAATTAACGACACCCCAGAGAGAAGCGGTGAAGAAGAAATCTCACACCATAGCAAATGCAAAGAACACAAAAAGAGAGCAAATAAAAACTCAAGAGAAACGAAAACAGAATCGAAGAGAAGAAATGGATGACACGAAGAAGAGAAGCGCCGAGTAAAAAATCCCACAACTTTGTGGACACAGAGAGCAGAGGCAGAGAGAAAACTGAAAAGAGGAGGAGAAGAAGAAAACAAAATGTTGAAACGAAAAGATGAGACTGAATCTAAAATTTTGGTTTCCACGAAGAAATCATAAAATTGCAGTCAATTTTATGTTCCCCGTAGAAAAGAAAAATTATGAATACTCTGTTTTTTTATTTAAAATTTAAAGAAATTAGTTGAAAGAAAAATTATAAAGACATAAGCATGCATGACAAATTGACACCTCTGGTTTTATTTTATTTTATTTTCTTTAGTTAGAATAATTCTCTTTTAAGTACGATAAGAAATTAAATCAAATCAAAATATTATTTCACTGCATAGTTATTTAAAAGATATTATGATAATGTCAGTGGTATTGAACTTTTTAAATATATTTATTAATTTTTAACAAATATGATAAATACAATTAATATAATAATTTATTACAATATATTTTAACCGTATCAATCATTATTTAAAACTTAGACAATTACTTTTAAAAAATATAATAAACATAACATTATTTGCAATTATAATCAGAAAGCAAGGGTATTAAAATCAAGAGTGATGATATATGTAGTGAATTAAAAATGAAAAATTATTGTATTTCTTTTACAAATGAACACAATGTTTATTTTGAAGGTCGTTATCAAATTTTCTCGAGATAAGAATTTTGATATTTTATATTGATGAAAAAAATATTCTACCACATATACTATTCTTTCTAAAATGACACGTAATCTATTGACATCACTTGTTTCTACTGTAGCGTCAGAATTCATTTTTAGTACAAGTGGACGTGTTTATTATAAACGAAGAAAAATACTTACACCAGACCTTATGAAGCCACTCATTTGTATCAAAGATTGCACCGATGTTAAGATGAGAGATCATGTAGCACCCTAAGAACCCACACGTTCTCGGTGCACTCACTACATCATGTTATCACATCCGTGACGCGTAGTGCAGCCGCATCAGGATGAGAATGAACCTAGCGCCATCCTACACCCTGACACGTCGTTACCATCCCGGACTCCCTAGCAACGAGACCCACAAGCTACACACACGCATCACCACATAGCAACCACATCAGGGTGAGGGTGTACCTCGTGCCACGCTACACCTTGACACGTCACCCCAGTTCCAGCCTCCCCAGCAATTGGGCCACAGTTGACACACACACACATATTTCGCGACAGTCCAGCCGGCCCACTTCTCGAGCGAAATTTGCGACTGGTGTTGCACCGGCCCACACTCTAGCAGGATCCGTGATTCCACTGTTCATCATCCTTACCGCCGACACATACACGTCGTGTGACAGCCCAGTCGGCCCACTCCTCGAGCGATATCCGCAGTTGGTTACGCAACGGCTCACACACTAGCAGGATCCGCGGTACCACCGCCACACGTCTCACCACTTACTCAAAATATGTTCAAAATCATTTTCGTCCCCTTTTTATAACATGATTCATGTCAAATAACACACACACACTACAATCAACAACATGAATCATAAAGTTCCACGGTGTAGGCCCACCTAAGCAAAACACATACATGCACTACTTACCTGGCGTCCTAAGCTCGCTCGACGCACAGCTTTGCCAAAAACGCCTCAACATAAAACATAAACAATCACTCATCAATCATTGCATCAAAATTCACTAAATACGCTAAAAATCACATTCTTTAACTAAACCCATGAAATCCCAACTAAAACAGGTCACTTGTTTGGTTCGGCCGAAAACCAGCCTAAACTTCGGACGCGCATAACTTTTGCGTCCGTTGTCGGAATCAAACGATTCAAGAGACTAAACGTTCCCTTAGGACCTTAACATACTGAGACGGATTTTAAAAAGTAAGCCGTAGCTAGCTGGAAAACACCAAAACCGAATCTGTCTTTCACCTAAATTTCATATTTTCGTTTCCTTCAACCAAAACTCACTCAAAACTCGCCTTACGCACTAAAATTAGCAACGCTAACATCACTCGTCACAATTCTACTAAAAAACTCAATAATTTGACTCGATCCAAATTTCAACATCTGACGCGCATAACTTTTGCGTCGGACATCAGAATCGAACGATTCCAGTGACCAAACGTTCCTCTAACAACCTAATTTAAAACAGAATTTAAAACGAATAACCGAAGCTTGGCTGAGACGGCCAAAAACAGAATCTGTTTTTACACAAAAAAAATCCAAAATCTCTACTTCGTCCCAATTTTGCCAATTTCTTTACCGAACAATCACATTTTAACCTATTAAGCATAATCTAGTAACAATTTAAAGTTTCCAATTTAGAAAACCCGAATTCACAGCACACTCCACACGTTTTTCTTTTAAAATTGTGTATTTCACAACCAAGCGATTTAACACCACGCATTGCACCGCAAAACATCCAAACATTGTCCCAACATCTTGGAAATTTAAAGCAAAAATTGACTCTATTTGATCGGGAATCAAAATAGAAAAGAAGGGAGATGCTTACCGATGGTGAAAGTCGGGTCTCGGCACAGGGACAAGAAAAATAGCGTTGAGAGGAGGTGCTGTCGTCAGAAAAGAACTGGAAATGGGAAAGAAAATTGTCGGGGAAGGGAAGGAATGAGTTGGCCAAAAAGCTCTGCCGCACAGGGAGTGGGCTTATCGGAGAAGAGGGTAAGCAACAAGGCTCGCTGCAGCGCACTAGAAATGACAGAGGACAACGCGAACACCGAAGGCGGGCTCGTCATCGGGGAGGAGCGTCGATCGTTGCTCAGCTTCGCCTTCACACACTCGGTTTCACTCTCGGGTGCTCGACCGAAGAACAGAACAACTGAATGGCTTCCTCGCGAAGCCGTTCAGTTGTTTTATTATTTTCTTTTTTTTTAAAAATTAAATCAATAATTCAAATTCCTAAATCGCCCTTACGGACTATAACCGTTGAAACTTCGTTAATTTCGTGTTCTCTCGACTATAAAATTTGAAATTTCTTCTACGAATTAAATTCCAAGTCTCAAAAATAAATTTTTCGCTAAAACCTTTCTAAAAACTCTAATCGAGACTTAATTTAAATTTTGAAAATTAAATATAAGATTATAAATTTCTCGGTTTATTACAGATCAACAACGAGATGATGAAATTCTTGAGGAGTTTACAAATTTGGATGTTGAAAACTATAGATTCTTTTTATTGATTTTCTTTTATAATTTGAAGTAGTTTTTTTTTTCAAATTTTTAATTTTTTTTGAATTTGTAGTTTTTTTCAAATTCTAATTTCTTTTTATATGTCAAAATATTTTTAATGATATTTATGTGATATTTTTTATTTGATAGTCTCAAATAATTTTTTTATTAATACATTCAAATTTATATACCTTAAGCCTTAACATAACTCATTTTTAAATTAAATGAGTAAATATCGTTGACATATAATTTTTAATACTTATTATAATTTTAAATGAATGTTTTTAAAAAACTTATAATATAATAATATAAGTTAAAAATATTTATATATGCTTGGCTCGTTAAAACGCGTGGAGCCGGCTCGGCTCGGCTCGACTCGAGTCGTTTAACTAGTGACTTGCTAGCTGGCTCGGGTTAAAAATTTTTCAGGCTGGCTCGTTAGGCTTAGGTCGTTAGGCTCGACTTGTTTAACTCGTTAGGCTCGGTGAGTTAGAGTACTTCTGGCTCAGCTCGGCTCGTTTGTCATCTCTACCGAAGAGAGCAAAAAGTCTTCACTTACATAGAGAAGAATATTCAAATATTCAAAACATAGTGAAAAAAAAAATATCGAGTTTGAATACGAGGGGCTGATCTTGGGTGGTGACCCCTCGTTCTCATCTCTCTTTTTAAGATCGAGTGGCTGATTCGAGTTGATGACCCATTGTTCCCGAAAGCAATGAAAAATGGAAAAATAGAGGACGAGGGGCCGATCTTGCGGTGCACGTAGAACGTCTCCAATCTCATCTCGACCCCTCGATCAAATATGTTTAGTGCCATGTAAGCACTGGACATATTTAAATCGGCCCTCGATCTCGGCTTCAATATGAGATCGGGTGGTGCTCATCCCCAATAGAATTTAATTTGTTATATTTTACATAGTTTAAGTTTTAGTTGTTAAAATATTTACTTTGAGTGTTAAGAAAAAAAAAACCTCATAGTCGAGGGTTTAGTTTGGTTTTTACCATATATTATATATATTAAATAAAAATACTGAAATCTCAATTCAATAGAAATGAATATTATCCAAACCTTAGCTAGGGTAAATTTCAAATTACTCAATATTATTTTCTCTAAATTTTAATCATGCGGTAAGTTTCCAAATTTTACTCATTTAAACAATGAACCAAAAAAATCTCATAGCTTAACATTAACGAATTATAACAATTCGAGACAATGCAAAATATCTTACAACAAATTACATGAAAAATTTACTCAAAAAATGAATAATAAAAATATAAAGTTTTACACCACTGGCCCCTCGCGAAGAAATATGCAAATCTTCAAAATATAAAAGTTTTTAAGTTAAATTTAGACTCATTTTAAGAACACTTAAATCATGATGATGATATTTCAAATGTCACAAAGTGTAATCCAAATCTAGACAAGGGTATATCGTATCTTAACATGTCATATCAAATATGTTCTTCAGACATTTAACAATTTACTATTGTTATCCTCCCAATACGATTCGAATCTTAATTCAAGCTTGCAAGATCTACTTCAAAAATCTCTTTGCCCTAAAACACAAAGCTTTCAATAAAATATTTACATCCAAGATTGAAAAAATCACATATATCTTTAGATCACAAAATTTATTCCAAAAATTCAGATATCATTGTGATAATAAATCAAGACCAAATAAACTCGAACAAAATCCACCTAGAAATTCAGAACTCTCTAAAAAACGATTACAGTTGAGATTTTAAAATAAAATTCAAACATAGTTGGAATTTTTAACCAACACTAATCTTGACCAAACACCGGCAAGGGGTGGAAAATCACAAAGAGAATGTGTACCTCTTAAAAGAATTTGTAAGTGGTACATGTTTTGTCAAACTAAGCCACATGAACCATTTTCTTACTTTTATTTGGAGAATATCCAACAATCCCATTGAATCAATAATGGAACTTGATCCTAAAAACAACAAAGCTTTATATAAACACGAGTAATCAAATAAAATAAAACAACTCGATAAGACCCTATATCCAAAGCTAAAATCATATAACAATAGGGACATTGTAAAATAAACTAAATTTCTCTTAATATCTTTTTGAGCAAGTGCTAAAGTAGCTCCAAATAGTACTGTTATTATACCAATCAAAGCTATTATATTTATTATGTAACGTATAACTATTAAAAAAGAAATAAACCAAGTGACAAGTAAAAATCATGATGTTACCATCGTCGCACCATGGATAAGAGCTAAAATGGAAGTAGGTGTAATGCCTCAAGTTTTAAATTCTCAATTTGAAACCCTAATTAGTAAATTCTAAAAATTTTCCAAAACAATTTATCTAATTAAGTTTGAATTCGAGATTTAAAACCCTAATTTCATAATATAAAAAAACTTCTTTAAATACCAACCAAAACATTAAATGCGTGAAAGCTTTAAATAGGATTTAAAACATTAAATATCATGATCAACATTGAAATAAATGTAAAATTAAAATAATTTATAAAACTTTATTTAGTGATAAAATTCAACATAATTTATTCAAAGTTTCGACTTAATTGAAAACATAAAATATCTTTGAAAAACCAAAACATACTAATTTAAATTTCTTTCTTCAACCAAAAACATTTCATTCTTTTGTATGCTCGTTTGTCTCTGGAGGGTTCTCGATCACAGTTATTTCTTTTTCAGATAAAAACTCAGTTACATCACAAAATTATACAAACTGTGAGAATAACTCAATAAGCGAAAACGTGTGCATGTGCAAGTGTAAAATTAACATTAATTTTTACTGAATTCTATATTAATAGTTACATATTAATTGAAATTTATTTTCCAACCTTCGTTCAAACTTAGTCATCTCATTGTTATTCAAGCTTTGTCATATTACTTTTGTTCAGCTATAGTCATCTCATTGTTGTTCAGGCATAGTTACCTCATTTTTGTTCAAGCTCAACCGTCTCATTATCGTTCACGTTTTGCTATCATATATTTTTCGTCAATTCCATCGTATTCATACACATAAAAAATATCTTACCAATTTTATATTTATACAATTCCATTTCAATGTCTAAATAAGTGTGCTTAAATATCGAAAACATATAATAAAATAATTATAAGAAAATAATACAAAATTTGTGATTTAAGGTTGTAGTTAAAATATTGAAAACGTGGTATTTTCACTTAGATTCCGAGAGGGTAGGGTTATTGAAATTTTTCTAATATTCCAATAATATCTTGCTCAAATAAAATCTTTAGTATTAAATTCCTACTTAAATAATTTAATTTTAGAATAATTTGAGCAAAAAGTCCGCCATCCGGTGCCGCAGTCGCACGCCGCCAACCATCCTACGCCTCAGGACTAGGCACTCGAGGCTCACCAACGGTATCGTCAGCACCTACACCACAGAACACACAACATAAGCCTAACGCTCAGTAAGTAATGCGATATGAAAGTAAAAGCCAACAATGCAATCCTATCACATGCAGTCTCTACACTCACACTCATGTTGTCACATCTGTGACGCGTAGTGCAGCCGCACCAGGGTAAGGAGGAACCTCACGCCACCCTGCACCCTGACACGTCGTCAACGTCCCGGACTCCCCAGCAACGAGGTCCACAAGCTACACCCACGCATCACCACACGGCAAACACATCAGGGTAAGGGTGTACCTCGCGCCACTCTACACCCTGACACGTCGCCCCCGTCCCAGCCTCCCCAGCACGGGGTCACAGTTGCCACACACACACGTTTCGCGACAGCCCAGCCGGCCCACCCCTCGAGTAGGATCCGCGACTGGTGAAGCACCGGCCCGCACACTAGCGGGATCCGCGGTACCACCGCCACACGTCTCACCTCATACATCAAAGCATGCTAAAAATCATTTTCGTTCCCGTTATAAAAAATATGATGCATGTCACACAATACGCACACACACCGCAATCAATCACATAAACACTAAAGTTCTACGGTGTAGGCCCACTTGGGCAAAACACATGCATGCACTACTTACCTAGCGTCCTAAGCTCGCTCGATACACAGCTTCGCCAACAGAAAGCCTCAACCTAAAACACAACCAATTTATCATCAGTATTTCTCCTAACATTTACCAACTAGCTAAAAACAACCTTCTCTAACTTCACTCACGAAATTTCAACTAAAACGGTTCATTGGTTCGGTTTGGCTGAAAACCAGCCCAACGTTCAGATGTGCATAACGTTTGCGTCCGCCAACATAATCGAGCGATTCAAGTGGCTAAACGTTCCCTTAGGAACCTAGTTTAACATCCCAAGACGGATTTTAAATCGGTAGGCCGCAGATAGGCGAAAAATGCCAATAACCGAATCTGCCATTTTTATTAAAATTTTACATTTTCACTTCCCTTCAACCAAAACTCACTCCCAACTAGTTATATGCATCAAAATGGCTATTCTACTCTCACACGTCGAATTTCCATGAAAAAGGGTCACTAATTTAACTTAAACCAAAATCTCGCATAAACTTCCGACGTGCATAACTTTTGCATCGGATATCGGAATCGAACGACTTCAGCGGCCATACGTCCCTCTAACAGCCTAATCCATCCCACAAGAACAGAACTTAAAACAATTAACCAAAACTAGGCCAAATTAGCTAAAAACCGAACTGCCCCTGCACAAAAATGGTTAAATTTTTGATTTCAAACTTCAATTTACAAACTTCCACACACAACTAGCCCCATCTCGTCCATAACTCTCGGCCAAGCTCACTGCAAAGGCAAGAAGGCCGAGCATTAAGCTCGGCCGAAACAGGAAACCGACAGGGCTCACCTTCGGTTAATTTAAGCTCGCAGCATCACCTTCGCGCTACCCTACCACTTGCGGCCAAATTTCATCAATGCCGAAAGCAGGCCGAGCACTAAGCTCGGCCAAGCCAAAAAAAATGGGACGGCAGAACAAGGAAAGAGCTTACCGTTGCGTTACTGTGCACTCGGTCGAATGGAGGGCAATGCATAGCCGAACACCCAGTCCCGGCAGTCTCCCAAACGCCCACTCGCGTCTGCCGAAGAATCGAAACTTGAGGATTTTCCTCCCCTCTCCCGCGTCTCACTCTCGGCTCTCTCGGGAATTCGAGCTGCTGAAACCGAATGGCTTCGATTCGTCAGGACAGCAGCACCTGTTCGCAACCCGCATCTTGCACCCACGTTCGCCGGCCGTCGATCACAGCTCCGCACACGACCACTCTCCCCTGCACGCTAGCTCTCGGCGCTCTCGGTTGCTCGCAGAAAACCAGCCGAATGGCTTCTTCCCGAAGCCATTCGGGTGGTTTGTATTTATTTTTTTTTATTTTTAAATAATAAAAATACAAATTACCAAATTGCCCTCACGTGCTTCAATCGTCCGAAATTTCGTAACTTTCTCGACTTCCCAACTTTAAATTCTGAAAAACTTCGCAAAAGTAGGCTCCGAGTCTTATAATTCAAATCTTTCCCGTTGAAATATTTCTCAAAACTCCGACCGGGATTAAACTAAAAATTCTAAAAATAAAAATATAAATTCGAAATTCCCGGGTTATTACATCGCCCCCACCTTATAAGAATTTTGTCCCCAAAATTTACGTACCGAATAAGTCGGGATACTGCCGCTCCATGTAATCACGCCGCTCCCAAGTAGTCTCCTCTACACCATGGTTGCGCACCTCACCTTGACCAGTGGAATCTCCTTGTTGCGCAGCACCTTCACAGCTGATTCTAAGATTCTCACTAGCTTCTCTTCGTACGACAGCGTCGGCTGGATCTCTATATCCTGTTGTGGCACTACCTGAGAGGGATCGCGCATACACTTCATCAGCATCGAGACATGAAAAACATCATGGATGGCATCCATCGACGCAGGCAACTGAAGCTGATATGCAGTTCTCCCGATCCGCTTGACAATCGGGAATGGTCCCACAAACCGAGGGTTGAGTTTCCCCCGCTTTCCGAACCTTACCACTCCCTTGAACGGCGAGACCTTCAGAAAAACCTCATCGCCCTCATTAAACTCCAACTCTCGGCGTCTCTGATCAGCATAACTCTTCTGTCGACTCTGGGCCGCTTCAATTCTCTTTCGTATCACAGAAATCTTATCAACAGTCTGCTGCAAAATCTCAGGGCCTATCAATCGGGCCTCCCCAACCTCATCCCAGTATAATGGCGACCTGCACTTCCTTCCATAGAGGGCCTCGTATGGTGCCATACCAATAGTAGACTGAAAACTGTTATTATACGAGAACTCCACTAGCGGTAAAAACTTGCTCCAAGTCGCCTGAAACTCCAACACACAAGCCCTGAGCATATCCTCCAGAATCTGTATAGTCCGCTCCGACTGCCCATCGGTCTGAGGATGAAAGGCCGTATTGAAATCCAATCTGGTGCCCATAGCCTTATGCAGACTCTTCCAAAACTTAGACGTGATCCTGGGGTCTCGATCTGAAATAATCGACACCGGAATCCCATGGAGTCTGACAATCTCCTGAACATACAACTGGGCAAACTGATTCATCGTATAAGTCATCCTCACAGGCAAAACGTGAGACGACTTCGTCAACCTGTCCACAATCACCCAAATCGCGTCATGACCCTTGGCAGTGCTCGGTAACCCCACCACAAAATCCATGGTGATTCGCTCCCACTTCCACTCCGGTATAGGCAATGGTTGGAGCATCCCAGACGGTCGCTGATGCTCCGCCTTCACCTGCTGGCAGACTACGCAGGCCTCAACATA
>CM039517.1:6184918-6350198 GCA_022433055.1 Begonia peltatifolia | reverse complement strand
GAATGGGCCTCTGATAATATATCCCTCCTCAGCTCCTCATCCTTCGGGACGTACCACCTATCCCGAAATTTCAGAATCCCGTCCTCTGAATAGCTGAACTCAGAATCAGGCCTGGCCTCCATACTCGCCTTCAGCTCGCTACACTCTGAATCAGTCTCCTGAGTTTGCCTGATTCTGTCCAGAATAGTCGGCCTCAACGACAAGGCAGAAAGGGTGGCTGCCAGATCAGAAACTACCTCCAAACCAAAACTTTGCATCTCTGTCACTAACTCAACAGGCTGTACCGTAATCATAGCAGAAGTCGAGGCTATCACTCTACTCAAGGCATCTGCCACCACATTCGCCTTCCCGGGGTGGTACCTGATCTCCACGTCGTAGTCCTTGACCAGCTCGAGCCATCTTCTCTGTCTCAAATTCAGCTCCTTCTGCGTGAAAATGTACCTCAAGCTCTGATGGTCTGAGTAAATCTCGCACTGCTGCCCATACAGATAATGCCTCCAAATATTGAGTGCAAATACAACCGCCGCTAGCTCCAAGTCGTGAGTGGGATAATTCTGCTCGTAAGCCTTCAATTTCCTAGAAGCATAGGCAATGACTCTCCCACTCTGCATCAAAACACACCCCAAACCGATCCTGGAGGCATCGCAATAAATGCAGAACTTCTCTCCTTCCACGGGCAGCGTCAGTACAGGAGCCATAGTCAACCTCTGCTTCAATGTCTGGAAGTTGTCCTCACACCGGTCGGTCCATTCATACTTTGCATTCTTCCTGGTCAGCCGGGTCAAGGGGGCCGAAATCTTAGAGAACCCCTCAATAAATCTCCGATAATATCCAGCCAACCCCAGAAAACTGCGTATCTCGCTAGCACTGGTCGGTCGCGGCCACTCCTTTACAGCCTGAACCTTCCCCGGATCAACTGAAATACCCTCATAGGAGATCACATGCCCCAAGAAATGAATCTTGTCCAACCAAAACTCGCACTTTGAGAATTTAGCATATAGCTGATGCTGGCTCAAAATAGTCAGTACAATCCTCAGGTGCTCCCTGTGCTCCTCCTTACTCTGCGAGTAGATCAGAATGTCGTCGATAAATACAATCACGAACTTGTCCAGGTACTCCCTGAACACTCTGTGCATCAGGTCCATAAATGCTGCCGGGGCATTGGTCAACCCGAAAGACATCACCAGAAACTCGAAATGCCCATACCTCGTCCTGAAGGCCGTCTTCGGTACATCTTTCTCCTTCACCTTCAACTAATGATAGCCGGACCTCAGGTCGATCTTAGAAAACACCCGGACACCTTGTAGCTGATCAAACAGATCATCAATCCTAGGCAATGGATACCTGTTCTTCACCGTCAACTTATTCAGCTCCCGGTAGTCAATACACATACGTAGGGATCCATCCTTCTTCTTGACGAATAGAACGGGCGCTCCCCAGGGTGAAAAACTAGGGCGTATAAATCCTTTATCTGTCAGCTCCTCTAATTGAGCCTTCAGCTCCTTAAGTTCAGTAGGTGCCAATCTGTAAGGGTTCTTGCACACCGGCTTGGCACCTGGGAAAACATCTATCTCGAACTCAATCTCCCTATCAGGGGGCAACCCAGGCAATTCATCACGGAACACTCCTGGGAACTCCTGCACAATAAGAATATCTTGTACCCGAGCATCGCCCGGTGACTGCGCATCCTCAACACTTGCCAAAAATCCCTGGCAACCCATGCCCAACACCCATGGTGCCTGACGAGAAAGTATAGCAGAAATCCTGGCAAGACCCTTACCTGCTTTAAATGTGTAGCTCCCCTCGCCTGGGGGCCGGAAATGAACCTCTCTGGTCCTGCAGTCAATCTCCGCATGATGTCTGAACAGCCAGTCAATTCCCAAGATCACCTCATAACCACTCATATGGAGAATGACTAGCTCGGAATATAACTGCTTCCTCCCTACTGTCACAACATTGCCCCGCACCACCTGTTCTGAATACAAATACTCCCCGGATGGCAAGGTCACATCATAGTGTCGCTCGGCGGGGCTGAACTCCAAGTTGGCCTTAACCACAAAACTTGTCGACACAAACGAGTGCGTAGCGCCCGTATCAATCAAAGTATATGCTGCCACACCAGAAACAAAAATGTTACCTGCTATCACTGATGGCTGGGCAGCATCATCTGGCTCAAACAAGGCATAGACCCTCGGTGTAACTCTGGCTGACGACCTGCTTGCCACTGGGCATCTACTGGCAAAGTGTCCCACCTCATTGCAGTTGAACAGCGGTTCTGTCGCGGCTTCTGGCACTCTCTGGACATGTGGCCCACCTCGCCACAGTTATAGCACCTCACTGGGCCCGGCCTGCACTCGCCCGGGTGGCTCTTCTGACATTTCGGGCACACTGGAAACTGCCCCGACCCCTGCGGCCTCTTAGTGCTCCCCTGGCTGCTAGAACTGTCACTAGGCCTCTTCAGGCCCCTCTGCACGGATACCTCCCCACTGGCCTGTGGCAGCGACTCTCTGAATGATCTGCGAGGCTGCTCTCTGGGTATCTCCCGATAACTAGGAAGCTTCGTCCGAGCCTCCTCAATGTCAAGGGCCTTCGCCACCACCTCCTCGTACGGCATGCCCCGGGTCCCCGCAATTCGCATGCCCATATAAATATCCGGCTTCAGGCCCTGCACGAACTGATGTACCTTATTCTCATCGAGGCTCACCAAATGTCCTGCAAACCTCGACAAGGCCTCGAACTGTCGCACATACTCAGCCACAGTGCCGGTCTGCTTCAACTGTGCAAACTCTACCATCTTCTGCGACCTGACTGAATGACTGAAATACTTGTCGAAAAACACCGACTTGAACTCCTCTCAGGTCATGGCCCCCACATCTCTCGTGGCCACAACAGTATCCCACCAATGGCTCGCGTCTTTGGCAAGATAGAACGCCGTACTAGAAACTCTGTCCTGCTCCTCTACCTTGGCAAAACTCATCATCCTCTCCATATTCCGTATCCACTCCTCAACACTGAGAGGATCCGGAGATGATCCGTCAAAGGTCGGAGGTCTAAGTCTGTGCAGTCTGTCACCTCCTCTGTCGGACGAACCCTGGGCGCTAGACTGACCCTGATCGTCTCTGCTCATAAACCTCTCCAACTGCTGAGACTGACGGTGGACCAACTCGGTAAGCTGCCGGACGGTATCATCCATGTCGCCAATAACTCTAGGAGGCGCCTCTCGTCGTGGCCGCCCTGTACCCCTACCTCTCGCCTCTCCTGACATGTTCTACCTTTAACAAAAGTATAAAGCTCACATTAGTACTACAATAAATTCAAATCTAAACACTTACAGTTGGTGGAGGGCTCCCGTGCAGCGGCTGGCGGTGTTAGGTAATCCTCTGAACGACGTCGACCCCGTGGCTCTGATACCATAACTGTCACACCCCGCGAAACCCCGCGTTCTCGGTGCGCTACAGTGCATCTACACACACACACACACTAACACCTAACATAATTCACTTAATTTAATACCCTTTTGTTTCCAATTTATTCGCGTCTCCCCTTCGACACCTCACGCACACTCTCACGGTGTCGCACATACCACTCAACATTACTGTGTTTCGCGCACGCTCACAGCGCCGCGTGCCCCACGCACCCTGCCGCTGTACAGCACGTCCGCGCGCACACCCTCACCCGGTGTCGCACGACCCGTGGGTACCCAATAGGGCCGCATGCCCCGCGCACCTGCAATCACGCCGCACATCCACACTCATCTAAACTCCTCTAGCATTCATCATACACACACCTTGACCTATTTCGTATCCTCTCGAATCTCAACCACTCTCCCGAAATTTCGGTAGAGTACCGCCTAAAAACTGGCTACCCCAAAATTTAACCCTGCACACAATTCACCAGATGTGACAACATAATAATACGCAGCGAAAAAGAAAATAATTTAAAATAGTTTTAAAATAAACGACAAGACTCAAAATCCTAGAAAAGAGTCCAACACACCCCTCGAACTACACAAATTCGGTGCCGCGCACCCACGTCCCCCACTTCGGCGCCCCGCGCACACTCTCGTGGTGCCGCGCGCACCAACTCATCACTGCGTCATACGCACGCTCACAGCGCTGCGTGCCCCACTTACCCTACCTCCGTACTGCACGTCCGCACGCACGCCCTCACCCGGCGCCGCACGACCCGTGAGCACCCGCAGGGCCACGTGCCCCGCGCACCTGCGACTACGCCGCACTTCAACGCCCATCCACACTTCTTTAGCACCCACTGTATACATCCCGACCTATTCCATATACTTTCGACTCCCAACCTATCTCTCGAAATTTCGGCAGAGTAACGCTTAAAAACTGATTATCCCAAAAATTAAAATCCTGTACACAATTCACTAGAAAGCTAGAAATATCTATCCATCAACCATCCAAAGAATCTCCATAACAAAATAATCAAAGTTTAAAGACAACGAAAATCTATCAACTACAAATGAGGAAAGTCCACAGTATAGAGTATTACCAAGCTCCTACGTGTAAAACATACGCGTACGTCACTGAAATCACACGCACTCCATAAACCCCTACACAACCGACGCTTATACAACTCGTCTAATCAACTGTACATCAACTTAGCAAAATAAAATACCCGCAATAGCCAAGCCACCACCTACCGTCTCCACGGGTCGGGCCGCCCTAACAAAATCCTCTGTCCGGTGCCTCGGTCGCACGCCGCCAACTGTCCTATGCCTCATGACTAGGCTCTCGAGGCTCACCAGCAAAATCGTCAGCACCTACACCATAGAACACACATCATAAGCCTAACACTCAGTAAGTAGGACAATATGAAAGTAAAAGCCGTCAATGCAATCCTATCACATGCAGTCTCTACACTCACACTCATGTTGTCACATCTGTGACGCGTAGTGTAGCCACACCAGGGTAAGGAGGAACCTAACGCCACCCTACACCCTGACACCTCACCACCATCCCTAACTCCCCAGCAATGAGGCTGTAACACCTCAAGAAACCCCGCGTTCCCGTTGCGCTACAGTGCATCTACACACTACACACACTAACACTTGACATAACTCACTCAACTTAATACCCTTTTTGTTTTCAAAACATTTTCAAAAGAACATTTGTGAGTATGAAAAGCTTTCGACTCGATTCGAAACAACGCGCGTCCCGAAGAGGGAACACGAAATCCTCAACAAAAAAAAAAAAACTGCGCAGCGGAAAAGAAGACCATTTAAAACAGTTTAAGGTAAGACGGTAAGATTTGAAATCCTAGGAAAGAATCCAACTCACCCCTCGAACTACACAAGCCAGTACCGCGCACTCACGTCCCCACTTTGACACCCCGCGCGCACCCTCGCGGTGCCGTGCGTGCCATCTCCATGTCGCTGTGTCTTGCGTACGCTCACAGCGCCGCGTACCCCACGCACCCTATCTCTGTACCGCACGTTCGCGCGCACGCCCTCACCCGACGCCGCACGACCCGTGAGCACCCGTAGGGCCGCGTGCCCCGCGCACCTGCGATCACGCTGCACTCCCACGCTCATCTACTCTTCTCTAGCATTCACTGTTCACATCTCAACCCATTCCATATCCCCTCGACTCCCAACCTCTCTCCCGAAATTTCGACAGAGTAACGGTTAAAAACTGACTATCCCAAAATTTAAACCCTGCACACAATTCACCACAATCCAACAATATTTAACTACTAACCATCTAGAGAAAATCACCATAACAAAATCAGAGTGTAAGGACAACGAAAACCCATCAAATACAAATAAAGAAAGTCACCAGTATAGAGTAATGTCATACTCTAACATGTAAAATATATGCGTACGTCGCCAAAAATCACACGCAGTCCATATACATCTATACACTGACACATATACAACTCATCCCATCGACTATACATAATCACAACAAAAGAAGGAAAAACCCCCCAACCCAACTAGGCCACAACCTACCATCTCCACGGGTCGGGTCGCCCTAACAAAAATTCACTATCCGGTGCTGCAGTCGCACGCCGCCAACCATCCTAAGTGTAATAACCCAGAAATTTTGAATTTTAATTTTTAATTTCTGAAATTTTTAGTTTAATCTTTTAGATTATAAGACTCGGAGCTTACTTTTGCGATGATTTTCGAAATTTAAAGTCGGGAGTTCGTGAAATTAACGAAATCACGGAAGATTAAAACACGTGAGGGCATTTTTGTAATTTGTAATTTATTTAAATTAAAAAAAAAAACAACAACCGAATGGCTTCAATTTTGAAGCCATTCAGCTGTTTAACGACGAGAAGAGGAGCGAGGGCAAACGACCGAGAGGGAGAGCGGGAACCGGGAGTTGGCATCGACGATCAGCTGCCGTGAGTGGGAAGCCAGCGCGCAGGGTACTCGGGCGAACTGTGGTCAGCTGGTGACTCAATTTTCTGGGCCAGAAATTTGACCGAGAAACAGGTAACCTTCTCCTGTTTATCTTCGGTTTTGCGACCGATTATAGTCGGCATGCTCTGAGCCAGACTCCCGAGGTCCGAGCGTGTAACCAGGGAGTCTGGAAGGGGCCCTCAACCGTGTTAAATGGTTGGCTTGGCCGAGTGCTCGGGACGAGAGTAAAATCCCAAAAGTTTTGTTGACAGTGGGGTTCGGGTCGAGTCTGAAACATAGGTTTTTGCTCTGTTTATGCTTAGTTGGTTGGAATGTAGATGTTTAGTGAAGAGACTTGTAGAAATCGGGAGGATGACGGAAATTTGTTTATTTTGTGTAAAAATAGATTCGGTTTTTAACTATTTTGGCCTAGTTTCGGCTAATCGTTTTAAATTCTGTTTTTGCGGGATAAATTAGGCTATTAGAGGGACGTATGGCAGCTGGAATCGTTCGATTCCGATATCCGACGCAAAAGTTATGCGCGTCGGAAGTTTATGCCGGATTTTTGTTTAAGTCAAATTAGTGACCGTTTTTCGTAGAAATTCGACGTGTGAAAGTAGCATAGCCATTTTGATGCATATAACTAGTTGGGAGTGAGTTTTGGTTGAAGAGAAGTGAAAATGTGAATTTTAATAAAGGTGGCAGATTCAGTTTTTAGCGTTCTTCGCCTGTCTGCGGCTTACCGTTTTAAAATCCGTCTTAGTATGTTAAACTAGGTTCCTAAGGGGGCGTTTAGCCACTTGAATCGTTCGATTCTGTTGACGGACGCAAAAGTTATTCGCGTCCGAACTTTGGGCTGGTTTTCGGCCAAACCAAACCAATGGACCGTTTTAGTTGGAATTTCTTGAGTGTAGTTAATGAAGGTTATTTTTGGCTATTTGGCAAATTTTGAGATAGGTACTGATGAGGGTTTGGTTGTGTTTTAGGTTGAGACTTTCTTTTGGCGAAGCTGTGCGTCGAGCGAGCTTAGTACGCCAGGTAAGTAGTGCATGTGTGTGTTTTGCCCAAGTGGGCCTACACTGTAGAACTTTAGGGTTTATGTGATTGATTGTAGTGTACGTGCGTATTGTTTGTCATGCATCATATTTTAAAAACGTGAACGAAAATGATTTTTAGCATGTTTTGATGTATGAGGTGAGACGCGTGTCGGTGGTACCGCGGATCCCGCTAGTGTGCTGGCCGGTGCTTCACCAGTCGCGGATCCTACTCGAGGGGTGGGCTGGCTGGGCCGTCATGCGGCGTGAATGTGTTGACGGTGAGGATATGGGCAGTGGTACTGCGGATCCTACTAGTGTGTGGGCCGGTGCAACACCAGTCGCGGATCCTACTCGAGGGGTGGGCCGGCTGGGCTGTAGCGAAACGTGTGTGTGTGGCAACTGTGGCCCCGTGCTGGGGAGACTGGGACGGGGGCGACGTGTCAGGGTGTAGAGTGGCGCGAGGTACACCCTTACCCTGATGTGGTTGCCGTGTGGTGATGCGTGTGTGTAGCTTGTGGGCCTCGTTGCTGGAGAGTCTGGGACGGTGGTGACGTGTCAGGGTGTAGGGTGGCGTAAGGTTCCTCCTTACCCTGGTGCGGCTGCACTACGCATCACAGATGTGACAACATGAGTGTGAGTGTAGAGACTGCATGTGATAGGATTGCATTGACGGCTTTTACTTTTATATCGCATTACTTACTGAGCGTTAGGCTAATGTTGTCTGTTCTGTGGTGTAGGTGCTGACGATACTGCTGGTGAGCCTCGAGAGCCTAGTCCAGAGGCGTAGGATGGTTGGCGGCGTGCACCCGGGGCACCGAATGACGGATTTTTGTTAGGGCGACCCGACCCGTGGTGGTGGTAGGTGATAGTGGATTTATTATTTCATGTTGGGTATTTGTGTAGATAGCGTGGTTGTACAGACATTGATCTTTTGAGATTGTATAGAAAGGTTGTAGTGTTTTGGGGGACTTTCTTCATTTGTATTTGATGGGTTCTTGTTGTCTTCTTATTCTGATTTGGTTATGGTGATTTCTCTGGATGATGGATAGATAAACATTGTTGGAATATGATGAATTGTGTGCAGGGTTTAAATTTTGGGATAGTCAGTTTTTAGCCGTTACTCTGCCAAAATTTTGGGAGAGAGGTTGGGAGTCGAGGCGATACGAAATAGGTTGAGGTGTGAACAGTAAATGCTAGAAAAATGTAGATGAGCGTGGAAGTGCGGCGTGATCGCAGGTGCGCGGGGCACGCGGCCCTGTGGGTGCACACGGGTCATGCGACGTCGGGTGAGGGCGTGCGCGCGGACGTGCTGTACAGAGGCAGGGTGCGTGGGGCATGCGGCGCTGTGAGTGTACGCGAGATACACTGACGTTGGGTTGGCACGTGCGGCACCGCGAGAGTGTACGCAGGGTGTCAGAGTGGGGACGTGAGTGCTTGGGACCGGACTGGGTAGTTCGTGGGGTGCGTGGGATTCTTTCCTAGGATCTCAAGTCTTACCGTTTTATCTCAAATTGTTTTAAATGGTTTTCTTTTCCGCTGTGTAGTTTTATGTTGAGGGCTTCGTGTTTCCTCTTCGGGACGCGAGTTGTTTTCGAACCGAGTCGAAAAATTTTCATACTCACAAATGTTCTTTTGGAAATGATTTGAAAACGAAAGGGGTATTGAATTGAGTGAGTTATGTCAAGTGTTAGTGTGTGTAGTGTGTAGATGCACTGTAGTGCACTGAGAACGCGGGGTTTTTCTCGGGGTGTTATAAATATGGTATCAGAGCCACGGGGTCGACGTCGTTCAGAGGATTATCTAACACCACCAGCCGCTGCACGGGAGCACTCCACCAACTGTAAGTGTTTAGATTTGAATTTATTGTAGTACTAATATGAGCTTTATACTTTTGTTAAAAGTAGAAAATATCAGGAGAGGTGAGAGGTAGAGGTAGAGGGCGGCCACGACGAGAGGCGCCTCCTAGAGCTGTTGGCGACATGGATGATACCGTCCGGCAGTTTATCGAGTTGGTCCACCGTCAGTCTCAGCAGTTGGAGAGGTTTATGAGCAGGGACGACCAGGGTCAGTCTAGTGCCCAGGGTTCGTCCGACAGAGGGGGTGACAGGCTGTACAGACTTAGACCCCCGACCTTTGACGGATCATCTCTGGATCCTCTCAATGCTGAGGAGTGGATACGGAGTATGGAGAGGATGATGAGTTTTGCCAAGGTAGAGGAGCAGGACAAAGTTTCTAGTGCGGCGTTCTATCTTGCCAAGGACGCGAGCCATTGGTGGGATACTATGGTGGCCACGAGAGATGTGGGGGCCATGACCTGGGAGGAGTTCAGATCGGTGTTTTTCGGCAAGTATTTCAATCATTCAGTCAGGACACAGAAGATGGTGGAGTTTGCACAGTTGAAGCAGACCGACACTGTGGCTGAGTATGTACGGCAATTCGAGGCCTTGTCGCGGTCTGCAGGACATTTGGTGAGCCTCGATGAGAATAAGGTACACCAGTTAGTGCAGGGCCTGAAGCCAGATATTTATATAAGCATGCGGATTGCGGGGACCCGAGGCATGCTGTACGATGAGGTGGTAGCGAAGACCCTTGACATTGAGGAGGCTCGGGCGAAGCTTCCTAGTTATCGGGAGGTACCCAGAGAGCAGCCTCGCAGATCATTTAAAGAGTCGCTGCCACAGGCCAGTGGGGAGGTGTCCGTGCAGAAAGGCCTGAAGAGGCACAGTGATAGTTCTAGTAGCCAGGGGAGCACTAAGAGGCCGCAGGGGTCGGGACAGTTTCCAGTGTGCCCGAAGTGTCGGAGGAGCCACCCGGGCGAGTGCAGGACGGGGCCAGTGAGGTGTTATAACTGTGGCGAGGTGGGCCACATGTTCAGAGAGTGCCTGAAACCGCGTCAGAACCGCTGTTTCAACTGCAATGAGGTGAGACACTTTGCCAGCAGATGCCTAGTGGTGAGCAGGTTGTCAGCCAGAGTTACACCGCGGGTCTTTGCCCTGTTTGAGCCAGATGATGCTGCCCAGCCATCAGTGATAGCAGGTAATATTTTTGTCTCTGGTGTGGCAGCTTCTACTTTGATTGATACGGGCGCTACGCACTCGTTTGTGTCAACGAGCTTTGTGGTTAAGGCTAACTTGGAGTTCAGTCCCGCCGAGCGACATTATGATGTCACCTTGCCATCCGGAGAGCATTTGTATTCACAACAGGTGGTGCGGGGTAATGTTGTGACAGTAGGGAGCAAGCAGTTATATGCCAAGCTAGTCATTCTCCATATGAACGGTTATGAGGTGATCTTGGGAATGGACTGGCTGTTGAGACATCATGCGGAGATTGACTGCAGGACCAGAGAGGTTCGTTTTCGGCCCCCGGGTGGGGAAAGCTACACATTTAAAGCAGGTAAGGGTCTTGCCAGGATTTCTGCTATATTTTCTCGTCAGGCTCCACGGGTGTTCGGCATGGGTTGCCAGGGATTACGATGAGGTGCGCAGTCACCGGGCAATGCTCGAATACAAGATATTCTTATTGTGCAAGAGTTCCCAGAGGTGTTCCGTGATGAATTGCCGGGGTTGCCCCCTGATAGGGAGATTGAATTCGAGATAGATGTTTTCCCAGGTGCCGAGCCGGTGTGCAAGAACCCCTACAGATTAGCACCTACTGAACTTAAGGAGCTGAAAGCTCAGTTGGAGGAGCTGACAGATAAGAGATTTATACGCCCTAGTTTTTCACCCTGGGGAGCGCCAGTTCTATTCGTCAAGAAGAAGGATGGATCCCTACGTATGTGTATTGATTACCGGGAGCTGAATAAGTTGACGGTGAAGAACAGGTATCCATTGCCAAGGATTGTCGATTTGTTTGATCAGCTGCAGGGTGCCCGAGTGTTTTCTAAGATCGACGTGAGGTCCGGCTATCATCAGTTAAAGGTGAAGGAGAGGGATGTACCGAAGACGGCCTTCAGGACGAGGTACGGACATTTCGAGTTCTTGGTTATGTCTTTTGGGTTGACCAATGCCCTTGCAGCATTCATGGATCTGATGCACCGGGTGTTCAGGGAGTACCTGGACAAGTTCGTGATTGTGTTTATCGACGACATTCTGATCTACTTGCAGAGTGAGGAGGAGCACAGGGAGCACCTGAGGATTGTACTGACTATTTTGAGACAGCATCAGCTGTATGCTAAGTTCTCAAAGTGCGAGTTTTGGTTAGACAGGATTCACTTTTTGGGGCATGTGATCTCCTCTGAGGGTATTTCAGTTGATCCAGGGAAGGTTCAAGCTGTAAAGGAGTGGCCGAGGCCGACCAGTGCTAGCGAGATACACAGTTTTCTGGGGTTGGCTGGATATTATCAGAGATTTATTGAAGGGTTCTCTAAGATCTCGGCCCCTTGACACGGCTGACCAGGAAGAGTGCAAAGTATGAATGGACCGACAGGTGTGAGGACAGCTTCCAGACATTGAAGCAGATGCTGACTACGGCTTCTATACTGACGCTGCCCGTGGAAGGAGAGAAGTTCTGCATTTATTGTGATGCCTCCAAGATCGGTTTGGGGTGTGTTTTGATGCAGAGTGGGAGAGTCATCGCCTATGCTTCTAGGCAGTTGAAGGCTTACGAGCAGAATTATCCCACTCATGATTTGGAACTGGCGGCGGTTGTATTTGCACTCAAGATTTGGAGGCATTATCTGTATGGGCAGCAGTGCGAGATTTACTCGGACCATCAGAGCTTGAGGTACATTTTCACGCAGAAGGAGTTGAATTTGAGACAGAGAAGATGGCTCGAGCTAGTCAAGGACTACGATGTGGAGATATGGTACCACCCGGGGAAGGCAAATGTGGTGGCAGATGCCTTGAGTAGGGTGACAGCCTCGACTTCTGCCATGATTATGGTACAGCCTGTTGAGTTGGTGACAGAGATGCAGAGTTTTGGTCTGGAGGTAGTTTCTGATTTGGCAGCCACCCTTTCTGCCTTGTCGTTGAGGCCGACTATTCTGGACAGGATCAAGCAGACTCAGGAGACTGATTCAGAGTGTAGCGAGCTGAAGGCGAGTATGGAGGCCAGACCTAATTCTGAGTTCAGCTATTCAGAGGACGGAATTCTGAAATTTCGGGATAGGTGGTACGTCCCGAAGGATGAGGAACTGAGGAGGGATATGTTATTAGAGGCTCATTCATCTTATTTCTCTGTGCATCCGGGAAGCACTAAGATGTACAGAGATTTGAAGCAGCACTATTGGTGGCCTAACATGAAACGAGCAGTGGGCGAGTATGTTGAGGCCTGCGTAGTCTGCCAGCAGGTGAAGGCGGAGCATCAGCGACCGTTCGGAATGCTCCAACCATTGCCGATACCGGAGTGGAAGTGGGAGCGAATCACCATGGATTTTGTGGTGGACTACCGAGGACTACCAAGGGCCATGACGCGATTTGGGTGATTGTGGACATTTTGACGAAGTCGTCTCACTTTTTGCCTGTGAGGATGACTTATACGATGGATCAGTTTGCTCAGTTGTATATTCAGGAGATAGTCAGACTTCATGGGATTCCGGTGTCGATTGTTTAAACCGAGACCCCAGGTTCATGTCTAAGTTTTGGAGGAGTCTGCACAAGGCTATGGGCACCAGATTGGATTTCAGTACGATCTTTCATCCTCAGACCGATGGGCAGTCGGAGCGGACTATACAGATTCTGGAGGATATGCTCAGGGCTTGTGTGTTGGAGTTTCAGGCGACTTGGAGCACGTTTTTACCGCTAGTGGAGTTCTCGATAATAACAGTTTTCAGTCTACCATTGGTATAACACCATGCGAGGCGCTCTATGGAAGGAAGTGCAGGTCGCCATTATATTGGGATGAGGTTGGGGAGGCCCGATTGATAAGCCCTGAGATTTTGCAGCAGACTGTCGACAAGATTTCTGTGATACGGAAGAGAATTGAAGCGGCCCAGACGGTATCATCCATCTAGCCCACAGCTCTAGGAGGCACCTCTCGTCGTGGTCGCCTCTACCTCTACCTCTCGCCTCTCCTGACATTTTCTACCTTTAAAAAAAATATAAAGCTCATATTAGTACTACAATAAATTCAAATCTAAACACTTACAGTTGGTGGAGTGCCCCCGTGCAGCGGCTGGCGGTGTTAGGTAATCCTCTGAACGACGTCGACCCCGAAGCTCTGATACCATATCTGTAACACCCCGAGAAACCCCGCATTCCCGGTGCCCTACAGTGCATCTACACACTACACACACTAACACTTGACATAACTTACTCAATTTAATACCCCTTTCGTTTTCAAAAGAACATTTGTGAGTATGAAAAGTTTTCAACTCGATTCGAAACAACTCGCGTCCCGAAGAGGGAACACGAAATCCTCAACATAAAAAAAAAAACTGCGCAGCGGAAAAGAAAACCATTTAAAACAGTTTAAGGTAAAACGGTAAGATTTGAAATCCTAGGAAAGAATCCAACACACCCCTCGAACTACACAAACCGGTACCGCGCACTCACGTCCCCACTTCAACACCCCGCGCGCACCCTCGCGCTGCCGCGCGTGCCATCTCCACGTTGTTGTGTCTCGCGTACACTCACAGCGCCGCGTGCCACACGCACCCTGTCTCTGTACTGCACGTCCGCACGCACGCCCTCACCCGGCGCTGCACGACCCGTGAGCACCCGCAGGGCCGCGTGCCCCGCGCACCTGCGATCACGCCGCACTCCCACGCTCATCTACTCTTCTCTAGCATTCACTGTTCACATCTCAACCCATTCCATATTCCCTCGACTCCCAACCTCTCTCCTGAAATTTTGACAGAGTAACGGCTAAAAACTGACTATCCCAAAATTTAAACCCTGCACACAATTCACCACAATCCAACAATATTTAACTACTAACCATCCAAAGAAAATCACCATAACAAAATCAGAGTGTAAGGACAACGAAAACCCATAAAATACAAATGAAGAAAGTCCCCAGTATAGAGTAATATCATACTCTAACATGTAAAATATATGCGTACGTCGCCAAAAATCACACGCAGTCCATATACATCTATACACTGACATATATACAACTCATCTCATCGACTATACATAATCACCTCAAAAGAAGGAAAAACCCTCCAAACCAACTAGGCCACAACCTACCATCTCCACGGGTCGGGTCGACCTAACAAAAATCCGTCATCCGGTGCTGCGGTCACACGTCGCCAACCATCCTACGCCTCTGGACTAGGCACTCGAGGCTCACCAGTAGTACCGTCAGCACCTACACCACAGAACACACAACATAAGCCTAACACTCAGTAATTAATGCGATATGAAAGTAAAAGCCGACAATGCAATCCTATCACATGCAGTCTCTACGCTCACACTCATGTTGTCACATCTGTGACGCGTAGTGCAGCCGCACCAGGGTAAGGAGGAACCTTACGCCGCCCTACACCCTGACACGTCGCCACCGTCCCAGACTCCCCAGCAACGAGGCCCACAAGCTACACACACGCATCACCACACGGCAACCACATCAGAGTAAGGGTGTACCTCGCGCCACTCTACACCCTGATACGTCGCCCCTGTCCCAGCCTCCCCAGCACGGGGCCACAGTTGCCACACACACACGTTTCGCGACAGCCCAGCCGGCCCACCCCTCGAGTAGGATCCGCGACTGGTGTTGCACCGGCCTACACACTAATAGGATCCGCGGTACCATTGCCCATATTCTCACCGTCAACACATTCACACCACATGACAGCTCAGCCGGCCTACCCCCCGAGTGGAATCCGCAACTGGTGAAGCACCGGCCCGCACACTAGCGGAATCCGCGGTACCACCGCCACCCGTCTCACCACATACTCAAAACATGCTCAAAACCATTTTCGTTCACGTTTTTAAAATATGATGCCTGTCAAACAATACGCACGCACACCACAATCAATCACATAAACCCTAAAGTTCTACAGTGTAGGCCCACTTGGGCAAAACACATGCATGCACTACTTACTTGGCGTCCTAAGCTCGCTCGACGCACAGCTTCGCCAAAATAAAGCCTCAACCTAAAACACAAATAATCACTCATCAATATTCACTTCAAAATTCACCAAATAGCTAAAAATAACTTTCCTCAACTACACTCTTGAAATTCCAACCAAAACGGGCCATTGGTTTGGTTTGGCCGAAAACCAGCCCAAAGTTCGGACGCGCATAACCTTTGCGTCCGTCAACGGAATCGAACGATTCAAGTGGCTAAACGTCTCTTTAGGAACCTAGTTCAACATACTAAGACGGATTTTAAAACGGTAAGCCGCAGATAGGCAAAAAATGCCAAAAACTGAATCTGCCCTTTTTTATAAAATTTTAACCTTTGTTTTTCTCCAACCAAAACTCACTCAATTCAGCTTTACGCACCAAAAACAGACATGCCACTATCACACGTCGAAATTCCACGAAAAACGCTCACTAATTCGACTTAGACCAAAATCTGACATAAACTTCCGACGTGCATAACTTTTGCGTCGGATATCGAAATCGAACGATTCCAGCGGCCATACGTTCCTCTAACAACCTATTTTTAACACACAAAACAGAATTTAAAACGATCGACCTAAGCCTAGCCAAAACGGCCAAAAACAGAATATGTTTTTAAACGAAACATAGCCGAAATCCCAACTTCAATCCAATCTCGCAAATCTCTGCACCGAACACTCACATTTCAACCTATTAGGCACAATCTAACCCAAAATCAGAAATCCAAGCACAAAATCTGAAATTTAGCTCAACCTTCTCCATCGGTTTCTCTCCCTCTCACCGGTCTCCTGCTGTCCACCTGCTAACATATACACTCACCTTCCTAATCCCCTCACATTCGCAGCCAAATTCAAAGAGAAAAGGAAGGAAGCTGAACCTCAGTCTCGGTCAATTCGGACAAGACAACAGAGTGAGAGAAGGACTTACAAAGTGGTGGCGTCCGGCACTCGGGTGGGAGAAGGACTCCAGCAACACGTCTGGTCGTTGGCGGCAGAATTTGGACGAAGATTCACTCTCTCGGTCGACGGTTGAAGAGGCTCGTGCCCTCACCCTTCAGGAGCTCAAGCCGTAGAAACCGAACAACTTCGGTTCGTCGGAACAGCAGCACCCCCTTGCAGCTCTTCCCTCACACTCGCACTTGTCTGCCGTTCATCGTAGCTCCGATTTTCGGCACACAGAGTGCTCTCCCCTGCAAGATCGCTCTCGGGTGCTTTGCAGAAAATAGCCGAATGGCTTCTTCCCGAAGCCATTCGGGTGTTTTCATCCCTCTTCTATTTATTTATTTATTTTATTTTAAACAATAATAATTTACTTAAATGCCTTCACGCTGTTTTAATCGTCCGTAATTTAGTTAATTTTCCGACCTCCCGACTTTAAATTCCGAACACCATTGCAAAAGTAGGCTCCGAGTTTTAAAATTTAAATTTCCCGTTTAAATATTTTCTCGAGACTAAATTTAAAAATCTCAAAAATAAAAATTAAAAATTCGAAATTTCTGGGTTATTACAGAGACCCACAAGCTACACACACGCATCACCACACAGCAACCACATCAGAGTGAAGGTGTACCTCGCGCCACACTACACCCTGACACGTCGCCCCCGTCCCAGCCTCCCCAGCACAGGGCCACAGTTGCCACACACACGTTTCGTGACAGCCCAGCTGGCCCACTCCTCGAGCGGAATCCGCTACTGGTGTTGCACTGGCCCACACACTAGTAGGATCCGCGGTACCACTGCCGATCATCCTCACCGTCAACACATACACGCCACGTGACGGCCCAGCCAGCCCACTCCTCGAGCGAAATTTGCAGTTGGTTACGTACCGGCCCACACACTAGTAAGATCCGCGGTACCACCGCCACACGTCTCACCACTTATTCAAAGTATGTTCAAAATCATTTCGTTCCTTTTTTTTAAAAAAATGATGCATGTCAAACAATACGCACGCACACCACAATCAATAACATAAATCCTAAAGTTCTACGGTGTAGGCCCACTTGGGCAAAACACATGTATGCACTACTTACCTAGCGTCCTAAGCTCGCTCGACGCACAGCCTCGCCAAAAAGCTTCAACCTAAAACGCAAACAATTCACTCATCAATCTTTACTTCAAAACTCACCAAATAATTTAAAATGACATTCCTTAACCACATTAATGAAATTCCAACTAAAACAGGTCACCAAGTTGGTTCGACCGAAAACCGGCCTAAAGTTCGGACGCGCATAACTTTTGCACCCCTCAACGGAATCAAACAATTCAAGAGGCTAAACGTTCCTTTAGAAACCTAGTTTAACATACTAAGACGGATTTTTAAACGGTAAACCCGCAGCTAGGTGGAAAAACCTTGAAACCGAATTTGCCTCTTTTTATTCAATTTCGCATTTTTGTTTCTCTTCAACCAAAACTCACTCAAAATTAGTTTTACGCATAAAAAACAACCATGCTACTATCACACGTCACAATTATATGAAAAACGCCCACTAATTTGACTTGGAACAAAATCCGACATAAACTTCCAACGCGCATAACTTTTGTATCGGATATCGGAATCGAACGATTCCAGCGGCCATACGTTCCTCTAACCACCTATTTTAACCAACTAAAACAAAATTTAAAACAATTAACCGTACCCTTGTCAAAGTCCCCAAAAGCAAAACTGTTTTTATAAGAAGAAAAATCCGAAATCTGAACTTCGATCCAATTTTGCCAGTTTCTTCACCGAACAACCACATTTCAACTTATTAAGCATAATCCAACCGGAAATCAAAAATTCACACACAAAAACCGAATTTTGGCTCAACCTTTCCCCCTCAGTTTCTCTCCCTCTCACCGGACATCTACTGCCCATCCACTAACACACACATTCACCCTCCTAATCCACTCAAACATTGCAGCCAAATTCACATAAACGGAAGGAAGCCGAACATTAATCTCGGGTAAACAGGACAGGACAGCAGAGGGAGAGAGACTTATAGGGTTGTGTCGCTCTGCACTCGGGTGGGGGAATGGAAGAAGACTAAAATCCGAGCGCTCGACTGCCGGCAACAGAATCGAATGGGTGCCCTTCCTCGCGGTCGTCAGCAGAACACGCTCAGCTCCCATATCTCTCTTGGTTCGTCGGAGAAGCAATACTCAGGTGCGGTTCCGCTCACAAACTCGCGCTCGTCGTCCACCAATCGAAGACCAAAACTGAGCTCCCGATCGCCCTCTCTCGCGCGTTCGCTCTCGGCTCTGACAAAAAACCCGAACACTGAATGGCTTCGCGAAAGCCATTCAGTTGTTTTATAAAATTTTAATTTTATAAAATAATTTAAATAATAAAATTACCAAAACGCCCTCACATGTTTTTATCGTCCGTAATTTCGTTAAATTCTCGCCCCCCGACTTTAAAATTTTTGAAAACCATCACAAAAGTGGACTCCAAATTTTATAACTTAAATTACTGTCAAAATATTTCCCGAAACTCCAACCGAGCTTAAATTAAAAATATCAGAAATTAGATTTAAAAATCTGAAATTTTCTGGGTTATTACAATTCTGATACGAAACTAAAAATAGTGTCGATGTGGTGAGGAGATGACCCTAAACATATGTAATGGGCTAACATATCAACTCTAATATAGATCCATATTCCAACTTGAAGTCTTGTAAGAGCTTGATTTCTTTTGAATCTTATCAAACACTCGTTGGAAGGTAAGTTAACAAACTTCGCAACCTTTTTACATATAATGTAGATCCTTGCAACATATGAATTTGTAGACATATTGTGTCCTTTAACATAACGAGAACACATCTATTGATCTTCAAAACTTCGCCTATAGCGATGTACTTGTACCTTTTCGAATCTCGAGTAATAAATGAGATCATATTCTTCTTTAACTCAGGAACATTTTGCACAACAATCAATGTTTTTAAAACTCCATCAAACATTTTGATTCTGACAATACAAATAGCAACTATCTATCAAATTGTACTATTATCCATTAATATAACACCTTTTGAAATAGTCTCACATATCGAAAATCAATTCTGATTATAAGACATAAAATGAACAAGTTGAATTTAGGATACACAATTCTTGTTTGACTTTAAGTTTCCTTCTGACACAACCAGAAGATCTCCATTACTGCAATCTTCTTCTTTCGCGACAACAGATTCACTGAATGTTATCGGTTGTTTTTCTATCTCATCTCATCAGCTTTCTTATCGTTACGTAATTTCTAACGCTCAATTTTAGTGTGCCCATTCTTCTAGAGAAAGTAGTCATTTCTATCATACGGTTTCTTGACTAGGATTTGCTCTTTACACATCCCATGAATGACAAATCCGTCTGTTTAATACTCAGATCCAACAAATTGCTTCATTTTCTTCTTTGATAATATGATAATATAAATTTCTTTTAGAGTTATATTTTTTCTATTGTATAAGTTCATATCTCTAAAAGCATCACCATATGAAGCAAACAACGAGCAAAGTAGAATCAACCATAATTATTTCATTATATCAAATGAATGCTATCACGTGTTCTTCAATAGAACCTTTCCATTAATTGATGAGAATAAAGTCATTACTTCAAATGCAACTTCCTATTCAGAGTTTTTCTCACACAAATATTTCAATTTTAATCATAATTCACCGACAATTTTCTCATTCAATATGTCTTGGAAAATTTGATTTGATAAATATAGACAAATCAAGGACAGACTTTTCAATCCTTTTGAATTTTCTTCTATTCACTAAAACAGTCTAATGCTTGAAATAGATAGTTCTTAGCTAGCTTTAAAATCTTTCAATTCCTGTTATTCATAAATTTTCTTTCGTGCATAAGTAAGAGTCATAACTTCTGTTGTTGTAGGAACTCCATTTTCTACGACAAACCCCAATATACTTTGATTGAAGAAACTTCTCCATAAGCATTGCCCAATGATTACAGTAACTACCAAATTTTGGTATTGATGGTTGAACGACGGTCCTCTTTGTTGTCATGCTTTGCCTAATATCTTCCTAGAAGACTGCTGCTTTTTAGTGAACCTTTTGTGAGGCTTTAATGCCAAATGCTGATGTTGAAAGATACAATTATGTGAAAAATAATTTTTAGAAAGAATTATCTGAAATTAAATTGGAAATATCTAGGGCTATATGTTAGGGCTGGGCATGGGTCAATTCGGTCCGGTCCGATCCCGAGGCCAGACCAAAGATTTGAGAATTTTTTTCCGAATTCTAGAACCGATGTTGGGAGGATGGGGACCGGACCGAAAATTTTAGTCCAGTCCTGATTTCTCCCACTATAATTTTTTTTTTTACATAAAATTAAATAATAAAGTAAAACTTATTGATTTTGATTCTAACAGGAAGGAAAAATATAATCAACCTAATAAACTAATAAACTTAAATTTAATAAACATAATTTAACGATTCAACATTCAAAATTAAATCTAATAAACGTAATTCCACTATCTACGATTAACTAAATTCAACATTAAAAGTTCAAACCATTCAAAATCCAAACTAAATACAAACTAATTAATAAATCCAACTAAATAGTTTATTACAATTTATCTTTCAATTTCCAAACTATGAAAATGAAGTCAATGCCAAAAATATTAAATTATCAATTAAAATATCTACAATTTAACATCCAAAATTAAATAAAATAAACTTATATCCACTATCTATGATTAAAATAAAATATGATAAAATAAATTCAACATCCAAACTAAATAGTAAATTAGAATCCAACTAAATAATCAATTTGTATGTAACTAAATAATCAATTACATAAACATATTCTTAAACCAATTATCTTAAAAGAACCTATAAAAGCAGAAAACAAAAGCAGAATTTAGACACAACACAATGACCTAAAAAACCTAAAGGACTCAAGACAACCTAAAAGGCTAAACAATTAACAAACAGAAAAATTAAACAGAATTTAGACACAACACAATATGCTACGACTCAGAACATCACTAAACAAACAGAAAAATTAAACAACCAAAAAGCAATTTTCTATCAACCAAGCAATTTTCTATAATCTCATTCTATAGACAGAATGCAGCTCTAATAAGAATTAAGAAGAAGACGTTTATAAATATTCAAAGTTTGCAAAAAATACAGTAATTTCTATTCCCCTACGATTTTGCATATTCAAAGTTTATATAAAAAATACAATAACTTATACAAAAAATATCAACAGTACTTTTTCATACCTGCAGTTCAATGAATGAGTGACTGCTGACTGCCGAGCGGGAGACACCGTTGCTGAGATGGAACGTGAACAGAAGAACAGAAGACTGTCGACTTCAGTCTTTAGTTAATCAGAGCAGGAACACGAGAGTGACAGCAAGGGCAAGACGAGGCGAACTGACAAAGAATGAACTATGAAGTGAGAAACTCGACAAGAGAACGGAGAACGCCGAACAGCGAACGGAGCTCGGGCTAGCCGACGGTACTCGACAGGTGAGGCGAAGTGCAAACTGGCAAAAATGGGAGAACTGTAACGCCCTGAAAATCCTCCGTGATTCCCGATTCGCTACCAACTACTACTTGTCACTATCCCTCATAACCTCTACTAAATATTTTTTTTTTAGAAATTGGGAAGCTTTATTTTTCGACTCAAAATGAGTCCTTTTTTTTTTTTCAAAACGTCTTCCAAAGGAAATACATATAAATACCGCAGCGGAAACTTTGTTTAAAATTGGTTTAAATAACTTCACTTTTAAAACCCAAAAATAAAGAGACCGGTCGACACCTGCAAGAGCCGGTCGACACTTAAATTGTCTCAAGTTTCCATTGGTCGACACCGGGGACACCGGTCGACACTTCTACCACCATTTTAGAGAGAGGTCAACACACGTTGTCACAGGTCGACACCTTGATCCTCTCTGTCCCCGCAGGTCGACCCTCGCGGTCGACACCGCTGCCTATTTTACACAGACCAGTCGACACTCGTAACCAGGGGTCGACACCTACCTCGGCTCTGCCTTGCACAGGTCGAGGCTCGCGGTTGACACTTACCCTCTATTTTACACTGACCGGTCGACACCTCAGGACTTCGGTCGACACTTTGCACCCAGAAACTTTAACAAAATTCAACAAAAGAACACGAATTTTGACTAAACATTTAAAACCCATAAATCCACTTCTCGACTCAATTTACAAACCTGGTATGCACGCCAAAATACTCAACCCAAATTCAAATATCACATTTATATCAAAATGACTAAGTACGACTCAAAATACCTCACTACCCGTACTTACACCCGCCATAGTCAAAACGCCTCAACAGTTGGCCCAGTCATCCCACGAGCGTTCTCCTCCAACTGCCTCCTAGTTCTAGGCATGCTCGGGATACTCACTAGCTGTTGCGTCGTCGCCTACATCACAGAACTCAACTATTAGCCTAATGCTAAGTAAGCAATGCATATAAACTTAAACACTGAAAAACATTCACATCCTAACATATGCAGTTTCTACAGTTTCGTCTCTACTTTCGTTTTCGTCTCTTTCTTACATCTTCTTTATCTTCTTACTACTGGGTTCTTTTTTACGTGCTAGATCGAGATAACACACCTGACGGTCCACCTCACTGGACAAGGCAAAACTTGACCTAGTAAAGTGACACACCTCGCGGTCCACCTCACTGTACAAGGTCACCACGTAAAGCGGAAGAAGAGTGATACACCTCGCGGTCCACCTCTCGGGACAAGATCAC
Source organism: Begonia peltatifolia (assembly GCA_022433055.1). Taxonomy (NCBI): domain Eukaryota; kingdom Viridiplantae; phylum Streptophyta; class Magnoliopsida; order Cucurbitales; family Begoniaceae; genus Begonia; species Begonia peltatifolia. The sequence goes on along the minus strand of CM039517.1, from coordinate 6,327,067 downwards.
TCAACCCCACCTTTATTATCTTCTTACGTATCTTCTTGTTTCATTCGTTTCATCTCATCTTACTCTTTTACTTTGTAAAAACATAGAAATTCATTTTCGTTTCGTTTCGTAATTTAAAACCATGATGCATATTACAAAACGTAACATAAAGTAAATATGCCATGCAACCTACTGAACTGTGATGTAGGCCCGAAGGAAAAACTCCTACTACACTACTTACCTGGCGTCCTTAGCACTCGTATATGAACCTCGTATTTCGCTTGCTTACTGGGAAACCTATAAATTACATAACTATCAGATTTACAGTCCATAAAATCCACAATTTCTAAAGAAACACCCTCTATCAACCCATCTAACTAAACTCCCAACATTCTACACAAATTTTGACCAATATCAGAATTGCGTAACCTATTCAATACTCGTCCTATTCGGACGATTCAAAATGCTACGGATTCCTCATGACATCTAGTTTCTAACTGTTTCATCCATTTCCTAATTGGACCTCCATAACTTGGCCGAATGTGGCCGAATGGAAACCGTTCTACAATCCGTGCATTCAGTTATTCAAACGCTCAATGTTTCCCATAAAACCACGTAATCTACTCCTATTTCTATATTAAACACCAACATGCTGGTCAAAATCAACTCTATACTAAATTTCTCTCATAGGTTTTCACCGAATCTCCCGATACCCTAGCAAACTCTGTTTTTGTTTCTAAAACAACCAACACACTAACTATATACTGAGAACTAGCTAAAACATACCGTAATCTGAGGAAATGGAAAAGAAATTGGCCGAGTTTGCTAGAGTAGGGCGCCGATCGCCACGCAGGGGAAGAAGAAGAAGAAAAAAAACAGGGGGGGCCGTTCCTCCCCTCAGTTTTATTGTTTTTTTTAATTATTAAATATAATTAATTCTAATTACCATTTCGCCCTCAATCATAACTCTTTCTATAAATCTACTATACAGTCGGTGCTCAGATAAAATCTTAAAATTTCTCCTTCACCATTAATCCTGAAATAATCCTTTACTTAACGTTACAAACTTTCTGGCCTCGATTCTGACTCGAACTTCGCCGTTGATCGATACGAAATTCTAAAAAATTGAATTAACTGAAATTTTTCAGGTGTTACATTTCACCCTGCTTAAAAGAAATTTTGTCCCCAAAATTTTGTTACCTGAATAGTTCTGGGTACCGGCTCATCATCTCCTGCTGCCACTCCCAAGTTGCCTCTTCTACATTGTGGTTGCGCCATAAAACTTCACCAGTGAAATTTCCTTGTTACGTAGAGTCTTCACTGCATAATCTAGAATCTCCACTAGTTTCTCTTCATACACTAATGTGAGTTGAATCTCCACATCTTGCTGTTCCACCACATGAGAAGGATCTCGTATGCACTTCCTCAGTATGGACACGTGGAACACGTTGTGAATTCCATCCATAGAGGTTGGCAGCTGTAGTTGGTAAGCTGTCTTCCCTACTTTCTTCATAATAGGAAATGGTCCAATAAATCTTGGATTTAACTTGCCCCTCTTTCCGAATCTCACAATTCCCTTAAACAGAGAGATCTTCAAGAAAACTTCATCATTCACTTCAAATTCTAGCTTCCTTCTTCGTTGATCTGCATAACTCTTTTGTCAGCTCTGAGCTGTTAAGATATTGCTGCCGAATAAATGCAACTTTCTCTACCGTCTACTGCAAAACATCTGGACTTACTAATCTTGCTTCGCCAACCTCATCCCAATAAAATGGAGATCTGCACTTTTTCCCGTAAAGGACCTCGTATGGAGCCATACCTATCGTGGCCTAGAAACTGTTATTATAAGAAAATTCTACCAACGGTAGATATTTACTCTATGATCCTTGGAATTCCAGTACACAAACTCGTAGCATATCCTCCAGTGTCTGTATAGTCCTCTCAGATTGTCTATCCATCTGAGGATGAAAAGCTGTGCTAAAACTGAGCTGCGTACCCATGGCCTTGTGAAAACTCTTCCAGAACTATGATATAAATCTGGTCCCTGTCTGATACAATTGAAGTTGGAACTCTGTGCAATCGCACGATCTCTTGAATGTATAGTTCGGCGAACTGATCCATCGAATACGTCATCATCACTGGAAAAAAAAAGACCAATTTGGTTAGCCTGTCCACTATTACCCATATTCTGTCATATCCCTTTGTCGTTCGAGGCAGCTCTACAACAAAGTCCATCGCTATTTGCTCCCATTTCCATTCAGGTATCGGCAATGGCTGTAATTTTTCTGCCGGACTTTGATGTTCAGCCTTAATGTGCTGGCAGATTAAACACGCCTCTACGTACTTCGCCAACATTCTCTTCATATTAGGCCACCAGTAATGCTCTTTAAGATCTCTATACATCTTGGTACTCCATAGATGCACAGAAAATCTCGAAGAGTGGGCTTCAGCTAATATTTCCTTCTGTAGTTCTTCATTATTCGGAACGAACAACCTATTTCGAAACTTAAGAATCCCGTCGTTCGAATAACTAAAATCTGATCTGTCGTTGGAAGCCATGCTTGACTTAATTTTTTTGCATTCAGTGATGTCCTTCTGGGGCTGCTTAATTTTTTCTAAAATAGTAGGTTGTAGAGACATAGCCGATAACATGGCCGATATGTTCGACATCATCTCTAATTCGAACTTCCAAAACTCCGCATCCAAAGCCACAGGATTGCCTGAAATCATAGCCGAATTAGATGCCGTTACTCTGCTCAAGGCATCGGCCACCACGTTCGCCTTGCCGTGGTGGTACTTAATCTCAAGATCATAATCCTTCACAAATTCTAACCAGCGCCGTTGCCGCATGTTTAGCTCCTTCTGAGTAAAAATATACTTCAAGCTTTGTGATCAGAATATATCTTGCACTGCTGTCTATATAAATAATGCCTCCAAATTTTCAGCGCAAAAACTAGTGCAGCTAGTTCTAGGTCGTGCGTCGGGTAGTTCTGCTCATAAGCCTTCAATTGTCTAGATGCATACGCTACCACCTTCCCTTCCTGCATTAATACACATCTCAGTCCTATCTTTGAAGCGTCGCAGTAGATACTAAACTTCCCGTCCTCGATAGGAAGTGTCAGGATTAGAGCAGTAGTCAATTTCCGCTTCAACGTCTTGAAACTATGCTCACAATCCTCGGACCACAAGTATTTCACACTTTTTCTCGTTAACAGGGTCAAGGGCGCCGCAATTTTCAAAAATCCCTCATTGAATCTCCTGTAATAACCCGCTAACCCGAGAAAACTTTGCATCTCCGTAACATTCTTCGGCTGTGGCCACTCCTTAACTGTCTAGATGTTTGCTGGATCTACCGATATTCCATTGCTTGACATGACATAACCAAGAAAATGAATTCTATCCAGCTAGAATTCGCACTTTGAAAACCTTGCATAAAGTTGGTGTCGCTTAAGAGTTTCCAACACCAATTTCAAGTGCTTCTTATGCTTCTCCTTGCTCCGAGAGTATACCAAAATATCGTCGATAAACACTATGACGAATTTATCGAGATAATCATGGAACACTCTGTTCATCAGGTCCATAAAGGCTGCTGAAGCATTTGTTAGTCCAAAAGACATCACTAGGAACTCATAATGTCCATACCGCGTCTGAAAAGCCGTCTTCGGAATATCTTCTGGTCTAACCTTCAACTGATAATAACCCGATCTAAGGTCAATCTTCGAAAACACATGCGCACCTTGGAGTTGATCAAATAAATCGTCTATCCTTGGCAGAGGGTACTTATTCTTAATCGTTAGCTTATTCAACTCCCTGTAGTCGATGCACATGCGTAATAACCAGTCTTTCTTCTTGACAAAAAGAATCGGTGCACCCCACGGCGAAAAGCTATGGCGTATAAACCCTTTCTCTACCAATTCTTCCAATTGCTTCTTCAACTCCTTCAATTCTGCTGGCGCCAATCTGTAGGGATTCTTTGATACTGGTTTAGCTCCCGGATACACATTTATTGCAAACTCTATTTCCCGATCTAGAGGCAAACTAGGCAAATCATCTAAGAAAACTTCGGGGAAGTTTTGAACAGTTAAAACATCCTGCGGTCTCGAATCCTTGGGAATATGCACATCCATAATACTGGCAGGAAAACCAAAACACTCACCAGTTAAAACTTGACGAGCATTGACAGGCGCCATCGCAGATGTTTTCCGGACATTTTTTGCGACTTGAAAAGTATGCTTCTCACCGTCCGGCAGTTGGAAGTTCACTGTGCCCGCCCTACAGTCAATCGTGGCGTAGTGCTTGAACAACCAATCCATTCCCAGTATCATATCATATCCCGTTATACCCATAATAATAAGATCGGCTAATAAATTTTTGCTTCCCACAGACACCAGACTATCTCGTACAATCTGATTCGAGTGCATCCTCCCACCAGAAGATAGCATCACCTCATAGCTACAATCCGTTGACATAGGCCATACGTCTAAATTGACCGCGAACGTAGTCGCAATAAAAGAATGCGCAGCACCAGAGTCAATCAAAGTATAAGTAGGTACAGAATTCACTAATATGGTACTTGACACCATAGCTGGCTGCTACTCATATCCCTACTCAATCATAGCAAATACCCTCGATGTTGTGTGCGTCGGACCCTTCTTCAAAGCCGGGCAATCCCTGCTGATGTCGCTCACCTCGTTGCAATTAAAACATCGCACAACTCTAGGCTTCGGGCAGTCTCTGACCACGTGTCTGGCTTCATTACAGTTGTAGCACTTTCCGGAGTTCCATCTGCATTCTCCCGGATGATACTTTATACATTTGGGGCACTGGGGGTACTGTACCGGTCCTTGTGGGCTCTTAATACTTCCCTGGTTACTAGAACCCTCGCTAAATCTCTTGGTGCCTCTCTGTTGTGATGGCTGGGAGGCACTTCTGCTCTACTGTGGGGCCACTTCTATTAAGGATCACCTGGAAGCCTCCCTCTGACTGATACACTTCATCTCGGCTTCCTCTACCTCCAACGCCTTGGCCACTACCTCGGAGTAAGGCACATCCCGTATGCCTGCTATTTTCACTCCTTTATATATTTTCGGCCTCAATCCTTGTACAAACTGAAACACTTTATCCTCATTCTGGCTTACCAAATTGCTAGCAAACCGGCACACGGACTCGAATCGCCGGTTGTACTCTATCACTGATGTAGTTTGCTTCAATTGTAAGAACTTCATCCTCTTAGTTGCCTGCACCGTACTATTAAAGTACTTGTTGTAGAAGGCCTTCTTGAACTTTTCCTAAGTCATGTGCTGGGTGTCGACGGTGGCTTTTGTAGACTCCCACCAAAACCGAGCATCTTTTGCTAAATGAAAGGTGGCCAGTATAACTTTATCCTCCTCTTCCACCTTCGCATAGCTAAACATGCTTTCTATTGCTCGGATCCACTCCTCGGCAGCCATCGGGTCTGATAATTGTCCTTCGAAAGACGGTGGCAACAATCTCCGAAATTGGTCACCTGACTGGTCCTAGCTAGAACTAGGGTCTGCACCTCCCTGTACCTCTCGGTTCAGCAACATTCCTAACTGTTGAGACTGGCGATTTACTAATTCTGTCAACTGTCGTATCATTGCAGAATCGTCCTCACTTCTCGGTTCGGTTGTCTCTCTTGGCACTCTGGGACGTCCTGGTCGTCTAGACATTCTGACTCTCTTTCCTGGACAATGATCAACTATGCTCATAAGTATTTACTAAACAACACTAAACCTAAACACTTACAATTGTTGGAGCACGTCGTACGGCGATAGGCGCTGTTGAATAATCGTTTGAACGTTTTGACCAAATGGCTTTGATACCAACACTGTAACGCCCCGAAAATCCTCCGTGATTCCCAGTTCGCTACCAACTACTACTCGTCACTATCCCTCATAACCTCTACTAAATATTTATTTTTAGAAATTGCGAAGCTTTATTTTTCGACTCAAAACGACTCTTTTTTTTTTCAAAACGTCTTCCAAAGGAAATACATATAAATACCGCAGCGGAAACTTTGTTTAAAATTAGTTTAAATAACTTCACTTTTAAAACCCAAAAATAAAGAGACTGGTCGACACCTGCAAGAGCCGGTCGACACTTAAATTGTCTCGGGTTTCCATCGGTTGACACCGGGGACACCGGTCGACAGTTCTACCACCATTTTAGAGAGGGGTCGACACACGCTGTTGCAGGTCGACACCTTGATCCTCTCTGTCCGCGCAGGTCGACCCTTGTAGTCGACACCACTGCCCATTTTACACAGACCGGTCGACACTCGTAACCAGGGGTCGACACCTACCTCGGCTCTGCCTTGCAAAGGTCGAGCCTCGCGGTCGACACTCACCCTCTATTTTACACTGACCGGTCGACACCTCGGGACTTCGGTCGACACTTTGTACCCAGAAACTTTAACAAAATTCAACAAAACAACACGAATTTTGACTAATCGTTTAAAACCCATAAATTCACTTCTCGACTCAATTTACAAACCTGTTATGCACGCCAAAATACTCAGCCCAAATTCAAATATCACATTTACATCAAAATGATTAAGTATGACTCAAAATACCTCACTACCCGTACTTACACTCGCCATAGTCAAAACGCCTCAACAGCTGGCCCAGTCGTCCCACGAGCGTTCTCCTCCAACTGCATCCTAGTCCTAGGCATGCTCGGGATACTCACTAGCTGCGGCGTCGTTGCCTACATCACAGAACTCAACTATTAGCCTAATGCTAAGTAAGCAATACATATAAACTTAAACACTGAAAAACATTCACATCCTAACATATGCAGTTTCTACAGTTTCGTCTCTACTTTTGCTTTTGTCTCTTTCTTACATCTTCTTTATCTTCTTACTACTGAGTTCTTCTTTACGTGCTAGATCGAGATGACACACTTCACGGTTCACCTCACTGGACAAGGCCAAACTCGATCTAGTAAAGTGACACACCTCGCGATCCACCTCTCGGGACAAGTTCACTCAACCCCACCTTTATTATCTTCTTACGTATCTTCTCGTTTCATTCATTTCATCTCATCCTACTATTTCACTTTGTAAAAACATGAAAATTCATTTTCGTTTCGTTTCGTAATTTAAAACCATGATGCATATTACAAAACGTAACATAAAGTAAATGTGTCATGCAACCTACTGAACTGTGATGTAGGCCCGAAGGCAAAACTCCTACTACACTACTTACCTGGCATCCTTAGCACTCATATATGAACCTCGTATTTCGCTTGCTTATTGGGAAACTTATAAATTACATAACTATCAGATTTACAGTCCATAAAATCCACAATTTCTAAGGAAACACCCTCTATCAACCTATCTAACTAAACTCCCAACATTCTACACAAATTCTGACTAATTTCGGAATTGTTTAACCTATCCAATACTCGTCCTATTCGGACGATTCAAAATGCTACGGATTCCTCATGACATCTAGTTTCTAACTGTTTCATCCATTTCCTAATTGGACCTCCACAACTTGGCCGAATGTGGCCGAATGGAAACCGTTCTACAATCCGTGCATTCAGTTATTCAAACGCTCAATGTTTCCCATAAAACCACGTAATCTACTCCTATTTCGAGATTAAACATCAACATGCTGGTCAAAATCAACTCTACACTAAATTTCTCTCTTAGGTTTTCACCGAATCTCCCGATACCCTAGCTAACTCCGTTTTTGTTTCTAAAACAACCAACACACTAACTATATACTGAGAATTATCTAAAACATACCGTAATCTAAGGAAATGGAGAAGAAATTGGCCGCGTTTGCTAGAGTAGGGCGCTGATCGCCGCGCGGGGGAAGAAGAAGAATAAAAAAAACAAGGGGGTAAATCCGTTCCTCCCTCTGTTTTATTGTTTTTTTTAATTATTAAATATAATTAATTCTAATTACCGTTTCGCCCTCAACCATAACTATTTCGATAAATCTACTATACGGTCAGTGCTCAGATAAAATCTTAAAATTTATCTTTCACAATTAATCCTGAAATAATCTTTTACCTAACGTTACGAACTTTTCGGCCTCGATTCTGACTCGAACCTCGTCGTCGATAGATACGAAATTCTGAAAAATTAAATTAACTGAAATTTTTCAGGTGTTACAAGAACGACAGTTGAGACGAACTAGCGATTGGCGAATTCTAAATGTGAATGAATTTGAAAGGCTGAAAGGCCGAAATGCCAGTTTTTAGGTTTTTTTTTTACCTGCGGTCCGTTCCGATTTTTCAAGAGTTTTTGCTTCGGATCGAGAACCGAACTGAAACTGATGGGATTTTGAGCTATGGACCGAGGACCAAACCATGGTCCAGCAAGTTGGGACCAAAACCGATGAACCGGTCTGATTTTCGAGACACGGTTCAGCACTGCCTACCCCTTCTATATGCATTTGGTCATACAAAGAAAGTATAAAAAAACAAAAAATAAGCAACCTACTTCTAACAAACTTTTAAATAATAAGGTCAATTCTTAAGTTAACAGTAATATCTTCAAATTTGAAAATGAAATTTTAAAATTTAAATTAAGATAAAAAATTTTAAAATGAAAATTAATTTAAATTTTAAATTAATATAAAATCTTAAATATTCTCAATTAATGATAGATGAATCTTTCAAATTTACTGGATTATTAAATTATACCTAAATCAAATTGAATCAAATCGAAGTTTATTATTTTAATGTGGAACCAAATTAAATTTATTAGATATTATGAGTTAGATTATGAAATTCAAAATTCAAATTGAAGAAAATCTTATCATCCTTCAAAAGATGTTGACTCTTGAGAAAAAAAATTGTTTATTTTTGAGCTTACAGCAAACAACCTTCTCTTTTATTTGAGAGAATATCTAATCAATTCTATAAATCTTGCAAAATAAAATCAATGAGAAATTTAAATTCTATAATTTACTAACCCCAAAATCCTATTAAGAATTTGATAATATATATGGATAGGTATATAGCTAATTTGAAGGAAATTGACAATTTCAAATCTTATTCTGTTTGCCTACACCAACAATACTAAGTCATTCCACACAAAAGCCTACAAGTAGTCCCAAAAGAAACATTTGATTTATTCTTCCTACCATGTTCCAAACAGAAAGAAATATCTTGAAATAAGAAAAAAAAAACCACCAACTATGCACCATCAACCAAAAATTTCCATATACGTTTGGAAAACTAGATTGAAAGCTATAGTTTTTAGCAAGTTGTCGTTGATCCAGCAAATACCCAATTTTCCTTTGTCAATTTCAACCAAACTCTTTGCCAGGTGGCCCTTCCCTCCAATCTCTTATTATTCTCCTTTAATTATTTCTCTCCTCCTAGATTCTGTGAAACAGAAAAGCACTTGAGAGTCACTTACCTCGCAAGAACCACCTTTCATTACTCCGACCACTGCTCGCTGCCTAGATCAAACCGAATTTTCAGATTTGGAGGATTTTGCTGAGTTTGAGGAGATTCCCAAGAAGCCACCAGCTGATGAGATTAAAAGAACTCGTCACAGGGGTATGTGTTATTATACTTATTACGTTATACATATCCTACCATACACGTATATTATTTTTGATGGGATACCACCAGTATTGACGTCGGCATTTTACGAGCATGTGCATTTTATATTGTTTAGACATGTACACGTTTTGCTGGATTTATACTTCCTAGTTGAGTTTGGATGCCATGTTTGACTCACCCTTGCCGACGGGCTTGATTTGAGATTTGTTATATTACTATGCATATGTGTTTTATTCATGCATTGGTTTTTTCACACACGCCATTGTTTTCTGATGTGCATTGGAGTTTGATTGTGTAGATAATCGTCTGACACTCTCAGTTGGGCCCATACGCTAAGAGTATCAGGAGATTTTGCCCAGCGCACCCGTGCTTGAGGGTTGTCATGATACTCTCCACACTTGTTTGGATATAGCCCAGGGGTTGACGGGTCGTGTCTCCTAGATGATTAATTATTGTGTGGTACTCCCCACGAATGGAGTGATGGACTCTGAGTTTTGCTTGTAATACCGCGAAAACCTACCCGTTTTCGGTTCACTCACTACTACTACTACTCACTCAACTACGCTTGAAAAATTTGAATAAAAGTTTAAAACTTTCTTCTTTGACTTAAAACGACACATTTGAAAATGTCGCAGTGGAAAACTTTTATTGAAAATTTAATGAAATAAAACTCAAGTTTTCTGAAGCACAAAAAATCAATTTTGGTCGACCTATATGGCACTGGTCGACACTTCATTTGACTCGGTCGACAAAGGTCGACCCTCGCGGGCAACCCCTACTACTCACTTCTCAGACCGGTCGAGACCTTCCATTGGCTGTTGACACTTCAATCCTTTCTGTTTCCATCGGTCGACTTTCGCGGTCGACACCTCGCACATCTCCTTCATTTCCGGTCGACACCTACAGTCGTAGGTCGACATCTTGATCCTCTCTGTCCCCGCAAGTCAACCGTCGCGGTCGACACCACTGTCATTTTTACACTAACGGTCGACACCTACAACCGTAGGTCGACACTTATTTCGGCTCTGCCTGCGCAGGTCAACCATCGCGGTCGACAGTTGCAGGGTCTGGTCAACCACTAAGCCTATCGGTCGACATTTCCTTCCCAGAACTCTGTTTAAAAACTTAAAAACTTCACAAAATCGATCAAACTTCGACTTAACGCTAATAATAACCCAGCACACCCTATTCCATCAACTCAAAATCATTATTTACATAAAGAAAACGACTACTAAAATTTGAAATCCGTCTATACATTCATTCGACTCAAACAACTTAAAATCATTTCCATTACACTCCCAAAACTCTTACCTATGCCCACCATAGTCAAAATGTCCTAACAGTCGACCAGATCGTTCACGTGCGTACTCTTCTAACCGCCTCCTAATCCTGGGCATGGTCTGGGTACTCACCGGATATGTCGTCGTCACCAAATTTACAGAACGCAACTATTAGCCTAATACTAAATAAGTAATGCATAAAAACATCATACTGAAAACAAACGCATCCTAACATATGCAGTTTCTATAGTTTCGTCTCTACTTTTGTTTTCATCTCTTTCCTACATATTCTTTATCTTCTTACTACTGGGTTTTTCTTTACGTGTTAGATCAAGCTAACACATCTCGCGGTCCACCTCTGTGGACAAGGCCAACTTCAATCTAGTAAAGTGACACACTTTGTGGTCCACCTCTGGGGACAAGGCCTGTAACGTCCCGAAAACCTACCTGTTTCCTGTTCACTACTGTTCCGATACCAAATCCTTACATTCGTCTAGTAAAATTTGTCTAAATTTAAAATTTTTATTCATCGATTTAAAACAACGTTTTTGAAAATATTTTTAACAGCTCTGCAGCGGAAATTCAACTAAATTCATTTTGGATAAAATTCTATTTTGTTAAACATGAAACAAAGACTTCCAGTCGAAACCTATAGGCATCGGTCGACACCTGAGTCGTCTCGGGTTTCTCCACGTTCGACACCGGTAACACCGGTCGACACCACGTTTCTCTCGGGTCTGTACATCGGTCGACACTTCTACGCTCATCTCAGAGAGGGGTCGACACCCGCTTTCACAGATCGACACTCATCCTCTCTATCCATGCAGGTCGATCCTCGCGATCGACACTGTTATCGTTTTTACACACACCGGTCGACACCCACAGCCAGCGTTCAACACCTGCTTCGGCTCTGCCTATCACAGGTCGAGCCTCACGGTTGACACTCCCCTCACATTTTCACTGACCGGTCGACACATATCGACTTCGGTCGACATCTCACACCAATATCAGTAAAATCACACCAGTTCAAAAGAAAACCAAACGCACGAACATAACCCCTCGATCAAATTCACGAAATAACACCTATGATTTAAAAACATACTTTCTTCAAGTAAACTTCAAAACATCAATATCCTACTTCAATTATCCATTGTACTCTTTGTACACCACTAAATTCTTAAAAAATCTACACAACTCTATCCGACTCAAAACACATACAAAAATTACTCCCTTTTTCTCGCCATGGTCGTGTCGCCTCAATATTTTCTTGCACCGGCATGTGACATCTCCCGCCAACTCTGATCTAGGCCCGCTCATCAGCTAGCAACTCACCAGAGCTCATCGTCACCTACACCAAGGAACACAAAATGTAAGCCTAATACTTAGCAAGTATGGAAATGTGAACTTAAAAACTAATGCATAACTCAACCCCTACTCATGTAGTTTCTATACTCAACTCCGTTTTCTTTTCGTTTTGTTATTTTTATCTTTCACTTTTCCGTGTGAGTCAGGCTGGCACCCATCCCTTCCACACTTGAGACGGTCAATCCATAACCCACGGAGCGAGGCTAGAGGCACACATCAAGTTCGCACACGGAACGGCCCTACGTAACCTACTCCTAACATTAATCGTTGAACCCTCTAGTGCTCTCAATAGCACGTTAACGACGAGGCGTTTGCAAACCGTGTCACATTACGTACTTTCATCTATGGGAACCCCCTAGTGCTCTCTCAGAAGCAGGTTAACAACGAGGCGTTCATCCTTGCATGGCAAGTTTTTTCTTATCTGGTTACGTTTCACATACACATTTCAAAACATGCTTAAAACCCGTATTTCGTAACTCAAAACCATGATGCATGACAATCACGAATGCACGACTCAAACAACAAAACAAACCAGCAAGCAAACAACAAATCTTACCATTCCAAGGTGTAGGCCCGAAGGCAAATCGCATACGTTCCACCACTTACCTGGCGTTCTTGAAATCTTTTTGTGTTTCGCAACTTGGTGCTCTAACCGGAATACCTATAAAATTATACATCCGTTAAATTCTAACTCGTCAAATTCATAATTTCTTAACTTGAAAGTCCTAATTCACATCAAAACCAAAACTCTCCGCTAAACCCAAAATCCCCCACAAATTTCCGTCTAACTTCAGAAATTCACAACTTCTTCAATACTCGTCCGAATTGGATGATACAAAATACTACGGGTTTCAGAGGTTGCCTAGTATCCCGTGGTTGCATCCATTTCCCATTCGGATGCTCACAACTTAACCGAACGTGGCCGAACGGATACCATTCCAAACTTCCACGTACTCGGCCAATAAATCACCCAATCTTCCTCACCAATTCTCATAATCTACTCCTATTTCTATCCTAAGCACCATCACGCGGACAGAAATCAGCTCTACACTCAATTTCTCACATTACCCTCATAGGTTTTCCACCAACTCGCTCTAACCCTTGCCAAACCCGGTTTTTGCCACTAACAACACTAACGCATCAACTAACTACGTAAAACTAACGAAAACTTACCGTGACTTCAGAAGATTCGTGGAAGAAACTCGATCACAGCACAGAGGAAAGGGGAATGCCGGCTCGCTTGCAGAAGAAGAGAAGTGAGGGAGAGGGTTTGTTGGGAGAAGAACACCAATGGTGTTCTTTTCAGTTTTTTTTAAATATATTATTTCACAATTACCAAATTACCCTTCACCATTAACCGTTTCACAATTCCGTGATTTCGTCCGATTCTGATTAGATTCTTAAATTTCTCTTTCCACCATTAGTCTTAAAATAATCTTTTACTCGAGAGCAGAAATTTTCTGTTATTAATTTGGACCAAAACACCACCGATTACAAATTACAAAATCCGAAACTAGTTTAAACGGAAATTCTGGGCATTACATCCCTCCCTCCTTACAAAAATTTTGTCCTCAAAATTTGCTATCTAAACATTTCAGGATAACGCTCCATCATATCATGTTGTCTTTCCCACGTCGCCTCTTCTACATTGTGGTTGCGCAATAATACCTTTACCAGCGGAATATTCTTATTGCGTAGCGTTTTAACCGCATAATCTAAAATCTCCACTGGCCTTTCTTCGTACGTCAAGGTTAGCTGTACTTCAATCTCCTGTTGAACTACAACGTGTGATGGATCCTTGAGACACTTTCTTGGCATCGATATGTGGAAAACATTGTGAACCTCTTCCATGGAAGCTGCCAGTTCTAGTTGGTACACAGCTCTTCCAATTCTTTTCGTGATCAGGAATGGTCCAATGTATCTTGGACTAAACTTACCCTTCCTCCTAAGTTTCATTACGCTTTTAATTGGTGAAACTTTCAGGAACACTTCATCTCCTACTTCAAATTCTAATTCCCTTCTTCTTCCATTGGCGTAACTCTTTTGTCAACTTTGAGCTGTCAATATCCGCTGCCGAATAACTTTGATCTTCTCAGTGGTTTGTTGCACAATTTCGGGACCAATTAAGCTAGCTTCACCGACTTCATCCTAATAAAGGGGTGATCTGCACTTCCTTCCGTATAAGGCTTCGTAAGGGGCCATACCTATCGTAGCCTGATAGCTATTGTTGTACGAGAATTCCACCAAAGGCAAATACTTACTCCACGAACCCTGGAACTCTAGCACACAGGCTCGAAGCATATCCTCTAAAACCTGAATAGTCCGCTCATACTGCCCATCGGTTTGAGGATGAAAAGCTGTACTGAAATTCAGTCGTGTCCCCATTGCTTTGTACAGACTCTTCTAAGATTTCGTTGTAAAAGGCGGGTCCCTATCCGATACAATTGAAATCGGAACCCCGTGTAGCCTTACTATCTCATGAATATACAGGTTAGCAAATTGGTTCATGTTGAATGTCATCTTCACCGGTAGGAAATGGGCGGATTTGGTCAGACGATCCACAATTACCCACACCACATCAAACCCTTTTGCTGTTCGGGGCAATCCAACCACAAAATCAATGGATATCTGGTCCCACTTCCATTATGGAATCGGCAATGGTTACAAGTTTCCAGCCAGTCTCTGATGTTCAGCCTTAATTCGCTGGCAGATTAAGCATGTCTCCACGTACTTTGCTACAGACTTTTTCATGCCAAGCCACCAATAATGTTGCCTAAGGTCTCTGTACATCTTGGTGCTTCCGGGTGAACAGAAAACCTTGAGGAGTGTGCTTCAGACAAAATGTCCTTACGAAGTTGACTATTGTTCGGAACGTACCACCTATTCTGAAACTTCAGGGTTCCATCGCTTGAACAGCTAAATTCAGTTATGTCGTTAGATGTCATGCTCGTCCTGAATTCGTTGCATCTCGGCTCATTCCGTTGAGCTCCTTCAATTTCTTCCAGAATCGACGGCTTTAGAGATAAGGCTGACAATTGTGCTATCGCATTTGAGACTAACTCCAAATTAAATTTCTGAACTTCCGCACTCAATTCCTTAGACATCTCGGCGTTCATTGTTGAAGCTGAGGTTGAAATTCGGCTCAATGCATCAGCCACTACATTGGCTTTGCCGGGGTGGTATTTGATCTCCAGGTCGTAGTCCTCACAAACTCCAACCACTGCCTCTGCCTCACGTTCAGCTCCTTTTGAGTAAAGATATACTTCAGACTTTTGTGATCCGAGTATACCTCACACTGGTGTCCGTAAAGATAGTGCCTCCAGATCTTTAGCATGAAAACAACCGCCGCTAATTCCAAATCATGGGTTGGATAATTCCGCTCATAGGGCTTTAATTGCCTCGAAGCATAAGCGATCACCCTTCCGTTTTGCATCAAGACATAACCCAATCCAATTCTGGAAGCATCACAGTAAATATTAAACTTCACATCCATCACCGGAAGTGTCAATATTGGAGCTGTAGTCAATTTCTGCTTCAGCATCTGGAAACTGTGCTCAAAGTCCTCCGCCCATATATATTTGACTTCTTTTTGCGTCAGACGAGTTTGGGGTACTGCAATCTTTGAAAATCCTTCAATAAACTTCCTATAGTAACCTACTAACCCAAAAAAACTTCGAATTTCTCTTACGCTCCTTGGCTGTGGCCATTCATTGATCGACTGTATTTTAGCCGGATCCACCAATATTCCTCCACCAGAAACCACATGTCCGAGGAAATGTCCAGCCAAAACTCGCACTTGGAAAACTTTGCATACAGCCGATGCTGCCTCAAGGTCTCTAGAACCATCTTCAAATGCTCCTTATGTTCCTCTTCGTTACGGGAGTAAACCAAGATATCGTCGATAAATACAATAACGAACTTATCTAGATACTCTTGGAATACCCGATTCATTAGGTTCATGAAAACAGCCGAGGTATTTGTCAGTCCAAATGACATTACTAAAAACTCATAACGCCCGTATCTAGTCCGGAAAGCAGTTTTCGGGATATCCTGGGATCTGACCTTTAGTTGATAACACCCTGATCTCAAATCTATCTTCGAGAAAATCTGAGCTCCTTGCAATTGATCAAACAAGTCATCTATCCTCGGTAGTGGATACTTATTCTTTATAGTCAACTTGTTCAACTCCCGATAGTCAATACACATCTGGAGCGATCCGTCTTTTTTCTTCACAAATAGGACTAGTGCGCCCTATGGCGAGAAGCTCGGGCGTATGAATCCTTTCTCCAATAGCTCTTCCAACTGCTTCTTCAATTTCTTTAATTCCGAAGGAGCCAACCTATACGGGTTCTTCGATATTGGCTCGGCACCGGGATATATATCGATCACAAATTTAACTTCTCGGTCTGGGGGCAACCTAGGCAAGTCGTCCAAAAACACCTCAGGAAATTCACGAACCACCTTAATATCTTGTGGCTTTGTCTCCACGGGAAGTTGAGTGTCTAGAATCGTTGCAAGAAAACAAAAATGCTCACCCATTATTAACCTCCGAGCCTCGATGGGTGCCATTACGGATAGCTTCCCCACGTTCTCCATGGCTTGCAGTGAATGCTTCGCACCACCTGGGGGTTGGAAATTAACAGTCCCAGCCCTGCAATCGATCATTGCGTAGTGTCGAAATAGCCAATCCATGCCCAATATCACGTCATAGCCCGTTATCCCCACCACAATCATATCAGCAGGCATACTCTTGGTCCCCAATGATATGACACTATCGCGTACTAGTTGATCGGAGTGCATGCGCTCACCGGATGGCAACCTCACTTCATATGTACACCCGGCAGGTTTAGCCCACAAGGTCACCTTCACCACAAAAGTCGTGGCAACAAAGGAGTGCGACGCTCCTGAATCTATCAACGTAAATGCAGGCACCGTATCAACTAGTACCGTACCTGTAATAACGGCTGGCCGATCCTCGCTCTTAGGCTCTATCATAGTGAAGATTCGGAGCGTCATCTTGACCAGACCTTTCTTTGCTACAGGGCAATCTCTAGATATGTGGTCAGTCTCATTGCAAGTGAAACACTGATTGACCCTCGGCTTTGTGCGATTCCGAGAAATGTGACCAGCTTAGTTGCAATTATAACATCTTCCTGCGAACTGCCCACACTCTCCCAGGTGGCTCTTTAAGCACTTAGGACACTGCGGATACTTACTCTGTATTTGGGGCTTCTTGCCTCCCCTCGAATCGTACACCGCACCACCTGACCTCTTGGTTCATGAGGAAAATCCCTCCTTGCTTGTCTGTGGCATGATCTCCTTAAAGAACCTCTTGGTTGCCTCTGCTGGCCTCACACACTTGGCCTCCGCTCCCTCCACTACCAGTGCCTTGGCCACAACTCGTGCATATGGCAACCCTCAGTTCCGGAAATGGTTACACCCCTATATATCTCCGGCTTCAATCCTTGCACAAACTACAATACCTTTTCTTCTTCATTGCTCACCAATTGGCTTGCAAATCTGGACAACAACTCGAACTGCCTGACATACTCGGCTACTGGCCCAGTCTGCTTTAAATGTAGGAACTCCAATCGTTTTGTAGCTTGGACTGTCCAGTTGAAATACTTGTCATAAAACATTTCTTTGAATCTTTTCCAGGTCAAGTCCCTGGCATCTACGGTGGCCTCTACCGTCTCCCACCAACTCTGAGCATCATTTGAGAGGTGAAATGTCACACACTTAACCATATTTCCCTCCTCCACATCGGCATACTTAAACATGTTCTCAATGGTGCGAATCCACCTTTCTGCAACTGTAAGGTCTGTCAGCTGACCCTCAAACATAAGAGGCTTCAATCTTCTGAATCTCTCTCCACTAGAGCCTGCTCCATGGTTTCTCTGTCCTTGATTCAACAGCATTCTCAACTGTTGGGACTGCCTGTCAATCAATTCGGTCAACCGTCTAATCGTGGCCGAGTTGTCATCATCTTCTAGCTCTACTGCCTCTCTCGAAACTCTAGGTTGTCCCGGTCGTCTATCCATTTCAGTTAATTCCTGTACAAGGTTAGCATAGGCTAGCCTTAGTCATAATCTAACTAAAATAAATAACTACTTACAGTTGGTGGAGCATGTTGCATGGCAGCCGGTAAATGTTGGGAAATCTTTTGAACGACATGACCATAATGGCTTTGATACCAACTCCTATAACTCCCCGAAAACCTACCCGTTTCCGGTTCGCTATTGTTCCGATACCAAATCCTTACATTCGTCTCGTAAAATTTGTCTAAATTTAAAATTTTTATTCCTCCATTTAAAACGATGTTTCTGAGAATATTTTTAACAGCTCTGCAATGGAAATTCAATTAAATTCATTTTGGATAAAATTTCATTTTGTAAAACATGAAACAAAGACTTCCGGTCGACACCCATAGACATCGGTCGACACCTGAGTCGTCTCGGGTTTCTCCGCGGTAGACACCGGGAACACCGGTCGACACCACGTTTCTCTCGGGTCTGTACATCGGTTGACACCGGGAACACCGGTCGACACTTCTACGCCCATCTCAGAGAGAGGTCGACACCCGCTTTCACAGATTGACACTCTCATCCTCTCTATCCATGTAGGTCGATCCTCGCGGTCGACACCGCTACCGTTTTTACACAGACCGGTCGACACCCAAAGCGAGGGGTCAACATCTGCTTCGGCTCTGCCTGTCACAGGTCGAGCCTCACGATCGACAATCTCCTTACATTTTCACTGATCGGTCGACACATATCAACTTCGGTCGACAACTCCCACCAATATCAATAAAATTACACCAATTCAAAAGAAAACCAAACACACGAACATATCCCCTCGATCAAATTCACGAAATAACACCTATGATTTAAAAACATACTTTTTTCAAGTATACTTCAAAACAGCAATATCCTACTTCAATTATCCATTGTACTCTTTGTACACCACCTAAATTCCTCAAAAATTTACACAACTCTATCCGACTCAAAACACATACAAAAATTACTCCCTCTTTCCCGCCATGGTCGTGTCGCCCCAACATTTTCCTGCACTGGCATGCGACATCTCCCGCCAACTCTGATCTAGGCCCGCTCGTCACCTAGCAACTCACCAGATAACTTGTCGTCACCTACACCAAGGAACACAAAACGTAAACCTAATGCTTATCAAGTATGGAAATGTGAACTTAAAAACCAATGCATAACTCAACCCCTACTCATGCAGTTTCTATACTCAACTCCGTTTTCTTTTCGTTTCGTTATTTTTATCTTTCACTTTTCCGTGTGAGTCAGGCTGGCACTCATCCCTTCCACACTCAGAACGGCCAATCCATAACCCACGGAGCGAGGCTAGAGGCATACATCATGTTCGCACACGGAACGACCCTACGTAACCTCCTTCTAACATCAATCGTTGAACCCTCTAGTGCTCTCAATAGCACGTTAACGACGAGGAGTTTGCAAACCGTGTCACATTACGTACTTTCATCCATGGGAACCCCCTAGTGCTCTCTCAGTAGCACGTTAACGACGAGGCGGTCATCCATGCGTGGCAAGTCTTTTCTTATCGGATTATGTTTCACATACACATTTCAAAACATGCTTAAAACCCATATTTCGTAATTCAAAACTATGATGCATGACAATCACGAATACACGACTCAAACAACACATACGTTCCACCACTTACCTGGCGTTCTTGAAATCCTTTCGCGTTTCGTAACTTGGTGCTCTAACTGGAATACCTATAAAATTATACATCTGTCAAATTCTAACGCGTCAAATTCATAATTCCTTAACTTGAAAATCCTAATCCACATCAAAACCAAAACTCTCCCCTAAACCCGGAAATCCCGCACAAATTTTCGTCTAACTTTGGAAATTCACAACTTCTTCAATACTCGTCCGAATTGGACGATACAAAATACTACGAGATCTGGAGGATACCTAGTATCCCGTGGTTGCATCCATTTCCCATTCGCATGCTCACAACTTAACCGAACGTGACTGAACGGACACTGTTCCAAACTTCCACGTACTCGGCCAATAAATCACCCAATCTTCCTCACCAATTCTCATAATCTACTCCTATTTCTATCCTAAACACCATCACGCGGACAGAAATCCGCTCTACACAATTTCTCACATTACCCTCCTAGATTTTCCACCAACTCGCCCTAACCCTTGCCAAACCCAGTTTTCGCCTCTAACAACACTAACGCATTAACTAACTACGTAAAACTACCAAAAACTTACCGTGACTTCAGAAGATTCGTGGAAGAAACTCGATCGCAGCGCAGAGGAAAGGGGAATGTCGGCTCGCTTGTGGAAGAAGAGAAGTGTGGTTTTTTAATATATTATTTCACAATTACCAAATTACCCTCATCTATTAACCGTTTCACAATTCCGTGATTTCGTTCGATTCCGGTTAGATTCTTAAATTTCTCTTTCCACCATTAGTTTTAAAATAATCTTTCACTTTAGGGCAGAAATTTTTTGTTATTAATTCGGAGCAAAACACCACCGATTATAAATTACAAAATCCAAAACTAATTTAAACGGAAATTCTGGGAATTACAAGACCACACGTAAAATGGAGGAAGAGTGATACACCTCGCAGTCCACCTCTAAGAACAAAACCACTCAACCCCACCTTTTTTATCTTCTTACGTATCTTCTCATTTCATTTGTCTCATCACATCCTACTGTTTCACTTCGTAAAACATGGAAATTCATTTTCGTTTCATTCTCCTACTTTGAAACAATTATGTACAACCATGAAAGCATAACATAAAATAAACGTGCAATGCATCCTATTGAACTGTGATGTAGGCCTGAAGGCAAAACTCCTACCACATCACTTACCTGGCGTCCTAAAAATTCCTCGCACTTCGTAACTTCATACGCTAACTGGGAAAACCTATAAAACCACACATCTATTAACTCGACTTTCCATTAAATTCGTAAAACTCTAAAGAAAACAACAACTAACCCCCCACTCAGCCTGAATCAAAATCCTAATTCAATTTCTGACTAACCTTTCAAAAATTCATAACTATCACAATACTCATCCACTTTGGACGATTTAAAATGCTACGGATTCTTCATGACATCTAGTTTCTAATGGTCTAATCCAATCTCTAATCCAACCTTACAGCTTGACCGAACGTGGCCGAACAGAAACCGTTCCATAATCCAAGTACTCGATTATCCAAACGTTCAATCTTCTTCATGAAATCCCGTAACCTACTCCTACTTATAGCTTAAACACTAACATACTGATAGAAATCAATTTTAACTTCGATTTCCCCACAGCTCCTTCCTAGGTTTTCACCAAACCACCCAATATCCTTTTTAACTTCGTTTGTAACACTCAAAACAATTAAAATACTAACAATCTATTAAGAACTAACTAAAGGCTTACCTTAAATCGAAAGATCGAAGGAGAAAGGAGGAGAATCGTCGCTGAAAGTCACTGGAACGAAAGAAACGCCTGAAGGGAGACGATTTCACGCAGGGAAGGAAAGAAGAGAAGAGGGCCGTATGCTTCTTCTCTTCTTTTCTCTTTTTTTTTTTTATATAAAAAGTTGTATTATTTAATATAATTAATCTTAATTACTATTTCGCTTTCAACCTTTAACCATTTATTAAATCTGCTAATCGGTCCGATTCCGGTTGGATTTTTAATTTTTTCTCTCCTCCATTAGTTTGAAAATAATCTTTTACTTAAGGGTGGAAATTGTTTGTTCTCAATTCCGACCAAACTCCGCCGATTATCATTACGAAATTCCAAAATTAAATTTTTTAGTGGGGGAAAAATTTCGGGTGTTATATTGCTAGTCCTGTTACCCGACCTGGCCAGTGTCTGTTTGTTGCTACCCCTGGTTTATAAGTTCATTGTGCGGTCCCGTTAGGCCCAAGGTTGATTGGTTGTGTCCCTCCTGGTGTGCTCCTGTGCGTGTATCTGTGATGGCCCACGGTTGAGTGGGTCTATTTGATTATCTCCTAATTGGTTGACCTATTCTCTTCTCCCTATGAGGTCTGGTCGGTGTTATTGCGGTCTTTCTTTGTGGTATGGCTCGGAAGATCCTTGAGCGACCTTCTTTTTCACTGTTCTTCTGGTTTTATACGATTGTATCGTTGATGCGGGCCTATTTTTACTATACCTACAGTATTTTTGAAAGTAGTCTCATCAATTGTTTTGAAAATGAGAAGAGAATTTGATAACATTGAAACTGATTTTGAATTTTAAAAACACGTGCATTGATTTTAAGCAGGCATGCATAATAAGATAAGTGATAGGTATAACATCCCATACTGATTTTGTCACTCACCCCAAAGACTCTCTCATCTACATGTAGAGAAAAGAAGAGCATGAACCGAGGTTGATCGGCTTCTGATATTGTGAATTTTCCCAGGTATTTTATATTGTTATTTGTTTTATGTAAGGATTTTCTTTGGTATCATACTTAGCATTAGCATGTATTTTTTTAATTCCTGTATTTCTACTATTGGTTGTATTATCACATTTGTTATTTCAATGAGTTCTAGGATCGCTCATAAAAATCTTTCGCAACTCGTTTTAGGTTAGACGGTGGACCTCCCCGAACTTAATCGTTTAACCTGGCGTTTCTGTTAGGCTCTCTTCCGGGTCGTGAGATGTACTCATCTCATTCTTAGAAGTTTAGTTTAGTTCTATGCTTGTTTCATGCTACTCTATTTATAACATTTCCAGTGTTTACCATTTTTATACTGAACAAAGGAGGAACTTTCTTCCCATATTTGCTGGTCTTGAGATTTATCGTGTAATTAACAATTGGATTCAAGCCTGGAAGAGGCTGTGGGCGTTGGGCAATAAGCCTGCAACTAGACAATTAATTTGTTTAAGCCCTGTCTCACCTGGTAAATATAAGGTATGTTCTTTAATGATGTTTTGAGAATCGTGAATGCAAGGGCATGTTCTTTAATGATGATTTAGGTTGCAAACTAAAAATGATAAATATTCATGGATTGGGTAATGTATTAAAATTAGACATTTGAAGAACATGTTTGGAAAGGATTCGTGAAGCCTGAATTTATCCAACAAGCTTTTGTTGATTCGAGGGCTTCGCACAATATTCCATTTGGCCACTCACAAACGCAGTACTTGTTCTCTTCCTTCTCTCTCTTATTTTCTGCTTTTTATTGGTATATTATTGTGTTAGTGTTATGTTGTTAAAAGATATTTGATGACGTCCACTACATCACTGGTTGAAACATTCGTCGTCTCGTTGTTAAGGTTTGAAAGACCGAGGAGGAAGAAGGGTAGATGGAAGATAAGAGAGATTTTGGACGAAACTCTGGTGAAAACTTTTGTGATTGCATGCTTGATAGTCATTTGCTTTGGAACTTTGTTCATTAACTACGCATAGCTTGTTTAAGATTAAGCAAAGTGAACTTCATGATACGGACTATCTTACGGTTGTTAATTCCGTGAGCTCAGAGATCAAAGACTGTCTTTTAATGAAAATCTCGTTCAAATTATTTGTTATTGTAACATAAGAGCAATAATACGAACATCATGTATACGAACAAATCTTGGACACAAATTCCGTATTTTTATAGAAAATATATCTAGGTACTTTATAGAAAATAGTAGTTTTTGCTAGATTTTTTTAATTATTTATGGTTGATTTTACTAGTTAATTTTATTTTTAAGGGAAAAACCTAGATGCACATAAAAGAATTAGATGAAGAAGTTTTAGAAAGTTGCTTAAAATTTGACGTTACAGATTTAGAGACTTGATGTTTAAAAATATTTGTTATAATTTTATCATTTAGCTTTTCAACATTGTGCTTCATTTTATAATGGCAAAATGGCGATTATGTGAATTATAAATTGTTTTCATAAGTACAGGAAAACAATTTGAATTTAGAACTGTTATTGAATAATGTGCAAAGTTACCTTGACACATAAAGTTAGAGACTTTTTTTTTTATAATAAAGTTAGGTTTGAATCATATAATTCTTTAAAATTTTTATTTTTTTTATTTTTTATTATATCTCAGTGTACATATATGAAAAGAACAAATAAAATAATATAGCATTTTAGAACAACAAATTATTGTATTGTATAATTCAAAGTTTCGAGTTTAGCTAATTTGACATGGTTATAGCATACCGATGACAAATAAACGGAAAATTACATGGGGCGTGAAATTGATTGTCAATCATTTTTCATATTGATTTGTCACCACTTTTGTTACTTTTGTGACAAAAGTGATCATAACGTGCATATTTGGCTTTAGATAAAAGTTTAAAATTTTTCATACATGCTGATACTTGAATTTTGATGTCTTATTGAATAATTTACGTAATTAGCTTTAGCCATAAAATTATAAGGATCGTAAATTGATTCTCAATCGTTTTTCATATTAATTTATCATCACTTTTATTACTTTGTGCGCTTTAAAACTACAGTTATTTCGCCTTATTATCGTCACTCAAAATCATCACATTTGGTTACTTTTTATATAAGGTGTTTAGTGATTTTATTAAAAATATTTTTTATAAATTGTTCTAAGAGGATTTCACATTCGATCTTAATCAATTTATTACTTGTTAGGATGAAGTCCGCTTAAACTTAAATATAAATTCACAAGCAAGTTTTTGGTTGTCACCAAGAACAAAGTTTATAAATTCTTTTTGTAAAGGATAAAATTTTCTACGTTACTTTTGTTACTAAAAATCTAGAATTTATTGCAGGAACGTGACACTACATGAACAGTTAAGAAAATGGGCGATAAATTAAACCTTTCGATCCGGAGATTGAAAAGACCTTTCGATCTAGGCGAGCAGATGTCAAAACAGAATAGCAAAAGAAGTCATGCAGCATCCAATGAACAATAAAAACAAGTCGATATATGATTTTGTTATTCTAAAACATATCAATTAAATTCTAAAATTGCACAACCTATTATACAAATAAACCACTTTGAGTTTAAACTTGTGGCATTTAGATGTTGCAAACTATTGGTTAATGCAGTGGGTTAGCTACCGAAGATCCTCACTTACACTTCAAGTCGTTCATGGAAACCAGTGATGCATTCACTACACATTGAGTTTTTGAACATGCATTAATGATTGAAACTTTTTTCGTTTTCTTTAAGGGATGGAGTCATATCACTAAATTCTATAATCACATGAGATGAATTGATAGAATTTTCTTTTGAGAAAATATTTTCCTACCCCTCTTAGAGATGAAATCACTTGGTTCTAACGATTTGATGAGAATCGATGTATAAAGAATGAGATAGATTCAAACTAGATATATTGTTGACGGTGTAACTTTGTCAAAAATGATGAGACTTGTGAGATTTTAGAGACGATGTCGAGCAATCATCACCAATAACCTACTGAAAGAGTAGCAGTTCAACAAGTTGAAGAAGTTCATATGAAATATTATTGGGACTATTGAACCGCACAAAAGGCCATAGAACGATGCTACAGTAGAGACAAAAGAGCAACCACAAAAGAAGCAAAGGAAGAACAACCAACACGAGAGTTGCTACAGTAGAACTACGAAAACAGAATTACAAATAATTAGACCACCACCTTCTTTTCCACGAAGACTTGGTGAACATCGACAAAACAACCGTTTAAAAGATTTTTGAAGGTTTTGAAGCAGCTGCACATTAATATTGAATTGGTTGAGATATTGGAATAAATACCAACCATGTTAAGTTTATAAAAAAAAAGGAATTTTGAGAGAATTTGAAATAGTAGCCATGACAAAAGAAAACAGTTCAATTTTGATAAACAAGCTTCTACAAAAATTAAAGGATTCAAGGAGTTTCTCTATATCTTGTGCACTCGAAAATAAATATTTTACTAGAGTTATTTACCATTTAGGAGAAAATATCAATTTAATGCCTATGACCATTTAAACAGCTCAGTATTGGTGAAGCAAGCCACTGTGATGCTCAAAATAGGAGACACAATTGACTAGCCTATCTAGAAGGTGAAATTGAAGATGTTCTTGTTAGGGTGGAGGGCAACTTTATATTCCATGTCGATTTTATTGAGCTAGATTATGAAATAAACAAAAGAAGTTACTATAATTTTATGAAGACCTTTTTTAAGGAAAACTATGATAGACGTCCAAAGAATAAAATTAACAATGAAATTCAATGATCAAAAAGTTACTTTCAATAAAATTAGGTTGATTCAAATTGCTGATGGAGTTAAAAGAATGTGCAATTATTGATATCATACATTCTCCCTTGAATCAAGAATGCATTGGTAAAGAAAATGTCTCCAAGCTATGAGAGTTTACAATGAAAGTTTAGAAAAAAAAGGAAGGTTGTACAAGGAAAAGAAGAAAAAGTAGCACCAAAACAAAATCATTCCAAGAACTTCTGAAGTCAGGCAACTAGCTCTCCTATTTAAGTCAAATCAAAGTTGTTACCTAGGAATAAAAATTCAAAGTGGTTAGGCACTTTCGAGGTGATTCAATTGTTACATTATGACATCGTGGAACTTTTAGAAGAAAAATCGAGAATGAAATTCTAAGGGAAGAAAAAGCGATTTAAGCAATGTGGAGGAGACACGTGACAAGGAGAGTACTTCCATCCCCCTACACGAGTCAAGTCAGGTGTACAATCTCACGTTGCTTGAAAGAGTGAAAAATGTATGATTTATAAGTTGAGTTCTTCTCCTTATCTAGTACAACGCATTTTGGAGCTGACCCGATGCAACGATTCAGGCCACCACACTAGGCAGGATCTGCAAACCACCAGCCCAACCCCACCCTCGAGGATCCGCAAGCTGTGCTCATAACTTTTTCCCCCTATCGAAGGAGTTTTGCCTTCCCAGCTACTAGAACCCTGGACCTGGCAGACAACTTGTACCAAGGACAAAAGTAGCTGGGAAGGCAAAAACTCCTTTAGCAAGGGGAGATGGTCATGAGCACAGCATGCGGATCCTCGAGGGTGGGGCCGGGCTGGCGGTTTGTGGGTATTGCATAGTGTGGTGGGCCGGATCGTTGCAGAAAAATGCCTCTTTTTCTGCAACGATCTGGCCCCCACACTAGGAGGATCCGCGAATTGTACGGTCATATCCACCACACTAGGCAGGATCAGCGAACCGCCAGTCCAGCCCACACACTAGTGAGATCTGCGACCTGTGCTCATGACCTTCTCCCCCCTTGAATGAAGGTGTTTCATGCCTTCCACAGCTATCGAATCCTAGACTTCCAGGTACTTGTACCAAGGGCTATAAAAGCTGGTACCACTTGAGCTATGGGAACCTTAAGGTTCGACTCACTAGGGAAGGCAAAAATTTATCTACCCATGGAGAAAAAAGTCATGAGTGGACAGCGGCACCGCGGATCCCGGAGCTGACCTGGGGCGGTGTATAATCAGTCGCGGATCCTGCCTAGGGTGGTGGGCTGGCTGGGCTGTCAGACCCCATGAACAAATCCATACAGGCTCCAGCTCAAAACAGACAATATTATACTGGAAGCAGCAGAGAACGTTACAAATGGTATCAGAGTCACTACCCAATTAGAAATGTGGCTGACAATGACGTCAAGCCCTAAAGGGAGGAGATTGTGATAGTCCGCCATGTGAAGGCAAAGAGAGTCCGATGAGGTGTAGCTCATACTAGTGAGGCTGTACAATTCTACATTGCTTAGCAGAATAAAAAATTCATAGTTTATAAGTTGAATTCTCCTCTTTATCTTGTACAATACGTTTTGGGGTTGATCCCAAGAACAAATCTGTATGGGATCTGACCCATAACGAACAATATTATATTGAGAACAGCGGGAGATGTTATAGTGATAGATCTGCTTGATTTAAAATTTTGAAGTAGGCACTGTAAGTTGGTTTTTCACACATATTCCTTGTTAATGCACAAAGATTATGATAAGTTAGCTGATAAATACTAGAAAAGTTTTGAAAATTTTAATTTTAAGATTTGAGTTTGTGGATAAACTTTTATGAATTTCTCTGTCTGTAGCAAATGGACTAAACTTTTTATACTTATGGATGCAATGTTAGAAAAGAAATATATATAAAAAAAAAAAAAAAAAGTTCCAAGGTAAATAAAAAGTTTTGTTATTTCTTTTATCCCCTTCCAACTTGAGCGAGTCTTTTAAATACTCAACGAGTAAAAATTATGCGTAAAAAGAGAGGTAAAGGGAGGAACTCAATTGCATAGTTAAAACCAATAGAAAATAATCTTGACATGATGCAATTATATATAAAATTAATCAACTAATTTAGCAACTCTTATACCTATAAATATTAATATTGTTTAGTGCCATGGTTGTAACTGAGATGGTTAATGCGGTTATGTTGATTCATTTATTAAATGTTGTAGTGTGTGTATTTTTTGGAAATTTACAATTGCAGGTTTGATATTTTAAAATTAACTCCAAACATAAGTTAATTGTGGGTCAGCAATTACTCTTGACTTAGGTTAAGCCAATTGTTATAACTAAACCACTCATTTGATCGACCTCATCTTTTTCTATGTAGGGCACCTTATGTTTTGACAAGAGCAGAGCTTTCTCATAGTGATTCTTTATAGTTAGAAAGACTGAACCACATTCATAGCGTAAAAATAAAAATTTTAATAATTTTATTTGAGGGGTAAATTTTTTACATTTATTGACTTTTGACGTATCAAGAATTTGATCCATTTTTGTCGTTATGTGCCACGTATGCATTTTTTGTCAATAGGTCAAATTTAAAGTTTTTAACATGGCTAGTGAAATTTTTATTAGGTAAGATATTGCAAGGTGTGTCAAATTTTAGATGAACATTCAAATTTTATGTGATAATAAAATATTATTATTTTTAAAGAAAAGAAAGAAGAAGCTTCTTCTTCCCTCTCTCCCCCATAGCGTGTGTGAGGAGAAGAGAGAGAGCAAGAGATCACAGAGACAGAGAGAGAGAGAAAAGGATGTTCTGTTATCCATTTAGTGAGTATTAGATATCAAAACGTCCGCCTCGAAAAGATCTACAACATTGGTAAAGGAAGTTTAAGAGGTTAGTCAATTTTTAGTGTGTTTTTTGCTGAAAAACGTTTAGGGTTTCAATGTCAATTTCCTTGCCCTAAAACTCTGTTTTAACCGGATTTTTGGGCATAAACATGTTGAAAACGTTGTTCTGAGTGTGATGCAATAAAGATTTTTGGAAAAGGGTGGCCGAAGGTGGCAGAACTCCACCAGCCACCGTGGCACTAGCCGGCACTACGGTCAACCGTCAGGTTGAGCTAAGGGCCCGAGCCTACATGGCTCAACCGACCCAAATCGGCTTGTGCCGTCTCTCCTATTTTTATGATTTTCTCCTCTTTTTTTCTTCTAGTTGTTAACACGGGTCTCCCTCATTGTTTTCTAAGACGATTTTGCTGATTTAGAGTTGATTCTTGAGATGCAGCTTCTGTAGGGAAGAGGTGGAACGTTGTAGAGCTAAGTCATTTATGCTTATTCATTAGCATTGCACAATTTTTCAAAAAAATTGTACTTTTTTGGGTTGCCACGACGGGCCTAGTCCCCAACATGTTGGATTTTATTACATGTAAGCACGTAGTGTGTTTTCGAGCTTGTTTAAATTCAGCATATGTGATAACATTTTGATATGGATATTGGGAGGATGTATCCTCTTAATGTTTTGGGTATCCTCAGACTCCTACTGTTTCAAGGTGATTTTGTTTGTACGTATTGCACGGGGTGGCAAGGCAGTAATAACGCGTTCTTTGGGGACCCGATAACCACTCAACTTGATCAGGGTGAGTTTTAGTGCAGGTTGTGTCGTTGTTGGGTATTACTCACCGATCGCTTGAGTGATGTGTTGGATCTCCGAATCGCCAATCACGCTTTCATTCTGACTCACGAAAAATTGTTGGTCTTTGGATCACTTTATTTCCTTGAGATGTGCTTGAACAGTACTTACATGACACTTCATTTTCACTAAGATTTCACATAAAACTGTGAGAATATTTTGATTGTATAGTAACCTATGTATGTTATAGATTTTGTAAATACCTCACTAAGGATGTTTTCTTCATTTCAAATAACTT
Source organism: Begonia peltatifolia (assembly GCA_022433055.1). Classification (NCBI taxonomy): domain Eukaryota; kingdom Viridiplantae; phylum Streptophyta; class Magnoliopsida; order Cucurbitales; family Begoniaceae; genus Begonia; species Begonia peltatifolia. The sequence goes on along the minus strand of CM039517.1, from coordinate 6,296,814 downwards.
CTAAATCAATTTGAATGCAATTCTAGTCGACCTAGGATTTATTAGTAAGACGTTTCTACCTATTTCTTTGAGAAATGACTTTTTTTAAGATCTAATAGGGATTTTAACCATAATTATTTATTTAAGCAAGGCTATTTAGAAGTTTGGTTAATCCCTAAAACTACTCTCTCTCAAATTTCAAGTAACAACGAATTTCAACATTTTGGCTACTATAGTTATAGGACATAAGCATATAAAAAGATAAAATTTAGACATAATATTTAGACATTAGCATAAGAACATAGAAAAATAAAATTTATAGGATATAATGTATACAAGTATGAATGCATGAATTTGATGAAATTGATGAAAAACAGGATATTTTAACCACAATTGTTTATTTAAGCAAGGTGAATTATTTAGAAGCTTAGTTTATTCCTAAAACCACACACTCTCCAAATAAGTAATGACAGTAGGTTTTTAAAATTTTTGTTATCTGTGTCACAAAACAATTATTTAGATTATTTTCTTTATACTTATTTTATTAGTGAATATGATATTTTATTTGAACACGCTTATTTAGATATTGACATAAGAATATAAAAAAGATAAAATTTATAAGATATAATGTATGCAAGTATGAACACTTGAATATAATAGAATTAACAGAAATCATAATATACACACACATACATACATAAATATAATGACAACCTAAACACATAGGATATATGAGATGACTAATGAAAGTTTCAACATATGATAAGGTTAGAATGTGAATTCAAGTTGTATGTAACTTCTTAAGTATGAAATTTGATAATATATACAATTAATTCACATATGCACACTTTGTCACTTATTGATTTTGGTTCACTCCTAACTTTATAATGTAGGTAAATTTTTCTTTGCAGAAGAAATGCATTGATCAAAAACCTTCCACAGGCAGGATGAACATGAGTTAGAGGATATTGTTGTTGGTTAGAAGAGTAGTGTATTATTTTTGTAGTAAACTCTCTTGAGTATTTCAGTTGATAAAGTGTTGAAAATATTTTTGTATATAATTTCGTTAACAATTTTATTTAAAATAAATTTTGTTTTAGTTAATGAAGTTTTGAAGTTATTTCTTAATTTTGTTTAGCATATGAGTTTTTAATGAAGATTATTTAATGGTTCACTAAAACTAAATTAAATAAACTATTATTAATAAATATAGTATATTTTCTTTCTAAAACTTCCACTTAATTAAGGATTTCATTATTGTTAATGAATTTAGTAAATTGGGATTTTCAACGATATAATCCTACCAAATTCGTCAATCAATTTGGAAAAAGCTCTTGGGTTTGAAATCTGCAAATAAATAAATAAATTTTAGGTCGTTACAAGATCAAAACTCAATGCTTCGACTTAGGTAGTGAATGGAGTTTGATTTTATTCTCATTTTGGTCGGTTCACAAGTTAAATTTGAGTTTGCTCTATATTGGGGTGAGTGTAGAATTTTAGTCATGGTCTGGTGTGGTTCAATTTTGTAGTGGAATTGAACTGAATCTGCAGAGATCGATTCTGGTTAATTTAGACCCAAAACCATAAGTTTTTATTTTTTTTGGTACAAGACCAAATTGGAACCATACATCAAAATTTGATTTGGTTTCTATTTGTTTCTAATTTCATTGCTAATACAAAAAAAAAATGTCAAAATAAAGAATGAAATTAAAAAGAAAAAACAAAACTCGTATAGAAATTTTACAAATAAAATTTAATTATATTTAAATTATGATAGATTAAAGGGTAGTTATCAAATTTATCCTCAAAATATAAAGTAATTAACAAACTAAATATTAAAATATTTTTTTTAAGAAAATCGCCTTTTAGATATAGTTTTATTAACAAATTAACTCCTGACGGACGACCGGTCTCTAAGAATAGGAGTTCGATCTCAGTTTTGTCCATGGTTCCCTAAATTTCTTTTGGAACGGGCACCCTGTGAGAACGTACGCGTGCTCTCGAAGAACGGGTGTTCGGTTAAAAAAACTTACTAAACGACATCGAATTATCTTAAAATGTTTACAACACAACCAACCTGTAATGAGAACATAGTGTGCAAAAGTTCGTGATATTCCAAAATTTATACAATTTATTATAATATATTTCATAAACATTGCGTACAAATTTATAATAAATTGTGAAAATGTTGAAATATCCCGAAACTTTGCATATCATGTTCTCATAATATGTCGATTTTGTAGTAAAAATTTCAAACTAATCGAATATAGTTTAGTATATTTTTTGAAGTAGTTCCTCTAAATTAAACGTATATTCTTTTCAGAGTATGCATGTACATGATTGATTAGTTTTATAAAACATACCAAATAATATCAAATTAACCTAAAATATTTACCACCAATCGAAATATTGTGAGAAAATAATACGTAAAGTTTAGTGTTTTTCAATTACAATTTATTATATTAAATGTTACCAAAATAAAATCAAAGAAAGTAATCGAAATTTTCAACTCATTTACCCCCAAAACTCAGATTAGTTTCTTATAGCCTATTGATATATATTATGTTTTTAATCAAAATTTTCAATTCATTCCACCCAAATGGATTTGATTTTTGAGACAAAATTAGGTCTAAAAAGCAACAAAAAATAAAAAGAGGAGACACGTACACGAGACATTTGCACGTAGAAGACGCAGAGGTTGTCCGATGCTCGAAATCCGCTGCTTCTTCGCCCTCATGCACCCCGACCTTCTCTTCTGTTACCATTCTCACTTCCGATCATCATCACCGTTTTTTAAAAACCCTGATTTCTTTTCATCTCCATCGCCATTGTTGCTCCACTTTGTTTGTTTTCTTCTATCAGTCGAGCGCAGTACAACCCTTTCGTCCTTTTCAGAACCATAACAGAAAGCAATACTAGGTGTCAATGGCGGAGGAATTCTCGACGGAGATAATGAACAGAGGAATAGAAAACTCTGGTCCAAACGCTGGTTCGTTTTACTTCTCCGTGAAGGTAAGGCCGCGCTTGCCTGATTTTCTTGCGTCCGTCAATCTCAAGTATGCCAAGCTTGGCTATCGCTATCTCATCGCTCACTCGTTCTACTTCTTGCTTGCGCCCGTTCTTGTTGTCCTTGTCGCCGTTCATGTCAGAAACGCTGCTTGGCGACATTTCTACTTCGCCTATGACTTTAGCCTTCCTGATGCTCTCTTTTTTCTCGCTTCTCTCCTCCTCGTGTTTTCTCTCGCTTCTCTACCTCCCCGCTCAACTTATCTTCTCGATTTCGCTTGCTACAGCCCACCTCCTGAACTCAAGGTACGTACTTTCATGGTCGCGTTCTTGCATTTGTGAGAATCTTAAGTCGTAAGTATGTTGCAGATCTCAAAGGCGGAATTCATCGAGTTAGCGAGGAAATCGGGTGAGTTTAACGACTCCGCCATTGACTTCCAGCGGCGTGTTCTCGAGAACTCTGGGCTGGGCGATGGAACCTACATACCCAGGTCAGTTTTCATTCCGGGAAGGAAGACCATGCTGAAAGATGGGAGAGATGAAGTAGGAATGGCCATGTTTGGCGCCATTAAAGACCTCATTGCATCCACCAACATCAGACCAAAAGACATCCGGATCTTGGTCGTCAACTGTGGCGTCCTCAACACAACGCCGTCGCTCTCGTCGATGGTGGTAAACCATTTCAAGCTGAGACATGACATTCAGAGTTTCAATCTAGGGGGCATGGGGTGCTCCGCCGGAGTAATCGCCATCGATCTAGCTAGAGACCTCCTATCTGCATATCCTGGGACTTATGCGCTTGTAGTTAGCACTGAGGCCGTGACGCATACATGGTACAGAGGAAACAATGAGGAGATGTTGCTTCCGAACTGCTTCTTCCGCATGGGCGCAGCGGCGATGCTGCTCTCCAACTCCCGGATCGACCGGTGGCGCGCAAAGTACGAGCTGAAGCAGGTGGTGTTTGGAAGAAATCTCTGATTTAGAATCAGTCAACCTTGAATTCACCGTGAATTTGAAATTAATTCTTCGACAGGTAGTTCGAACGCACAAAGGTTCAGACGATCGAAGCTTTAAAAGCGTCGGATTGCGGGAGGACGCTCGAGGGACGCATGGGCTTTCGGTGAGCAGAGACGTAATCGAGATGGGCGGCAATGCTCTGAAGGATAACATCACCACGCTGGGCCCGCTGGTGCTACCGGTGCCGGAGCAGCTGCGTTTCTTCGGAAATCTAATGATGAGGAAGAAAACGAGCGGAGCAAAACCGTACCTACCGGACTACAAGCTGGCCTTCGAGCACATCTGCATTCTAGCGGCGAGCAAGCGAGTGCTGGACGAAATACAGAAGAATTTAGATCTGACGAAGGATTACATGGAGGCGTCACGGCGAACGCTGGAGAGGTTTGGCAACACGTCGAGCAGCAGCGTCTGGTACGAGTTGGCGTACCTAGAGGAGAAGGGGAAGGTCAGGAAAGGTGATCGGATTTGGCAGATTGCCTTTGGGTCAGGATTGAAGTGTAACAGCGCTGTGTGGACGGCTCTCAGGTCTCAGGCGAAGCCCCGCCATAGTCCATGGCTTCTGGACTAATTCTACGGGAAGATTAGGGAGACAATTACCGTAATTGTAATAACATTAAGTAAGATTACAAGATAAGAGGACGAATAAGAAAAGCCTGCTCTAAAGTACTCCTAGACAAGCTTACCGTTAAAATTTTAGGTCAAATTTAACTTGAATCCAGATTTCTTGCGATTTCTAGGCAAATTTCAAAATCTCACGAAAGAGGATCTACAAAAGTCAAAATCCAGGTAGAAATTATACAAAGGGTTAGAAATCGGGGTAAGATTTTTTTAATTACAAGACGGTGTATCACGTGCTAAATTTAACAAATAAATTGTCGACAGTGACTATTGATATCTAAAATGTAAAGGTTTGATTTGTCAAAAAAAAAAAAAATTTAAGATGCAATATATAAATGACTTTGAACGTTAGGACGTAAATTACATTTTACCCAAATTTCATCATTTGAATTTTTGGTGAACTGATAGCTCTACCATAATTTTTTCCAAACCAAACGAGATGAAGATGACCCCATGTGCTCTGATTCGGTATTTAGAGTTCAATCTCAAAATCACTTTTGATGTTGATTTGCCTTTTGAACTAGATGAATTTGAGTGTAATGAAATCTCAATGTGTAATAACCCGGGAATTTCGAATTTTATTTTTAATTTCTGAAATTTTTAATTTAATCCCGGTCGGAGTTTTGAGAAATATTTCAACGGGAAAGATTTGAATTATAAGACTCGGAGCCTACTTTTGCGAAGTTTTTCGGAATTTAAAGTCGGGAGGTCGAGAAATTAACGAAATTCGGACGATTGAAGCACGTGAGGGCAATTTGGTAATTTGTATTTTTATTATTTAAAAATAATAATAAAACAAACCACCCGAATGGCTTCGGGAAGAAGCCATTCGGCTGGTTTTCTGCGAGCAACCGAGAGCGCCCGAGAGCAAGCGTGCAGGGGAGAGCGGTCGTGTGCGGAGCTGTGATCGACGGCCGGCGAGCGTGGGTGCAAGGTGCGGGTTGCGAACAGGTGCTGCTGTCCCGACAAACTGAAGCCATTCGGTTTCAGCAGCTCGAGTTCCCGAGAGAGCCGAGAGTGAAACGCGGGAGAGGGGAGGAAAATCCTCGAGTTCCGATTCTTCGGCAGACGCGAGTTGGCGTTGGGGAGACTGCCGGGACTGGGTGTTCGGCTGTGCATTGTCCTCCATTCGACCGAGCGCACAGTAACGCAACGATAAGCTCTTTCCTTGTTCTGCCGTCTCATTTTTTTGGCTTGGCCGAGCTTAGTGCTCGGCCTGCTTTCGGCATTGATGGAATTTGGCTGCAAGTGGTAGGGTAGCGCGAAGGTGATGCTGCGAGCTTAAGGAAACCGAAGGTGAGCCCTGTCGGTTTCCTGTTTCGGCCGAGCTTAGTGCTCGGCCTTCTTGCCTTTGCAGTGAGCTTGGCCGAGAGTTATGGACGAGATGGGGCTAGTTGTGTGTGGAAGTTTGTAAATTGAAGTTTGAAATAAAAAATTTAACCATTTTTGTGCAGGGGCAGTTCGGTTTTTAGCTAATTTGGCCTAGTTTTAGTTAATTGTTTTAAGTTCTGTTCTTGTGGGATGGATTAGGCTGTTAGAGGGACGTATGGCCGCTGGAATCGTTCGATTCCGATATCCGACGCAAAAGTTATGCGCGTAGGAAGTTTATGCGAGATTTTGGTTTAAGTCAAATTAGTGACCGTTTTTCGTGGAAATTCGACGTGTGAGAGGAGCATAGCCATTTTGATGCATATAACTAGTTGGGAGTGAGTTTTGGTTGAAGGAAAGTGAAAATGTGAAATTTTAATAAAAATGGCAGATTCGGTTATTGGCGTTTTTCGCCTATCTGCGGCCTACCGATTTAAAATCCGTCTTGGGATGTGAAGCTAGGTTCCTAAGGGAACGTTTAGCCACTTGAATCGCTCGATTCCGTTGGCGGACGCAAAAGTTATGCACATCCGAACGTTGGGCTGGTTTTCAGCCAAACCGAACCAATGAACCGTTTTAGTTGAAATTTCGTGAGTGAAGTTAGAGAAGGTTGTTTTTAGCTAGTTGGTAAATGTTGGGAGAAATACTGATGAGAAATTGGTTGTGTTTTAGGTTGAGGCTTTCTGTTGGCGAAGCTGTGTATCGAGCGAGCTTAGAACGCCAGGTAAGTAGTGCATGCATATGTTTTGCCCAAGTGGGCCTACACTGTAGAACTTTAGTGTTTATGTGATTGATTGCGGTGTGTGTGCGTATTGTGTGACATGCATCATATTTTTTAAAACGGGAACGAAAATGATTTTTAGCATGCTTGATGTATGAGGTGAGACGTGTGGCGGTGGTACCGCGGATCCCGCTAGTGTGCGGGCCGATGCTTCACCAGTCGCGGATCCTACTCGAGGGGTGGGCCAGCTGGGCCGTCATGCGGCGTGAATGTGTTGACGGTGAGGATATGGGCAGTGGTACCGCGGATCCCACTAGTGTGTGGGCCGGTGCAACACCAGTCACGGATCCTACTCGAGGGGTGGGCCGGCTGGGCTGTCGCGAAACGTGTGTGTGTGGCAACTGTGGCCCCGTGCTGGGGAGGCTGGGACGGGGGCGACGTGTCAGGGTGTAGAGTGGCGCAAGGTACACCCTTACCCTGATGTGGTTGCCGTGTGGTGATGCGTGGGTGTAGCTTGTGGGCCTCGTTGTTGGGGAGTCTGGGACGGTGGCGACGTGTCAGGGTGTAGGGTGGCGTGAGGTTCCTCCTTACCCTGGTGCGGCTGCACTACGCGTCACAGATGTGACAACATGAGTGTGAGTGTAGAGACTGCATGTGATAGGATTGCATTGTCGGATTTTACTTTCATATCGCATTACTTACTGAGCGTTAGGCTTATGTTGTGTGTTCTGTGGTGTAGGTGCTGATGATACCGCTGGTGAGCCTCGAGTGCCTAGTCCTGAGGCGTAGGATGGTTGGCGGCGTGCGACTGCGGCACCGGATGGCAAACTTTTGTTAGGGTGACCCGACCCGTGGATATGGTAGGTTGTGGCCTGGTCGGTTTGTGGGTTTTCTTTCTTTTGCGGTGATTATGTACGGAGGATGGGATTGATTGTTGTATATGCGTCAGTGTATAGGTGTATATGGAGTGCGTGTGATTTTGGTGACGTACGCGGATATTTTCCATGTTAGAGTATGTTATTTCTCTATACTGGAGACTTTCTTCATTTGTATTTGATGGATTTTCGTCGTCTTCTTACTCTGATTTGGGTTGGTATGATTTCTCTGGATGATGGATAGGTAAATATTGTTGGATTCTGGTGAATTGTGTGCAGGGTTGAATTTTGGGGTAGCCAGTTTTTAGGCGGTACTCTGCCGAAATTTCGGGAGAGGGGTTGAGATTCGAGAGGATACGAAATAGGTCAAGGTGTGTGTATGATGAATGCTAGAGGAGTTTAGATGAGTGTGGATGTGCGGCGTGATCGCAGGTGCGCGGGGCATGCGGCCCTGTTGGGTACCCACGGGTCGTGCGACACCGGGTGAGGGTGTGCGCGCGGACGTACTGTACAGCGGCAGGGTGCGTGGGGCATGCGGCGCTGTGAGCGTGCGCGAAACACAGTAACGTTGAGTGGTATGTGCGGCACCGTGAGAGTGTGCGTGAGGTGTCGAAGGGGAGACGCGAGTTGTTTTCGAATCGAGTCAAAAAAAAAAGAGGAGAGTAAATTGGAAACAAAAGGGTATTAAATTGAGTAAATTATGTTAAGTGTTAGTGTGTGTGTGTAGATGGACTGTAGCGCACCGAGAACGTGTGGGTTTTCGGGGTGTTACACAATGGTCATAATTGTGTTTGAAAAGTTAATTTGATTTCTTCTGGATGGCCATGAGGAAGATCATTTTATGGCGATTTGATGCACTACAAGATTGTAGGCCAAGCGCATCCAAAGAAAAACTATGCCGGAAGTAAAATAGCTTACATCCAATGTAATATACAGACCAAGAAAGAAAGAAAGAAAAGAAATGAGTATCCTCACCATAGGATGGAAAGAAATTAAGCACAGAAAAGAACAGAGAAGAAAAACAAAAGGGAAACTCTGTGACGATGAACCTCTACGCATCTACGATCTTTACCTTGGAAAAAGAGAGTCATTTGGAGTTAGCGACTAACTCAGCAAGGAATCCTATGCTCTACCAAATGACTAAGAAAAACTTGTTTTATCATTTTATTTTGAAAAACAACGTGATATGAACCACGAAATTTCAAAAACTAAAGTTTCAATCAAAGATTTTTCAAATATAGTTAAAAATTCATTGAAGAAAGATGATGCATTTGAAACTGTACAAAAAGAGTTTTTGATTAACAAACTACAAGTAGAATCCAAAAAAATATTTGGAGAGAAATGCATGAAGATTTACAAATATTAGAGAGAGAAGCGTAAAGATTCACCCGAGTTTGAAAGAGATAAGAATACACGCAAATTGGAGAGAGATAAAGGTTTAAGTGAAGATTTGGATAGGGTGTGGCGCCCATGCTCACAAAATAACTAAAAAGGAGATGGAACCACAACAACAAAACATGCATATCCAAAAATCCATACAGAGTTTCTTTTTCTCTATCAAATTGGCAATCACTTATTTCCTAATTTTTAAATAAAGATGGGGCATGAAATTAAGAAGGAGAGCTACGAAATTCATTAGTCAAATTAGTCTAAGTTTCTTTTTATTATATGGTCAAAGTTTCTTTTTGTTTGGTTACCTAATTTTTTTTGTTTTTTATCTAATTTCTTTTATTAATTTGTTATGTTTCTTAATCTTTAAATGTTTGCTAATTACTTTCTTATTACATTAGAATATTTTGTAGTATATTTAAAGGCATAAACTCTATAACATTATAAAATTAATATATAAGATTTTGAGTTACTTTTTGTGATAATTTTTTCGTTGGTTTTTTGTGAAGAACTAGATCTTCTTTAAATACAAATTTGAAAGATCAACTTGATAAATTTCATTATAACTTGTAGAAAATGCAATGTATGAATTTACATTCATCAAAATATCTTGTAACTGGTTTAAAATAGTTTCCACTACTTAGATGCTATTTTAAAACATGTTGTAGCGTGACTTACCTTGACTCAGCTATGACGTGACACTATTCATGCGCAAACTAGGCAACGCAACTACTGCTTACGCTACAACATAGCCACTACTAAACCGTGACCTAAACATGATTTCTGATCTCCAATTGGAAAAACACGACTTTTCAACTAACTACACTAAAACGTGATTTAAAACTTATATCAATGCATTCCTACCACTAAATCGACCTACACACATCCATTACAATTAGCAATTTTGAGTTTCTAAACTCGAAATTAGATGTCCTAACAAAAACACGAAAAACGTACAAAAACTACAAAACATATGATTAAAAATGATGTACCCTTGAAAGCTGTTGCTAAAACTTGAAGGAAACAACTATAAGGCAACATATTAGATGGAGGGAATGCTCCAGCTTTCTCTCTCCCACTCTCCTCTTGGCCTCTCTTTCTCTCTACCAAATGCACGAAGGGGGGAGGTTTTCCTCCCCTTTTATATGTTTTTAAAATTTTTAATTAACTAATTTTTATTTTATTAAACATATAATATAGTATATTCTATTATATTATAAGTTAAATAAATCATTAAATATCGATTGGCCGAAAATCTAAAGGTTATTCAAAACTTCACTTGAGCATTTCATAATGCAACCATATAGTAACTCTCAATTTCTACTAGTTTGACCATTTAAGTTAAAGCCAAATGTTTTCAAATTACAAAAATTAGAGTCAATAAGGAACGATTTCACATTAAAAATGTTAAAAATTTACTCGAGAATTTTCAATAAAAATTTGGTTAGGTTTACTTTATTTTATAAATTTGCTTATCTTATTAAAGATTTCAAATTATAACATGAACTCCATTTAAATAATTGTGATTACAATTATAAAAGAGATTTCGATAATTAATCAAATTACCCATATTTTGAGAATTTGTTCTTTGCTGTTATTTTATTTTTTTTGTTTTGATTTTGAAACAATCTTTCATTGAACTAAATCCTTATTAGAGCAAGGATTTTACCTCAATCTGATTGGTGGCAGCAGATGGTTGTATTGGAAAGCGTTGTTGACAAATGAATGGAGAATCAATGTCATTTAGCAATGCCTAGATGGGAAATTTGATGTCGTTGCACAATGACTTAACGAAATAGAAGAAACTTTTCGTGACATAAAAAAGATTGCTTTTGTGTTAGTTGCTAAGAGAAGATATGAACGTGCAAAACAACGATTGAATATTATAGGCTTTTACTCTAAAGATGACAAAAGCAAAGAAAACAACAGCCAATGAAAAATATCTCCTGATTCGCAAAATCCTAATAAGGGTGAATTGCTACCTTAATGAGATTTAAGTATAATTGTTTTGATGATGAAAGTGATTATGAGTTAGAGATTATTCAAAGTTAATTATGATTACGAACACTGGGATATGTGTTAGACATTGATGTGTTACATATGGATATGATAAATAATGTGTATGATATTGATTTAAATAATATTATCTTTACTCTCGTTAGGAATATTGTAATGATTCAAACTTTTATTACATTTTGATCAATGATGTAATAAAGAATATTTATATATGAAAAATATGTAAATATAAGTTGCATCGAAGAAATGATACATCAAAAGACAAAAATTTGACAATTTTGAAGTTGAAAAACCGAAACAGAGCCGATCGATCACCATTTATGTAAAATTGAGAGTTCAAACCAGAACGGGTGCCGATCGATTGTCTGAAAGAGCCGATCGTTCACTAATTTAGATAACTTTTGACATTCCAAAAACAGAATGAGTGTAGATCGATCGGCTAAAGGAGCCGATCGATCGGCTAAAGGAGCCGATCACCCTTCTTGTTTTAAAAATTGAGATTTTTGGAAAATTAAAATTAATTAATTATGATTAATTGAGTTAATTTTTGGTAACTAGATTACAACTAATGTAAGTGAGTTAGTTTAAGTTAACTAAAATTAAAAAATAATTAATCATGGTATTTTACAAACAAATCATGAAATGAATGGTAAATTGGTAATTTTTAAAAGATAACCTAGACAAAAAGATAATCTTGCCTTTGGATTTATCTAGAAATTTGTTACATGGCTGAAATTTAGCCATTTACGTGAGAGAGAAGAAAGAAAAGAGAAATGAGGAGAAAGAAAAGGAGAGAAGAGGAAGAAAAAGGAGAGAAAGAGGACGAAATTGTGAAATTTTAGAGTTGATTCTCCATGAAAAGTTGTTCATCTTGGTGAGGTGATGACTTTGGTGTAAAAATCGGTCAATTTGGTGGAAATTTCGTAGGAAGTGGAGGAACTTACGATAAGTAAGTAAATCTATCGTTTAGAATGATTAATTTATGCTTTATTGCATTATTAGGTGGAAATAGATTTAATTTCTACCTTGATTCAGGTTATATTTAGAAATGTGGTTGTTGAATGGATGTTGAAGTGATTAAATAATATTGTTTTTTATGAAAATTGGATGTGATTCGATGCGAAAAGTGAGGTTGTAAATTATATTGTATTGTTATAAATAGTAATGTTTTTGGAAAACAATGTTTTGCGTTAAACTGGACATATGGATTTCAAATTCATTGCACGAGTGAGTTACGTTATTTTAAACATACATGCATTGACTCTATAAACGTGTTAAAGCATGCATTTTATAAAGAAGGAAGTTGGAAGTCTTTGTAACACAAAAACCCAATGGACTGGACTTGCTTCTTTGTGTGCGATGTATATGACTATGAAACTGAGCAGGAGATTAACTTAATGTCTTCATTGGGTTGAAAATCCCTAAATCTCGGGAGGAAGTAATACTAAAAGGGTTCTACAGCCCTACTGGAGAAAGTCCGAGAACTTGTAGAGGTGTGTGATGGTCATATATGATCGGTTTGCAGTGTGGTGCATTTTTAACATAAACAATAGAATGTGAAAAAATTGCATTTGGAGTTTTTTGAAAAGATGGCTTTAAATCATGCAAAGTTTACTATATTTGTATTTGTTTACTGCATGGGAGGATTTGCGGTAACAAATACTATTTCTTTACTGCATTTGTTTACTGCATGGGAAGTCTTGCAAATCTCCGTTGTACTGGACCGAGATAGGTAAAGCAATGCTATTGGGACCTAACTTGGTAAAAGAAACCAACGAAAAGATCAAACTCATTCAACAGCGATAGGAAACTGCTTAGAGTCATCAGAAGAATTATGCTGATAGACGGAGAAGATCGCTTGAATTTAATGAAGATGATCATGTGTTTGTTAAAGTAAAGATCACACCGGAGTTGGAGTAAGATTGGTAAGGGTGATAAATTCTCTGCAAGATTTGTCGGACCTTTCCAAATATTATAAAAGGTAGGTTTGGTGGCTTATAAAATTACGCTACCTCCTCAATTGGTGGAAATCCATGATGTAATTTCATATTTCAATGTTGAGGAAATATGAGTCAGATCCTTCGCATGTATTAGATTAGATTGAATTGAAACTTCAACAAGATATGACAGTAGTGGAAGAACCGATTGCTCTTCTGGATTTGTCATGACCCGAAAGCTTACCCGTTTCTCGGTTCGCACACTTCTACTACTCACTCACTACACTCGAAAGAAATTCGAATAAAATTTAAAACTTTTGTTTCTTGATTTAAAACGACATTTTTGAAAATATTTTAAACAGCATCGCAGCGAAAAACGCGATTAAAATCAGTTTAAATGAAACTTCATTTTATAAAAAAAAAAAATAAAACAGAGAAACCGGTCGATACCTGTAAACATCAGTTGACACTTGGGTTGTCTTGGGTTTTTCATTGGTCGACGCTGGCAAACACCGATCGCCACTATGTTTCTCTCGGGTCTTTTCGTCAGTCGACACTGAGAACACCGGTCGACACATCTAAGCTCATCTCAGAGTGTGGTCGACACCTGTTTTTACAGGTCGACACCTTGATCCTCTCCGTCCGCATGGGTCGACCCTCGCGGTCGACACTGCTGCCATTTTTACACTACCGGTCGACACCTATAATCGTAGGTCGACACTTACTTCGGCTTTGTCCACGCAAGCCGACCCTCGAGGTCAACACTTGCAGAATTTGGTCGACCACTAAGCCTATCGGTCGACACTTCCTCTCTAGAACTCTGTTTAAAAACCTTGAAAAACTTCACAAGATCGATCGGACTTCGAATCAACGCTAATAATAATCTAACGCACATTTTTCCATCAACTCAAAATCATGATTTAAGTAAAGAAAACGACTACGAAAGTTTAAAATTCAATCAACTTAAAACAACTAAAATCATTTCAATTACACACCCCAAAACCCGTACCTATACCCACCATAGTCAAAAAGTCCTAATAGCCGGCCAGATCGTCCACATGCATACTTCTCCAACTGCCTCCTAATCTTGGGCATGCTCTGAGTACTCATCGGCAATGTCGTCATCACCTACATCACAAAACTCAACTATTAGCCTAATGCTAAGTAAGTAATGCATAAAGCAATGCTGAAAACAACACATCCTAACATATGCAATCTCTACAGTTTCGTCTCTACTTTTGTTTTTGTCTCTTTCTTACATCTTCTTTATCTTCTTACCACTGGGTTCTTCTTTACGCACTAGACTAAGGTGACACACCTCGCAGTTCTCCTCATAGGACAGAGCAAACCTCAGTCTAGTAAAGTGACACACCTCGCGATCTCCCTCCTAGGACGTGATCCCCCTCATAAGACAATATCACCACGTAAAGCGGGGGAAGAGTGACACACCTCGCGGTCCCTCTTATAGGACGCGGTCCCCCTCATAGGACAATGTCACTCAACCCCACCTTCATTATCTTCTTACGTATTTTCTCAATTTTGTTCTACACTACTCACATCCTACTGTTTCACTTCGTAAAAATATGAAAATTCATTTTCATCTCGTTCTTCTATTTTAAAACAATGATGCACAACCATGAAAGCATAACATAAGATAAATATGCAATGTATCTTACTGAACTGTGATGTAGGCCCAAAGGCAAAACTCCTACTACATTACTTACCTGGCGTCCTTAGCAATTCATAATCCGAATCTCATAATTCGCTCGCTAACTGGGAAACCTATAAAACCACACATTCATCAATTCTACTCATCTTCCAATTCGTAAAACTCTAATGCGGAAATCATAAACCCCTACTCAACCACCACTTCGAGATAACCTCGAAACTCTACTCAATTTTCGACCAAATTCAGAAACGCATGACTTATCCAATACTCGTTCGATTTGGACGATTCAAAATGCTACGGGTTCCTTAGGGCATCTAATTTCTAACGGTTTTATCCATTTCCTAATTGGACCTCCACAACTTGGTCGGATGTGGCCGAACAGAAACCGTTCTACAATCCGAGTATTCGGCTATCCAAACGCTCAATCTTCTCCATAAAATCTCAAAATATATTCCTACTTCTATCTTAAATACAAATACACGAATACAAATCAACTTAAACCTCCAAATTTCGTATCTCCCTCTTAGGGTTTACTAAAACTACCCACTACTCACTCTACTTCACTTTTTACAGCTCAAAATCAATAGATGACTAACTATCTACTAAGAAATAAGAAGAACTTACCGAAAATTGAAGAAACGAAGGAGAACGGAGGAGATTGCCAGATGCAGGGGCTTTCACGGGGGCGGAGGGGGAAAAGAGGAACCGAGGGAGAGGAGGGAAATTCGTTACTGTCCCTCTGCTTTTCTCTTTTTTTTATATATAAATATTATTTATTATAATTAATTATAATTACTATTTCGTCCTCAACCATAACTCTTTCGATTAAACGGCCATTCAGTCAGTTTTCGGTTAGAATTTTATAATTCTTTCTCGTCCATCAGTCTCAATATAATTTCTTACCTAGCGGTACAATTACGAAATTTCAAAAATCGTTTAACGAAAATTTCTAGATGTTGCAGGATTCACAGGATAAAGTGTTACGGAATAAAGTGATTCCAATTGTCAAAGTTTTATGGAAGAGAAGAGTAGTCAAAGAAGCTACGTGGGAGCTAGAAAGTGAAATTAGAGAAAAATACCCCCAATTTTTGGAAAAAATAAGTTAGAGATAAATTTCGGGATGAAATTTTATTAACTGGGAAAGAATGTAATGGTTCGAACTTTTATTACATTGTGGTCAATGTTGTAATAAAAGATATTTATATATGAAAAATATGTAAATATAAGTTGTATTGAAGAAATGATACATCAAAAAGCAAAAATTTGACAATTTTGAAGTTGAAAAACTGAAACAGGGCCGATCAATTGCTGAATTGAAGCCGATCAATTGCCGAATTGAAGCCGATCAATCGCCATTTATGTCAAATTGAGAGTTCAAACCAAAACGAGTGCCGATCGATCACCTGAAAGAGTCGATCGATCGTCAATTCAGACAATTTTTGACGTTTCAAAAACAGAACGAGTGTCGATTGATCACCCATGTTGTTTTAAAAATTGGGATTTTTAGAAAATTACGATTAATTAATTATGATTAACTGAGTTAATTTTTGGTAACTAGATTAGAATTAATGTAAGTGAGTTAATTTTAGTTAAGTAGGATTAAAAGATAATTAATCATGGTATTTTACAAATAAACCATGAAATAAAAGGTAAATTGGTAATTTTTAAAAGATAAACTAGATAAAAAGGTAACTTTGTAATGTCCGGAATTTTTGTATCATGAATTTCAAAATTTCGTACCTAATATTTTTGGAATTCAAATATTTAGAAATTAGAGTCAAATTGTGCAACTAAATAGATATTCAATTGGTAATTGAATTAGTATGGCAAAACAAATGTAGTAAGCTACCTAACTAACGGGAGGGCATAGTTGGAATATAAATTGAGTTGGTGAGAGGAGCCAATAGAATAACGACTAGGGGTGTACGTGGTCTGGTCCAGTTCGGTTTTGAGAAAAATTAGGACTGGACCAATAATATTCGATTTTCAATTTTTAGGACGAATACCATTAAAATATCTTTTAAGGATCGGACCAGAATTTCAATTCCAGTTTTGGTTTTCCCATCAAAGTAATATATTTTTCTAAAAATTCCAAATTAAAAAAAATGGTCGGTGAAAAATTGAAACAAAGCTCTAAAAATAGCAACAAAGCTCTGAGAGTGATCGTTTCATGTAAGAAAATTTAGAATTTTATTACGAATAAAGCTCTAAGATTCGAAACTTTTTTTTTTATATTGAATCAACTAATGTTATGACTAATTTCATCTTTTTAAGCATAACACGAAATTAGGTAATGAGCAAAAATCACCAAAAATCAGGTAAAGAGCATATACGCAGTGTTTGTTTGCTGTGTAAAGAAGTTCATAAATTATTGCCACAAATCCAAATATATTGCCTAAAACCAAGTAATATGCACAAAACTATCGGTTAAAACACAAAGCAGTAGATAAAACTTAAACTTCCCAAATGTAATATTTTGGTTACTCCATAGAAACATAGTGATTCAAATAATGAAGGATAAAAGCTCATTCAATCATAGAATACTTCGGTTATCGACAATATTTCCACAGAAAATCGAAAATAGAAAGAGCCAAAGTCAAGAGCTTACCTTCATCGGTAACTCAGTTTGGTCTTCTTAATCTGACGAAGAGAGAGGCGCAGCGACTGCAAGAGAGAACTGAGAAGAGAGCTTGGTTGTGGGCGTGGCGACTGCGAAGTGCGAGATAGCGAGAAAAGACAGAGTGCGGGTTCAGTCTGCGGAGTGCGGGTGACTATGTGCGGTAACTGAGCGAGAGGCAGAACAGATTCTGTAATCTTTTTGCAGAATAGGGTTTTAACTTTTAACGGTCCGGTTCAGGTTTAATGGTTTTATATCATTAAACCTGAAAACCGAACAGATAACTTCGGTTCTGCAAAAATAAACTGAAAATTGTTTATTTAAAGTGCAAAACCAACCAGAACCGGACCAAATACCTCGGTTCTGGTATAGTTCTTCAGTCCGGTTCGATTTTGTACACCCCTAATAATGACATGGGGCGAAACTTCTTGGAGAAGTTTCTCCTTTATTATTTTAAAAAAAATCAAAAAATGGCATAACTTGGGATTTATTCCTCCTTTCTATGCATTCTCTCCCTCTCCCATTTTACCCCGCGGCTCCTTCACATCTCCTCTCCTCACGCCACCTCTTTCAAATTTCTCTCCCCATTTTTGGAAGATCTAAGGAAAAGTTAAGTTTTATGAAATAGATTTTTGACTTAGAGCTATGAAATGGTGAATAAATTTATGGGTTTTTATGGTTGTTTAGGGTTCCACGAAAATCCCTCTTCCCTTGAAGGTTGTCCACGAATTCCATCCATTTTTTTGGATTTTGAAGGTCAGATAACTGCTCCTTAATTGTCTGATGATTTTAAGGTTTAGATGCATTAAATTGAATAGATTATTAGTTGTGAACTTTAGGGGTTTTGTGATTGTGGGTTATGAATCCATGCAATTAAATTTTTAATGCTCAAACTTCTCTTTATAATGTTGGATAAAAATGTGGGAATGCGTGGTTTGAACTTATTGATGAAATTGTGGGATTTTGATGGACAAATTATTAGTTTATTATTGCATAATTGAGGGACAGTTTCAATTTTTGGTTTTCTACCATTATTTGAGATGGATTTTTGATACATGGATTCACCATGTTAAACTAGACATTTTAAGGATTCTATAGCATAGCGAATCATCGAATTCGAATAAGTATACGATTTGTTATGAATTTTAAAAGTTTAGGCAAACGTTTGTAAAATGAATTATGGGCACTTGACTGTTTTGATGCTTTTAACCCCCTTCCTAATTTTATCTTGCAAAACTGTTTTTGAGGGATAAATTAGACACTTTAACGAAGTCGTGGCGTTTGGAATCAGGGCATTCCGATAAGTATACACTGAGTTACAAATTTTTGAAGTTATTGTGAAAAAATTGAGAAAAACTAGATAGGCTCGGGTTTTGTTATTTTTACCTAACTCAATGGTTGTTTTTTTTTTTTGCTGAATGGACTTCGTCATGTTAAAATAGACCCTTTAAGTGAATTGTAGGCTTTGGAATTTATAGATTTTGTTAAGAATTGAAGGAGATATAGATATTTGAAGTTGAGCCAAAATGTAAGGTGAAATCTGAGAATGTGAATGATTTGATTCTATGCTTGAGTTTGTAATGTTTACGTCATTTGGATCTTTGAGCTATTTGAATTGGATATTGATGAGTTTGTTATTGTTTTGGACTTTATGGGTAATGCATAAAAGCGGGGAGGTTATGCTGAAATTTTTAAAAAATTTGCCTTTAAGAGTTGTGATGTGATGCTAAGTATGGTAAATGTGCATGTTTAGATATTAGCAACAAGAAAGTAAGATGATCAAAAGTTTACTAAGGACACGAGATAAGTGGGTGTTAGGTGTTCGGGCCTTATGGCTCTACATCACAAGAGTACTAGGATGTTTGTATTTGATGGACTTCTTAATGTAATGTAGTTTGCTTGAGACATGTGTGTTATGGGTTGAGGAGGTTATGTGATATGAGTAAAATATGTGCCTTATATTATTATTGTTAGGAAGGTTATGTCATGTTTTGGCAAAATCATTGAAAATATTTTTTTAGTGTATGTTTTCGCTATATAACTAAGTAAAGGATATATAATGTATGTAATGTTAAGTTGTGGGTCTTGGTTGAGTATGACTTATATATATCCATTTCGGTGGCCCTGTTATGTCATGTATATCCACTTCGGTAGCCCTGTTATGTGCCTACTTACCATGTAAATCTCCCTTAACGCATGTCAAGTAAACTAAATGTAATGTGAAGAGAACATGTTTATGTATCATGCATGCATGTTCATTCATTTGTATTAGTGCACCGCTTACTAAGCATTACGCTTATAATTTGAACCTTGTGAAGTAGGTGACCAGTTTGAAGATGAGGATATCAAACCTCAAGACGATGCTTAGGCTCAGTTAGTGGATGGTGCTCATGGCAGGTGTTTTATGCTTGGCTAGGCGATTTGACCCGTGGGTGATGTCTAAATAAATTTTTAGGTAAATGATTTTGAAATTTAAAACTTAGTACATAATCTCATGTTTTGATGAACCTTTGGAGTGCTTGGGGAATTATGTATTTTAGGAGAATGTATTGAATAGAAGGGTTTTCTACAAATGTTTTAAAATCCTACTACGTATTTTCTATTTGATGCTGGAGACTATGAGATGAGAGACTTTGATTTTTTTTTTTTTTTTAATTTCTAAACATGTTTCAATTCAATGTTTTATGATACCTTCCAAACTTACCCTACGAAGACTTTCCACTTATTTAAAATATGTCAAGTTCTGTGACGGTCTTCTGGTCGTTACAAATTTTGCCTTTGGATTTCTCTAGAAATTTGTTACATGGCTGAAGATTAGCCATTTATGTGAGTAAAAAGATAGAAAATAGAAGAAATTGTGAAATTTTGGAGTTGATCCTCAAGCAAAAGTTGTTCATCTTGGTGAGATGATGAGTTTGGCGTAAAATCAGTCAATTTTGTGGAAATTTCGTGGGAAGTGGAGAAACCTACGATAGGTAAGTAAATCTATCGTTTAGAATGATTAATTTATTCTTTATTATAATCTTAGGTGGAGATAGATTTAATTTCTACCTTGGTTCTGGTTAGTTTTAGAAATTTGATTGTTAAATAGATGTTGAAGTGATTATATGATATTGTTTTTTATGAGAATTGGATGTGATTCGATGTGAAAAGTGAGGTTGTAAATTATATTGCATTGTTATAAAAAGGAATGTTTTTGGAAAACGATGTTTTGCGTTAAACTGGACATGTGGATTTCAAATTCATTGCATGAGTGAGTTGCGTTGTTTTAAACATACATGACATTGGCTTTATAAACGTGTTAAAGTATGCATTTTAGGAAGGAGAAAGTTAGAAGTCTTGATAACACAGGAACCCAATTGACTAAACTTGCCTCTTCGTGTTGCATGTGTATGACTATGAAACTGAGCAGGAGATTAACTTAATGTCTTCGTTGGGTTGAAAATTCCTAAACCTCGAGAGGAAGCAATGTAATAGCGGTTCTACAGTCTTACCAGAGAAAGCCTGAAAACTTGTAGGGGTGTGTGATGGTCATATATAATCGATTTAGAGTGTGGTGCATTTTTTTAACGTAAACAATAAAATGTCAAAAAGATTGCATTGGAGTTTTGTGAAAAGATGGTTTTAAATCATGTAAAGTTTACTATATTTGCATTGAATTTATTTATTTGTTGAACATGATTTCAAACAATAATTGATTGATTTTAAAATAACTGATTTTGAGCATGCATAATTTTAAATGCATTTGTATGGTTTTCAACAAAACTTGATTTTAATTAATTTAAAAAAGAATCACTGTTAGGTGGAGGATGGAAAATAGTCCTAGATAGTGTGCATAGAGTCTAAATTAGTTATTCTAACTGTTAAACTTATTTGCTAGACCAAAAGTTCATTATGTGAATAACTATATTTTTCAGATAGAGAGAAAGTTCATCGAGAGGATAAATCAAAGGCAATATAAAAGAAGTAAAGAAGCATAGATGAACTATCAAGGTAGATGGTCATTTTGTTTGGGATGAATATTTAGTTTTTCTTTTTGTATAAACCCTTTTTAATGGTCACGTGTGGTGACTTATTTCTTTTACAGTCGCTTCTGTAAACTTTGATGATGATGTAAATATTTCAATGTATGAAATGTGCCTTGTTTTTAATTTGGAGCATTCTAATTTAGGATACTAGGTTGATGAAATAAGTTTTATCAAATTACAAACAGATCTATACAAGTGAAATCTAGAACACTCGTTTCCCACCTCGGGAATCCTATCAATAGAGCCCATCGGGGCCCGGCCTCTTCGGGATCGGGTCCTAACAAATACCCTTAATAAGAAGTATTTGGTTGTACCAATATGTCTGATTAAGTTCTCTCAGTTAATAATGAAGTATAATGGACTTAGATGCAAAAGAGTTTGAAAAATTGTTCAAAGTGTCGACCGCAAAACTCAAGGTGCCGACCGCTAGGCCATTTTACAAAAGTTACAAAGAGTTTAAAGTGTTGACTTCTAGAGGCAAGTGTCAACTGCTAGACTATCTTACAAATATTATAGAGAGCTCAAGGTGTTGACTACCAGCATGAAGGGTCGATCGCTCAATTAACAGAAATCTGAAGGTGTCGACCTTACAAAGAAGTTTCGATCGCGCAGTCTACCACAGTGTTAACCGGCCAGAATGTAATGTCGAGTAATGCACTTCTGTTTTTTGAAGAGATATATAAATAAAAGAGTGTAAGAAGTGAAGTCTAAGAAGTATATTAAAGTGCTACAATTTTTTCACTTGAGAACAAAAAGTCTTTAGCCTAATCATACTTCTCATAAACTTCAACTTGAGATTATCAATTTCACAAAGTGTGATATTGTATTCCATTGTTTAGTCTATTCTTTATATATCAAAAAACTTGTAAATGGTAACATCCTTGAAGAATCGAAAAATGTTCGATTGACCCCCGCAAGCTTAATTAAAGTGAAAAGTGATGAGGTTTGATTGGCACCCAAAAGCGAAATCACTTCTAACCGAAAAGACTTTAGTTTAGGAATCTTTAAGTAAGAGTCGTGAAGCGCTGCCGTAGGCAGTTTGGCTGAACCTCTTTGCATATTTTTTAGAACGACAAGGCATCATCTTCGACTTGTAATAACAATTGTCAACAACCTTCGTTCAGCCCGAAGAACAACCATTTTGCAACAAATGCACCTTCTACATCGTCATTTTGCCTAATTCTAAAACCAATTTAAGAAATTGAAATCAAAAAATTAGATCTCAATCCTTTACATGTCTTTCAAAATGATGATTACGGCCTCACAAAAACTTTTAGCATATGATTATGTTGAATCCAATATGGATGGACTTGAGACTGATGGTGATTTTGTTTTTCAATTAGATGGTCAGGGTGCTGAGCAAGACATCTAATATTTTTCCTAAACATTATGAATTTTTCTAGCCTCAAAGGCATATTCTTTTTCAACACTAAATCATTGTAGACTATAAGGTATTTTTAATTTGATCACCAAATTGAAAAATTACAATATCCACATTTCCTTTTTCTAATTTTTCATAATTATACCGGGAAAGGTTTTTTCTTCCCACCAATAATCTATAAATTTCCAAACTCACAGAAAATACCCACCTTCTCATTGATTAGCAAGAGTTACCCCTATCCTCCATATCCTCTCCCCTTTTCTCATCTAAATTTCCCAAGATAAGGTGTTCACCTCTTTTACTATTCAAAATTTTCTTCTTCATGAGCCAAGTATGAAAGCACAAAAACCTTTCTTTCTTTTCTTCAATTTTTCTTCTTCATGCGCCTAGATATGCAAACGAATTGGTTGAGCCGAGCCGAGCCGAGCTAAAAGTAGTCCGGCTTACCGAGGCTAACGAGCCGAGCCTAATGACCAACTCTGAAAAAAATTCAACCCGAACTGTCTTGCGAGCCATGAGTTAAACAAGTTGAGCCGAATCAACAAGTCTAACGAACTGATCGTATATAAATATTTTCAACTTTTATTAGTATAATATAAGTTTAAAAAAAAATTTATTTAAAATTATAATAAGTATTAATAATTAGATGTCAACGATATTTATTCATTTAATTAAAAATTAGTTATGTTAAGGTATATAAAATTGAATGTATTGATAAAAAATTATTTAAGACTATCCAATAAAAAATATCACATGAATATCATTAAATATTTTAGCATATAAAAAGAAATTAGAGTTCTGATTTATGGAGCATACCATCTCATTTTATTGATGAATTTTGACAATTAAATAAAAGAATTTTAGGATTTTGTAATTGTGAATATCATCATTCTTGTAACACCATCTATAGATTTATTATAACAATATTGTCAGAATATTATTAGGAGACTAGATGTGGCGTTTGATGCCGGTGACTTTGTTTTCCTGAAGGTTCAGCCAAGGTGTGGTGTTGGTCGATTTGAAGTGAAGGGGAAGTTAACCCCGAGATTCATTGGCCTGTTCTAGATTGTTGATCTGATTGGTACGTGTCGTATATACTTGACTTATCTTCCTAGTTTGGGTACGTCCATAATGTGTTTCACATTTCCTTGTTGAGAAAGTACACATCAAACCCCTTGTAGTTAATTTCTTAGAGAGACATTTCTATTAAGAAAAATATTTCTTATGAGCAGCCGCCAAAGCGAATCCTTAGAAGTGAGCTGCAAGGGAGATTCCCTTAGTACATGTGTTGTGGAGAAATCACACTGAGAGAGCAGCAACTTGGGAGCTTAGGTCCAAGATACTATACAAGTATCCACACTTGTTTGAAGGTTGCTATTGATATAGTACTGAATTTCGAGGGACGAAAATTTTTCAAAGGGGAATGATCTAAAAACTAAGAATTATAATGTCTATTCAATTTATGGGTAAACTTTTTGCGTTGTTAGCTAATGATATATCATAAAGTTGACCTGTTTTTATCATTTTATTCCATGTATACTTTTTTAATCAATAGGTGTAGGAATTTTCAGAATAAAGAGGGGTATCACTTGATATGTCGAAATTTAGGTGCGTGTCGGAATCGGGTTTCTTCATGGTTAAAGAACATATATATATAGTTTTATTATTTTATTAATTAAAATATTATTATATAATATAATAATTAAATATATTAAAATAAATGAAAAGGTAAGAAGAAAAAGAGTAGAACTCTTCTTCCTCTTCTCTTTCGTCACCGAACGAATAAGGGAGAAGAAAAATCAAGAGCGAGGGAAGGGAAGGATCATTGTTTGGACTCTGTATTTTTTGAAACGAGTCTCAAAACATTTCTCTCGCAAAGATCTACACCTTTAGCCACTACGAAAGGGTCAATCAATAGCATAGCTCTTTCTTTCCCAGGTGTGAAGGAGGTTTGAAAGATAAGTCGAGTTTCGACTTGTTTTTCCCCGATAAACGTTAGGGTTTGGAATTTAGATTTTTTTTTTTTTTGCCTACCACCATTTAGCTCAGATTTTTTGTACAATTTGGTTATTTTTTAAATGATGAAAAATGGAGAAAAACAAGGGAAGAGAGGGCTTGCCCAGCCGAAATTTGGCCAGGCCAAACCGAGCCAAGGGGCCCTATTGAGGGTCATGGGGGCAAACCAACGAGTCGACTCATTGGCCAATTTATTTGGGGACTGTCTAGCTCAAAACCTGTTAGGCTCGCTAATCCAGCTTTTGAGGTCAACTTAACTCGCCTCATGGGACCGGGCAAGCTGAGTGGACGAGCTAGCTGGATTGCCAGCTTACCCGTTAAACATCTATATATGCGCCAAATATGCAGAAGAAAAAGAGACGAACTTTTCAAGTAACTCATGCTCATCAACCAGAAGGTGGGTTTTTTTTTATGGGTTTGAAAATTGTAGATCATTGCTGGGAACAAAAAAACTTGCAGGGTATAATTATGAAAAATTAAAAAAATAAATTGTAAATATTATAATTTTTTAATTTGGTGTTCAAATTAAAAATATAATTTTTAATGTCTATTTATCAAAATAAGTCGATTTACTAACGATAAATAATTTAATATTTAAATTGACAAAATGTTATTTGGTATTTAAGTTAAAAACATCTTATATTTCTCAGTATTTTATTTTATATTTATTCTAATTTATATTCCCGTGTGGTTTATTGTTAGTAGGGCAATTCTTATTCTATTATTGTTTATTTTCAGACAGAATACCATCCTACTGTTTATCTTGATTAGCCAAGGAAAAGATTAATGCCCCTCAAACAAAAGAAAATCAGAACAGTGTAAATAAAATAAAAAGAGAATGACGAACACCCAAGAAAAAAAACAAAAATCAGCAAAAAACCAACATCAACTTTAATTTCACCAAAAGAACCGAGATCACAGACTTTCATCGACGAGAGAAAAGCAGTCGGAACATATCTTTCGGTGTTCGTCGACCCCTCCATGTGGTACAACTTCTAAAAAAATGACGGGGATATCTTTTAGTGTACAAACCTTCAAATCCACCCTCTTCCTTCCCCTAAACCCATTGGCCCTTCCCCTACAAGCACCACCTTCTCATTTTTCCCTAACCACCTTCACTCAGTGCACCCACAAAAACAGAACAACGGCTAGAACCGAATACATAGTCGTTTGGAGACGATCAATCTTTTCTCCGGCTCCCCCATAATAAGGCTGGATCATTATCTCAAATTTACAACTGCCCACAGACGGGTCGGTTTTAGTGACTGTGGCCAGACCTGAAAATTTGCATGCACTATCGAGCTGATTGTGTATCTGGTAGTAACTGTTAAACGCATATGAAATATTCCCTTGAGAATCCAGATTTGCACACGTCGTGCCATAGCCAAGGCTAGTGCAGTCTGCAAGCGAGCATGCATAGCTCACGCTGGGTGCAATTTGAGCGTCATTGAGATTTGCCGATCCCTTCAACACGCACCATTTACGCTCCAAATACTCCACATTTCTAGCCGGCACCAGTGTCCCTGAATTGGTAGTCCCAAGGTTTAACGGGTACTTAGGCTTTCCGTCATAAGTAAATATTCCCCAATGGCGTTCAAAATTGCCTGGATCGATGCTTTTTGCATCCTCGTCGATCAGACTAAACAGGTAGGCATCAACGGGACCGGTTCTCATTGGGGTACCTTTCCCGCCTTGTATATGTGACATGAAGCCCTGGTTGAACCGCTGAGCATACTTTAAATTTGCATTTCGATCCCCGTCTGTGGGCCACCCAATCTCTCCAACTACTATGGGTAAGTTTCCAAACCCGTGCTTCTGCAGGGCCCACGCCAGAGTGTCGTAGTTCGCATCGAACATGTTGTAATAAAGAGTGCCACCATCATTTAGAGGCGATGCATTGCCGTCGAAGAAAGCATACTCCACAGGAAAATTGGAATCTAGGTAGAGACTTATGAAAGGGTAAATGTTGACGGTAAAGGGAGAGCCATTATCACTCAAGAACTTGACAATTGCGAGCATGAGATCACGGATGTCAGCTCGAAAATCACCTCCCGATGGAAATCCAGACAAGCTCTCGTAGACATCAGCATTGAGGGGGACAGTCACTTTTACTTGGTTGGCTAGACCGGCTTTTATAATGGCAGATTGGATGTTAATGAGGGCAGGATATGTTGTTCGGAGAAAGCTCCCATTGTATGTGGCCAAAAAAGGTTCATTTCCAACTGCAACATATCTGTACACTCAAGAGCTTTATCTGTATCAGCTTAAACACCCAACTTACAAGAAATAGCAATAATCAGAAACAAACAAACTACTCCATAGTTTCCAACAACTACATCAATCGATCAAAATTAATCTAAAAGGCAGATTTCAGACTCCAGATTATAACCAAATTTGAAGGTTGGAAGTTGAGTAAAGGGAAGATTGCTTATCCACTTATTCACCCTCTGCTTCCAAATCAATTTTGATGTGGGACCGACACCCACCTCAGACGGAGGCTCATCTCGAACTGAGCGATGTGCGAGTTCTACCGTCCTCCCAAGACATATTGATTTCTAAGAGTGAGTTCTAACTAAAGTAGTTGTCGTCATTTTATTAAGTAGATTGATCCAATAAATGTCCAGACCAATAGCTGACTAAATGTATAAATCTATAATTTAAAGCCATTTTAATCTCAATATCTCTGCAAAGAATTGACAAGAAGATCATAAGGACATTAGAGAAGAAGAGGGAAGCTTACCTGATATTGACATTATCGTTGTTAATATGAGAAGAGACATTTTTGCTGACCCATTTCTCAGCAGCCTTTACACCAGAGGCCATGGTAGCGAGCATATCGTTAGGAATGCCGACCATAACCTCTATCCCAGACTTGCTGAGAGATCTGAGAGTGCCGTAATCGGCGTCAAAAAGCTTCACCTTTTGGAAGCCGTTCTCTCTCAGCAGCCCCACCACAATGTCGGGAGGTAGGGGATGAGTCGCCTGCGTCCCCCAGTTGGCCCCAATGCCGCTAGCCGAGCAGATCGACGAGAAAACCCAAACTAAAGCAGTCAGCATTTGAGGGCATCGCCCCATTTCATCCAGTCGAATCTGGGTGGTGGTAGGGACAGCTTTACTCAATGGCTGAAGCACCAAAGGATAGAAGGCGATAAAAGCATTTAATTTATGGACTTATTTCATAGCTTTTTTCCATTCAAACAGGAAAAAAAAGGTTCGTTAAGATTAAATAGTGAAAACCCTGGTGAAAATGAAGATGGTGAGCCATGTTTGATTGAAGTAAGTGAAGAAGGCCGGTAGAGAGTAACAATTTTGGTGGGTTTAGGTGGATAACACTCATGGAGGTTCGAGAATCTAATCAGACATTCAGCTGCAAACACCAGTAAATGGGTCAGCCAAACATGCAGAGATTTATGACAAAAACAAATAAAAAAACAAAGAGAGAATTCAGAGCCTACTGAGATGGTGGAAAAACAGGGAGAGAGAAGGCGTAAGATAGAAGTAGAGATGAAGCTTGAAGACAGATGACTAGCGCACGAAATTAAGGAGCGAAAGAATCTAGAGAACTCGAGTAAAAACCTGCTTTCTTCATCAAGAGAGATAAAAAAGCCAAATGATGATACATACGAAGCTGATGAGCTGGACTCTCGTTCAACTTTTTTTTTTTTAAATAAATTTTACTTTTAAGATAAAGTTTAAAAAACCTTTAAACCATTAGGTAGAAGCGATCTTGCCGTTAAATTATTTTACCAATAAGGTAATCCCTCAAACTCAACTATACTCCAATAATAAATTCCGTTTGATTCAAAATTTTTTGAATTAGA
Source organism: Begonia peltatifolia (assembly GCA_022433055.1). Lineage (NCBI taxonomy): Eukaryota > Viridiplantae > Streptophyta > Magnoliopsida > Cucurbitales > Begoniaceae > Begonia > Begonia peltatifolia. Next base: position 6,268,356 of record CM039517.1, on the reverse strand, counting down.
TTTACAATTATTTTATTATTTTTTAAATTTATATTAATTTATTTCAAATAAAATAGTGAGAAACTTGACAAGGGGATAAGAAAAAAGAGTTAGAGAGTATCATATCGGGTGCGTGAGAAGAGTTAGAGACAAAATAAGCGAGAGAAAAAATGGTAAGAGGAATATGTCAGAAACATTACCTTTCTTGTAGTGTCGAGTGATGTTGCGGACGATGCTGTAGTATTGCAAAAATATTTATTTTGTGAATTCTCTAATAAAATTCGTTACTGGAGTTTTCGTTGACGTAGGACGATTTAGTCATAACCACGTAAATTCTTGTGTCTTGATTTCTTCTTTCTCTCTTCTAATTAGTTTTTAATTTAATTCTCGCAGTGTGATTGGTTTTATCACAACAATTGATGAGGCAAGTGTGGATTGTTTTCTTTTGGCTTTCATGACGAAATTCGAAGTTGACAAGTTCATGGATGAAAAGAATTTCAGTTTATGGTGAGTCAAGATGAAGATTTTCTTGGTTCATCAAGAATTGTCTGTTGCTTTTGATACCGAGGTGTTCTGGAAGCTTCAATTTTCTGATAAGAATAAGGTTTCTAAGATGGAGTTCAAAACGCATATTTTGCTGAAGTTGAGGACGAGGTACTGAGGGAAGTCGCCTAAGAAGGTTCAGTGATTTTAGTATGGTCAAAGCTTAAAGCATACATAAAAAGACCACTGACAAACGTCTGAATTTGAAAAGGTTGTATACAATCACGATGGAGGAATCCAAGGAGATGGATAAATATAACAATAATTTCAATAAAATAATTTTGGACTTGAATAATATTAGTGTCAAGATAAAAGAAGATAATCAATCTATTATCATGTTGAGTTCTCTGCTGAGACAATATGAATATTTCGTCGATACTATGCTCCATAGGAAGCAAACTCTAACCAAGACAAAGGTAAAGATTGTGCTCAATTGAAAGGATGTCTAGCGAGAAGCTAGACATAAGAAAGCTTCTGATGATGAGGTGTTATCGTTGCGGGGAAGATCTCAAACACGTGATTAGAAGAAATCGAATAATAAAACATGATCGAAATACAGGCAAGACAAAGAGTGCTTCTTTTGCAACAAAGAAGGACACTTCAAGAAGGATTGTGATGAATACAAGCAAAGGATGGCTGAGAAGTATACTGAAACTAGTGAAGATTCGGTGCTCTCGGATAGTTTTGACTCTTCCAACTATCTAGTTGCATTAGTAAAGGATTTCGGTGATCAATGAGTCCTAGATTTAGGGTGTTCTTTTCATATGACTTTGAGGAAGGGATGACTTTAAAATTCCCAGCAATGCAAAGGTGGAGAGTTGCTACTTGGTAACAACAAATCGTGCACCATACAAGCCACTTGTTTGGTTCAAATTATGATATTCGATGGATGTGTTCGAAAAGTTCAGAATGTGAGGTATATTGTTCAGCTTAAATGTAACCTTCTATTAATCTACATGTTAGATAATTCTGGGTGCATAATAATAAAAACCACTGGTATGTCAAACATGAAACTCTTCAACAACGTGGAATATAAATTCAAGAACACCTTTTAATTAAACTTTACTGACGAAACCAAAATTATCAAGTAAAGAACTTGAGCCAAATCAAACTTGTTGGTTGAACCAAAGTTATCAAGTTGATCTCACAAACTTTGAGTAGAATAAGATCTAGTTCTTCACAAAGAATTAAGGAGAAAATTCTCAAAAGAAAAATCACTCAAAAGGAATAAGTATTACAAAAAAAAAATCATAAAATAAGGGTCACGTCTCTTGTATTTAAATAGTTGATAAATGTGTATTTTACACTCTTATTTATGTTCTTTTATAACTTGGATCGATAACTTTTTCTCAAGTTCTTGAAGGCATTTGATGATTTTGGTGTAAGTGCGTAAATAAACTAAAATATAATAGGTTGGCGTTTCAATAGAGGAACCGTTCGCAAAAAAAAAAGGGTCATTAAAGGTGTGAAAACTAGAAGGAGAGCCGATCGGTCACCACATATAGGTGATCGATCGGTTAAATTACAAACGAGCAGAGTGAGGAAATAGAAGAAATGCCGATCGATCGGCTAAACTAAGCGATCGATCGGCCAAAATGAGAAATCGAGAAAAAGACAGAGTAAGTGCCGATCGATCGGCTATAGTTGAGCGATCGATCGGCTGAAGTGAAGAAATCAATTCTACTGACAGAACAAGTGCCGATCGATCGGCCACATATAGGCTATCGATCGACTAAACTGCGTTTCAGGCAGAAAGTGGGCCGATCAATCGGCCACATCCAAGTGATTGATCGGCTAGCGTGATCCAGATGAAGATGTGTCGATTGATCGGCTACACCTCAACTAATCGATCGACTGTCAAGGATTAAAAGAATATCTGATTTTTTAGGTCTTTAATTTCAACCGTTGATCAGATCAGATGGATACCACTCGTTGATCTGATCAGATGGACGCCACGCATAACTCAAAATTAGGTTATAAATCAAGAAAAAGAGGCAGCTCAGAGATTATTATGGAGAGGAGGCCAAAAGCTGCCGACAGAGATCGAGACGGAGCGAGAGCTTCTGGATTCCAGCATAGTTTCTCGTTTTTCTTCTCTTTTGTTTTTGCAATTATGAACTATTTTATTGTCCTTGTTATTCTCTATTCTAACATAAACTAATTTTCTTCTCTAAGGTTACGATGTAGCCGAATCATAATTAGTTACTATTTTCTTTAATTCAATTTGTAAGTTCTCTGTTCCGATATTGTGTTGAGTAATTTATTCTGTTCTTAAGCCTTGTGATTGTCTGATCAACAATTACATTTTAATAAGATTATTTTGAAACCGAGAGGAGATTATAAATCGTGCAATGAATAAATTACCATGAAAAAGATCTTAGGGTAGAGATAGCTAGGGCGTTTATATGGTAGTTTAATTTCTCATGGTTAAAGTATTCAATTAATTCTTAGGGTTAGAGACTGAGAAGTAATAGCCTGTTAGTTGAATAAATTTGTCAGTACTCGAGAGGAACATATAAATATTTTTGTGAGATCGCCATCAACGCATAGAAATAGATATTAATGAATTGGATTAGAAATATTAAATATGATTAATTCAGGTTAAATCAAAAACCCTATAACTTTATCCTGTTACATTCTACAACTTTATTTAATTATCTGTTATTTGATTAAATTGAATTGATGTTTTATTTTAAATCAAAAAATTATCGAAAACTCAGTATTTAGTTTTAATTAAAATTAAATTAGTTTAATAATTTGTGATAATAGTCATCGTCTGATCGACTCATACTTACGAATTTTATTACTTTTGCGATATGAACACTTCCATTAGCATTTTTTTGCAACAATAGTCTAAAATAAATATTAAAAATAATCAAAAGATTCTTATGAATATTAAAAATATATCTAGCAATCATGGAATAAAGGAACTTAAGTAACTACTAAAAGGAAATTTGACGTCCATGTGAATGAATCCAATCCGCATCAATCGATTTAATCCAAGTGAATTTTATCTCTCTACAATTCAAATAAATCTTTATCTTTATCTAGTCCGTGTGAATCTTTATCTCTTTCAAACCCTCTTGAATCTTCATCAATACTTAGTATATTTATTGGATTTTATTCATATCGTGACGATTCTTTCTCTTGAATCTTCATGACCAAATCACGTGGGGTTTTGTACATTAGGCCTTCTATATCTTCTATTAGATTATGATCCCTAACTTTGAGCTTAGTTGCACCTTGGTTTGTATCACATTGTCAAAGTTGAAAAACGATGCATAAAAATCATTGAAAGGTCAATGGTTGTGATGAAGGGGGTTTAGGAAAACTGCTTATATTACTTGAATGGTAAGACTATTATTAGCGGGTTTATAAATATTATTAATAATGTAGAAGAGAAAACTTGATTGGAGCATTTGAGGCTCAGACATATTAATGAACGAGAGCTTCATGAATTGTCAAAATAGAAGTTGTTGGATAATACTGCAGTATCTGTAATAACCCGGGAATTTCGAATTTTATTTTTAATTTTTGGAATTTTTAGTTTAATCCCGGTCGGAGTTTTGAGAAATATTTCAACGGGAAAGATTTGAATTATAAGACTCGGAGCCTACTTTTGCGAAGTTTTTCGGAATTTAAAGTCGGGAGGTCGAGAAATTAACGAAATTCGGACGATTGAAGCGCGTGAGGGCAATTTGGTAATTTGTATTTTTATTATTTAAAAATAAATAAATAAATAAATAAAACCACCCGAATGGCTTCGGGAAGAAGCCATTCGGCTGGTTTTCTGCGAGCAACCGAGAGCGCCGAGAGCAAGCGTGCAGGGGAGAGCGGTTGTGTGCGGAGCTGTGATCGACGGTCAGCGAGCGTGGGTGCAAGGTGCGGGTTGCGAACAGGTGCTGCTGTCCCGACGAACCGAAGCCATTTGGTTTCAGCAGCTCGCGTTCCCGAGAGAGCCGAGACTGAGACGCGGGAGAGGGGAGGAAAATCCTCGAGTTCCGATTCTTCGGCAAACGCGAGTGGGCGTTGGGGAGACTGCCGGGACTGGGTGTTCGGCTGCGCATTGCCCTCCATTCGACCGAGCGCACAGTAACGCAACGGTAAGCTCTTTCCTTGTTCTGTCGTCCCATTTTTTTTGGGTTGGCCGAGCTTAGTGCTCGGCCTGCTTTCGGCATTGATGGAATTTGGCCACGAGTGGTAGGGTAGCGCGAAGGTGATGCCGCGAGCTTAAGGAAACCGAAGGTGAGCCCTGTCGGTTTCCTGTTTCGGCCGAGCTTAGTGTTCGGCTTTCTTGCCTTTGTAGTGAGCTTGGCCGAGAGTTATGGACGAGATGGGGCTAGTTGTGTGTGGAAGTTTGTAAATTGAAGTTTGAAATCAAAAATTTAACCATTTTTGTGCAGGGGCAGTTCAGTTTTTAGCTAATTTGGTCTAGTTTTGGTTAACTGTTTTAAGTTCTGTTCTTGTGGGATGGATTATGCTGTTAGAGGGACGTATGGCCGCTGGAATCGTTCGATTCTGATATCCGACGCAAAAGTTATGCGCGTCGGAAGTTTATGCGAGATTTTGGTTTAAGTCAAATTAGTGACCGTTTTTCGTGGAAATTCGACGTGTGAGAGTAGCATAGCCATTTTGATGCATATAACTAGTTGGGAGTGAGTTTTGGTTGAAAGGAAGTAAAAATGTGAAATTTTAATAAAAATGGCAGATTCGGTTATTGGCGTTTTTCGCCTATCTGCGGCCTACCGATTTAAAATCCGTCTTGGGATGTTAAACTAGGTTCCTAAGGGAACATTTACCCACTTGAATCGCTCAATTCCGTTGGCGGATGCAAAAGTTATGCACATCCGAACGTTGGGCTGGTTTTCAGCCAAACCGAACCAATGAACCGTTTAGTTGAAATTTCGTGAGTGAAGTTAGAGAAGGTTGTTTTTTTAGCTAGTTGGTAAATGTTGGGATAAATACTGATGAGAAATTGGTTGTGTTTTAGGTTGAGGCTTTCTGTTGGCAAAGCTGTGCATCGAACGTGTTTAGGACGCCAGGTAAGTAGTGCATGCATGTGTTTTGCCCAAGTGGGCCTACACTGTAGAACTTTAGGGTTTATGTGATTGATTGTGGTGTGCGTGCGTATTGTTTGACATGCATCATATTTTAAAAAAAAAAACGGGAACGAAAAGGATTTTTAGCATGTTTTGATGTATGAGGTGAGACGTGTGGCGGTGGTACCGCGGATCCCGCTAGTGTGCAGGCCGGTGCTTCACCAGTCGCGGATCCTACTCGAAGGGTGGGCCGGCTGGGCCGTCATGCGGCGTGAATGTGTTGACAGTGAGGATATGGGCAATGGTACCGCGGATCCTACTAGTGTGTGGGCCGGTGCAACACCAGTCGCGGATCCTACTCGAGGGGTGGGCCGGCTGGGCTGTCGCGAAACGTGTGTGTGTGGGGCAACTGTGGCCCCGTGCTGGGGAGGCTGGGACGGGGGCGACGTGTCAGGGTTTAGAGTGGCGCGAGGTACACCCTTACCTTGATGTGGTTGCCGTGTGCTGATGCGTGGGTGTAGCTTGTGGGCCTCGTTGCTGGGGAGTCCGGGACGGTGGTGACGTGTCAGGGTATAGGGTGACGTGAGGTTCCTCCTTACCCTGGTGCGGCTGCACTACGCGTCACAGATGTGACAACATGAGTGTGAGTGTAGAGACTGCATGTGATAGGATTGCATTGTCGGCTTTTACTTTCATATCGCATTACTTACTGAGCGTTAGGCTTATGTTGTGTGTTCTGTGGTGTAGGTGCTGACGATACCGCTGGTGAGCCTCGAGTGCCTAGTCCTGAGGCGTAGGATGGTTGGCGGCGTGCGACTGCAACACCGGATGGCAGACTTTTGTTAGGGCGACCCGACCCGTGGATATGGTAGGTTGTGGCCTGGTCGATTTGTGGGTTTTCTTTCTTTTGAGGTGATTATGTACGGAGGATGAGATTGATTGTTGTATATGCGTCAGTGTATAGGTGTATATGGAGTGCGTGTGCTTTTGGTGACGTACGCGGATATTTTCCATGTTAGAGTATGTTATTTCTCTATACTGGAGACTTTCTTCATTTGTATTTGACGGATTTTCGTCGTCTTCTTACTCTGATTTGGGTTGAGATGATTTCTCTGGATGATGGATAGGTAAATATTGTTGGATTCTGGTGAATTGTGTGCAGGGTTAAATTTTGGGGTAGCCAGTTTTTAGGCGGTACTCTGCCGAAATTTCAGGAGAGGGGTTGAGATTCGAGAGGATACGAAATAGGTCAAGGTGTGTGTATGATGAATGCTAGAGGAGTTTAGATGAGTGTGGATGTGCGGCGTGATTGCAGGTGCGCGGGGCATGCGGCCCTGTTGGGTACCCACGGGTCGTGCGACACCGGGTGAGGGTGTGCGTGCGGACGTACTGTACAGCGGCAGGGTGCGTGGGGCACGCGGCGCTGTGAGCGTGCGCGAAACACAGTAACGTTGAGTGGTATGTGCGGCACCGTGAGAGTGTGCGTGAGGTGTCGAAGGGGAAACGTGAGTTGTTTTCGAATCGAGTCAAAAAAAAAAAGAAGAGGAGAATAAATTGGAAACAAAAGGGTATTAAATTGAGTGAATTATATTAAGTGTTAGTGTATGTGTGTAGATGCACTGTAGCGCACCGAAAACGCGGGGTTTCGCGGGGTGTTACAGTATCGCAGTCAGAGTTTTGTGAGAAAGTCTAGCAGGTGAAGTTTACATCGGTTATGCATAAATCTGAAAGAGTGTTGGATTACGTTCACTCTGATTTATGGGGACCAACCAAGATTGCTTGAATGAGAGGTGAACATTATTTCATGTCTATCATTGTTTATTATTCACATAGGCTCTTGGTGTACTATTTGAAGATAAAGAATCATGTATTTGAAACTTCCAGAATTTGGAATAAGATGGCGGAAACTCAGATCAATCGAAGGGTGAAAGAGTCGAGAACTGATAATTGCTTAAAGTATTGCTCTTTTGAATTTGATGCTTATTTTAAAAAGGAGAGCTTTGTGAGACACGGGACTATTTTAGGCACACTTCTTAAGGCCTGACCAAAAGGATAAATTGACCAATCTTGAAGAAAGTGAGATGTATGCTACTTACATTGAGTTTACTTAAGTCGTTTTGGGAGGAAGCTCTCAAAATCACAAGATATCTTATCAATATATGTCCTTCCATAACTTGGACAACCTGAAAAATATGAGGGGCTGAAGGTGTGTGGCTTATGTTTACATAAAAAAAGAGAAACTGAAGCCTTGGGTCTAGAAGTGTGTTTTCTTGGAGTATTAAGACAATGTAAAAAAGTACAAGTTATGGTGTATCAAACCTAGCAAATAATTCTTAGCCGTGATGTGATATTCAATGAGAAGGAATTACCATTCAAATTATAATCCACTTCGGAGAAAATCAGGTCGAGTGAAGCTACAAAAATTATGTTTTAAGAGAAGTTGGATGATTTTAACTCTTGAAATATTTTTTAGGTGAATGATCAACATACTGAAGGTTACTTATAGGTCAGAAGGTTTAGTGGGAAGAATGATGGATTATCAACTAACATGAGATAGGACTAAACAAGTGGTGAAACCTACTTAACATCTCAGGTGTGTGGATGTCGTTGCATATGCCCTTCTAGTTTCAACTGACCTTGAGAATGAGGGACATGTGACTTACACAGAGACTATTAGCTACAAGGATAAGGGTGACTGGATTAATTCTATGAATGAATAATTGATCAAACATGAGTTTTGGTGGAAGAACTGAAAAGGCAAAAATTAGTAGGTTACTGGACCTTTAAGTTAAAGAAAGATGTTAACAACACTGATAAACTAAGGTTCAAGGGGAGATTGGTTGCAAAGGACTTCAAGTAGAGAGAAGAGATATATTTCATAGAAATATTCTCTCTGGTTGTGAAACATTCTTCGATAAGATTGGTTTTATTGATTGTGGCAACACAGAATCTGGATTGATGATACATATAGTGAAATATTCTCTCTAGTTGTTAAACAGTTTTCAATCCATGTCGATTTTGCTCACCCTTAATGAAGGTAGTTTTAGTCAACAATATAAGATTGATCTTATATGAAGTTAATTACAAACTGAAAATTATTCTATTTTTTTTACAAATGAACTCAATATTTATTTTGAAACTCGTTATTAATTTTCTCGAGATGAGAATTTTAATATTTTAGATTGGTGGAAAATATATTTTGCCACATTTCATATTCTTTCTATAATGGTGATCTATTAACACCTCATGTTTTTACTGTAACATCGAATATGTTTTTAGTACAGGTGGACGTGTTTATGATGAACGAAGATGCAGACTTGCACTGGACCTTGTGGAGGCGTTCATTTGTATCAAAGATTGGACCGATGTAAAGACGAGAGATCAATAATGAGATAATGAAATTCTTGAGAAATTTACGAATTTGAATGTTAAAGGCTACAGATTCTTTTTATTGAATTTTTTTCGTAATTTGTTAAGCTGAGCAAAACTAACACAAACCAAATGACTGGACCAGAATCGACATATTTGGTCTGGTTCTGGTCGATTTTTCTTTATCAGAATCGATTTTCACGTTTAATGAGCGGACCAGACTAGTTATAACCCTAATTTACTAACCCTATCTATCTTCAACCTTTTTACAACTTACTTCTTTCATTTCTCTTCGCTCTCGTAGTCACTGCAACTCTTTCAGTTTGCTGTGAAGAACGAAGCACGAAGGTAAGCTGTAAGCTCTCTGCTCTTTCAGTTTCTGTATTTCGTATAAGCCGTAAGCCGCAAGCCGCAATCTGTGTTTTTCTAGATTGTTGTGGTGAGTAGAGAAATTTAGAGTTTGGTTTTTCCGTTATGAGGATGAAATCCAACTATTTATCAATGAAAAATATACCTATTTTGATGTTTATTAACAATATGCCCTGTTCCCTCTTAGATCTACTGGTTTTCTTCCATTTACAGGGACGGTTCTTTGGTTATGCATAAATAGGTGTTTGCTTAAGCGCCAGAGTTAAAGCTGAAAGCCCATAAAATACAAGTACTCCCTATGGGGTCCCTCCTTCATGACGAGGGACCCACATCATTTAATAAAGAAAAAAATTTCAATTTTACCTCAGCACGTCATAAATGAAATGCAGAAGAAAAATTGAAACTTTCTTCTGAGTGATGTGTGATGTTTTGTTCTCTTATGAAGAATTTTCTCTATAAATAGAGAGTTCCTGAGGAAAGGAAAATCATCCGAACATAAGTGAATTCTTCTATCCAAGAGAGAACAAGAAAATCACTTCTGAGAAGAGTGAGAGAAATAGTGAGGATTATTCTAGAGGGAGAGAAAAGAAAGAGTGAGAGAAAAATAGGTGTGGTGCTTTTGTGCACTTTGAGAGTTCTAAGAGTGGTGATTTCTCTTAGTGAATATTTTCTATATTATTCAATATCTAGAAAAATATTGTAAATCCTATTTTTCATAGTGAGATCTTTCTGGACTTGGTCCTCGTGATTTTTTCCCGATTTGGGTTTCCACGTAAAAATCTCGGTGTTGATTTTTCGCTATTATTTCTCTTACTTCTTGGCCGTTATAATCTTACGGCGTGGGAAAATATTCCTGGTACTTTTCGGATCGTATCTGCTATTGTTTCTTGTTCCCGCTGGATTTCGGAGTCGTTATTTTTCCCAACAAGTGGTATCAGAGCGCGGGTAATCTCTTTAAATCTAGTTTACTCTGTGGTTGCAGTTTTAACTGATCTTCCACATCAGAAAAATTTTTTAGAGGTTATTATGGCGGGAAAAATTGAAATCGAAAAATTCAACGGAAACAATTTCTCTATGTGGAAATTAAAAATGAAGGCGCTATTGCGGAGAGATGGTTGTGCTATGGACATCAGCGACAGACCTACGAACGTTGAAGACGAGAAATGGAACAAAGCTGATGAAGATGCAATGACTATTTTGCATCTTACTTTAGCAGATGGAATTTTGTCAAGTATTTCAGAAATGACAACAGCAAAACAAATCTGGGATACTCTGATAAAATTGTACGAGAAGAAATCGTGGTATAATAAAATTTTCTTGAAAAGAAAATTATATACCCTTCGGATGTCAAAATCTACAACAGTGACAGATCACGTCAATACTCTCAATACATTGTTTTCTCAACTAACAGCAATGGGGCACAAAATCGACGAAAATGAAAGAGCTGAACTTTTACTTCAAAGTTTGTCAGATTCATACGATCACCTCATCGTAAATTTGCTCAATGGTACTGCAAAAACAACATTGATGTTCAATGATATTGCAGCCGCCATTCTTGACGAAGAAAGTAGGTGAAAAAATAAGGAGCAGTCTTCTGTGGAGGCTTTATCAGTAACGAGAGGAAGATCAATGGAACATGGGGCCTCTGAAGCTAGCACGCCAGGAAGATCCAAATCAAGAAGTAAAAAGGGCGTTAAGTGCTATCATTGTGGCAAAATGGGCAACATGAAAAAAGATTGCTGGAAGCTGAAGAAAGAATAAGGCACAGGAGGTGCTAAAGGAAAAATAAAGAGTACGACGACAACTGTATCTAAGGGTGAAGATGTGATTGTATGTGAAGATGCTGTAAACCTCACGATGAATGAATCATGCTGGATATGTGATTCTGGAGCATCTTACCATGTTACTTCAAAAGTGGAGTATTTTTCATCTTACACTAGCAGTGATTTTGGCATGGTCAAAATGAGGAACAGTCATGTTTCCAAAATAATTGAAAAATGGGACATCTGCATCCAGACCAACACAGGATGTGAGTTGATGCTTGATGTCAGACATGTTCCGGATATTAGGCTAAATCTAATATCAGTTGGCGCTCTTGATGATGCCGGGTACAAGAGCAAATTTGCTGGCGGAAAATGAGAGCTCAGCAAAGGCTCGCTAGTTGTGACGAGAGGAAACAAAGAGTCTAGCTTATATGTAACTCAAGTGATCGTGAAGGAAACATCAGTAAATGCTGCACAAGATGACTTTTCTATTGAGTTATGGCACAAGCGGCTTGATCACATGAGTGAGAAAGGACTTCAATTGCTTGGAAAAAAAAGAATGTCTGCCACATCTCAGACATGAATCTTTGCCAAGTTGTATTCACTGTTTGGCTAGAAAACAAGACAGAATCTCTTTTCAAAAAAATTTTGCATCAAGGAAGCCAAACGTGTTGGAAGTTGTTTATTCAGATATCTGTGGTCCCATGTCAACGAAAACATTAGGCGGTGCCCAATATATGGTGACATTCATTGATGATCACTCAAGAAAAGTTTGGGCTTATGCACTCAAGACTAAAGATGAAGTGTTCAACGTTTTCAAACAGTTTCATGTTTCAACAGAGCGAGAAACTGGAAAGAAGTTAAAATGCATTCGCACAGATAATGGTGGCGAATATATGGGATCATTCAATGAATACTGCAAGATGCACGAGATCAAACATGAAAGATCTGTTCCAAAGACTCCGCAACAAAATGGCGTTGCAGAAAGAATGAACAGAACAATCGTGGAGAAGATAAGGTGCATGCTAACATATTCAAAACTCCCCAAAATATTCTGGGGAGAAGCAATGAATACTGCAGTAAATATCATCAACTTATCTCCATCAACATCTTTGAGTGGAGAAGTGCCAAACAGACCATGGACTGAAAAGGATGTCTCCTATAAGCATTTAAAAGTGTTTGGATGCAGAGCGTTCGTCCATATTCCCAAAGATGAGAGGTCCAAGCTAGACAGTAAAGATAAGGAATGTATATTCGTTGGATACGGAAGTGATGCATTCGGATATAGGCTTTAGGATCCGGTGGACAAGAAAATTGTCAGAAGCCGAGATGTTGTCTTCTTTGAAGATCAGACCATTGAAGACAATAAGAAAGATGTGAAGATCACTGATGAGCATCCAGTAAGAGTTGGTCTGGAAAAATCAACTTTTGATGGGGGAGATACTGGAGAATCCAGTGATCAAACAACTGATAATGTTGACCAAAGAGAAGTACAAGTTTCTCCTGAATCAGTTGCAGAACCAAGGACGTAAATAAGAGATCTTCAACCATCGAGAAGATACTCTGTGCACGAGTATGAGATGATCACTGATGGCGATGAACCTGAGTGCTATGAGGAAGCTATGGAGCATCAACAAAAGAAGAACTAGTTAGATGCGATGCAAGATGAGATGACATCATTGCATGAAAATCATACTTATGAGTTGGTTCAGCTTCCAAAGGGGCGAAAGACACTCAAGAACAAATGGGTATACAGACTCAAAGAAGAAAATTCACAACCAAAATATAAAGTACGACTGGTTGTGAAAGGCTTTGGTCAGAAGAAGGGCGTTGACTTTGAGGAAATTTTTTCACCTGTCGTGAAAATGTCATCCATACGAGTGGTATTTGGATTAGCCTCAAGTCTTAATCTGGAGATTGAGCAACTCGATGTAAAGACAACCTTCTTGCATGGTGAATTAGAAGAAGAGATCTACATGGAACAACCAGACGGGTTCGTTGTCAAAGAAAAAGAACACCTGGTATGTAGATTGAAGAAGAGTCTGTATGGATTAAAGCAAGTTCCACGACAATGATACAGGAAGTTTGACTCCTTTATGGTAAATCAAGGATACATGAAAACTTTCTCAGACCATTGTGTGTTTGTGAAAAGGTTCACGGACGGTACATTCATAATCCTCCTATTGTACGTTGATGACATGCTGATTCTGGGCCCAGACAGAGAAAAGATTGTTAAGTTAAAGAATCAGCTTAACAGGTCTTTTGCCATAAAAGACTTAGGACCGGCAAAACAGATATTTGGGATGAGTATCACTCGCGATAGAAAGAGCAGAAGGCTATGGCTATCACAGGAGAAATATATCAAGAAAGTTCTTAGCCGATTCAATATGGATAAGGCGAAGCCGGTCAGTACTCCACTTGCTAAATAGTTCAAACTTACTTCCGAACAAAGTCCTTCCACTGAAGAAGGAAAAGCAGAAATGCAGAGAATTCCATATGCTTCAGCAGTTGGTAGCTTGATGTATGTCATGGTTTGTACGAGACCTGATATTTCACATTCTGTTGGAGTAGTCAGCCAGTTTCTAACAAATCCAGGCAAAGAGCATTATAATGCAGTGAAGTGGATTCTTAGGTATCTTAAAGGTACTTCTGAATTCAGTTTGTGTTTTGGAAGTGAGAAGCCTTCGTTGGTAGGCTATACTGATGCAGACATGGCTGGGCTGGAGACATTGACTCTATAAACTCAACATCAGGGTATTTGGTTACATTAGGAGGGGGAACAGTTTCATGGCAATCTAAGAGGCAAAAATCAATGGCATTATCGACGACAGAAGCTGAGTTTATGGCGGCTACAGAAGCCTGTAAAGAAATTTTGTAGATGCAAAAATTTCTGACAGAATTGGGTCATAAACAAGAGTATATCTTGTATTGCGACAGTCAAAGCGTTATTCATTTGAGCAAGAACCCGAGCTTTCATTCGAAGTCAAAGCACATAGATATCAAGTATCATTGGATACGGGATGTGTTGGACACCAAACAAGTGTATCTTGAGAAGATCCACACGGACGATAATGGCTCTAATATGATGACAAAGATCTTGCAGAAGAATAAACACGAATTCTGTATAAGCTTAGCGGGATTGGAGATACCTCATCATAAGTCGGGAGGGGGAGTTTGTGGGGTCCCTCCTTAATGATGAGGGACCCACATAATTTAGTAAAGAAAAAAATTTCAATTTTACTTCTGCACGTCATAAATGAAATGCAGAAGAAAAATTGAAACTTTTTTCTGAGTGATGTGTGATGTTTTGTCCTCTTATGCAAAATTTTCTCTATAAATAAAGAGTTCCTGAGGAAAGGAAAATCATCCGAACAGAAGTGAATTCTTCTATCCAAGAGAGAACAAGAAAATCACTTCTGAGAAGAGGGAGAGAAATAGTGAGGATTATTCTTGAGGGAGAGAAAAGAAAGAGTGAGAAAAAAATAGATGTGGTGCTTTTGTGCACTTTGAGAGTTCTAAGAGTGGTGATTTCTCTTAGTGAATATTTTCTAAATTATTCAATATTTAGAAAAATATTGTAAATCCTATTTTTCATAGTGAGATCTTTCTGGACTCGGTCCCCATGGTTTTTTCCCGATTTGGGTTTCCACGTAAAATTCTCGGTGTTGATTTTTCTATATTATTTCTCTTACTTCTTGGCCGTTATAATCTTACGGCGTGGGAAAATATTCCTGGTACTTTTCGGATCGTATCTGCTATTGTTTCTTGTTCCCATCGGATTTCAGAGTCGTTATTTTTCCCAACACTCCCAGCTGCAAACTTCATTTCCAGGGGGGTTTTTCACTCAAAAAGGTCATCCTTTCTCTCTTCAGATTGGGGTTATTTCTTACTGGATGACTTTCTTGCTAAATTTGTTTTAAAAACTTGTCTTTCCAATTATGGAAGATACTGATTGTTGAGACCATCAGTTGCACTACCTATGAAATTTTCTTTTCCTTTTGTGATCAATCGATACCCTACGTTGGAAATTGATTTTTCTCTATCAGGAAATATTCAGGAATTTAGATTTATTTTATTAAAAAATTGTTTATTTATTTATTTTGAATTTGAATTTTTTATTAAAAAAATTATTTTATATTAGGAAAAACCAAAACCGCACCAGAATTGGAACCAAATTTCTGGTTCCGTTCTAGTCCAGTTCATAAAAATATTTATAAGTATTAGTTCTAAAAATTGAAAAACGAAATATATTGGTCTGGTACTAATCTCTTTTAAAATTAGATCGAAATCGGAACATTTTCACTCATAGTAATTTGAAGTAATTTTTTTTTTCAAATTTGTAATTTTTTTCAAATTTTAATTTCTTTTCATATATTAAAATATTTTAATGATATTTATGTGATATTTTTTATTGGATATTCTCAAATAATTTTTTTATTAATACATTTAATTTTATATATTTTAGCGTAACTAATTTTTAAATTAAATGAGTAAATATCGTTGATATATAATTTTTAATACTTATCATAATTTTAAATAAGATGTTTTAAAAATTTTATATTATATTAATATAATTTGAGAATATTTATATACGTTTGGCTAATTAAGGCTTGTTAATCCGGTTCAAATCATCTAATTTAACTCGTAGATCGTAGCAAGCTCGAGGCAAAAAAATTTTAGGCTGTCTCTTTAGGCTTGACTCGTTATGCTCGTTTCGTTTAACTTGTTAAGATTAGTGAATTGGATTATTTCTTGTTATCTCAAGAGAGAAGAGAGTAACAAAAAGGGAGAATAATATAAACAACATGAAAGAAGAATTTTGACTATGTTTTTGAATATTTTCTATTTTATCTATTTTGACTATATTTATGAATAGATAAAATATTAATGAGTAAAAAGATAACGTGAATTGAAAAAAGTCAACAATTCAATAAAAAATTACTTCCCCATTTATTTATGAATTGAGTTTGAAATCTTAAGTTTCTAATTTCTTTAATTTAATTGAGAGAATTTGTGAAAATAGTACCAAAAGTTTTTGAGGATGATAGAATAAAACTTAGGTAGTTTGAAGAAGTTCTAATTTTTGACATGCACACAAGCTTTTTAAGGGATATATTACTTCAAGAATGATATGGAATTATATTGACTTGAAGACTCGATGATAAGTTGATATTTTTATTGATTGAGAATTGAAGTTAATCATGAGAATTTTGGATAATGATGTTTGAATTGCGATTAAATTCATTTTAAATTGTTGTTTTTCTTTTGGTTTACATTACTCGAAGACGAGTAATGATTCAAGTTTGAATGTGTAATAAGTCTTAAAAAGCGTTATTATAACTGAATAATTAAGGAAATTATTGCTAAAATTTGGCGATAAAAAATAATAAAATGCATGTTTTGTAGTTAAATGCTGCAACATTGTATCGTAGTATCAGATTTGAATAAATTCTGTTATTCTAATTATGTTTGGAAAAATCTCAATTAATGTTGATAATTATTGCAATCTGATGAGCCCGAACGAGAATTGTTGATTTTTCAAATTATAAACACTATAGATAAATCAAGGCATTAATTTTGGATTAAAAAGAGGAGCAACTTAATTGGAGAAAGAAAAAATTTTGGGATTTTAAAAACTTTAAAAAAGAAAGTGTCGAACATAAGGAGGAAGGCTGATGCAGAGGGAGAACTCTATCAAAGACATGAAAGAAGAACAAAAACAAGGGAGATTGGAGTTACGAGAAGTCGGTAGGAGAATTGGGAAAAGAGGTTTTAGAAGAAGAAGATGATTGTTTTAGCACAGAAGAATTTCTATTTTCTTTTCTGAATTTTATCATGAGTTGGTTACATTTTAGATGCCTTTGATTGCCTTTTGTCTATCATAAACTAAATTTTCAAGTAGTATAAATTGAAAGTATTATTTTACGTCATTTTTATGAAATTGTTTCATTATTGGAATTAAAAAATACAATATCATTTTACTGTTATTTTGTTTAATATTTGAAAACATGAATAAATATTATGACTGTTATTATACGTAATCATAAATAGAGTTAGAAATATATTTAATTGTGTTAAATTGAATAATTTCATATAAAAATTTTATTGGAATGAGTTATTAGAATTATGAATTAATTGAATTGATTATAATATTTATCTGTTATAAAATAAAGAAAAATATATTATAAGAACAAATCATGAACTTTGACAATAATTGATTTATAAAAGATTACTCTAAGTCATTTAGTTACATTCGGTATCATTTTCTATAATTTTGGTAGTAAATATGACATATGAAAAGAAATCAATTCCAATCCACCTTTTATAACTTGAATTTTTTCAAATTTGTGACAATCAATTATTTTATTGCAATTATTATTCCACTTTAATCTAACTCTATTGATGTTGATTAATTCTATTCTCGTGGGATCAATATCTAACTTATTACCATTACTCGAAGATCGACACGTGCACTTCTGTAGGGTAACCATTTTGCACAACAAATTTTTTGCTGGGATGATAGCTCTTGAAAAAGAGTTATTATTTAGTGTAATTTATGAATATTGTTGTTAAAAATAACTAATTAATTAAATAAAATAATTATATTTTGTTATATAATCCTATAGTATCGCACGTATCATCGAGTTTACAGAAAATATATTTTTTTTTATCTTTTTAATTCATTAAAAATCTATATTTATTGTAAATTGATTTCAACAGCTGATGATATGGATTGATTTTAAAGAATGAAAACAAGGACAACAATCAGTTAAAAAAAGAAAACTGAGATTTTAGAAAGAAAAAAAATGAATTTGATTTGGTTTTCAAATTCTAATTGGAAATAGATAAAAAAATTCTATTTTGAATTTCGAAATTCAAATTTGAATAGAAAAAGAAGAATGCCTTAAAAAACAAGAAGAGTCAGCTTTTTGTTGAGCTGAACAGGAGTCGAAAGGTCTAAACAGAGAAGAAGAACAATTCTTGGAGAAAAGATGATAGAATCATAATGTATAATTGTTGTAGCATCGCGCACACAACATCGCATCGGAGAGAAGAATTTCATATATTTTCTTGTTTTTCAAATTATGATTTTTATGATTAATATATTGATCTTTTCTTCTTTTATGAGCTAAATATTTCGTGACTTTGAAGAGAAAATACCGAACTATGTGAATTAAATATTTTTCTTGTGAATTGTTGCATTAATCAAGTTAGATCATTCAATATTATTTTATTCCCTATTTTATTCAATCTTCGAAAGATATGAATAAATATTAAGATTGTTATTGCACCTAATAGTAGATTGAATTGTGACACATATTAAATTGTGTGAATTTTTAATATTTTTACATCGATTTATTAAATTCACATGGTCATTTAGAAAGGTGCTTGTCATAATATTGAGAGAAAATATTATATGAATTAATCAATTAACTTTGAGAAGATTTAATTCAAAATAAATTTATAGTTCATTTAACTTGTTCGTTATAACATGTTCACAATATTGGTAGTAAAAATGCATATAAAAGGCAAATCAAATCTAAATCATCATTCTATCATTTGATTTTTTTTTCTCTTGTTTGTTTATATTTTATTTTATTATTATTATTTCTAATTAATTCATCACATTCAATTCTCTAACATAAATTAATTTTGTTTTGCTTAGATTAAGAAACCGATAATTTTTTTTTTGTGGGATTTAACACTTGAAAGAGAGAGAATCATAGAGTTTTTAATGAAGATTTTGAGAAACAAACGAAGTATTAATGGAGAGTGTTGGTTGCTAATGCCTGAGGAGTTAGTTGCCAAATTTAAAATTTAAAATGTCAATTAAAAATATATTATTATTTTAAGATCTATTTTGATAATTACTATTTTTGAAATATACAATAAATTTTTTAATGCAATATTTTTTTCCATGAGCTCCAAATATCATGAAATTTTGATTATTTTAAAATAATTTACTTTGATTATTTCTTACAAGAACAATAAAAAAATCCAAATATAACTGTTGATTTGAAAAAAAATGAAATTCATAATTTTAAAGGGGATAACAAATACACATAAATTATGATTTAATAACATTAATGCGATAAAATCTTCACATATGTATGAGATTATTACTATAATGTTGGTTTTAGTTTCTATTATCATGTGGATTCCCGTAATGAAAATAGAATAGAGAAGTAGTTTTCAAAAAATGATCGAAGAAAGAGAAAATAAGTTAGAGAGAAAATTTGAAGAGTGACATTTGGCTAGAGAGAGAGAGGAAAGAAACAATGAGACTTTTCTTCGTGTTTTTCGATCTTTGTGTGCAAGATCAAACAATCGATTCTTCTCTATTTCAGTCAAGATTTCAAAGTTTCTTCGTGTCAATGAAATCTTCAAGTTCTGATTATCGAAAATAAAAAGTCACTCATGCTGTGTCGTCAGTCAATTAGTGAGATTGCTTTATTTTCTCCCGTTTTTCGAGAATATTGATTCTTGAGATTAATCGCTGTTGCTGTTATTTCTTCTAGTTTATTCTAGAAATGGTTATTGTGTACCCATTATTTGATAGTAGAAGATCAGATCAAATTTTGGTCCCCTGGACGTTGGCACATGGTCGAGCCACATTAAACTCGATGTCTCATTATTTTCTGCTTTGTTTTGTGGCATATTATCAATTATTATAAAATTTATTTTAATCAGACAAAGAAGGAAAAAATGAATTTCTACGCTATGTAATCAATTTTTATAGACCCTTTTTTTCAAAAAGTGGTATTAGAGGCAGATTGCTAGATTGTTTGGTCAAATTTAACCACGATCAATAAAGTTTGTGGCTTTATTTATTTATTTTTATTTCTAGTGTGAATTAAAATGGCTGAATATTCAGGTTCCATGATAAAATTGAAGTGCGACAATTATTATATGTGAAAACCTATTATTAAAGAAATATTTTTTTGTAAATATCTTCGTGAAACAATTGATGGGGATGTAACGAGACCGAGAGGTAAGAAAAATAGAGATTGGAAATTAATGTATAAAAAAATGTGTCACTTATATCATACATTAGGTTGATGCAAGTGTGTTTCACAGTATTATTACAGAGATTAAAACTAATCAATTGTTAAAGAAATTAGAGTCAATGTTTCAAAATTAGAGTATTCAGAATGAAACTCTTATAATTAAAGGCCTTGGGAATTTGAAATACGATGATGGACATAGTATCAACGAGCACATGAGCGAGTTTCAAGGTTCAGTGAATCAGCTGTTGGGTATGTGTACAATGTTAGATGATGAATTACAAGCTTTGTTTTTACTTAGTTCTATGTCAGACATTTGGAAAAAACTTGTGGTTACAATTAGCAACTCAACACCAGACGGTAAATTAACTTTGGATATGGTTAAAAATTGTTTACTTTAAGGAAGTTAGAAAGTCATTATTCTAGTGGAGATGCTCTTATGAGTGAAGAAGAAAGACATATTCAAAACTAAAGTAGAGATCAACATAAAAAGAGTTCATATAGAGGGGGATCTAAGCCAAAAGGAAAAAACAGTGAATGTTTTTATTGTGAAAAACTGGGACATATAAAAAGGAATTACGGATATGGAAGAAAACAATCTAAAGAAAAAGATAGTGAGCAAGACAATGACACAGATACTATTGCAACTGTTGTTAATGGTGATGTGATTACTGTTTACTTGGATTATTGATTCTAATGCTTTGTATAATGTTACGTCACATAGTAAATACTTCTCATCCTACACCAATGGTGATTATGGTCAAGTAAAGATAGAAAATGATGATGCATCAAAGATTGTTGGAATTAGTAATATTAATCAAGAAATCAATTCACACTGCAAGTTGACCTTGAAAGATGTTAGACATGTTCCACATATCCGCCTGACAATGACACAGATACTATTGCAATTGTTGTTAATGGTGATGTGATTACTGTTTACTAGGATTATTGATTCTGATGCTTTGTATAATGTTACGTCACATAGTAAATACTTCTCATCCTAGACTAATGGTGATTATGGTCAAGTAAAGATAGAAAATGATGATGCATCAAAGATTGTTGGAATTAGTAATATTAATCAAGAAATCAATTCACACTGCAAGTTGACCTTGAAAGATGTTAGACATGTTCCACATATCCGCCTGAATTTGATATCAATTGGTAAGTTAGATGATGAAGATTTTGTTAATTATTATATATAAACAAAGTTATAAAAAGAAGAAATAAATATCATCGAAAAGTCAAATGATATTAAGTTTTGACATAAGAGGTTTGGTCACATTAGTGAGAAGGGACTTTAGACACTTGCCATGAAGCGGTTTTTACCTAGTTTTAGCTGGTAAGATTTGAAGACTTGTGTGCGCTATTCGTTTGGAAAATCTCACAAGGTTGCATTTCAGAGCATCTACCCTTCCAAGAGACATCAGATTCTTGATTTGATTCATAAAGATGTTCGTAGTATGTAATATAAGACATTTGGTAGTGTATACTATTTTGTTATATTTATTGACTATCACTCGCGAAAGGTGTTTGCTTTTGCTTTGAAAACAAAGGATAAAATATTAGAAGTTTTTCAAAATTTTCATGCAAAAGTAGAGAGAGAAACCAAAAGAAAACTTGAATGTGTCAGAGTAGATAATCATGGTCAGTATAGATCCATGATATTAAACTTGAGAAGATTATACTTAAAAATCATTGTCAGAATGAAGTGGCTAAGAGAATGAATAGAACGATTCAAGAAAGGATAAAGTTTATGCTCAATGATGCCAAGTTATCTATACTTTTTTAGGGTGAAGATTTGAAGATTGCAGTTGACTTGATTAACTTTTCTTCTTCAGCTTCGTTAGATGGTGATGCTCCTCAAACGAGTTTGGAAAGGGAAAGATGTTTCTTATAAGAACTTTAGGGTGTTTAAGTGCAGAGCTTATGTTCACGTTCCAAAAGATGAAAGATCTAAGTTTGATGATAAAGCTAAAGAGTGTATCTTCTTGGGCTATTCACATGATGAGTTTGGATATAGATTTTGGGATCTAGTTACTAAAAAGATAGTAAGAAGCATAGATGTAATTTTCATAGAAGATCAGTTAGTTGAAACTGATAAGGCAGAGAAATCTCAATTAGTTCCAGAATTTCCTACTAGTTTTGATCTAATTACTATACTTTCAGTAATTGAGAATTATGGAGAAATTAGAGAGGAGGACAACGGTGATATTGTTGATCATAATATTTCTACAGATGATGAGTTTCAACTGATTGATCAGGTTGAAGAAGATTCTTTGATATTAGTGCAAGAAAGAAGATCAACAAGAGATAGAGAGTCTTCTAGAAAATATTCCGACTATGAGCATGTGATACTTACAGATGGAGGAAAACCAGAAACTTACCAAGAAGTTATGTCATGAACAAAAGATATAGTGGCAAAAAGCTATGCAAGAAGAAATAAATTCATTGCATGAGAATCATACATATAAATTAGTAAAGTTGTCCAAAGACAAGTGAGCTCTGAAAAATTAAGTAGTTTACAAGTTGATGAAATTTTTTCTCTATTTGTGAAGATGACATCTCTCAAAATAGTTTTGAGTTTGGTTGCTTGTTTGAATCTCAAGATTCAACAACCTGATGTAAAAACTGCATTCCAGAGATTTGGAAAAGGAAATATACATGGAATAACCTAAGAGGTTCAAAGTCAAACACAAAAGACATTTTGTTTGTAGAATATAGAAAAACTTATATGGTTTGGCGAGCACCATGATTGTAGTACAAGAAATTTGAATATTTCATGACAAGTCAATGATTTAATAAGACTAATTTTGACCATTGTGTATTTATGAAAAAAGACGCTAGTAATAATTTTATCATTCTTGTTGAATGTAGATAATATGTTAATTATAGATCAAGACGTCAAGAAGATTGACATGTTGAAGAGGGAGTTAAGTAAGTCTTTTGCAGTGAAAGATTTAAGACTTGCAAATTAAATTCTGGATATGAAAATTACTCGCAACAGACAAAATAGAAGATGTGGTTATCTAAAGAAAAGTACATTGAAAAAGTGCTTGGGAGTTTCAAATTTATCGATGCAAAAATAGTTTATTCTCCACTCAAAAATTATTTTAAGTTGGCTTTGAAACATAGTTATGCAAGTTATAAGGAGAAATAAGCTGTGATTAAAGTATCTTATGCATCAGTAGAGGATAGTTTGATGTATGCCATGGTGTGCACTCGATCAGATATTGCTCATGTCGTTAGAGTAGTTAGTTGATTTCTCTCTGATATAGAAAAAGAACATTAGGCTATAGTTAAATGGATTTTTATATATCTTTGAGGTACTACCAAAATATGTTTACGCTATGATAATAGAGAGCCTGTGATGTTTGGTTATAGAAGAAAACGAAAAATCTATGTCTTTCAAAAGAATAGTCATCTTTTAGGTTCTCAAGGTGAAAACAAAATGTGTGACGAAAGGTATTTTATGATGAAAGATCAAGTTTGCTTTCATTTAATTATAATCAATATTATGACCATTGTCACTCATCAAGAAGAAAATCAAATGATTCTTGTTATTCGCGAGCAGAATTAGTGGACAAGTATAAGGTCATTGACGAAATGGATTATTATCTCTTGTTAATAGATGAGATTGCCTCAGTTTCTAACTAGAAGGTCGATGGATTCACTGAAGAATAAAAATAGTGTATTAGGCTTCTGAGGGTTCGCATGAAGGAGTTTATTTATATGGAGCAAGTAAATAGAAGATCTATTAATATTCTTCAAGGTTTGAGCTTTACACTAGGATTTCAATCCACGAGTTATTGTGGATTACATTTATAGGATGGAGAGGATGAGTCAATATGGTCAACTTAAAGGTTAGAATCATAATCCTTTCTTGCGTTAGGGACGACTATGAATTGAAAGAAATTATATGTTAGAGTAATTATAATACATTATATAACGACCATTTTTCCCAATAAGATATTATTCGTTCTGAGGATTGGGTCATAGCTCAATATCCTCCAATCACATATTTGTTTCGTGAGGACTTCTTAGTCGGTCAGCCAACATGGTACTGCTCTTGTCGGAGCACTTCTAACTTTGAATTTTTTTATGGGATTTGTTGTCAATTATACTCCAAAACGCGTCTTACTATATTGGGAGAGTTTCCTTACATATGTTTCATTTTCATATACCTCTCCAAGTGATATGGGATTGTGACGATCCCCTTTTTACAACCTGGGATTTGCCTATACTTGATTTCGAGATTTGTCTACACCCGACTTAAGTCTTAAGGTTTGTCCCGCAGTCGTGCTCATTTGTACACATTTGGGTCATATCATCACAATCACTACCCCTTAAGGGCCCAACGTCTTCACTGACCACATTTCCAGTTGAGTACAGGCTCTGATACCATTTACAACGACTCATTTTCCTATTAAGATGTTGCGCGCTCTAGAGATTGGACCGTAGCCCAATATCTTACTATCACGGATTTGTTTGATGAGGACTTCTCAGTCGGTCACCTAACATGGTACTGCTCTCACTAGAGCACTTTTAATTTTAGAGTACTTATGGGATCCGTTGCCAATTGTGCTTCAAAACGCGTCTTACTATCTTGGGAGAGTTTCTTTGCATATGTTTCCTAGCGATGTGAGATTGTGATAACCACCTTTTTACAACTTGAGATTTTGTAATAACCCAAAAAATTTTGGATTTTAAATCTAATTTCTAAAATTTTTAATTTAATCTCGATTGGAATTTCAAGAAATATTTTAACAGATAAATTAAATTATAAAACTTGGAGTCAAGTTTTGTGATAGTTTTTGAAATTTTAAAGTCGAAATGACAAGAATTTAACAAAGATATGGACGATAAAAACACGTGGGGGCATTTTGATAATTTAATTAATTAAACTTTAAAAAAATATATATGATAAAACAACTGAACGGCTTCGTGACAAGCCGTTCAGTGTTTTTGTTCTTCGCCGAGCATCGGAGAACGAAGGGCGATCGAAAGCTGGGATTTGGTCTTCGATCGGTGGACGACAAGCGCGAGTGTGTGAGCGAAACCGCAGCCAAGTATTGCTTCTCCAACGAGTCGAGGTCGTTCAGTTTCAGCAGCTCGAACTCTCGAAGTGAGAGCCCGAGCGTGTTCTACCGACGACCGCGAGGAAGAGTCCCCATTTAGTTCTTTTGCTGGCAGCCGAGCACTCTGATTTCAGTCTTCTTCCATTCCTCCCACCCGAGTGCAGAACGACACCACCCTGTAAGTCTCTCCCTCCCTCTGCTGTCCTGTCCTGTTTGGCTGAGATTAATGTTTGGCTTCCCTCCGTTTTCTGTGAATTTAGCTGCAATGTTTGAGTGGATTAGGAGGGTGAATGCGTGTGTTAGTGGATGGACAGTAGGTGTCCGGTGAGAGGGAGAGAAATCGAGGGGGGGAGGTTGAGCCAAAATTTGGATTTTGTGCCTGAATTTCTGATTTCTGGTTGGATTATGCTTAATAGATTGAAATGTGATTGTTCGGTGAAGAAATTGGCGAAATTGGATCGAAGTTGAGATTTCGAATTTTTTTTTTGTATATAAACAGTTCTATTTTTGGGGATTTTGACGGGGCTACGGCTAATCATTTTAAATTCTGTTTTATTGGGTTAAAATAGGTGGTTAGAAGAACGTATGGCCGCTGGAATCGTTCGATTTCGATATCCGACGCCAAAGTTATACGCATCGGAAGTTTATGTCGGATTTTGGTCCAAGTCAAATTAGTGAGTATTTTTCGTAGAATTATGACGTGTGATAGTAACATGGCTGTTTTTGATGCGTAAAGCCAATTTTGAGTGAGTTTTGGTTGAAGAAAAACAAAAAAGTGAAACTGAATAAAAAGGGGCAGATTCGGTTTCGGGGTTTTTCCACCTAGCTGCGGCTTACCGTTTTAAAATCCGTCTTAGTATGTTAAACTAGGTTCTTAAGGGGACGATTAGCCACTTGGATCGTTCGATTCTGTTATCAGACGCAAAAGTTATGCGCGTCCGAACTATAGGCTGGATTTCGGCCGAACCAAATTGGTAACCCGTTTTAGTTGGAATATCATGGGTTTAGTTAAGTAATATTATTTTTAGCTTATTTGGTAAATTTTAAAGCGAAGATTGATGAGTGATTGTTTGTGTTTTAGGTTGAGACGCTTTTTGGCGAAGCTGTGCGTCGAGTGAGCTTAGGACGCCAAGTAAGTAGTGCATGCATGCGTTTTGCGCAAGTGAGCCTACACTGTAGAACTTTAGGATTTATGTGATTGATTGTGGTGTGTGTGCGTATTGTTTGACATGAATCATTTTTTTAAAAAGGGAACAAAAATGGTTTTGAGCATGTTTTGAGTAAGTGGTGAGACGCGTGGCGGTGGTACCGCGGATCCTGCTAGTGTGTGGGCCAGTACGTAACCAACCGCGGATTCTGCTCGCAGAGTGGGCCGACTGGGTCGTCACGCAGCGTGTATGTATTGATGGTGAGGATGATGGGCAGTGGTACCGCGGATCCTACTAGTGTGTGGGCCGGTGCAACACCAGTCTCGGATTCCGCTCGATGAGTGGGCCGGCTGCGCTGTCGCGAAACGTGTGTGTGGCAACTGTGGCCCCGTTGCTGGGGAGACTGGGACAGGGGCGACGTGTCAGGGTGTAGTGTGGCACGAGGTACACCCTCACCCTGATGTGGTTGCTGTGTGGTGATGCGTGTATGTAGCTTGTGGGCCTCGTTGCTGGGGAGTCTGGGACGGTGGCGACGTGTCAGGGTGAAGGGTAGCGCTAGGTTCCTCCTTACCCTGGTGCGGCTACACTACGCGTCACGGATGTGACAACATGAATGTGAGTGTAGAGACTGCATGTGATAGGATTGCATTGTCGGCTTTTACTTTTATATTGTACTACTCACTGAGTGTTAGGTTTATGTTGTGTATTCTATGATGCAGGTGCTGACAATATTGCTGGTGAGCCTTGAGAGCCTAGTTCTGAGGCATAGAACGGTTGGGGGCGCGCGACCGAGGTACCGGACAGCGAATTTTGTTAGGGCGACCCGACCCGTGGAGACGGTAGGTGATGGCCTAGCTATTGCATGTATTTTATTTTACTGTGTCGGTGTACAGTTGATTAGACGAGTTGTATAGGCGTCGGTTGTATTGGGTTTATGGAGTGCGTGTGATTTCGGTGACGTACGCGTTTGCTTTATATGTAGGAGCTTGGTATTGCTCTATACTGTGGACTTTCCTCATTTATAGTTGATAAATTTTCGTTGTTTTTAAACTTTGATTTTTTTTTGTTATGGAGATTCTCTGGATGGTTGATAAATAAATATTGTTAGTCTTTTGTGAACTGCGTACAAGGTTTAAATTTTGGGATAGCCAGTTTTTAGGAGTTGCTCTGCCAAAATTTCGGAAGAGAGGTTGGGAGTCAAGAGGATATGGAATAGATCGGGATGTGTACAGTGAATATTAGAGAAGTGTGGAGCTAAGCGGAAGTGTGGCGTGATCGCAGGTGCGCTGGGCACGCGGCCCTACGGATGCTCACGGGTCGTGCGGCGTCGGGTAAGGGCGTGCGTGCGGACGTGTGGTACGGAGGCAGGGTGCGTGGGGCACGCGGCGCTGTGAGTGTGCGCATGATGGGGTGATATTGAGTGACGCGCGCGGCACCGCGAAGGTGCGCGCGGGGCATCGAAGTGGGGACGTGAGTGCACGTCACTGAATTTGTGTAGTTCGAGGAGTGTGTTGGACTCCTTCCTAGGATTTCGAGTTTTGTCGGTTTATTTTAAAACTATTTTAAATTATTTTCTTTTCCGCTGCGTATTTTTATATTGAGGATTTTGTGTTCCCTCTTCGGGGCGCGAGTTGTTTTCGAATCGAGTCGAAAATTTTTCATACTCACAAATGTTCTTTTGAAGATGATTTGAAAACGAAAGTGATATTAAATTGAGTGAGTTGTGTCAAGTCTCTGTATGTCATAGTGTGTAGACATACTGTAGCGCACCAAGAACGTGTGGGTTTCTCGGGGTGTTACATATTTGCCTACACTCGATTCCGAGATTTGTCAAAACTCGGCTTAGGTCTCGTAGCTTGTCCTGCAGTCATGCTCATACGTACATATTTGATTCATCAAGTATTATAAGTTGATGATAAGTTAAATTGAATTTCTGCATAAAGAACATATTCCACTCCTATGCTTGGTAAAGGGCTCATGAGAATACAATATAGTTGTTATAATTATGCAATGGCACGCTTGTGAAATTTTTTTACTTGTTTTTTATCTTTTGACTATATAGAAAATTGACTTCAGTTTTAAGACAAGTTAGTTGTATCTTCTTAGTAACATGATAATAAATAAAACCCACCAACCATTATAATGCATGGCAAAGAGGTTAATTTGTTTCTTCATTTGTTTAAGAAGATGATGAAGATGATTATTCGATGACGTATTCTACCAATTGATATTGTTCCTGGCAGTTGTATATTGAATAGATATGACGAGGGTGACTGCATTCCTCCGACATTGATTATCGTGACTTTATTTAACTATTTTGCCACGGCTCTTTCTTGGTTGAATGCAGTATAGTTTTTGGTATGACTCTCAAAGTGGTCAATTCAAGGGAGTTTGTTAAGCTAGTTTACAATCCTCTGCCTCTATAGGCTTGAATCCAAACTCTTACCTTTTTTCTACCTCATTCAACTTTTTTTGCCTCTACATTACATGTTTTGTTGTTTCTTCAGATCTGTGCTTATCTTGAGTGGCAATGGAGTTCAGATTGCAAAACATTGTGTTGCTAGCATTTCACAAAAAAAGTTTGCTCTTATGTGTCTTTAAAATAAAATATGATTTTAATTTTATTTATGCTTTAATGATTTTTTTAATTTATTTATTGTAATTTTATCCTTTTATTATGGAAGAATTCTATTATATTTCGAAAGATAGATACAGCTTGATTATCCTCATCGGTTACCAATCTAGAGTTTCAAGGAATTGTACTGCTTGATTATCCTTTTCGATTGGTAGCAAACGTCAACAAATTGACCATTGCAGTAATGTAAGAAACGACGACATTGATGACTTATAAAATTTTTTTCCATCAATATTGTTAAATCTTCTGATTGTTTTTTATTTATGCACTTTAAAAGTTTGTTAATAATTTAAAGTTATGTTTCATTACAGTGTATAACATATTTGTTATTTTTATATAAACCTAATTACATTGAGTTATCATAGATTTTTTTAATGATATACTACTCTTGCTAAACAAATTTTCTTTTTATCTGAAACATTCGCGCTGACAAATAATTAAAACATTTTGAATTTTATATTTTTTCTGCCACAAAAAAATGGTACAATTAACTTAATTTTTTTAAAACCAAAAATTTATATTTACATGTAATAAAGAAATTGAAATTATACTTTATTGTGAAGAATCTTAAAAATATTGATGATGTATGTAGAGATGTTAAACGGGCGAGCTGACTCGTTATTGTAGAGGGTCGAGCCAAGTTCGGACCGCTACAGTAACGAGCGGGTTTGGCTCTAACCAAACTGACAGACCAAGCTGATCTCGGCCATTAAGGCTCGTGAGTTTGTCGATGACCGGGTCAATGAGCCAGCTCGCAAGCTAGAGCTCGGGGCTCGGGGCACTTTCTGCCTGCCGTCTGCGACGCCCAGACACCCAAAAATCAGCGGCAGTAAGTGGAAGAGCTGATTGATTGCGGATGATGACGATCAATCGACCATGCCTCTGCCATCAACAAAATTGCCTAAAGGGAGGGGCGAATGATCGCCCCCACTAGAGACAAACAATCGCCCCTACTAGCTTCAGCTCTGTCAACATGACAGAACTGAGGAGGCAGTGGTAGGGGCGATTGATTGCCCACCAAATGCACTATGGGCGATTAATCGCCTCAGATTTCCAACGGTCATTAGATTTCTAAGTTTTCAACGGTCATCAGATCCGTTGCTGAGAAGATCGGCCCAGTCTGATCTGTCAAGCCTAAATTCTTAGAAACGATAACAATATCGTTGCTCTCATAGCTAGCACAGGCGCAACAGTAATGTGGCTATTAAAGCAGGGAGCTCATTCTCTAAATTTTTTCTATAAATTCTTCAGCCTCCTTTCATCTTCTTTCGCCCCAATCTCTACCAATCTCTCTTTTCTCTCTTTCAATTTGTACTCAATTTGTTGTGTAAATTCATTTGGTACTCTCAATTCTTTGTTAATTTGGTTCAAGAAGGTAAAATTTAGTTTATTTTTTTACATATATTTATCTAATTTTTAATTATATTTATAGTTATACTAACTTAATTTTTTTTAGGTTTCGTACAAATGAGTTGATCAATTCACGTCATCTACGAGTTTTTGTTGGACATTGGTTTGTAGTATCATTTTGTTATTTAAAATTTATTTTTAGAGATGGATGCACGTAATTATAATATTGATAATGATATTGAAGAAATTAGGAAATTAAATATTTCATTTTCAATAGGACAATCATCTGCACAAGCATCAACATCCACTTCATCACCTAAAACAAAAAAACAAAACCTCTAAAGTATAAAAAAATTTGTAATGAAAGATATTAAAATTAGTAGAAAAATAGAATATAGAGCTCAATGTAAATATTGTATTAAAAATTATGCATATGTTTCTGGTAGTTCAACTACCTTACTAAATAGACATTATCAAAAATGTCACTTAAACGAGTAAGTTAGAGACCTTACACAAAGATTATTAAATGCTAGTGGTAGTGGTACTTCTTTGTATTCACAAAATCAAATGAGAGAAGGAATAACAAAACTTGTAACACAATGTGAATTACCTTTAATGTTCACTGATAGTGATGAATTTGAAAATTTTATGAAATAGTATGCTACTACTAATTTTAAACGTATTCCTACAAGTACAACTAGAATGAATATTATTAAAATGTTTAATTATATGAAGAATGAATTAATTTTATTTTTTTTAAATGCTTATTTAATATCTATTTGTATTACGTCTGATTTATAGAGTGCACGTAATTCTATAGGTTATGTAGTGGTAACTTCTCATTTTATTGATGACTCTTGGTAATTAAATAAAAGAATTTTAGGATTTCGTAACTGTGAATATCCCCACACTGGTATTACAATTTATATTATAAATATATTGTTACGATATTGCAAGAATATTCTATTCGAGATAAAATATTTAGCATAACACTTGACAATGTTAGTGCTAACGATATTGTTATTTCTCATTTTAAAAATTATTTTCAATTAGATAATACTCACGATTTTTTTTCATATGAGATGTGTTTGTCATATTTTAAATTTAGTTGTTAAAGATGGTATGACATATATTTCGCCTCATATTGAATCAATTAGATCCGCAATTTCTTATATAATTGGATTTAATTCGAGACAACAAGAATATAGAGATTTTTGTAAAGCTGCCCAACTTAAACCACGAAAATTAAAAACCGATGTAGATAATAGGTGGAATTCTACTTACTTAATGTTAGAAAATGTTATGCCATATTGGCAAATTATTTGTGCTTATATTAGTGAAAAAACACAAAGTATTAATTTTGATAAATCTAGTTGCGAACTAGTTAATATATTTCTTGATTTTTTAAAATCATTTTATGATGCAACAAATGAATGTTCAAGAATTTATTATCCAACTTCTCATCTCGTTCTTCCAATTTTTATAAACTTAGCGAGTAATTTTGTACAATATCGACATATAGATGAATTTATAGATATACTTAATAAAATAGAAATAAAATTTAAAAAATATTGGTTTGACATTCCTTCTATTTTTTGTTATGCATGTATAATGGATCCTAAATATAAGTTAAGAGGAGTATATCTCATTCTTAATAAAATTTCTAATAATTTACAAACTCCTTCTTTATTTTCTATGAATCAAATAACACATGGAATTACTAGTTTATATTCTTCTTTTGAATCTAAATATTCTAACGCTAGTCATTCGCATGTTTCTTCACATATTAGCTCAAGTAGTGGTGGTGGAAAAATAGTAGGTTTACAATTTGATATTCATGTTATTTGGAATCAATTAGATATAGATGTTTACTCTACTTCTATGCGAAATGAACTAAAAATTTATTTTGACACTCAATATCAATTTTCTCACGAAGAAAATTTTGATATTTTAAATTGGTGAAAAATATTTTTCACCACATATCCTATTCTGTTTATAATAGCACGTGATCTACTACCATAGTATCGGAGTCTACTTTTAGTGTACATGGACGTGTGTATGATGAACGCCAAAGAGGACTTGCACCCGATCTTGTTGAGACACTCATTTGCATGAAGAATTGGAATGACACTATTACGAGAAGCCAACAACGAGAGGATAAAATGCTCCAAGAATTTAAAAATTTGGACGTTGAAGATTAAAATTGTACTTTAAATTTTGAAGTACTCTTTTATTTTGTAATTTTTTTAACATTTTGCACATTATTGACAATTAGATGGGTGCCAACCTAGTTGGGATGTATTTAATTTGTAGTGATGCAAAATGTCAAATTATAATAAAGATTATATTTTTTATATATTTGTTTTTTTTATATATATTATAAATACATGCAAAAAAATTAATCTCTGCTTGGAGTTGTTGTGCTCAAATGCTTTGGATGAAGCAAACATTAGATGACTACAACATTCACATTCAAATACTAGTGGCATTAACATTTTCAATAATCTTATCTAACACTTAGAACCAAATACATTAAAATTCGATATCATTTTATAAGGGATCATGTACAAAAAAGGATATCACTTTGGATTTCGTAAATTCCTCTGATTAATTAGCTGACATCTTTACTAATCCCTTAGATGAGAAGACTTTTTAATGATATTTGTATTCGGTCAGGTTTAATCAAAATTGACGAGTCATAAAATTCAAATCTAATTCAAGAAGTGTCGACCACTATTGGAATCGGTCGACACATAAATCTCTGTGTTTCTGTTATACTTGACATAAGCGTCGACAGATACTAATATCGGTCAAAATCTTGGTCTGTCAACTCATTCAGTTTATGAAGAAAGTGTCGACCGCTTTTGACATCGGTCGACCCACGAGTTACTCTATAAATTAAAATGGTCGACTGAAACCCTAACATACGACCGCTCTTCGATTTTCTCGGAGAGCTCTCTTCCCAAATATCAAATTTTCAACTCATCTCTTCCAGATATCATCATCTTTCACCTCTAAACCACCAATGACATCATCATCTCGAAGCAAACCCGTCTTCTGTCGAAAGAAATCTAAGAACTCAGCTCAAGAAACCGAGCAAGTTCCTTCATCAGTATGGTCATCTCCTCTATTCACAAGTAAAGAGTCTTTTGAAAGGTATGAACGTGATTTTTAGTTCAAGACCCTTATTTTGAGTAGAAGAGTTGAATTCTCGGAGTTATATAGTTTGATATTAACGTTAAGGAATATGGGTCTATATGAATTATTTGACCTTAGTGACCCATACTTTGAGACCCCGATAAGAATATTTTATGCGAATCTAGAACATTCTATAAATCCTCTTAAAATTCGTAGCTATGTGTATGGAAAACACATAGAGATTACCTGTAAATTCAATAATGCTGGCAAAAAATATTATGAGGCAGCAAAGGATCCCGACTTTATGGGCACAAGTAATGACACTGATTTTTTAAGAATGACTGTTAAGAATCCAAACCGTTCCTTACCACAAAAGCCAAAAGCTAAAGATTTGAATGTACGGGCAAGACTTATTCATCACATGATTACCTATAATCTGTTACCTCGAGATGGACATCGAGATCACGTTAGTGGAATGGATCTCTATATCCTTTACAAAATTTACCGGGGTGAACCATTTAATGTAGGATATATCATTCTAAACCTGATGCTTCAAGTCTTCAACAATGCATCCAAATCTCTTCCCTTTAATCTTGTTATGATGAAGATTTTTGAGATTCATCGAGTGCAAATTCCAAATTCTAAAATTTCTCTAAATATGAAGAAAACGGACTGGTACTCATCATCTACTCTAGCGAGGATGAGGTTTGAAGTTAATAATGAAGGAGATTGAGTATTAAAGGGAGACCAAGCTGCTACAAGTACTGGACCATCTCACATGGAAGTGGATGAGGGTGGTCAAGAGCCAACACAAATCGCTGGACCTCAATTCCATGCACCTAAAGGGAGTTTCTTTAATCTTGAAGAACGGTTCAACAACCTAGAAGCGAGTGTAGCTAGTATAGACACCGCCATTGAATCACTTATGAACTTAGTCCTTAGT
Organism: Begonia peltatifolia; assembly: GCA_022433055.1. NCBI lineage: Eukaryota > Viridiplantae > Streptophyta > Magnoliopsida > Cucurbitales > Begoniaceae > Begonia > Begonia peltatifolia. The sequence continues at coordinate 6,234,000 of CM039517.1, read as the reverse complement.
GGTCTTGATTGGATGGAAGCTAAACAACGTCAAGAGTTCATCGAAATTCATAACCATCTTGACTATCTTCAAGATTACTAGGATAATGAGGGTTTTCCAGCCAATCCTACAGACGATCTCAGTGTTCCTCCGTCCGAGTAATATTGTTTTAAGTTTGCGAGAGTCTTAATTTTGCCTTTCTCTTAGTTTGTTGTAATCAGTAGATTTTGATACTTCTCTTTGAAATATTAACTATGATATCTTCTTTGTGTTGAATGAATTACGCACTGATAGAATGTTTTATGCTATTTGACTGTGACGTATTGATTTTTTTTTTTATAATGTCAAAGGGGGAGAATTAATCTATTTAGTGCATATATTGTGGGGGAGAATCTTTCTTTATGTTATACATATGGAAAATGGTGAAATCCATGTATTGTCATCATAAAAAAAGGAGATATTGTTAACTTAAAATAAGTTTAAGATTAATGTATTTTTTATGATATTTAATTATAATATGTTGATCAGCAATATGGATTAATTAACCTAAGAAATGAATGATTGTACAAATATCTTAATTGAGAATGCCCTTGAAGAAGGGTATTTAGTCCTAATGAGTTTTATTAAGTGTGTGATAGTTAAAACTAAAAGGATGAAAAACGATTTTGGAATGCTACAAGTGTCGACCGCCACGTGAAGGTATTGACCGATTCAGACAGAGAGAAACAAAGTGTCGACCGGTCCAACAAGGTGTCGACCGCATAATTTTGAAATGAATAAAGTGTAGACCGCAAAGAACGATCGATACGGACAGAGAGAAATCAAGTGTCGACCTATCCATTAAGGTGTCGACCGCCGAGCTTAGAAAAGAACAAAGTGTCGACCGCACTATAAAAGTGTCAACCGACACTGCTTTTAACGGCTATTAACGAACACCAACGATAACAAAGTGTCGACTGATGCCCAAGAGGTCAACCTTTTTCAGGTTCTTCTTGCTCACGCTCACTCCTATCGAGAGCCGATCAATCGCTCTTAAGTAGAGCCGATGAATCGCCCCACTTAGGGGCGATGAATCGGCTCTCGATATGTTTTAAACAGATCTAGAGCCGATGAATCGCCTCACTTAGGAGCGATTGATCGGTTCTCGATCTGTTTAAAACTGGCCAACAACCCTCACTCAAAGTCAGACTCTCACTCAGACTCTCACTTTAATCCGAATTATCGATCAATCGCCCCGTCAAAAACTAGTAGACGAAACTCAACGCCAAAAACCATGAAAGCTTCTGTAAATCTTTGCAGCGCCTTCCGTCAATCTCTCATCGACCTCCGAATCTTCTATTTAAACTCAGTAAATCTCAGCCATCCTAATAGGTTCTATTTCTTCTGTACTTTGATAATTTAATTAAATATTATTTGAGTAGTCGAATTTGGGCTGTAGCATTGTTTAATGTTGATTTTAATTTTGATTTTGATTGCGAGGTTGATTTAGGATACAAAAACAATTGTGAGCTAAACTGTGCGCATCACTTGTTCGGTAAAATGTCTGTGAGAATTCCAAGTTTTAAAACTTGTGTAACTTACAAGTTAATTAAATGCCGCCAAAACGTTTGAAAGATTCTTCAATCTCAAACTCAGCTCTAGTTTGTCAAATCGGTCATGTTACACTCCGAGGACCACATGGTTCCCGATACACTCACTACTATTATACACTATGATATTCACAAGCTTGACATGAACTCACTCAATTTAATACCACTTTCATTTTCAAATCATATTCAAAAAAATATTTGTGAATATAAAATTTTTTAACTCAATTCGAAAACGACTCGCTTCCCGAAGAGGGAACACGTAAATCTTCAATATAAAATACGTAGCGGAAAAGGACAATTTAAAAGAATTTTAAATTAAAACAACAAGACTTGAAATTTTGGGAAGGAGTCCGATACACGCCCGGCACGCCTCTCGAGTCCGGCGCTGTGCGCCCACTTCACCCTCGCGCGCACCACAGCAGCAGCAGCGCCGCGCGACCCCACTCGACTCCGCACGCCCCGCAGGCACACATCTCCACTTTGGTGCTGCGCTCACACACTTCTGCTGCCGTGTGCACCAACTCGATGCCGTCGTGTCACGCGCACGCCCACAATGCCGCGTACCCCACGCACCCTGCCTTCGCGCTGTGCGTCCGCTCACATATCCTTGCTCGATGCCGCGCAACCCGCGCGCACTTGTAGGGTCGCGTGCCCCGCGCACTTGTAGGGTCGCGTGCCCCGCGCCGCTGCGGTCACGCAGAGCTCCCGTGCACACCACCATTCCCTTCGCGCCTCACCGCGTGCGCCTCGACCTATTCCGTACCCTCTCGACTCCCCGACTTTTCTCTTGAAAATTCGGCAAAGTAACGCCTAAAAATTGACTATCCCAAAAACTCCAACCCTGCACATAGTTCAGCAGAAAATTCCAAAAAGTATCCATCCAAATTTTATCCAGAAAATCATCAAAGGAAAAATAGAGTGGAAGAAAATAAATCTAACAACTATCGATTAAGAAAATCTACAGTACAGAGCAACACAAGCTCAAACATATAAGATATACACGTGCTCTCAAAATTATCTCAACAACAGGATAGGTCCACTTCTTTACACTATACATCATGTAAATCGAATCATCCCCAAAATACATCAAGAAAACAAACGTACACCTCACCCAAAACTCACCACCTCCACGGGTTGGGTCGCCTTAACAGTCCGCCGTTCGGTACTTCGGTCGCACGCTGCCAACCGTCCTACTCATCAAGACTAAGCTCTTGGAGCTCACCAGCGACAATGTTTGCACCTACACCATAGAACACACGTCATAAGCGTAACGCTCAGTAAGTAATGCGATATGAAAATGAAAACCGATAATGCAATCCTATCACATGAAGTCTGTACACTCACACACATGTTGTCACAATCTGTGATGCGTAGTGCAGCCGTGCCAAGGTGAGGGTGAACCTCGAGCCACGCTACACCCTAACACGTCGCCACCGTCTCGGACTCCCCATCAACGAGGCCCACAAGCCACACACACACACGCCACCTCACAGCAACCACACCATGATGAGAATGAACCTCGCGCCACGCTACAACCTGAGGCGTCGCCACCGTCCCGAACTCCCCAGCAACGGGGCCACAATTGCCACACACGCACATTTCGACTCATTTCTCGAGCGGAATTCGTGACTGGTGATGCACCGGCCCACTCCCCGAGCAGGATCCGCGGCACCACTGTCCATCATCCTCACCGTCAACACATACACGACATGTGGCGGCCAAAACGGCTCACTCCCTGGGTGGAATTCGTGATTGATTAAGCACCGACCCACTTCCCGAGCAGGATCCGCGGTACCCGCATCTCATCACCATCTACTCAAAACATACTCAAAACTATTTTCTTTCCCTTTTTAAAACACAATGCATGTCAAACAATACGCACGCACATCACAGTCAAATAACATAAATCCTAAAGTTCCACGGTGTAGACCCACCTGGGCAAAACACATGCATACACTACTTACCTGACGTCTCAATCTCGCTCGATGTACAATTTCACCAAAAACGCCTTAACCTAAAACAAAACCAAAATCCGTCAAATTCCAACCCAACGCATAACTTACGTTAAAAAACAACTACCACTAACTTAACGCACCACAAACTAACCAAATTGCTCGCTAAACCGACTAAGTCCAAAATTCGACATAAACTTTTGACACGCATAATTTTTGCGTCGAGTATCGGAATCAAATTATTCTGGCGGCTAAACGCTCCTCTATCAACCTAATTTAACATACTAAGACAAAATTTAAAATGATTAATCAAAACTAGCTCAAAACGGCCAAAAACAGAACCGGCCGAACCAAAAATCCTCTCCCCTTCTCGGTTATCAACATTTCTCACTTAATTCTACACTAATCCACTAAAATCATTCATCTAAACACCAACTTATTCTCACATTGGACAATCCGGTTCAAAACCAAACAACCAAGCTCAACTCCTCTCGGTTCTCGCCGAGCTTCAGCCTTAACCGTGCACAGTGTCACGGTCCTACTTTCAAGAGGGTTAATGAGACCGTGTGGCACCCACTATCGCAGATTTAGTGAGTCATCCTATGAGCGCACCAACGGCGTCGAGTGCCATCTTCGCTAGAGTGAGCTTTTTGTCTAGCGAGTAAACGATGAGGGGATGAGATTAACCGAAAAGAGCATCATTGAGCATAGTGAGCATAAAGAGAGAGTATGTAAAAATGTTGTTCATTGATTGACAACAAATTACATCAGTGGGTAGGGGGGGGTCTATGTGCTGTCACGCCTCTCCCCCCTAAAGAGCAATCTGGACCATCTTCACTATGGCAAGAGTGTACATGTCATAGTGACGAGAGTCACTTACATCAAAATAGAAAGGAAATAATACAACTAGAGTGCTTAAAAAGGAAATACATCTACCTAATAGCATGGATGGCCATAGGCAACATGGCTTGGACAAGCCCGGACCTTGACATCCTCCCCTATTTGAGCTGTTGACGTCCTCGTCAACTCCGCTTCTCCTTAAATTCTTTGATCTTCTGTATTGAATTCTTCAAGTTTTCCGCCTTTTCCCAAGATATTTCGTCGTATTCTAGTCATTTCCATCTGACGAGATATTCCTGGTATTGTCGTCGACCTACTTTAATGCTTCGATCTGCAAGGACTTCTTCAACTTCCTTCTTCTTCTGGTTGTTGATGGAGATATTTGGCCTGATGATGTCGTTTCTTTCCTTGTCTTCGTCGTCTTGATGGTAGAGTTTTAAGTTGTTGACATGGATCACTGGGTGAATTTTGAGCCATGCTGGCAAGTTAACTCTGTAGGACGTTCTTCCGACCTTCTCGATGACTTCAATAGGCCCTTCATATTTTCTGATAACTCTTTTGTCTTTCTTCCCTCTAAAGCGAAGTTGTTCAAGTAGCAACTTAACCAGCACCAAATCTCCAGCGTTAAACTCCATTGGCCGCCGTTTCTTGTCCGCCCACTTTTTCATATGTTTGGAGGCTCGCTCCATATACGCGCGAGCTATCTCCACATTGTGCCTCGATTCCTTAGAGAAGTTGTATGCCTTCGAGCTCTTTCCAGAATAAGGTTGTTCTAAGGTGTGGGGCATGATCGGCTATATCCCGCAAACCACTTCGAACGGACTCATTCCCGTTGAAGAGCTCTTCTGACAATTAAAACAAAATTGCGCCACATCAAGTAGACTCGGCCAATTTTTCTGATTAGTATTTATGAAATGCCGCAAATATTCTTCAAGTAAGCTATTGAAGCACTCCGTCTAACAATCTGTTTGGGGGTGATAGCTAGAAGAGATATTCAAACTAGATCCAAGCATCTGAAATAGTTCCACCCAAAAGGACCCAGTGAATCGGGGATCTCTATCACTGACAATGCTTTGGGGAATTCCCCATAGCTTCACTACATGCTTGAAGAAGAGTTGGGTCATTGTCTCTGCAGGACAGTGTCTCGAAGCAGCAATGAATGTGGCATACTTAGAAAATCGGTCGACAACCACTAATATTGCTTCAAATTCGTTGGCAGATGGCAAGTTCGTGATGAAATCCAAGGAAACACTCTCCCAAGGTATCTCTGGTATTGGTAAAGATTCTAGTAGACCCGCAATCTTGTTTCTTTCTACCTTGTCTTGTTGGCACACCAACCAAGTCTTGGTGTACTGCATAACATCACTCTTCATTTGGGGCCAGTAGTATCCTCTCTTCAAGAGGGCATACGTCCGCTGCCATCCTGCATGACCAGCCCATAAAGTGTCGTGACATTCCCGCAGAAGAGTACGCCGTAAGTTATTGATTCGGGGTACATATAAACGGTTTTCCTTTGTGAAAAGCAAGTCACTTTCAATCCAAAACTGCCGGGTCTTTCCTTCTTTCGCTAGTTGCATGACCGTTCGAGCTGCAAGTCGTCTTGTAAACTATCTTGAATGCGATCTTTCAGAGATCCATTAACTTTGCTTGCCTGAAGTTGAGATAGATAATATAGACTTGCGCACTCTACCTTCCGACTCAACGCATCAGCTACTTTGTTGGTCTGGCCCGACTTGTGTTCGAAGTGAAAATCAAACTCTGAAATTAATTCGTGCCAACGCGCCTGTTTGGATGAGAGTTTTGGTTGATCAAAGAAGTGACAAATTGAGCTGTTGTCTCTCTTTACAAGGAACTTTGACCCAAGGAGATACTGTCTCCACACACGGAGACAATGTACTACAGCCAACATTTCTTTCTTGGAGGCAATGTATTTTCTCTTTGCCTCTTTCAACTTGCGACTTTCAAATGCGATGGGATGAGCATTTTGCAACAGAACTCCCCCTAGAGCAAAATCTGAGGCATCAGTTTCTACTTCGAAAGGCCGAGTGACATCGGCTAGAGCGAGCACAAACTCCTGTATCATAGCTTCTTTCAGATTGACGAAGGATTTTTCACATTCAGGGTTCCACGTCCAGGAAACTCCTTTCTTTAAGAGTTCTGCAAGGGGTGCAGCTTTTTTCGAAAATCCTTCCACGAATCGTCTATAATAATTAGCAAGTCCGAGAAAAGAACGTAATTCAGTGACAGATTCTGGGGTCCTCCAATCTTTGATCGCTCTTATCTTATCAGTGTCCATGCGAAGACAACCATGTTCAATAATGTGGCCAAGAAATTCGATACTCTCCTGAGCAAATGAGCATTTCTCTTTCTTCACATATAGCTGGTTTTCTTTCAGCTTTTCAAGAACTAAGCGGAGATGGGCTTTGTGTTCTTCTAGGGTTTCGCTATACACCACTATGTCATCCAGGTATACCACGACAAACTTATTCAGGTATTCATGGAATACTTGGTTCATGAGGGTGCAGAAGGTTGCAGGGGCGTTTGTTAGCCCGAATGACATTACCAAGAACTCGAAGGCCCCATACCTTGTTACGCACGTTGTCTTGGGTTCGTCGCCATCTGCAATTCTTACTTGGTAATAGCCAGACCGCAAATCAAGTTTGGTGAAGTACCTTGCCTTGTATAATTGATCAAAGAGATCGGTGATGAGTGGGATGGGATACTTGTTGCGTACCGTGACTTTGTTGAGTGCTCGGTAATCTATACACATTTGTAGACTTCCATTCTTTTTCTTTTGGAACAACACTGGTGCTCCGAAAGGTGCTTTAGCAGGTCTGATGAAACCAGCTTCGAGTAATTCATCTAATTGCTTTCTTAATTCTGTCAATTCTGGCAGAGCCATTCTGTACGGTGCCTTTACAGGAGGTTTAGATCCTGAGTTCAGTTCAATCTGATGATCGATATCCTTTCGTGGGGATAAAGTCTTGGGTAAGCATTCAGGCATAGTACCTTCAAACTCTTCTAAAACTTGTAAAATTTCAGGGTGTATTATTTCCTCCTTTTCTTGCTCACCTCCAACGAAACAATCATGTAAGTTGGATCATCGTGCTTCAGCCTTTTTTTGAATTGCATAGCAAAGATCATTTTTAAGTTGTTGCCATCTGGTTGCTTATGAATCGTAGGAACAATAGTAGGGTTGTTACTTGTGATAACTAAACATTTTGCTGAGGGCATTGAGATGACTTTATGTTCTATCAAGAATTCCATCCCCAAAATCACGTCAAAGTCGTCCATTTGTGCTACGACAAAATCAGTGAGTCCTGTCCATGTGCCGAGTTTCAGCTGGGCTCTCCTTACGACACCGAGTACGGGCATCGCTTTTGCATTCACTGTTTTCATCCTACCATCATTCTTTACTAGCTTCAGATTGAGACGATGAGCTTCCTTGTCTGTAATAAAATTATGAGTAGCTCCCGAGTCTATCATTGTACTCTTGGTGGACTTATTGTTGATGGATGACTCTACATACATGAGACCTTTAGTTTGGGTCTTCTTTAGCTCTTCCATCTGCTGTTGTACGACTAAAAAGAAGGTCATAGTCCCAATTTCCGCAAGTTCGGTGGTTTCTTCTTCAACAACTTCTTTAACTAACTTGTCTTCATGAATCGAAGCTTGTAAGACAGTTAGGGCCGATCTATGCGGACACTCGGCTACTCGATGGGGCCCCTTGCACAGAAAACACGACATAGGCCTGTTTGGCGGTCGTTGGTTGTGAGTGCTTCTTGTTGCTTCGTACCATTTTCTTGGTACAAAAGCTTTCTTTTCAACAATTCCTGTGTTTGGCTTCGGGAACTTGACCGAGTTTGTACTATTAGGGGTGTTCCTCTTTGGCCCAGGGCTCTCGCTGTTATAATCGAGCAATCACTCTGCTGCGGCGAATGCATTTGAAAAACTTTACACCCTTTGTTCATATAATTTGGTTCTGGCCCACGGTTTAATACCTTCAAGGAAGGTGAAGATCTTATCTTTTTCTGACATATCTCTAATATTCAGCATGAGTCTTGAAAACTGTTTGACATATTCACGAATACTTGCAGTCTGTTTTAGTTCTCGGAGTAGTCTGCGGGCATTGAATTCAACGTTCTCTGGAAAGAATTGGTCCTTCAGTTGCCTCTTTAGTTCTTCCCAAGTATCGATTACACATTCACCAATACTAATATCGTGGTATTTTGATCTCCACCAAAGTTTTGCATCATCAGTAAGATGCATTATGGCCAAGGTTACTTTTGATTCTTCATCCGTTCTAGTGGCCTTAAAATATTGTTCCATATCGAAGATGAAATTTTCTATTTCTTTCGCATCACGGGCTCCACTGAAAGGTTTTGCCTTTGGAATTTTCACCCCAGCAGCAATAGTAGCCTGGGTTTGACTTCTCATAGCTCTCATAGTAAGGTTCAATTTAATGTTGATCTCAGCAGTTTTTGTCTTGAGAGAATCAAACATTGTTTTGAAATCTTTTGTCATCTGGGAAACAGTCTCTGACAACTGGGTATGAGCTATCTTGATCTCTTCGACACGCTCTAGGATCTCGGCTAGGGTACCTGTGGAACTTTCCCCTATTTCGACTCCCTTTCCCCTTTCTTGCCGGAATTCGAGAGTTTCTAATCGATTCATCAGCTCTGGAATCGGCATGGCGTCTATTCTGTTGTGAACAGCCGCAATTTCAGCAGGAAATTCAGACATTTCCTTCATTCGTTTTTCCATGAATCGAATGTTGTCCGGTATGTCTTGTAGATACCGCATTTCTTCTTCCAACTCGACAAGGCGCTCGAGTTGTCCCGATGGTGAACTCGATTTTTCCATCGGATTTTTCTTCGGCATGCTTCTTTGCAATTTTGAGCCAACTTGGCACTGATACCAACTATCACGGTCCTACTTTCAAGAGGGTTAATGAGACCGTGTGGCACCCACTATCGCATATTTAGTGAGTCAGCCTATGAGCATACCAACGGCGCCGAGTGCCCCCTTTGCTATAGTGGACTTTTTGTCTAGCGAGTAAACGATGAGGGGACGAGATTAACCGAAAAGAGTATCATTGAGCATAGTGAGCATAAAGAGAGTGTATGTAAAAAGTTTGTCCATTGATTGGCAGCAAATTACATCAGTGGGTAGGGGGGTATATGTGTTGTCACGCCTCTCCCCCCTAAAGAGCAATCTGGACCATTTTCACTATGGCAAGAGTGTACATGCCATAGTGACGATGAGTCACTTACATCAAAATAGAAAGAAAATAATACAACTAGAGTGCTTTCATCTACCTAATAGCATGGGCGGCCATAGGCAACATGTCTTGGACAAGCTCGGACCTTGACACACAGCATGCGCGCGCGGACACACACACACCTAACACTCGGCCAACTTCACAAAAAAAAAAAGCAAGAAGAACGGGTAACTCGACGGTTGAACAGAACCGAAACAAGGGAAGAGATTTCACTTTTGGTCTTCAAAACAGAAAACTGGGCCACGCATGCTCAGCTTGTCGGGACTCTCCGTTCCGCACCGTCGGTTCCCTTCACATAATTGTCGACCGTTGATTGATCGCTCGGGTTCTCGGTTCTTAGACGCGGGCGAACAACAGAAGAGAAAAACCAGAATAGCTTCACACGAAGCCATTCTGGTTTTCATTCATTTTTTTATATATACAAATTACCAAAATGTCCTCCCATATCTAATCACTCGTAATCCCGTTAAAATTTTGAAACTTCTTCTACGAATTAAATTCCAAGCTTCGTAAAATAAATTTCCCACTAAAACTCCTCGAAAAATTCTAATAGGAAATAAATTTAAATTCCAGAAATTTCTGGGTTATTACAGATCACTCTTTCATTAACTCTGAGACAAAGAAATACTTTATGGATTTCATGGCAAAAAATAAAGCTATTATATGCGAAATCCAATTTCAACCCGATGAGTGTGACATAGATATTTCAGTTATGCTTAGACAACGAGGATGACAGAATCTTGTTGTATTAGGTGGTGATGCAAACATAAATGTAGTTCAGGAATTCTACGCAAATCTCAAGGCTTCAGATAACACCGTTAAAGTTCGCAACAAAATCATTCAGTTTTCAACCGAGGTCATTAATGTCAAGTTTGGTTTGAACAACTTAGATCAGGATAATTATTACACCATAATGGAAAAAGGGCCAGATTATGAAATGATAATACAAGAGATGGGCCACCGAAGTTCTCAATGAGTTTATTCAATCGTCAACCCAACTCAACCAATACACTTGATATTAAATTCCAGAAATTTTTGGGTTATTACAGATCACTCTTTTATCAACTCTGAGGCAAGGAAATACTTTATGGATTTCATGGCAAAAAATAAAGTTATTATATGCGAAATCCAATTTCAACCCGATGAGTGTGACAAAGATATTTCAGTAATGCTTAGACAACGAGAATGACAGAATCTTGTTGTATTAGATGGTGATGCGAACATAAATGTAGTTCAGGAATTCTACGCAAATCTTAAGGCATCAAATTCAGATAACATCGTTAAAGTTCACAACAAGATCATTCAGTTTTCAGCCGAGGTCATTAATGCCAAGTTTCGTTTGAACAACTTAAATCAGGATAATTATTACACCATGATGGAAAAATGGCCAGATTATGAGATGATAATACAAGAGATGGGCCACCGAAGTTCCCAGTGGGTTTATTCAATCGTCAACCCAACTCAACCAATACACTTGATATTAAGTTGTCTCAACTTCTACGCTCAAACTTGGTACAAGTTTATCAGGGGAAACTTGATCTCAACATCATAGAATTCTGAGCTCACCAAAGAGCGAACGATACTTCTATATTGCATTCTCACTGGTCACTCTATAAACGTTGGACGAATTATCTACAATAATATCAGTGCATATCGTAAGAGTTTAACCACTGCCGGCTATATCCATCCTGTCCTCATCACGCAATTATGCGCAGCTGAGAATGTCCCTATGAGCTCAACAGATGAGCCTTGGATCCAGCAAAAGCTTTATGTCTCCTCAAATATTTCAAGAATAACTAAGTAGCCGTACGACGAAGATAGAAACAATGGATTGAGATTCATTGAGCAGGATGCTAATGCTGAGATTCCTCCTCAACTAATGCTGCTGCCTCGTATCCGGCGCATCACAGATGATAATATGATAGGTGGACAAAGTATCGTAGCGCAGATAAAAAGAGATCGCGCCGAGGCTCGCCGAAAACAATGATATGAAAACCAATCAACTATGCCACCCAATTAAAGCGCCTCTTCATCATCTACCTTGCCACCTCACTCAACTAACGATGTGAGACAGATGCTGGAAAATCTCACTATCACATAAAGTCAAATGTTTGCCAATCTAGTTGCTTAACAAACCAGCTTTAAACACGATGTAAGACAAAAACTGAAAAATATTTCTAATAAGCAAACACAGTTATCACGAGAACAGAGCCGCATCGAACAGTGGCTGATGAATATGCAAAATCATTCACTAGAGCAGACAGTATTCTTTGCACGATATGTGAGAGCAATAGATGCTCATTATGACCATTTGGGTCCAGCATTACCCATCTTCCCATAACACCTATTGAGGCCATATGACCCTCCTGCCCTTCTACATGATGGTGAAGACAACGATCAGCATGACACTTCATGAGTTATATTATTTTTTACATACTTTTTAATTTATTTTATGTATGAAAGACAATGTGAATTTGAGAGTGATTTTAACTTAGCTTATTAATTCGCTATATTTTGTACTATATTTTAGTTATGTAATTTGAATTTTTGCTGAATATTATTTAAATTTTGAATAAATTCATATTTTAGATTTTAGAAAAATTCTTGGAACCTAATAAAATATAGAATATATTTATATAAAATAATTTTATTTATATAAGCTCAGCTCGTTAAGTTCGACTCGTTAGACTTATTGAGTCGGATTGACTCGTGCCTCGCGAGCTGGATCTGATTAAAAGTTTTTTAGGGTTGGCTCGTTAGGTTCGATGAGCTGAGACTTTCCAAACTTAGCTCGGCTCATATATATATATAGACACACACCTCTATCATTCATACATACATACATACATATATAGACACACGCGCATCTCTTGAGACAATAAGTACATGCGTAGGTTGATAATCCATTAGTAATAAATTAAAGATGAAAATGAAATAAATTACAAAATATTAAAATTTTAGTAAGAGTGAAAACAATAAGAGTATCATGCCGCAAAACAGTAATGACTCATTCCGAATAGTTGAAAATGTTCTTCGTTTGGTCTTGTTTTACGGAAATGCTTTTCGGCCATTGTTAGCAGAAGCCTGAGTCATTGGAGGAAGGGTGAGAAAGCTTCTCTTAGAGGCCTGGTGAGGAAGAATTGTAGCGCGAAAAGGCAAGTATAGCGAGGGGAAACGATCAGAGGGAGCCTGCTGCAAAAATCAATATCTGCAACAATGGCGGTAACTAAGTTTTCGTTTTGTTTTCGGAAAATTGTTTATCGATCTGTCATTTTTCGTCTCACTTCTTGCTTATGTGGTGTTAGGATTCGGCGGGAACGACGCTCATGGATCTGATTACCGCCGATCCATCAACAACGTCCGGAACATCTGCCTCCAGTGCAACCCCATCCGCCGCATCCACAACTTCTATTTCTTCATTCACTGCCCCTCCGGGAGTCCCGCCCTCTACCTTTGGAAAGCCGGTTGGTGAGAAGAGGTCCAAGAGGGGGGCTCTCATGCAGATTCAGAGTGACACCAAATCTGTTGCCAGAGCTGCTTTGAATCCTGTTATAGTCAACATCATGCCCCAGAGGCAGAATAAGAAGAAGGTTCTCTTCTGCAGTTCCCTTTTTATGATCTTATGTCTATAGTTCTGTTCATTTATGTGCTATGTTGTTTATGTGAAAATTTAGGGAAAGGAAACTAACGAGAAGCTTACTCTTATTTCGTAGTTCCATTTTCAGTTCATTTCTCTGTATTTCATTTGTGGATTCTGTTTAAATTGTATAATTTGGCAGCCTGTATCATATTCGCAACTTGCAAGAAGTATTCATGAACTAGCAGCAACATCTGATCAGGTAGGAGAACTCCACTATCATTTCACTTGCGGCTTTGATTGTGGAACCACTTGAAAACATGTGTTTTTGTTTTCTCTCCTTTTTAAATAGAAAAGTTCCCAAAAACAGTTAGTGCATCATGTGTTCCCCAAACTTGCTGTGTACAATTCTGTTGACCCTTCGCTGGCACCATCTCTTCTCATGGTATGTTTTTACTCTCTTTTTTTGTGGTCTTTCTCACAAATTAAATTGTTCTTTTGAAACTATAATCTAGTATTTTATCATGGCAAGTACTTTGTTCCTTTGTTTCAATACATGAGTTGAGATAACAAAAGGCAGTTCTGTCTAGAAATGATGATTTTAGGGATTACAGCTATACACATTGTTTGCTGAATTTTCGTCCCTACTCATTTTTGTGGCATTTCTCAAAATTAAATTCATTTGAGACCATACCATAAACTTATAAGATCTCCAATTCATAGATTCATGTCAGTGTCGTAGGTAAGGTCAAACAGTTCAAATTATTAACTTTGTGTTTGTATAGAATTATTATTTTTTTAATTAGGTCCAAATATGCCTATAATGTTAGTTTGACTCAATTTTTTTTAATTAGCAATCAAAATTGTACCAAAAGCTAGATATGTACTTAGGGGAAGGGCTAAATAAAAAGCAGTCTTCCTACTAAGATACTTTACAGAATATTCATGGCCTAAGTTCCAACCCACCCAATGAAGTATTTACAAAAGGAAGTTTTATTCTTGATTTAATTCTATTGATTTTGAGTAAAAACTTTTGCAATTTGGATCCTGACACTGTGTCGTTAACGTATGCTGCCTTTAGTCAGTACGTCTTTTCTTTTATCCTTGCATTTTACATCATTGTAATATTTTCTTGTTTGGAAAGCTATAATTGTCTCCTTAAAGAAATTACTTTTAGATTTCATTTTCATCCTTTCTTTATATATTTATCCTTGGATTTTTGGAGTAACTTCCATGCATTATTACGACAACATAAAAAAAATTTAACATTAACGGCAACTTCTGGACTTTTTTTTAGTTGAGGAAAAACAATTGTGGCATTTACAGGCATATGTTTTTGGTTGTTTTGCAGTTGGATCAGCAGTGTGAAGATAGAAATGTACTGCGCTATGTATACTATTATTTAGCTCGAATATTATCAGATTCTGGTGCACAAGGTGTAAGTACAGGTGGTGGGATTCCCACCCCGAATTGGGATGCTTTGGCAGATATTGATGCTGTTGGTGGGGTGACTAGAGCTGATGTTGTACCTATAATAGTAAAGCAACTCACAATTGAAGCCTCAAATGCCGATGTGGAATGTAATGTGATTTTTGGTTTACTTGCATGGATATTTTTTTGCATTTAGTTCCTCTAAATTTTTCTTTCCAGCATCTAGCAGGCAACATTAGGAGATGAGAAATTTCACTTAATGGTGTCAACTAAAATGGCTCTTTTGGGGAATGAGTCTAATAGTGCATGCCAAAGAATGAATGTTAATATTACTGTCTTTCTAGAAATGCTTTTCACTGTAGTATTTGTCTAAATATATTTTCTAGTCTTTGTCTTTCTGGTAGTTTTGATTGGATTTTAGTTTGAGGTGGATCAGTATTGTTACGTGGTTAGAGTGTTTGGAGTTATGAAAGATCTCATTTTGGTTTTAATTTTGCAACTAGTTCCAAATTATCAACATAATGTATGGTATTGTTGTGCACCTCTACAAGAAATTTGATTTGTTTAGGGTGTAGTCTTGTTGAATACAAAATTAAGGGTATTGAGAAGTACTAAAATCTTAGTGGACTTTTGTTAGAAAGAAACCAAACTACATTGTAAGACAATTTATGATTCTAGTCAATAGTTGGTTGTTTGTAGTTCTTCGTAAACTGGCAAACTAATACTTTTTTTGATAAGAAATGCAATCTATTAAAAAGAAAGAAGATTAAAATTAAGAGAGGAGAGAGGAGAATCTCTCTGGAGAAAAACATTCAATTTAAGATAATTTTTTTTTAATTAGATAGAAATATATTAAAATATAGATTCTAAAAAACTCTGAACAATAGATCCACTTGATAATAGTGAAATTAATATTATTCCAAATATTTGAATTTGACTCTTTATTGTCGAAATAACAATATTGCCATATATTCAGATAGACAAAAAAATTGCCCGAGCACCTATTTTCAAGATTAACTTTGTTTTTTTAAATCTTTGTTCCTTGTTAAAAATCTCAATGAAGAAAATCTAAATGTCAGAATGTACTACCAAAAAACAATTGAAAAGAGATAAAAATTACCTTCAAATGCCTTTAATAATTCACAATTAATCATTAAGTGAATATTAAATTTTGTGTTTCTTGCAAAATGATCATCAATACGGGAAAAGAGCCATAAATTTGGCTTCTCTTCTAAATTTGATCACAAGTAAGTAATGTCTCATATATAAGAATCCAAATAAAAACTTGAGTTTTGGATGAATTTTTTTTTTTTCCAAACAAGATCAAGAAAGTAGAAATTTTTAGCAAAAGAAGTGAGCCTAGAGAAGAAAGATCGGATCATAAAATCATCTTCTGGCAAAGTATTATTATTATTAGTTTTAACTTGAACTTGTGAAACAAAAATTGATATAATTTATGGTTCAGATTTTTTGTAGCTGATGAAATTTAAAAGAACATTCTAACTAATCAGCATCTTCAATAAGAAGATGTTGTAGAAATGGAAATTTTTGTGTATCCATGCATACACCTTTGAAGACCGCTTACTTATTTACACTTACTTTCAAGTGCAAGTGGATGATTATGCATTGATCTAACACTTTGATTCATGATCCTATATGTCAAAATATGGATATGTTTAGAAATTAATATTACTATATGGAAGTTCTGTAACATTACTTGAATTGTATATTCTTTTAAGCAATGTCCAATTAATTTCTATTTATGATATTTTTTTGAAATTAATTTATTTGGTCTCATGAAGTTCATGCACGAAGACTTCAAGCTTTAAAGGCTCTTACATATGCTTCCTCAGGAAACTCTGAAATTATCTCTCAATTGTATGAAATTGTATTTGCCATTCTTGACAAGGTTTGTCCTACCTTTGCCCTTCCTATAATTTTTTTTTTCAGTTAATTCATTTCGGTTTCTAAGTTTTGTTCTACTTTATTTTCTTGATAATATATACTGATGGAAACACTTTTTATAATGGTTTTTTCTGTGTACACTATAATTGAAATAACGTTTGAATCTTCTATGAGCTACCTGCCCAAATTGTTAGTTATGAAAAACTGCATCATGCCAGAATAAAAAGTTTGGATTCCCTACAATTTTCTATTCAATAGCAGCTAATTGCTAGCCTAACAAACTACTTTAGCTTGCGTGAATAGAGGGGACAATGGGTTCCTTAAGAGTTGGAATACTCGAACAATCTTAGTGAGTTATCTCCTACACTTTGACCTAAAAGCCAAGCAGGTTCTAATGATCAAGCGCATTTTATAAGAAAGACTCACGAACCATTATAGCTTCATGGTGAGAAGGTAAGATTGTTCTTATTAACTTTTCACTTCCAGGCCTTTTTTTTTTCTAAAAATAAAAAATAGAATTTTAGGGGAGATAAAGATAAGAAGGTAGGAATTTCTTCATGAAGTGAAACAAAATAATCAATTGATGATAACCACCTTAATATAAAACAACATAAAAAACCAAGTGAATAAAACTTGTTCAGGTGATTAATAGCTCTTCAGTTGAAATGAGGCAAAAATTATCATTGGAATGAGCTTCTTTACCATTTAGTGGAGGGACATTAAGAAGATCAGTGTGCTATTCTAGCAAGCTCTGTCCAAACTATTTCCACTTCATAAAATTTCTTTGAAAATGGTGCAAAACTTAAACTTTGATCAATCTGGTAATTTCTTTTAGTAAACTGTAAATTAGTATGGTCTTGCATATGAAGTTTGTATAGTTTTTTTCCCGCACTATCTTTTAATTAAAGAATTAAATCCCCATAATTTTCCTCATTTCAACAATATGAATCTACTCATATCACAAATTAAGTGTCTAGCCAATCGTCTCTGAGGAGTCCAAGTTTGAAAATACTGGTGGAATTATTTACTGAAACTCTATTTTTTTTTTTGTATAACATAATTTTTATTATTTTGTTTTGGAGAATTCTTGCCCGCATTGTTTTTATAAAATTTTCCCTACAATTCTTGTTTCTCATTAAAATAAACATGCACACGTTTGTACACAGATACAATATTTTCCCTTTGTTAGTGCAAAATGTTCTTTATTGAGGTGATATTATCTTTCTTTTTATTATTGATCCCATGCATTTGAGTTATTTCTAGGTTGCTGATGCCCCCCAAAAACGCAAGAAAGGGGTACTTGGGGCTAAAGGTGGTGATAAAGAGGTAATTACATTGCATCTTTTCCTAAAAACTAAAATTGGAATACATTGGTGTTATTTAATTTTTTAATTTATATTGATTGATCTTTTTTTTTTTAATAAGAAGGAATGCATATTGATAGACAAAAAAAAAAAGAACGAAGAGAGAAAAACCCATCTCAAGAAAATGTAAAGAGAAACATTTAGTTTATTGTAATTTTTCTTTAATTAAAGAAAATTAAATACGAGGTTAAATCCTAAAAAAATTAGAATTATAAGTTTATTTAGCAATTATAAAATTAATGTTATCTCAAAAATCTTTATCTTCGAAGAGAATAACTTATGATGAAGTCAGGTAACCCAAAAATAGCCAAAACATTTAATGTTAAGATTAACTTCCACTTTTTAAACTTTTCTTTTCTATTGCAAATTGCAGCAATGAAACTTTAAATATCAGTATTCTCCCTACATTTGATTGAAGAATGAATGCATCTAAATGTCGCTAGTAAACTCATAGTTAATCATACTGTGAGTGTTATTTTTTTTGTGTGCTATGCAAAAATAATAAACATGCAAGGAGTTTTTTTCTAGATTTGATCTTGGATTTTGGTGAGACCTTTTTCTTCCAAGCAAAGTTAAAAAAATAGAAAATCGAGGAAGAAACATAAGTAATTTGAGAGAAGAAAGATTTAGAAAATTCACTGAGGGATCATAAAGGCATCTTGTGGTGTCAACAATACTCCTTGGAGATAAAGAAGGACAACTGCATGAAAATGAAAAGCTCGGCAAATTTTGAAATATTCGTAACTCCATGGAAGGTGAGATGCTAAGGAATGCGTGCTTCACCCGTGATGAAGAGATGCATGATAGGTTGCTCTCAATTGAACAGAGAAATGACCGAATAATTCAAAGAAAAGATTAATGAGAATAGGAAGGCAGAATGTGGTAAGATGTTTTAATTCTCAAGTATCACATACCAGTTGCTCAATTAATGACCCACTCTGAAACAAACCAAAGTTGGAGGGTCTCGCTTATACACCGCCTTAAAGGGAGTAGTGTGAAACGACTTGTTGCACTAATACTGTGCCCATGATAACCAACGTGCCCACAACTCGGGTTTCGCGGCCACAAAGTCATGAAAGATGCATATTTAGTTAAACATTTCACCACCACTAATATGGTATCCCACCCATCCGAATGTGATAACACCTCAATGAAATCCATCGATATGTCTTCCCATGTACGCGTCGGAATAGGTAGTGGTAGGTAGGAGAAGTCTTGCCAGAGACATGGCTTGATACTTGCTCTGCAGACAAATGTCACAAGCTGCGACAAAGGACTTAACATAACATTTCTTCCCTAGTTAAACATTGGTACTACTTGCAAAACACTAGAATGACCACCAATATTTGTACCATGGACTTCATTAAGTAACTTGGGAATGATAGAGGAGTTCGGAGTGAGAACTTTCCGACCATTATAGAACATTCTGTTGTTATGCATAGTATATCCTTTATATAAGTCGTCACCATTTTCCAAAATCTCATTATGCAGTTGACTTGTATTCTTTATATAAGTCGGCACCATATTTCCTTTTTTATTTGACTTAAATAAACATAGCAAAATAAATTATCTTCCTTCATCTTGGCATGTCTTTTTTAAACATTAGGAACAATGTTGGTTACTCTATTATTTTTTTAGAAAGTAGGGACATCATGTCGCTGAAAGAGGTGAAACAACATTAAAAATAGTTTTGAACCATTAATTATTGACGGAACAAACTTTAGAAGAGTAAAAATATCATAAAAAAGTGGAAAAACATAACAGACTTGGCAAAACAAATGCTGCACCTTAATAAGGTAAGGATAAAAAACGACAATAGTTTAAACAAAGTAAAAATTCTAAATGTTAAAAAAAAATCTAATTCATACATTAATGCGTCTACAAATATGAATAATATTTTTTTATCAATCAATTATGTAATATATATTAATCCTGATATAAAACTATAAATATTAGTGTAAATTTAATGAGGAAACAAATAAAAACCTATATAATGGGATAAAGTACAACTTCAATTCTGAGGATCTTTATAACTTAAATCCTGAATTTTGTTTTTGAACAAAATGAACTTGGAAGTTTTGGATTTGTTCAACTTAAATTATGAACTTTTTAAAAATAAAGTGAACTCAAATTTTGCATTATGAACAAATTAGATTCTATTCGATTTTGTTCCAATAAGAACCAAACTAAATCGATCTTATATTATTTATACATTTTAATTTTAATTTTAAAAATTACAAAAAGAAACCAAACCAAACTAACCAAAATCAGTCAAAACATAGTCTAAACCATTTAAAACCTATCTTAAATCGAGTCCAAGCCTACTCAAACCGAGTTCTAACAAAAAAAATCTAAAACGAAAACTGAATCAAATTAAAACGAGCATAATCGAAAAAATGGGTTCAAGATTCATTTTATTCACAATGTTAAATTCAAAGTTCATTTTGTTCAAAAAAAAGTTTAAGATTTAAGTTGAACGAATCTCCAAATTCAAAGTTCATTTTGTTCAATAAAAAGTTCAGCGTTTAAGTTGAACACTACCAAAGTTCAGGGTTTAATTTGTACTTTACCTTATATATTGTAACGAAATCAGTTGCAAATATTTTGGCAACTTTTGAAGTTCGTTTAGCTCCTCTTGTTTGACTATCTTATGTTGATTGACTTGTTTAGCTTGACTTCTTTAACTGAGCTTTCACAATCCTTCTTAATTAATTTTTTTGTTGGCTTGGTGAGTCAAATTTTTTCTAGGCTCGTCTCAGTTGACACATTTAGAGGGAAAAGAGTCGAAATTGCTCACAGTCAAAGATTCCTCATAAGTTCATAGTTTAAAATGCAAAGTTCTTTTTTAAAATAAGCACCAAGGCATCTTACTTACCCTCACCGATGAGAATCACCGGTATTAAGAATCTGAAATCCTTCAATAATGCTGAATTAAAGACTTGGATCGTCTTTGAATCAACTATGAAGAATTTGACCCCAATCAAATCTTGACAGCGAAATCAAAGTTATCAAGCAAGACTTGAGTTTAACCAATCCTGTGATTGGAACCAAAACTATCAAATTGGTCTTTTAAGTTTTAACTTGAAGAAAACTTGGTTTTTCATAAATAATTAAAGAGAAAATTCTCTCACAAAATAAACATACATAGTGTATATTGATTTTTTAAAATTAATATAAACTTGGTATTTAAATATGATACAAACAAATTTTAAAAATAATAATAAATAGTATAAAATAACCCTAAAAATATCGTAAATTTTAATAAGTTCGGAAATATAAAATATAAGAACTCTAAAATGCCAAAAACTTAAGAAAAATCAAAATTTAGAAATTGTTCTCTGTACTTGCTCGCGTTTGCCGCGTGCCCTTTGGCGCTCACCTCGTCTGCACGTGTGCTGCCACGCGCCTAGTGAACCAGCTAAACGCCTCCTTGTGCTCCTAGCTCCTCCAGCACTCCCATTGTCGAGCTGCGTGTAATATTTCATGTTTTTCATCCGGTTGACTTAGAAAATGTACTCCAAACATTTTTTTTTGGCTTTTATTTGTAACTTTTTAATAAAAAATACTTCTTTTACACTTTCAACGACCTTATCTTCCTTTAATGAATATGTATTGAAAATTCTTTGATTAAATTTTAATTTTTGCCTTCATTTGTTCATATTACTCACTTTTGGTATTTTTCTTATTTTTATAGAAGGAATTATCATGATAAAGATGCTATTTTTATTTGTCAAGAAACAAATATAGCATATAATTCTTTGACTGAATTCATGTGTGCATTTGATACTTCTTAAATATTTTCTTACTTATTTGTGTTTTCTTGTATTAATTTATTAGTCTATCATAAGGGGAAATTTGCAATATGCTGCACTAAGTTCGTTAAGAAGACTTCCTCTTGATCCAGGAAATCCTGCATTTCTGCATCGTGCTGTACAAGGGTATAACTCCATTTCTTGTGATCTTCACTACATGTTTTACACGTCTTTTTTTTTTTTTTTCTGTTTTATCTCAAAAAGTTACTCAGATATTCCTTATGTAATGCTATTGTCTCATACATTTTATAAAATCTTTATTTTTGTTTTTTTCTTTCATTTAAAATTTCCTTTATTTTTGGTCCTTTGCAATTGGATGGACATGTTTAAATTTTAGCAGGCATTTTTTTTCTTCTTGAAGCGGGAATCATCCTCCTTGTGTAAAGTTTTTACAATTGCAAGTACAAAATTGTTTCTTATAACAATCAAAACAAAGTTTCTGGTAAAATGAAGCTTGAATTGCTTTTTTATTTCCACGTAGTCATTCATCTTTTCACTCTTCCTTATGCTACTCAAGCTCTTGAATTAACTTCTTTCTTCTAATATTTATCTTGTTGGCTATTTCTATTCTAACTTGGCTTGCTTCCTTGGGTTCTTGCCTTCCAAAAAATGGTTTATTTTCTGCTTAATGGGCTAGCAAGGACTCTGAAACAAGTTTTATTCTGTAATGCTCTTAGGGTCTCCCTAAAGAAGTCGAAAGTTATATAGCAAAACATTCCTATAATTCCCTACGAACAGAACTAATTAGCTGTGCAAGTTGGTTAGCTAACTAGCTGTTAACATTAATGAATTTTCTATTTCCTTATTTCCAAATTAATGGATTGGTCTTGGGTAGATTCCACCATCCCATTCTAACTGAAGATTCTTGTGGTTCCGGAGGATCCAGCTACAAGAGAACTAGGAACAGAGAACTTTCTCCCCTTTTCTTTTGACTCTTACTGCTCAACTGGAGAGAGGACAACTAATGTGTTCCACTTATTAAATAGGGTTCTATGGTAGTCCCGCTGTGGAAAGGGCTACTATTGCAAAAATTGAGTCTTATGTTACTGCAGCATGAGGACAGTTGATTGGCTTTAGTCTTTAGCCTATAAACTATACAAAAAAACTCTTCAAGGAGTTCATTGGAAATTTGGAAGAACTTTACCTTGAATTTTAAGGTGTCAGTTTTCTCATATTTTTTATTTGTTTGAATTACTTATTTCTGGATTTTGTGTTTTTTTTTTTGGTATTTGTGGCTTTTGTTATTCGGATGCATGCATCTTCTATTAAAGTACTTTGTGAGAAAGCAGAACGATTGTTAATCAACTTAATAGCTGATAGCATAATTCTAGGATTTTCGAAGACAAAACCATGATTTGTTAAGTCTCATGGCAGCATTTCGTTTTTGATAGAAAATGTGTGTATACTTTAATACAGGGAGCCAATTTAATTTTTTCTTAAGATGCACGGATTCTACTGTCTAGATTAGATATATGGCAAATCTTCATTAATTTTAAATAAGGGATCCGCCATTGTCTCTTACACTTCTTGTACCTATGTTACTATATTCTTTCCTTTTTTCTGCTCATTAATGTTTGCTATTATATATTTCTATCAAAAGTATTCTGTAATTTTTTTTTCTCGCAGGGTGTCATTTGCTGACCCAGTTGCTGTCAGGCATGCTTTGGAAATTCTTTCTAAGCTTGCTACTAGAGACCCTTATGCTGTTGCAATGGCTTTAGGTCTATTGAAGTGATCAACTCTCATTTCCAATTCATGCTAGACGATTTTCGATATTGGTATATAAGTAGCAATGTGTTTCTTTTTTCTCTAATACATCCCTTTTGGACTTTGTGCAGGAAAGCTTGTACAACCTGGAGGTATAAATATAAATATATGTTATTTTAATTTTTCCTTTTCTTTGGTTGTATTATTTTTATGAATGATTTTTTTTTGTCAAGTCTTACTGCACTAATTGGAATGGAACTATGGGACAAATCTGGTGATTTGTATATTTTTTAGGATACAATTAAGAATGAGATTGTTAAATGACCTTATAATTCAAATGCTTTAGCAGATGTCCTTTTTTATTTTTGTAAAACTTTTTTTTGGTTCTTTTCAACTGGAAATAATCGTCATTTTACTTGATTGTATTTTCATGTGGAGATTTTATGCTTCAAATATGTAATCTTTTTTATGACTTCGAGATTTCTACACTTATTATTGATGATGTTGACATTTTGATTTCTCTAGGAAAGAGAATTAGTTTTGTACCAGTCGTTCTAGATGCAAATTTTTGTAGTATTGAAGAGTTGTCATCATCCTAGAAAGCATTTGTTTCTATTCTAGAGAGCATACAAGTATCTAATTCTATCGATGAGGCTCTCAAACATTTGGGATGGAGAAAGATTGTAAATGAAGAAAATTAAGCTTTGGATAAGAATGACACATGGATATTCTCATAATTACCTCTAAGAAAGAAGCTAGTTGGTTGTCAATGGATTTTTACAATCAAACATAAGGCCAATGGGAGCATTGAAAGACTAAAAGCATGCCCAGTAGCTAAAAAATGCACACAAACTTATGGCATTGGTTATCAAAAAGCATTTGCTCAAGTGGCAAAACTCAACACTATTGGAATCCTTTCTCTTGCAGCCAATCGAAATTGGCCACTACATTAACTAGACATCAATAATGCTTTTCTAAATGACAATCTTTAAGAACAAGTGTATATAGAAGTATCACTGTGATTAGAAGGTTCTAATGCCAACACCAATCAATGCAAGCTTTAAAAATCACTAGTCTCAAATAATTTCTTTGTGCATGGTTTGATAGGCGTACAAAGTCAGTCGCAAAACATAGATACATTCAATGCCCCGAAGATCATATACTATTTGTAAAGTTCTCACTAGAAAGAAAAATTGCTATTTTAATTGTATATGTTGATGATATTATTATCACTGGCGAAGAATTATTGAAATTGAAGAAGCTTTAGGCCTAGGAATTTGAGATCAAGGACCTCAACAATCTTACGTATTTTCTCAGTACGGAGGAAGCACGATCAAAGAAAGGTATTGTTGTTTCTCAAAGAAAGTAAATCTTGGACTTATGGAACGAAACATGCATGGTTGGTTATAAACCTCTTGATACACCAATGAACCCGTACTAAAAAATGGGATATGAGAAAAACCCTGGACCAATCAACAAGGGGAGATATTATCGACTTGTAGGATGTCTCATCTATCTTTCACCCACTTGACTTGATATTTCTTTTGTTGTCAGAGTTGCAAGTCAATTTATGATTAATCCAACAAAAGAAAACATGGAAACCGTAAAGTGAATTTTGAGGTATCTAAAGATGACTTCGAGAAAAGATTTGACGTTGAAGAAAAATGATTACATTGATATGGAAGTTATTGAGATGCAAATTGGGTGGGAGATGTATCTAATAGACGATTTGTCATCACTTGAGAGAAACCCGAGATATAACAGGGAACAACCACATAAGAGAATCGAATTGCCCAACCCTTAACGTTAATTATTTAACATTGTAGTGGAAGACCTATAATAGCCAAATATAAACATAAAGGTAAAACCTAATAATGTTGGATAAATACTTACATTTATCATGTGATAAATAATAAAATAGTGTCATTATCGTATTAGATTTTGTAAGAACATGATATGTACTGTTGAATACAATAAATAAAATACTTACATTGGATGGATTAGTTACAAATATTGAGTTACGTATTAAATAAAATTAAAACAACATGTCAAATAATATGAAATGATGTTTCAAAATAGATTTTATAATAACATAATATGTACGGTTGAATACAATAAATAAAATATTTGCATCGAATGGAATAATTACAAATATTGAGATCAAATGATCAGGTTTCTCGTACTTAATTATACATATTGACATTAATAAGTTTTTAAGACCTTCAAAAGTTTGTTGTAACCCTGAGATATGAACAAATTAAGGGTTATACAGAACAATCCCAGAAAAAATCAGTTAACGGTCATTCAAACTAGTCTACCAAAAAAAATTGATGTGGTTCCTTTTTCGAGTGCTTGCACCGACATGTGGGTGATCGGTTCTTCATGTTTGGATGCCCGAACTCATGGTTCAGATGCCCGACTTGATCCACCGATCGATTGGTCGCTCGAACATATGCTTTGGACATCCACTGCATCAAGGAACTGTTTTGGAACTTTGAAAAACTCTGAATTTTTCTTGATTTCTAACTTTAAACAACAATATATCAATTCTAAACCTCATAATGTCAGCTTCATGCACAAATCTTCAACTCATACTCATTGATTTTAGGATACCACTCAAAATTCTAAACTTCTTAGATCAAACTCGAAATTCAAACAAGAAAAAGGATTTTTAAAGTTAAAACTCGCCTACAAAATTTCTTGATGATAGTTGAAAGTTGATGTACAGAGATCACCCACTTGATGTTGTTTTGACAAACTCTTTGAGTTCTTAAATGGTTCGATCAAAAATTCAAATTTTATGGTTCTCTAACAAAACAAACCCTATTTTTGACTTACCTTTAATATCATATCCTCCACGTCTTGATTTCTAGATGTGAGAAATCTTCCATCTTTGAAATTTTCTCTCTTGGAACTAATAATAAATTAAAAGGGTGAGAAGACAATATTATTACAAGAAACTCTTGGGGCCCTCTTACAACAACCCCAACTCTTGGGCCCACTAGAATAAGTCGATGGTCCATTAAAAATTTCTAATCACTGCATAATTTATTAAATTAAAGATATATTTCAAATATGTATCTTACCTTTAAAATGTCGGTTAGCACACTATTGACTTCTGGTTATTTATTATTCATATGTGATGCAAACATCGGATGTAAGAAAAAGTGGGACTCGTCAACAATGTAGAGTAAACAATAGAATTGCGGTGTGATCCACGCGATCGAGCCTTGTTGATAGAATCATAGTTATCAAAAGTGGAGTTTGACTTAAGCAACAATTGTTGGCTGAACCAAAACTATCAAAGATTATATGTCAGGTCAATACTTGATGAAAATCAAGTTCTTCTCAAAGAACTTAAGAGAAAAATATTTAAAAAAAACTCAAATTTTATTAATTTCTAAATCTCCAAAAATAAAGTTTAACTTATATGTATAAATAGATAAAATAATTAAAATACAAAAATAAAATAAAATAAACTAAATAAACGATAAAAACTAAAGGCTCGTCGCAGATAGTCGCGCTAGGTGTGCGGCGAGGGCTTGTGGGGTGAGGGGTGTGCATGTGGGTCGTGGGGCGAGGCCACGTGATCGATTCGTCGTTTGGGCAAGGTGTACTGTAACAGGGGGCGCGTGGGACATTGTCTCTCTTGTGTGTGGTCGCCGTGTCGTTCGAGGAAGGCGCTTTGTCGTGTGTTGCCTGAAATTGGTGTGCTCGGGGTGCACGCTGTCGTGTTGGGGCCGTGCACGCTGGATGCCCTGGGCGCGCACTACCTTGCTAGTGGGTGCGCAAACTTTGACATTTTTTGTATCTCTTTGCATTTCCATGTATTTTATTAGTCTTTGTTTATGTTGTAAAGAGACGTGGTCATTGAGTTTGAGCTTAGTGATTTCTTGGTTCACGTTAGGTAAATTGGAGAGGTAATAAACAAGACTTAGTCTCTGGACGCCGTCCAGGAGCTTAACACCAAGCTTTAGCACTTGGTATTTGAGAAGGAATATGAATACAAAGGCAACTCAATGAACTTAGAGTGACAAATAACAAATCAATAAAATTATGACGTGACAACCAAGTTGACATCAGTATTGTAAAGAATCCCATGCATCATAATAAAACTAAACACGAAATTGATCGTCGCTCCAGCTCATAAAAAAATTGAGAAGGCAGATATACAACTAGTCTAGTCTCCAACTCAACATTAGACTACAATTATGCTCACTTAAGCTTTTACTTGGATCAACTTTGAAAAACTAAGTTGCAAGTTTGACATGTACAACTCAGCTTCAGAGGGAGCGTGACACACCTTGTAAAATTTCATGATATCTTGTTGTACCGTCTATTACCTTTATCTGATGACCGTAAGTTTTTCAAAAATATGGGTAAAGATAAACGCTATGCACCTTTACAACTCAACAACTTATTCAAATATTTTTGTGAGGGATTTTAAAGCTGATTTTGGTATTCTTTTGAATTTTTGTTATTTTTCTAGTGGTGTTTTTTCCCATTTGGAAGAATTTTTCTCTGATTTAAATCTTAGTTTTCTCTCGGTCAATCTACGATATTTCATATTGCAATGAATTATTTTCTAGTTTAAAATAGGTTGTATTTGTTGAGAATAGAAATTCATTATATTAAATAAACGACAATTACATGAAACGAAAACTTTAAAACTAACCATAAAACTTAGCAACAATGCTAGATTCGGAAAATCCTTATAATCTACCAAGAACATTCCATCAAATGTCATCGTAGCAACATTACTTTTCAACCCCCCTCTCCCCTTTCACCTTTTCTTACTAACTCTAACTTTTTTAAAAAAATTTCAATAATTAATAAAAATTAATTTTACTAACGTATTATATAATTCTCAAAATACCTTTATGATTATTTCTAAATAATAATCTCTTTTTTGAAATCGACCATAGAAATCGAAATTACAATCGCATAAATCCTTTGGTCGTGTCCTTTTCTTCCATTATTTTTAAATTTCCCCCCCTTGTATTGTCGCCTTGCCTATCTTGCATATGTTGGCAATTGAATTTGTGAAGGAATGAATGTGTTTCTTGGGCCCAACTATTTGCCCAAGAAATTCTTAATTTCTTCCCATTTCCAATTGGGTCCTTCCCAAATAGTCCAATTTACGTAATCCCAAGTCTGATCCAATCCTAGCATTTCGCTCACTTTAGAAAAACATTCCAGCTTTCTTCCCAGCCTTGCGCGTCCTCACAATTGGAGGTGGTTGAAACTCCTATGATTATTTCCTAATAGTATCATTAAAGAATTTGTGCTTAGGCTGTTGTGCTCTTGGAAAGATTAATACTTGAGACATTGGTTTGTTGCTTTTTACGTTGTGTTGAAATTTGGAGTTTGGGATATTATATCTATTAATTTACTTCATTGAACACTTAATCAAGGTTTCTACTTGCGTCGTTTTTGTTTTTATGATTAGGTCCTTTGCTTGATGTTCTCCACTTGCATGATGTTCTTGCAAGAGTTTCACTTGTTCGATTGTGCCATTTTATATCTCGGGCTCGAGCTTTGGATGGTAACTAGTTGGTATTTTATTCACTTTTTAATTTTTTTTCCATGAGAATTTTTTAGTTAATTTGGAAAATTATGTGGATAGAACGGCCTGATATCAAATCACAGTTTAGCTTGGTGCTCTATCAGCTCCTCCTTGATCCTAGTGAAAGAGTCTGTTTTGAGGCAATATTATGTATATTGGGAAAATCAGATGGTTCAGACAGGTGAATACTAAGTTTGGCAGCACTAGTTTGGCGATAGCAAATTGTAACATTTTGTTTAATGCAGGACTGAAGAAAGGGCTGCTGGATGGTATCGTTTAACAAGGGAGGTTCTCAAACTACCAGAAGCACCATCTAAAGATACTTCCAAAGATAAATCTCAAAAGACAAGGCGTCCTCAGCCACTTATCAAACTTGTGATGAGAAGGTTGTGGACTCTTTCTGTTTGTGTATATATGTAGGAGTCTGTCTTATGTCATTTATTTGTGATTTTGCTTTTTTAATTTAGTTATGCCTATTTTTCTCATTGACTTTTGTACAAATTATTTTGTATAATAGTATAATTTTTTATATTAGCAAACATTTAGTCTTGGAATTTGAAAGGGATTGACGGAATGCATGAGGTATTAATGAGCTTGACAAGAGGGCTAGCATTAGTTGTAGATTGCATTAGTGAAGACTAAGTTCACATTATTTGGATCCCATATTACGCACGTATGCAGGGAGACTATCTAAAGAAGCAGATGCAGAGAAGGAGAAAGCTGAGAACAGCATCTAGAAGACTAGCCATATCTGGAATAGCAGTTGCAAGTTTTAAGTAGTAATAGTTGTTTCGTGGTGGTTGTGTAACAGTAGTTAAGAAGGCTAGGAAGTTAACGAAGGGAGAATTAAACTTTTTATATAGAGGACAGCTAGGTGGAAGAAGGTAGTCAGACAAAGAAGTGTAGAAGATGCATGGTGGGAGAGTACCAGACTATCTAGAGGCATTTGTAATCCTTCATATCACAAGAAATTGATAAATCCCCAACTATATTAGAGGACAGCTAGGTGGAAGAAGGTAGGCAGACAAAGAAGTGTAGAAGATGTAAGGTGGGAGAGTACCTGAGGACTATTGAGTGGCATTTGTAATCCTTCATATCACAAGAAATTGATAATGTCCCAACTATATTAGACGATTAGATAGTCTTTTTCAGATCATTACAAATAGAGGTGGGCAGGAAGGAAGATTTTGGATTTATGGGACAGAAAGAAGACTTTCGAATGCTTAACATTGATTTGTTGTTATATTTGGATAAAATTGATAACTATTTTCTATCAAATTCTTATTTTTCATTTGTGAGGCTCGGGATATTACTAAGTTGGTATTAGAGCCACAACCCGCAAGTCAAGATTGATGGTTGGAGAAAAGATGGAGTTTTCACTAGATTAGGTGGAGGAAGAATTAGAGGTAGCTTATGGAGAGATACAATGTGAGATGGAAATCATGAAAAAGACCTGCAATGTATGATGAGCAAGATGTTGGCACTGGACACGGTGGATTTACTGGTCTAACAAGTGTCAGGGTTAGCTGTGTGAGGAACCACAACAGCCAAGGAAGAAGCACCGTGGGTAGACCACTTTTTCCCCACTGGGTTGAGATTGGAACTGGCCGAATGTTTGAGAGAGAGAACCAAGAAAGGACTGTAAACCAATTGGAGAAGGAATTCAGGGTGGGTCAATTGGAGAGTAGAGCCCACTGGTTGGAGAGGTCCATTTTGAGCTGAGAGCCGAATGGATTGATTTTCTGAGTCAACCAGTATTACTCTGAGAAATGCATGACTGAACTTGAGTACTCAACGGCAGCATAGCCAACATGGAGGGAGAGGAAAGGCCGTGAGAGATTCCATTCGATGGAAGAGGGGACGTTAGCGGAGAGGATCGCCACTATTGCTGAACATTCAAAACTTTGGCAGGTCCTTTGCAAGGAGTCCCTAAAGCAGTTTTGAGAAGAAAAGATTGACGAGATCTCTTGAATCGAGCAAAGATCAAGTAATTGAGGGAGCAGATTATGAAGCTCATTGCTCAAACAGAAAAGAACGAAAATCAAATGACACTAGAGGGCACTATACTTATGGTGGATAAACAAGTAGAGAGTGCAAATGGTGGAATCTGATGCATTAAATTGCAAGGATTGCCTCCTTGTACTTTGTATTGCCAATATTCACTGGATCAACCTAAAAGGGTGTGCATACCACGCAAACCGTTACTTCAGCATAATATACTTAAATAAAGCGTAGAAAATGAAGGCAACTTTGGAATGCCTAAAAGAACTTGCTCTATTATAGTATCAATAGGAGAATGAAACTCGACCTTTCTATTCATGATGGGAGGCAAAACGACTATCATATCTATTCAAGCACTCATGGAAAGGCTCGAATTGTGATCCAATTATGGCTCTCTAGCAAGAAAGATTCAGTAGAGGATTTCTGCTTTCAATTGGAGATATTAATTTCAAATTTATTAAATGTGCTACAAGAAACATTGTGAGTGCATTTTTCATGAGCTAAGGAATTAAATCAAAGGTCACATAAGACTAATGTGACCCTATGAATCTTATGAAACAACGCAAGTAGTTAAGGATAGAAACTTTTTTATTCTTCTAGAAAGAGGAGGGAGGATATGGGTCTTAATCAATCAGGATCAGTATTTTCAAATCCGCTGACAATAAATACAGAAACAGCCTGAACCAACCGCGTTTTTGCAACAATTCGAATACCTTAACAAGGCACAGGTTCCTTGTATCCAATTGTCAAAAGTTGAAATAGGATCAAGGAGAGAAAAGGGACTCTACTACATGTGCAATGAGAAATACTCAATTGACTTCAATGAAAGATATGATTGCTTTAAGTATTAATGCTCCAACACGCAGGAATGAATACAAGTAAAGAGGAGCGAAAGTGACTCCATGAAGGTGCTAGAGTTGGGGGAGACAGCGAAACTATCACTGAACTCTATATTGGGACCAACTGTACTGCATATGATGCGATTAATAGGTCAACTTGAGCAACATGAGGTTGTAGTGCTCGTGAACTGTGGTGAAATTCATAACTTTATCGCCAATGAAATGGGGACGAAACTTTATGTACTAGGTAACACATCGGCAGATTATGGGGTTTCTAATGGGGAGTGGACTTTAAGGGTGACAAGTTCCTCCCATTGAAGTTAGTAAAATCAGATTTAAATCTTTTAGTTGTGTTACATTCAGCAGGGAGAATGGAGATAAATGGGAAGAACTTGACCACGAAACTGTCAGCCGGAGTCAAATCCATACCTATCCGAGGAGAGCTGAAGGGCAATGATGCGAATTGTTAAACATGAGAGTCAAGGCTTTTTTTGGAAAACAAAATGCTTTTTTATTTGAAGCCCATTTTTCCTTGTGAGAAATCCAGTATTCTTCAGCAAAACAAAAGTATCTGAGTTGTCAAAAAGTCTTAAAACACATAGCGTAGCTAGAGCCCCATTCAATAATATAATCTCAACTTTGGTATCATGCTCCAATCAGTTATTGTATCTTTTACCTGAGTAGTTCATGTTTGTAGGATCACCGCAATGTACATTTCTTTTTTGCCTTTGGTGCAGGTTAGAGAGTTCTTTCCGTAGTTTTTCTCGGCCAGTGCTTCATGCTGCTGCAAGGGTTGTGCAAGAGATGGGTAAAAGTCGTGCAGCTGCGTTTGCATTGGGCTTACAAGACATTGATGAAGGAACTTTTGTTAACACGTTTTCAGAATCTGTGGATGTGCTGGATTCAGATTCAAATGAAAATTCACATCCAGAAAGTAGGTTTTTTTTTTCTGATGATGGTCTATGGTTTGTGAGGTTAGATGTTTGATAATATAATCTGTGCGCCTACGGAGAAATGCTTAATTCAGAAGATGTTATGTGATTGGGTTTCTATAATCAATATGAAGCTGATTTTTTCATATTGTTACTTAGTTTTCAACTAATTTACAACTTTTTGGTGGAAATGTAATGCAAATAACCTAGAAGTTGTTTTTGGAATCTCTTATAGATCTGGTTAAAAGGTATATATACTTAAATTTTTAATATGAATTACTGAATTTTTTTTCATTAGTTTCCATAAATGTTTGATATATCTATAGACATTTCCATAAGCTCCAGGTGTTTTTAACAAGTATTGTTATTCATTATACTGCACTTCTGGAATTTTTGTGGTGCAGTATTTTTTTATTTACCGGAAGTTATCCTTTTTAGAATTTTTTTTATGATGTTAGTCATCTTCTGTTTTCATTTTTTATTTTTATACATATATTTTTTTAATTTAAGCTATTTCAAATCTCATCCATGTGGCATCTCATATAACACTGAAAGTATATGTTCAAAAAATCAGCTTAGACTTCAAAAATTTGGATTGTTTCTTTTTCTTTCTTACTACCTGCATATGTCATTGTCTGAATGTTCAGTGGCCGACCATTAAGTTATAGAAGATTTTGGTTTTGATTGGTTAATAAAAAAATGTACTAATAAAGGTAATATATCTTGTTACTTATCACAAAAAAATTGTACTAATGAAGGGAGAAGAAATGAGCTATAAAAAATTAATAGAGGATGAAGGAGTAATAATTGTATCACTGTTTGACATGGAATAAGTCATGATTGATGCAAATTACTACTTACTCCAGTTTCTCGCTAAGTGGCTTAATTTATTATGTGAAATGCTCAAGTGAAGATGTCTTATTTTTAAGATTAGCTTCAACTTTGTTTATTATTTTCTGTAAACACATGGTTCTTATGTTTGGACCTATAAAAACTTTCTATTTTTTAGTCAACAAATCTCTCTTAGTTGTACTTAATGTGGTTGTTTGAAACTATAGTATTTTTGTCTTTTTGAGTTATTTTTATCGAGAAATTCGCTTAAGGATCTTCTTGAGTTGTTATCATTGTGTATGTTTTTTATTATTTGTTTATATCGATGTTGTAGCTTTATCGATATTAAAGACAAACATAATATATAGAGATTTTTGGTATAGGTATCCGGAGAACGGCTTCTATAGCTAATGGAAGAGGAGACAGAGTTACAATTGCTAGTTTACTAGCTTCACTAATGGAAGTAGTACGGACAACTGTAGCCTGTGAGTGTGTTTATGTTCGGGCAATGGTAATTAAGGCATTGATCTGGATGCAAAGTCCACATGATTCTTTTGATGAACTAGAGTCCATTATTGCCTCTGAGCTCTCTGATACAGCATGGTCAGCCACTTTACTGAATGATATTTTACTCACTCTGCATGCTCGGTTTAAGGTATTCACAGTACAATTGCTTCTGGATCGGTTGTTTTTTGAGGAAAAGATTTTATTTTATATTTAACAAGTGTTCCATAGCTTTTAATTGTTATGCAGTACTCAGTTATCATTTTCCACATAAGTTTTCTATTTCAAGTATAAGTCTATTTGCTTTATTATTTTTTATTTTCGTCATATTTTTAACATTTAAAACATTACTTAAAACCGAGCATAAAATTGAAATACAAATTATTTTCTACTATATTTATGTTTGCTCTTGAGTTACACTTGTGTTTATGAAACAAATCTTCTGATGTACCAAAATTGCTATCAAATCTTTTGGATATATTTATGTTTGCCCTTGGCAACCCAAGCACCAAAGGCAGAGAGGTCAATTACTACAACGCTGACTCAATTGGCCACCAATTGTCGGCACTTGTTGATTTGTTTGTATGAACATGTAATTTTAAATTAACATTTATAAGTGGTTTATTTGTAAAGTAGTAACTATAATGGTTTCAGAAGGGATAGAGGGGATAATGTAACGATTAACTTGGGTGGTGTAAAATTTTTTGGATAAAGTTGTATTTTTTGTTCTAAATTTGTTGGATACCTATCAAAATGCTAATGAAGTGCGTTGGAGAAATAAATCTGGAGTTGTGGTAGAGTGAGATAAATTCTAAATGAAAGTGATAGAGGCTATTTTATGGTGGAAGGAAATTTTGGGTTGAGGGTAGTTTACAATTCATTGAGAGGCATCCTGAAGGGTTTGTGTCTGCATCCCTTTTAGAAATGGAATGGTGCATTGGCGTCTTTGTAGGACATTTGAACGGTTCTGCATGCTGGTGCATAAATTTTGTGCAATATCTTTGCGCTTTTTTTTTACTTGGATGATTTGTACGGATACATTTTTGTCATATAACCATAAGAATTAGTTTGACAATTATAAATAATGTGAAATGTGTTGAAAGCCAGGCTCTTTTGTCTTGGTTGTGGGATTGTGTAGGTTTAGGAGATGCTCGTCTTTGTTGGTGAAGAGATTGATAGTGGAGTGGGGTACATACTGGAGTGCAAGTTTAAGTCATGGAGCAACTAGTGTCACATTGCATTTTTGGTGTATTTGTAATAGATGTAAGAGGGTGAATTGTGATAAAGAGAGTTGAATTTTCTGTAAATTACCTTTCCGTCAGTTACAGATAGTGTTCATTTGCACTACCTATAGTCATATTTTTTCTAATATAATTTTTTTAATAATTAATAAAACAAAACTTTAATAATTTTGTATAAAAAAAATGCTACTTGGTTTTTGATGTAACTAGAGGAATGGGAATGATGACATCTGTTTGCCCTTTTCTTCATAGCAACTCAGCGAGTGGCCTTAGATTGTATCAAGCTACATGCTAATGTTTATATTATGTTGGACTACATTTACTTCCATTGTTTAAGCTTTGATCATTAATGTTTTTTTTTTTCCTAATGATTTTTTTTATTACAACATCAAGTTTTTTGTACTGAATTTTAATTTTATATTTTAACAGGCAACTCCTGATATGGCTGTCACTCTTCTTGAAATAGCCAGAGTTTTTGCTACAAAAGTACCTGGAAAGATTGATGCAGATGTTTTGCAGCTATTATGGAAAGTACGACATAGTTTCATTCTTATCGGATATTAAAATGTCATTGTTCAAATTTTTTTTTTTATATTTGTCTTTTTACTGCTTGAAATTTTATTTTCTTAACTATAGTTTTTATATTTCTATAAGTTTGTAGAAATAGAAAAAGAGTAATTAGTCTCTTCTATTGATTGAATCCATAGAAAAGATGGACCGCATAGACAGTTTCTTTTAATTACTGGAAAGTAAGAAAATCATGAAATTCAAATATTATTTATTTTATATATTTTTTAAAGTACATAGATAAAAAAAATATTTATCATTAAAATGATTTCGGTTTGTTTTTTTTAGAATATTGACTCAACTGATTGTACTTCAGTTACATCGATCTCTGAAAGTTAAAAGAGTGTTCAACATAAACATTATGGAATAATTGTTTCTACTTAAAACATATGGAGAATTGTTCTCAAGTAGAAGAAATAATCTTGTCTTTAAGCCAATAAAGTAGGGACATTGTCAGAAGGAAAGCCTATAAATTAGGTACATTGCAAGAAGAAAATAGTAGTACAAGCCTATAAATTAGGTACATTGTAAGAAGAAAATAGTAGTACAAGCCTATAAATTAGGTACATTGTAAGAAGGAAATAGTAGTACAATAAGGATCTTTAATTGAAGTGATCCATATGGGAAGATGATAATCGTTTATGACTGCTTTTTTGGTGTTATGGCTTGGGCGTAGCTCCAAGTTTTATGAGGACATATTTCACAATTGTATAGCCTTAAGGGATAATATCAAGTTTTGAATTGGTAAGTCAGCTCATATTTCTGATTATATTAGAATGTTGCCCATTTCAGTTGTTCTTTCCAAATGGAATAGTAACATACATCTAGATTTGTTGTTTCTCCTTGAAGAAATTCTTTCTTTTTTATCATTGTTATTTAATGTGAATTTCTGTTTCTTATTAAAAAAGAAATACTGTAGAATGTCTTCTACATTATCTTTTTTTTTTTAGCATTTATGTTTTTGTTTTTGGGTAGATTTCATTTTTGTGGCTTTCTACATTGTTGGGTTCTCCATACTAATTGTTGGTTGATAGCTAATACTATGATCCACTACCCCGAGTTAACTTGGCTGAGTATTTGACTTAAGTGATTTCATGTGCTTTTGACACTTAATATGTTCAATAAATTGGAACATTTTAAAGTAAACTAGAAATTCTTTTCACAAGTTTGAACATTCTTGAACGATGGAGATAATAATTTTCCATTTCAGACATGTCTTGTTGGAGCTGGTCCTGATGGAAAACATACAGCTTTGGAAGCTGTAACCGTAGTTCTAGATCTTCCGCCGCCGCAACCTGGGTTATTGTTGGGGCTTACGTCAGTAGATAGGATTACAGCTTCAGATCCCAAATCTGCTCTGGCATTACAACGATTGGTCCAGGCTGCAGTAAGGATTTTTTTTTTGTACAACTAAATCATCTGTTTATCTACGTAAAACATCACTATTTTATTTGGATAAGTGAAATTAAATTATAACACATGCAGGTCTGGTTTCTTGGAGAAAATGCCAATTATGCTGCTTCTGAATACGCTTGGGAGTCTACAACTCCTCCTGGTACTGCATTGATGATGTTAGATGCTGATAAGATGGTTGCTGCAGCCAGTTCTCGTAATCCTACGTTGGCTGGTGCATTGACTCGGCTTCAGAGATGTGCTTTTAGTGGAAGCTGGGAGGTAATGCTTGCATTGATGTACCTTTCAACTGTTTACTCTATTTTTTTATATTTGTATCATCATTGAGCATAGTTTTTAATAATTCCATTCATTTGTTAAATTGTGATTATTCTTAGCTTGCTTAGTAGCATCAGCAAATTGAAGATGATTTTCAAGTTGTAGCAAAGAAAAGTGCTTTTTGTTTCAAATTGGTCAGTGGCTAGTTGTCTCATAACAAAATCCCTGGTAGATTAGTGAATTTTGTGTTAGAATTTGTTTATAGGTAAGATGATGTCTATCAAAAATAAAAACTATGCAACGGGTTTGAGTTATCAAAAGATCTGCACAGTGCAAAACTGTACAAACACCCTATTCCCACCAACAAATAGTACTACAAAAATATTAAGTTTGGGATGTTTTGCTATAAGTGTCACAAAAGGGGTAGAAAAGGAATTGTGATATTAAGGTGAGTCTATCACCTTAGAAATGGAACCGTTTTTTCAAAGTATCAAGCATTTTGCAAAAGTGCTTAGTCACGATAAGTCACTGAATTTTTTTGGATATGCTGAAAAAAGTTTAAAATATGTTGAATTTTTGGGAATCTTAAAAGATTAATTCTTTGGTGAGTAATTCATCTGATTCTTTAGAGGATTTCTTACAATTAGAAATTCCCTGAAATACGCTAAATTTTTTTTCCTAAATGGAGGGTTGTTTTTGCATATAGATTGTAATTCAAATGATTATTTGTTTACTTACTTTAATTTTGGGTAAGGTTGAGCTTTAGACAGCTCCTTATTTGCCTCTAACTTGCAATGATCATTATGCTTTACTTCCCATTTGGCAATGATACCACTGTGAGAGTATTCACTGGAAGAAACCTTTTCCTTTGTTTTTGTCTTCTTGAACTTAGAAATGTATGCTACAAGCTTAATGTTGTAATTATTTTGTGAACTTGATAATTCAGATTCGACTAGTAGCAGCTCAAGCTCTTACGACAGTGGCAATCAGGTCTGGTGAACCATATAGGCTACAGATTTATGAATTCCTTCATGCTTTGGCTCAGGGTGGTTTGCAGTCTCAAATTTCGGAGATGGATCTTAGCAATGGGGAGGATCAAGGAGCCAGTGGTACAGGCCTTGGCGTGCTAATAAGTCCCATGATAACAGTTCTCGATGAAATGTATATTGCACAAGATGAATTGATAAAGTAAGAAACACTTTCTTGGCTTTCTTAAATTGTCTCTTTTGCTATAATTAATCCTTCCAAAATCTTTTTATGTCTCTGGCCAGAGAAATCCGAAATCATGACAATACAAAAAAAGAATGGACGGATGAAGAACTTAAAAAGCTATATGAAAGTCATGAGAGATTGCTAGATCTTGTTTCATTGTTCTGTTATGTTCCTAGAGTGAAGTACCTTCCTTTGGGCCCAATTAGGTAAACAGTTACGAAACTCTCTCCTGTATCTATTGCTTTCAATTTAATGTTCCAAACAGCATTCTGATACTTTTGTTCCTATGGCAATTACTTTTTCTCATAATGTAGGATCAAAATGTTTGTGTCAATGAAAATGTTCAACATTATATTTCCTAAAATTACCAATGACGTTGATCATAATTAGGCCCTTGGGATAGATGAACTTTTTTACCTGAAAGAAGAGAACTTTAAATAGTAGGTCTTTTCTTTGGAATTGTAGATATCTCTGACTTTTGGAATTATTTACTTGTTGAGCTTTGAGCTATAATGCTAGAGTCAGAGGAGTTCAATAAGTACAGTGGGACTATCATGAGTAGCCTGAAGGGAGAGAGTGAACACCCTGTTAAGCCTTTGAGTTTTCTGGGACTTCTAGAAAAATGCAAATCACTAGAAGAAAAGTATGGTTGCTAAAAGTTAAGTTGTTAGTGCTCTTGTGGGCCTCACAGTCAGTTTTTCTCCCTCTCTGTCTTCTCCCTTCAGTCCAATTAAAGTTCTTTTAGCATAAAGAAGTATTGAAGAATGGATGCAGCTGTCTAAAATTGAAGTAAAGATGGTTGTGGTCATAATGGCTCCACTGAACGATTGCATATCGTTCTATTGTAATTGTCAGAACATGATGAATACACGCAATCAGCGACCATACTGTAATTTGGACTGTTTATATACCTCATTCTCAACCTATCCATGCAAAATTTCAAAGTCTTTTGTAATCAAGGCATCATGCAATATTTTTCTTTATGGCATGTTTGCTTCTACCTCAACTCCTAGCTCTTTCTTCCTGTGATTTTCCTGGAGCCGGACTAACATGTCAGTCATTCTATTGAAGTGAAGTGAGATGTTAAACTTTGGTGAGATGTTACACAGATTACTTTGATTTATTTGATAGGCTTATAATGTTCTTAGTTTGCATTTCATCATTTGATAATAGTTAATGTTAATTTGTTCTTCACCGATTGATGATCATAATTGAAACAAGTTGGTGTTTTTGCTACAAAGTTCTATCTATTTATCTATTTTTTGTTTAGAGTAAATGTATATCTTATGAAAGAAGAGGTACCTATAGATGTAATTCGCATATTAAGTGGAATATATGTTTTTGTTTCTATACTAAATGTTGATGTACAACAATGAAACATAATCTTCACCCTTTGAATACCCTTTTATTTTTTTAACTTTGGTCACCCATCCTCTGTCTAGCAAGCATGCACATTTCAAGTCACTCCGGATAGTTTCATGGTGGATATTCAAACTGTCAAATGTTTCTTGTATGTAAAAAAAAATCCTTTTTGTTTTTTTTTCCTATTATCTTAGGTCTTTTTCAAATTCTTTGCCAGTTCTAAGCTTATTGACATCTATCGCACAAAGCACAACATAAGTGCATCGACTGGCTTGAGTGATCCTGCTGTTGCTACTGGAATTTCTGATCTTATTTATGAATCTAAGCCTACCCAAATTGAGTCAGACACCCTTGATGAAGACTTGGTAAATGCTTGGGCAGCAAATCTTGGTGATGATGGTTTATGGGGTAAAAATGCTCCAGCTATGAACAGGGTAAGACTTTCCTTCGCTATTGATTGCTGTGATAGTGATTTTTTGCCACACCATGCTGATGCAATCATGACATGATTGGACTCCTTCAAGATTGGTTTGGATCAATATTCTATACAAACAGATACACCAATTTTAATAATTTGTCTAATATATTCAGATCAATTTCGTCGTGATTGAATCGAATGACAAGAATTACTACGACATCGACTGGAAAAATAAATAAAATTAATCAAAACATAGAAAAACATAGTGTTATGCAATTTGTAAGATAGGAAATAAGGAGGAACTACAATCTAACTTCTATAAGAAACGATCTCAAAATGCTTATATTACTTATTTATTGAGGTCATTGAATTTGAATTTGAATTTGATAAGGTAGTGAAATCAATGTAAATAGTCATAAGTATATATGGAGACTGAATCCTTATCTTTTATTTGTCTTATTGTTTGCTTTATCTTAGGTTAATGAGTTTCTTGCTGGTGCTGGAACTGATGCCCCTGATGTTGACGATGAGAATATAATCCATAGGCAATCAGTTAGTTATGATGACTTGTGGGCGAAAAGTCTTTTGGAACCATCTGAAGTAGAGGTACATTCAGCACGTATTACGTTTAAAACAGGATCTATGTCCAACTTCCATGTTTCTAGGAGTTGTCTTATCAAGCATCTTTTTAATATTCGAGAATTGTAGGAAGATGATGCACAATCATCCGGGACGTCATCTCCAGAGTCCACTGGATCAGTTGAAACTTCTATCTCTTCCCATTTTAGCGGTGTCAACTATCCTTCATTGTTCAGTTCCCGACCAGCGACTTATGGGGCATCACAAACTTCGGTATGGTTCATTGTGCAAGCATTGTCATGTTGTTTTCAATTTATTGGGTTAAAAAATAATATAAATGATTCAATTAATCTTAAGCTAATTGTTTAAATTCTTGACATATGGCAGCAATTTGTCTTGATATCCAAATATGAGATTCTAAGTTCAAATTAATGACTTTAATCCCATTTAAGAACCAAAGAATCTACATGTAAGGACCCTTAAATTAGGGCCAAGCACGAGCCATAATGTTAAGAAATAATATAAATAATTAAATTAGTTCAAAGTATTTGAATTACAAGTAATTTTTTGCATCGTAATGTTTTACAATATTCATAAATTAATGCTTGCACAGGAAAAAACAGCAGTGAGTAGGTTTAGCAATACAAGTGGTGCTCCCTCGATATATGAGAATATTGGTTCATCGGTAGAATGCACTATTTTTATCTAGTTGTGTTTCATTATTGATGTTATCCCTACGTATGCTAATTTTGGTGTGTTTTCAGATTAGGGAAGAGCCCCCACCTTATTCATCATCTTCCATGCAAAGGTTTGAGTCATTTGGGAACCCCTTATCTGGGCGGGGCTCTCAAAGTTTTGAATCTCAGGATGAGCAAATTTCTTCTGGAACTTCACGAGCCGGAACTGCACTCTATGACTTTTCTGCTGGTGGTGATGACGAGGTTAGTTGAGTTCTTAGCATAGCATTGTAAATTTAAAATCCTGCCTTTTGATTCAACTTATTTTTATATAATTCTTTAGTGTTTTAATTTTCTTCACTGGCAAGTGACTGATTTAGTGTTTCAAATGGAATATAGGTTGCTAGGTTTAGTTTTTATTAATTGATGCTGTTCTCTTTTCAGTTTTTGACATGTATTTTTATGGGTAACTAATCTTATTTCTGCAGTTAAATCTAACGTCTGGAGAAGAGGTTGAAATCGAATACGAAGTGGATGGCTGGTTTTACGTAAGTATTTCTGAGACATGGATGGGCTCAAACATAAAAACCACATATCTCTATCTTTCACCTTTATCTACGTAAATTAAAGATCAGCTAATTCGTTTAGACTGTCAACCACAACTCACAAAATAGCACTCAATAATGGCTATGGATTTGTACCTCCAAACTGAAACTCACCATTTTCATGCTCACTCAGTTTTCCATGATTGTTGTAGGTAAAGAAAAAGCGTCCAGGGAGGGATGGTAAAATGGCTGGTCTGGTCCCCGTCTTATACGTCAATCAATCGTGAGATAAGCATTCTATCTCGAAGGCACCATGCGTTTTTTCAATTATCTTGTATTATCTTGTACTTGTTGAGCCTTCCATATTTGTTCAATCTTCCCATGCAAATTCATTTCAAAATTTCACTTCATTATCTGATTGAGTTCTGTCAGAGATACAATATCTCTTGCCTGAGTATTTTCTTCGTTGGATTGAGGTTTCTTCAGATCCAAGGAATCATCTTACATGTACGGATAAAGTTTATCGTTAATTTTGTACATGTGGTGTGTTTGGTTTGCTTACTAGATAAAAAATAACTTAG
Organism: Begonia peltatifolia; assembly: GCA_022433055.1. Lineage (NCBI taxonomy): Eukaryota > Viridiplantae > Streptophyta > Magnoliopsida > Cucurbitales > Begoniaceae > Begonia > Begonia peltatifolia. Next base: position 6,191,037 of record CM039517.1, on the reverse strand, counting down.
TTTAATGAATGTATTGATTAGCCCAATACAAAGATTGAAATAGAATCTTAGTCTATCTTTTGAGATTAGAGTCGATGTATTTGGGATGCATGCTGCCTATAGCCTAACATTACTCTTGGTTATAAAGTCAATACATTTGAAGGTTGTTAAAATCAATAAAAAATGATAAACTAGAAGTGCAAAATAGCTAATATTACATAGTGGGGCTGTTCCATGCTTTTGCCATGGTTTTTGAGGACTGATAATTACCAAGTTTTTAAGATGATTGGTGATTTAGAGATTTTAAATATTAGTCATTTTTACATGGTTGTTATGTTTGTCTTGTAGTTTCATCAAGAACAGCTTTCCTTTTGTCATTGTAATTTTTTCCTATGTACGAGGGTTGTCTCAAATATTTATTTGAGAAGTCCGTTTGTTTCTTTACCTATTTCTTGTTGTAGTGCTCTGTAAGTTGACACAAACTAACACGTTGATTTATGATTTAGATGAAAAGACAGTAGGGTGTTTGGTATGAAACAAAAGAAAATAGAATATTAAGATTTGAATAAGCAAAGAATTATTTTGTTCAACAATCATGAATTTGATTGAAATCTTGAGAAGACATGAGTTTTAAGGCAGGAATTCTAATATGTGATCTAATTTTCTCAATAATTTGAAGGTGAAGAACATTAGCATGTGTAAAAATGGACCCAAATAGTATTTTTATGGGTAAAATGTACTATTGCTGCTCCCATTTTATCCTCGGTCTCCATTTAGTTTTGATCTCGTAAATGAAGTTTTTATAGTTTCAATTTTATTTTAAATTATTATTTTTGGTCAGTATAAGTTCACCTCCTGGTGTCGCCTGTCTTTATTCATCATATTTGACTTATTATTTTATATTAGATTCGAGTATTTGTAGGAATGAAGTCAAATTGCTAACGGGAGTTAAATTGATCAATTAAAATTTATTTCAACAAAAAATGAGATATTTTAGTTGACATTAACATGTGCAATCAAAAAATAAGGTGACAAGTTAAATTTATTGAAAGATTTTTATAAAGTAAAATGGAAATGTCAAGGGTGTCGATACGATAAAATTAAAATTAGGAGAGCCAGATCGAAATAAACTCCAAACTATGAGTTTTATAGTTCTGATATCACAATTTTAGATTTATGATTTAGTTGTAGGGATTGATTTCATCTTCATCCAGTACAAGAGTTTTTCAAGTGAAATTTAAAAATAAAGTTGCGCAAATAAATAATGACGTATTTAATTGAGGAAGATAAGAATTGAAAAATATATGTTGCCCAAATTTTATTTACACACAAAAGAGGAGTACATGACTATGCATATTGAGTAAAAGTGAAGTAGCACAAAAGAAAATGACGTTTAATCATGTAGTTATTTTGTGTGAAAGTAAGCGAATTGGAAGACCCTTGGAAGGCGTGGGAATTGGATTGAAGGTCATCTTCTCCCCCGGAATCACCATTTCCCATCTGAATCTCTTCACCAGATGGTGCATGAAAACTAGTATTTCCAGTCGAGCATACTCTCTTCCTGGACACATCCTCGGCCCCCCTCCGAACGGAACAAATGTGAATGGAGTAGGGCCCTTGCCTTCAAATCTTGTCGGGTCAAATTTGTACGGATCCGCAAAGTAATCGGGATTTTGATGCGTCGAGTTTGCACTCCAATATACCTTCACAATTGTAAAGATTACAAGTGACATGATAACGAGTCATTGGTCGCATCTTGTATAAGATAATTAGTTTACATTGATTTGTGTATAATTAATACCTTCCAGCCTTTTGGAATAGAAAATCCATCAAAGGAGAAGTCTTGAATGACTTGTCTGAAAGCTCCTTGAAGTGGAGGTGCAAGTCTCATGGCTTCACAGGCTACGTTCCATGAATACCTCATCTTCTGAATGTCTTTCCAGTTCAACGATTCTCCCTCACCTTTTGATCTTGCTATCTCTATTTGTTCTACATTGTTAATATCATAAAATGTATGATGAGAAAGACGAAATTGAACGTTGAAAGGCACCCTTTTTTTATGTAAAGATCTCAACGAATGTCCAGCTACATGTTATTCTATGTCTTCCATATGCATACGATAAATTAATATATATATTTATATTGTATTTGTCTTTTTACCTTGGTAGACGAAGTCGTATACTCGAGGAAAATGAGCAAGAAATTTGACTATAGAGGTACAGACAGAACTGGCTGTGTCGTGGCCGCCGAGCAACATCGCGATGATCTTGTCTGCAATTTCAGACTCTTTCATGAACTGACCCTTCTCATCGCAAGCGACAAGCATGTGAGAAAGTATGTCTTGTGTTGGCGTTGCCACTCCCTCTGCAAGATCCACCTTTCTCTTCCAGATAATGGCTTTCAGCTCCTTCCTTATTTCCTCCGATGCCTTGATCGCTCGGTTGAATGCTGTGCCTGGAAAGTTGATCGGAAATGAAAAGATTCCACGTGCCAGGACGTTGAATGGGTCGGAAAGTTTTGAGAGTTTTTCTGGCTCCTCAAAGCCAACGAACAACCGGCAAGCCAGCCAAAAGGTGTAACTGCATCATGAAAAGATTAGGATCAAACTCTAATTTATTCTACTCAGTGTAATAAAAAGTGATTAAAAGATTCAAAAACAAACAAAGAACTCCTCGTCTTATATGAAAAACTATGATATAACTCCACATGCATGTTCAAAAGTCATATACAAATTAACGACAAAGAAAGCAAAGATTAAAAAAACTAAAGAGATATTTTAATTGACGTTCATTTGACCGATTGTAGTAATAAAACGTGAATAAAAAAAAAAAACAAAAAACGAACACTGAGATTTTACGTGAAAAACCTTAACATGTAAAAAGTCACGAAAAAAAAAGAGAAATTAACGACTAAAATCGAAATATCTTGAAGAGTTTGTAGGTTGAACAGATACATAAATAAAAACTCTAGGTCAAAAATACGAAATAAATAAGATTCATATTGCAGCTGCACGCCCCCGCATTTTGACAGCCTTACTGTGGAATCACCATTCACCATGGTGGGTTGTGATCTCATGCCAATTGGCTCGATCCTTTTGATATCACTCGAATGAGTGTCATGATAAGTAAAACAGAAATGCTATAATCTATCACGCTAATCATACTTCTTTGCGAGTGGGCAGACGACAACTTCATCCTTGTTCTCCCAGAAGGAAGAAAAATGTTTATCAGCAATGGAGTCCATGACTTCAACGTATCCTCGAAGAGCTTCGGGGTTGAGAAACTGAGGGAGAAGCTTTTTAAGCTTCCAAGCTTCTTCAATGGAGGACGTCTGACCAGTGGAAGGGAAGATCTTGTAGACAGCATCAGGCCACCATGCAACCACCAGCTTGTTCTCATTAGCAAACAAGAACTTGTTGCAAGAAGGCCCACAAAAAACAACCGTTTTAACACCTATAATGGAGGTCTTGAAAATGGCAGACCCGAGCTTGTTCATCCTGTCCAGCACAAACTTTTCAGGATGACCTCTCCAGCCGGCGGACAAGAAGGCCAAGCTCTCTCCGATTACAGGGTACCCCATGCTTCCCGGAGGAGCATTTATGGCGGAAAACTGAGGAGATCTGTGCCTGTGGAAGACGACGAAGACGAAAAGAATGGAAAGGAGTACGAGCAGGAGAGGGAGAAGATAAATAAAATCCATCTTCTTCTTCTCTATTTCAAGTTCTTAACTATGGAGTCAGCCAACGAGGAAATGATTAAACACGAAGAGGGGTTGAGACGTTATGGGTTATAAACGTTACAACAACAAAAACAAATCATGATCAAAAGTCAAACCATCGTAGTTAGAAATATTCTTTAGTTGTTTGTTAAACAAAAAGACAAAAAAAGCCAATTATATATCAAACTGTGCTGCGGATTGCATCAGAAAAAAGGGTATGCAAACCCCAGAATCCGGAGATGAACGCTAGGAGATTTCATCTCTTCATGTCTGGCAGAAAGCGACCGAAAAGATAAAATAAAGATTTGAATACGACAAGCCTAACACGTCTTAAAATATTTATTAAGAAATAAATTAATTAAAAAAAATAGCTGATGTGGGTCCATGAAATCAATCCCAAGATTGATTGCTCGCATTTTCATTTGTTTTTTTTTCCAAGTTGGGGTATTTTTCTTTTTTTTTTTTTTCTAGAAATTCATGGGAAAAAAGGAAACAACTGCTGGAAATAATGTCAACCAAAGTTGTCAACTATCATTTTAATGGCTGATATTTTTTATTGTACATAATTAAAAAATAATTTTTATATTTACATGTTGTATAAATTTAAAAACAAATATTGATTATTTGTGTAATTTTAAATTCATATATATGTTGATATACGTGAGATTAAATTTAAAAAGAAACAATCACATTAGTCAATGACTTCTATTTGAAATATATGATTTTCAAATTAATAAAGTTATAAATATAATTCTCTTCTTTATGAACGTATAATTTTACCCCCACTATATATGTAGTGACATAAAATGATTGTATTTTATATAATATGATTATATAGAACTATTCCAGATGAAATTATATTGTTCTTACAATATGCGTCAAATGAATAACAATTAATTTTATCATAATGATGATCGTATATGTATTATCTTAATTCATTGTATTTAGTAGACTCCTATTTCTTTTCAATTTATTTTTTTATTTACTCGGTATAGTTTTGTACTACCTAAATTACATAATTCCTGTATTTTGAAAATAAATTAAATAAGTAGCTGAGAATTCTAACATTGATACAATGAAATTCATAATACAATATTCTCTTGTTTGTTAGTTCATGTATTGAATAATTAGCTCGCAAATTCATAAATCTTTGAACTAATTATTCAATTAATAACTAATGGTAGTCAAGAATAAAGATTTAATATGAGAAGTTAATAGATGTTATACCTAACTCTATTACGAATCTTAATGGATGATTAAACATATGTAATGACTATATAAATGAACATTGTTTTGAGTAAATACACTATAATTCTAATAGTGCAACTTTAAGTATTTATTATAATTACTTTAAAATTAATAATTGCGTTAATTAATATAAAAAGTTTATATTAATTAACAAATATTATTGAAGTTTGGAACTATAGATCCACCCGTTCATCTACCATCTTATATCATTATACAAATTTTGATATTACAAGAATAAATATATAAATGATTAATCATTTATAAATATTTAAATGAATACATTATATTTCGAAATATATAAATAATTTTTATATTTTGAATTCAAAATAAAATCTCTCATTAAATGAGATTATTCTAAGAGATTTAGATTACATTTGAAGAATTTCATCAAATAAGATTTCGTATTCAAATTTAAATTTAAATTTGTTATTTAATAAACTGTTAAAATCAGATTTTTGAAATCTGATTTAAAAGTAGAATTAAAGAATCTGATCAGATGAGATTTGATTTTCAATTAACTTATAGTTTGTTTAAAACGATAATATTATCTTAAAAAGTTATTTTCATAAATATATTCTAAAAACTATCTTTAGAGTTTATGATTAATCGATAAATTTGATTTATTAGATAAACCAACTGCTAATGAAATCTAGTAGATTTGATTAGATAAAATTTATTTTTAAATTAGATTTTATTAAAATTAATTTGAAAAATTATTTTTTAAATATATCTATAAAAATTGTCAAATGAGATTTGACAAAGAGAGAGAGAAAAAAAATCTAATCCATTTGAGAAAAAAGATGTGACATTTTTCGGATACAATTTTAGAAAAATATTTTCTAAAATCGAAGAAAAACGTCTCATATGTTGAGAACACACCTCTATACAAATATAAGAGTGTGTTATTCTCGTAAGTTTGATGCCCACACGTTAGAAATTTAAGTGAAAAGATTTTCAGAGAATACTTGACTGTTTCAAAGTTTTCGAAAAGTATTTGATCTTGAATTAAAGGTGTTAAAATCAAACAAAAGTAGCTGAGTAAAAACGTTCTCAAAATGTATTTATCTTTTACATATTTCTAAAAAATATTTTCTTTTAAACTAATAATTTAATTTATGATTATTTGTTATTTTTAAAATAACAAGAATAACACATGTTACTATTATTATGAATAA
>CM039517.1:6171073-6184908 GCA_022433055.1 Begonia peltatifolia | reverse complement strand
AAAAAATAAAATATAAAAGTAAATGAAGTATTATTCTCAATGGATTATTCATAATAAATTATTTATTTATATAAATAATTAATAATGCATTACTTAGTTAATTTTAAAATGTAAAATAAAATGAGAACGCAATTGAATGGGTAACATGTCATGTGAGTCTTTATAGTAGTTGATTAGGGTGTTGTAATTAGAGTTGGGGCTCAAAGAGAGTTATTCCATAAATAGATTTTTTTAGTCATATATAATAATAATAATAATAATAATAATAATAATAATAATAATAATAATAATATTACGTTTACTGTTTTATTTTACTCTATTAAAATATTTGTTGACATGTCAAATAATAATTGATACAATTAATCTAATAAATTATCTATATTTGTAAGGACATGTCAAATAATTGTTTGTCACGTTAATAAATATTTTAGCAAAGTACAATAAAAGAACAAATGTAGTAATATAACCATATTTTTTTCATAAAAATATGGTCACATGCAAATACTAATGGTCACTGCCGTCTTTAACAAGGTCGAAATATGCCCTAGCATTAGGTTAAATAAGTGACTTTCACAGACAAAACATAGATATAGTTACATGCTTATTTTATAGGGACATTGACGAGTGGAACAGATTCCCAAAGTGAGAAATGATGTAACAAAGTTGAGTTTTCAAATTGTATGGATATGTTTGTATTTTAATTAACCCATCTGAATTGTACCTAACATCTTAAGATAAGATATATCCGAACAATTCATTATTATCAACCAAATAATTAAACAGATACAATATCCATTATCCATACAGTTTCTATATTATGTATTTATCAATTTCTATTATTTACGTCAATATATCAGAGTACAGAAGCGAACATACAATTAACTCACACACACGTAACCGTTCAAAAAGAGTTTATGCATCCCAGTCCTAATACAAAAGTAACCATCTATCTTTGTAATAGCCGAAAATTTTACCGTACGTTTTGATAAATGTGCATAGGATCTTATAATATATATTTTTTAAGAAAGGAAAATAGAAGAAATGAAGAACCAATAAAATGATTCCTTGAAAAGTAAAAAAAAAAGGTTTTAATAATGAAAACAAACAAGAAGAAGAAAAAAGAGAATGAATGGAAAGAAGAAAATCACATGAGAAAAAAGGTGGAAAAATCAAAAACCTGTTGATTGGCAATGGAGAGAATAATACTCTTCTGAAGAGAAATCCTTCACGTTGGAGGAGGGAGAGATGAGGTGAATGGTAATTTCGGGAATGAAAAAAAGTTGAGGTTTTTAACACTTATCCTTTAAGTATTTAGTATGGAAAAGCAAACCCTCATTTGGAGCTTCTTCTCCACGTCAAGCCTCCCCATTTTTCGCATCTCCCTACCATACTAAAAGCCAATTTCTTCTTCCAAAATCAAAGGTAAGTAGAGTTTTACTTGAGTTTTATGGTGATCTGGTAAACCATAGATGAAACACGAAAATGAGTTTTCTCTTCCTTCATTTTTGGTTTGTTTGATGATTAATAGGATGATAATGTTGGTTGTGAAATAAATGGTATAAAACAATGCATGAATAGTTAAATTTTGAGAATTTCAGAACAGGTTGAGTTTCTGCAATTTCTGGTCCAATCAATTTGGTTTGTTTTAAAATGTGAATCAAGATTGTTAAAGTAGATTCCTTAAGAAGTCCATAGCCTTTGAAATTTTTGAATTTGGATATTTATAGTTAAAGATATGAATTTTTGAAGTTTGACTATTTTGAAATGATTTCTTAAAATTGAGTATGCATTAGATGATTTTAGGTTGTGAAATGTTTTAAGCTATTTAAATTGGATGTTTCAGAAGGTTATTTGGATATGTTCTTTCAATTTGATGAAATTTTGAAATGTGTTAAGTTTGATGCATAGGTTGTTAGTGGAAATGAGTTTTGGTATTGATGATAATCGATGTAATCGTATAGGTTAGCAAGTTAAAAAGGAAGCTGAGCAAATTGTCGAAACCAAACTCGAGATACGAGGTAAGTGTATGTTTGCATGTGTTTTAGCTAATTGGCCTACACCACAAAGAAGTTGAAGATTGATGGATAAATAATGAATTTAGAGATTTTAGCTTCGAGAATTTTGGTTGGGTAGAAATTTTAGGTTGTGAGTTTATTATGATAGATTATTGTTTATTGATGGATTTGTTTATCTATTTATATTACTTTACGCTTAAAACCTTAAGGATATATGTATGCAACATGCATTCATGCATCATAGTTTTTTTTCCAAATCATAGAAAACGGTTTTATGCATACATTTTCATGTAAACAGAACAGAAAGAATATGGTACAGTAAAATACGTAAATAGTTATTGTGGGTAAGGAACTGAGTATGGTAGTTCCGTTAGAGAAATCGGTTCCGTTAGAGGGACTGTTAGATATGTCATTCCACTTTCTCTAGAACGAGTTAGTTGTTTCGCTAGAGAGACAATCAATTAGGTCATCTCTCATGTAGAATTAATACCCTAATAACTCATGTTATGTAAGAAATAAAAATTAGATTCAGTTGCATATTTTACGAACAACATACCATAATCATGACCATGCATTCTTTATCTCATATCACTTATTGAGCATTAGACTCATTAGTTTCTTTGTGGTGTAGGTAATATCATTACAGGTGAGGACGTTGATCCACAAGATGGTTGATAGTGCGGTTGGTGAAGGACGTCCATCGAGCGTGCTTGTAGCTGCTAGAGCAATTTTGACTTATGGACTGTTTTCTAAGTATTTTGGTTACAATGTATATATGTGTGTGTGTGTGTCTATATATATATATAGTTTTAAAGATTTGATAAAATAATTTCATAAGTTATGAGGTCTATTTCCGAACTAGTTTGGTTTTTAATTGGTTAAATGAATAGGTCTAATTTTGGGGTTTAGTCTTTCGCTACGCTTTAAAAATATTTTTTTACAGAAGCTTAAATGATGTTATTAGATGGGAAGAGATGATTTGATGATGAAAAAAAAAAGAGTATGGAGAAAGAGATACAGGGGTAGAAAAGTTTCGTCGCCTCAACAGCAGAGTAAGGGCCGATATATCGCCATAGTGGGTCGATGGAACGTCCCAGGGCAGTCTTACATCGCCCCAGTAGGGGCGATCAGTCGCCCCAAGGGTGGAAGTTCGTCCCTAGGCAAACTTTTTACCCAAATGACAGTGGAGGGAGCGACAGTTCGCCCCCAAGAGGCAAGTAATCGCTCACGGCACTGTTCACATGAACAGTGCCACAAAAGAAAAAAAAAAGTTTTAACAAATTTTTATGCATGTCTTGTACGACATTAAAGCACAACATTTCATAAAAGAAGCTCACACATTTTAAAGCATTTTTAGTCAGTTTTAATATGTACAATAATTTCAAAAAAAAATTTTCTTATGAAATTTATGAAAAGTCAAGTCAGTAACGGCCAAATTACGGGACGTTACAATCTTGATGGTTATAGCCTATGCCTCTTCAACCTTTACGTTGTCTTTTCTTTTCCTTCGTGGAGAACAATATCGTTATCTGAAAAACATAAATATCCACATAATGAGTCATTATCCTAGTAAATAAGTCTAATAGATAGAATAGTTAACTTAGACTTCTTACATTATCTAGGACCATCTACCATCCACCTATTCATGATCTATTTTTAAAATAATTCATAAATCAAAATTTTTACTTTGATTTGAAATTTATTTCTTTTATATAAAAATGTATATATGTTTATAATTCGAACTGTTTAAAACCCATCATCCACAATTTAAAACCATTTTCAATAATTAATTTAAAATAATGCAATTTATAAAGAGAATTTGCATTAATTAAAACATGATTTAAATCAATGTTTCCAAATAGTTTTTAACATTCAATTTGAAATATTAAAAATGCAATTCACTCTAACTGACTCATATTACCATCACACACCTATATGTTCTCGGGTTTTCACCAGTAAGATTACAGGACCCTACACATTGTTGTCTCGCGAAATTTTACGGACTTTCAACTCAAGGAGGATCCACATTCACTCTCCTTCTCTTTCATAGTCATATTTATCACACACGAATAGGTAAGTCTAACCCAATGGGTTCTTATATTATCACGGTTTCTAACTTCCTCCTTTCTAAATGCATGCTTAAAACAGTTAAAAATAATGCTATGCATGTTTAAAACACACACTTACCCATAAATTTTGTATTTAAAATCAATGAGTTCAATTTAAATAGAAAACATAGTTTTCAAATTGTTATGTTTAACAGTTCAACCATTTAAAACAAACCAAATTTAAACATTCCAATAAAATTAAATTTAAACAACATTTAATTGTTCAATTTGAATAATAAAAAAAATAATAATTTAATTCTTCAGCCTATCTAAATTTTCACCAAATATCTAACTCTCATCTAGAATCTAAGCAAAAATTAAATCTATCTCCGCCAAGTAATGCATTAAAGCATAAATTAACTAATCTAACCGATAGATTTATTTACCGTATTTGTCGGCTCATCCACTTTAACCAAAATCTCGATCGAATCTTTTGATCTTTCCACCAAAAAATTTGTCTTTCTTCTCCTTCCTTTTTTTTCTCCTCTCTCTTATTTTTTTTCTTTTCTCTCTTCTTCACCACGTAAAGTGGTTTCTTCGGTCATTTCATCACTTTATAAAAGTGATTTTTAAGTTTATTTACAATTAAACCATTCTTATCCTTACCAAATGATCATTTTACCTTTCACTTTTGGTTATTTACCAATTAATACTTGATTAATTAATTCTTAATCTTAATTAATTTTAATCTAATCTAAATTAGATTAATCCTAATCAAATTTTTATAACTAATCAAAATTTATTTTAAAAAAAATCGAGTTTTTACGTTTTAAAATTTTTAGAGGGGCGATCGATCGGCAACGCTTCTGTTTACAATTTCATTTTCTCCATTCAATAGCGGATCGATCGCCTCTCTTTTGGCGATCGGTCAACGGCTCTCGAGTCCGCCATCATTTTCTTACCCAAAATGACGATCGATCGGCTACTATGAGCGATCAATCGGCCACGCTTAATATTTTCAATATGTGTAAAGTAAAAAATTCGATCTATTTTATTTACAAAGATTCAAACCATTACAAACATCACAAACAATGACCCCTCACTAGGGGAGACTGTTACCATGCATGCTTAAAGAAAGTGTATAACACCCGTGCTCATACAATAAAAATCGTGGTGTAACAATATAATGTGATACTATAAATATCCTACCTCTTTTGGCCTTACTATTTACCGATTCTTGATAAATTTCACCATAGTTGTCAAAATTTTGAAAATTGTTAAATCATAATAACTCTTAGGCTATCTCTGTTACTCTTTTAATAAACATAATGAAGAAGAAGAATACAGAGAAAAAACATTTTTTTTATTACAAACATCATAGAATACAAGTATATATAAACAACTATATTTAATAATAGAAAAATTACAATCACTGGATTGAGTTTTGATTAGACTTTAAAAATGTGTAAAATATATAATTATCTATATTTGTAACAACTCAATTTGGTAACAAATATACTCTTAATAGACATTTAATATTCTTCAACACTCCCCCTCAAGTTAGATCTAAGAGAATGATGGATCCAAGCTTGCTTAAGCAACAATGACATTGAGCAGATGAGAAAACTTCTGCAAGTTGTGTCACATCCTGAAAATTCACCACGATTCCCAATTCGTTGACTACTACTACTCACTACTATTACTCATGATCCACTGATGAAATTCGTTTGAAAATTTGAAACCTGTTTTTCGACTTCAAACAACACTTTTAAAATTGACTGAAAACTTCGCAGTGGATGACTTTTGGTTAAAAATCATTTTAAATAGAATATCAAATCTTTAAAACATTAAAAGACATTTTCGGTCGACCTCTATCGTTACCGGTCGACACTTCGTTCATCTCTGCTGGCACAGGTCGACCCTCACGATCGACCTCTCTCTACTCACCTTCAAACCAGTTGACACTTTTCTTTAGCAGTCGACACTTCAATCCTCTCTTTCTCCATCGATCGACCCGCACGGTTGACACCTCCACCATCTTCTTCATTTCTGGTAGACACCTACACTGGTAGGTCGATACCTTGATCTTCTTTGTCCGCGCAGGTTGACCCTCGCGGTTGACACCGCTGCCATTTTTCCACTACCGGTCGACACCTACAACTATAGGTCGACACTTACTTCGGCTCTACCCGCGCAAGTCGACCCTCGTGTTCGACAAATGTAGGGTCTGGTCGACCACTAAGTCTACCGGTCGGCACTTCTCTCACAGAATTCTCAATAAACCCTCAATTTTTCTCAATACGATCAATTTTGACTCGACGTTAAAAACAACAAAAACCATATTTCTTGCAATCAACTAAAAATCGTTAAATACATCTAGTCCACTACTGAACCTTTGAAATATATTTTCTTTACAAAATGACTCAAAACGACTCCAATTCGACCTCTACACCCGTACCTATGAATACTGCATCAAAATTGCCCTAACAGCTGGTCGGATCATCCACGAGCGTGCTCCTCCAACTGCCTCCTAATCCTGGGCACTCTGAGTACTCACTATCTATTGCTTCGTTCGCTATATCACAGAGCTCAACTATTAGCCTAATGCTAAGTAAGTAATACACATAAACACACATTAAATCAAACACCCCATAACACATGCAGTTTCTACAATTTCGTCTCTACTTTAATTTTCGTCTCTTTCTTACATTTTCTTTATCTTCTTACTACTGGGTTCTTCTTTAGGCGGTAGACCAATGTGACCCATTTCACGGTCTCCCTCATAGGACAAAGCCAACCTTGGCCTAGTAACGTGGTACTTCTCGTAATCCCCCTCATAGTATCAGGGCCACCACGTAAAGCGGGGGAAGAAATAGCATACCTCATGGCCCCCCTAATAGAACCATGCTACTTAACCCCATCTTCATTATCTACTTACGTATTTTCTTAATTTCGTTCTTCACTACTCACATCCTACTGTTTCCGTCTCATAAATACATGAAAATTCATTTTTGTCTCATTCTTCTACTTTAAAACAATGATGCACAACCATGAATAAATAAGATAAAATAAACGTGCAATGCATCATACTGAACTGTAATGTAGGCCCAACGGCAAAACTCCTACTACATTACTTATATGGTGTCCTAGCTTTCTGTATGCCGAAACTCGTAGTTAGCTCGCTAACTGGAATACCTATAAAATCACACATTCATTAATTCTACTTTCCTTGCAATTCATAAAACCATAAAGGAAAATCAAAGTTTCAACACCTAATCTACCTAAGTCCTAATTCCACACAATTTCTGACCAAATTCGAAAACGCATAACTTATCCAATACTCATTCGATTTGCACGATTCAAAATGCTACGGATTCCTCATGTTGTCTAATTTCTCATGGTCTAATCCAATCCCTAATTCAACACCTACCGCTTGGCCGGACGTGGCCGAACGAAAACCGTTCCTCAATTCAAGCACTCAGCTATCCAAACGCTCAATTTTTCCCATACAATCCCGTAACCTACTTCTACTTCTAGTTTAAACACTAACATACTAATAGAAATCAACTCTAACTTCAATTTCCCACCGCTCCCTCCTAAATTTTCACCAAACCACCAAAAACTCTTTCTAACTTCATTTTTAACACTCAAAACAACTAAAATATTATCTATCTATTAAGAACTAACTGAAGACTTACCTTAAATCGGAAGATCGAAGGAGAACGGAGGAGAATTGTCGCTGAACGTCACTGAAACGAAGGAAAATGTCATAGAGAAGAGGTTTCACGAGGGGAAGGAAAGAAGAGAAGAGAGTTTTATGTCTTTTTTCTTCTTTTTGTTTTTAAAATAATGATTAAACCAAATTACCTTCTCGCCCTCAACCCTTTACCGTTTAATAAATCTGTTATTCAGTCCTTTTCCTGTTGGATTATTAAAATTTTCTCTTTTTCGTCAGCCTCAAAATAATTCTTTACCTAATCGGCTAAATTTTCTGGCCTTACGCCGCTTACCGCTCCAAAAATCTGAAAATCATTTAACAGAAATTTTGGGCGTTACAAGTTGGTCATTTGTTCGCACGTAATGAGTATTGATAAGTTGGGACTGAACTTGTTGACATATGTAATATCAATCTACTTCAATATGTTTTGTTCTTTTATGAAACACCGGGTTAGGTGCGATATGCATAGCTGCCTGGTTATCACAAAACAAGGCAGTAGAATAACAAACATACAATCAAGATCAATAAGGAGCCTTAGCACGATATTTGTTTAGCACTAGATTGAGCTACCACTTGTTGTCTTATTGGTTTTCCATGAGACAAGATTACCACCAACAAACATACAGTAACCCGTAGTAGACCGACAATGAAGAGTGTTTCTAACCCAATCTAAATTAGTATATCCAATGATATCAGTATGCATATTGTTGTTCATAACTATTCCATGGCCTATTGTTCCCTTCAATATTGCAAGATACTTTTGACCATACATAAATGTTGGTTGGATTATGCATATGCTAGCTAACCAGACAACTGTAATACCATGTCTTGTTATAGTCAACTAAATGAGCTCGTCCACTAGTTGCTGTTAATAGCGAGGTGAATCAAGAATTTTTCTTTGAATTCAAGTTCCAATTTACTATCTAAAGAAGTAGCTTCAAGCTTAGATTGAAGCAAATCAGCATCTTGTGACAAGTCCAAAATATACTTACACTGATTGAGGAACAATCCTTTGCTAGAAATAGCCATTTCAATGTCGAGAAAATTTTTCAAGGTACTAAGATCTTTAATTGAAAATTGAAGTTGAAGATTCCTCTTCAACCGAGAAATAGCATCTGTATTAATTTCAACAATGATACTATCATCAACATAAATAAGCACCATTTATCTATCAATTTTACCATTTTGGACATATAATAAAGAATCAGCATAATTTTTTGTAAAACTAAGAGCTTAAAGTGTTGAATTCAATTTGACATATCAAGCACGAGAGCTTTACTCCAATCCATAAATAGATTTTATGAAGTTTACCAACCACATTAGAATTATCACTTTGATGACGCCTAATAGATAGCTTCATAAAAACTTCTTTGAGATTACCATGTAAAAATGCGTTATTGATGTCCATATGACATAAACAACATCAATTGTTAATAGCTACATATAAAAGAACTCTAACAATAGTCATCTTGGCAACAAGAGCAAACGTCTCTTTGTAGTCAACTCCATAAGTTTGAGCAAATCCTTGGGCTACAAGATGGGTTTTATGACGCTCAACAGATCTATCAGAGTTCAATTTAGTTTAAACACCCAACTACGACTAATTGCATGTTTTTCGGCTACACAATGCTCCAAGTTTTGTTTTCTTTAAGTGCATTTAATTCTTAATCCATAGTTTTCTTCCATTGAGCTTGGGAATAAGCTTCTTGAAACGTCTTAGACTTATATATATTAGTAATAGCCGCAAGAAAGGTTTGATATGAAGGTGACATTATTTGATCATTCAAAAATTTGCTAAGAGGATACTGAATTTGATAAGCAGCAAAATCATAAATTTTGTAGGAGGTTGTCGAGTTTGTGAAAGATTAAGTCGAGGCAATGTCTAACCTTGTGTACCATTACCAAGTATTTGATATGACGTATCACCAATAGACGTTTGTTCATACGAACAGGTAGAGTCATTTATTGCCATAAAATCATTAGCATTTGGAATATTATCACGAGTGTCAATACTAGATGGTGAGTTCTTTGTAACAAATTCTGCATCATTTGGTAAGGGAAGTGAATCTGTCAATGTCTCATTTTGAACAGAAAATAAAGAATTATTTCAAGAAACCGAACATCTTTAGTGACATATAATTTCTTGTTAACTATATCATAGCACTTGTTTCCCTTTTGTGTTTGAGAGTAACCCAAAAATACACACTTTATTGCTCTTGGATCACGCTTGTCACAATAAGTGACAGATAAATGTGCGAAACATGTGCAATCAAAAACCTTCAAATGGGATATGTCAGGTTTCTTTCCCTGCAACACTTCAGAAGGACATTGAAAATTCAGTACTCAACTGCGTCAACGATTAACAAGATAAGTAGCAATTAAAACTCCATGAGACCAAAAAGAATTTGAACATTCATTTGAATCATTATAGTTCGTGTTGTTTCTATCAAATCACGTTTTTTACGCTCAGCAATTCCATCTTGTTGAGTTGTATTCATACAACTTGTTTGATGCAAAATTCCATTGGAGGTAAAATATTGTCATGTTATGAGACACATTCTAAAGACTAATTAGATTGTGACAATGATAAACAAAAAGAAAATCTCATAGATTTGGATTAGTGACAAATCTCACAATTATAAAATTCTTTGGACAATGTTGGCTTTATTTTATCAAGAATAGACTCTGATGGGTGGCTTAAATGATAATGCTATAGTTGATGCACATTGAAAGGAGTAGAGATAGCTTACAAACTCTTGGAAATTAAGGATCAGGAAAGAAGCAGTAGAGTCCATTGAAAAGAAATCTTTCACCAATTATCTTTTTGGTAACCAGGTAAAAAAAAACCTTATAAGGAGTAAATATGATTTCGAAATTGAGAGACGATATCAGTATTTGAACAGAGAGTAATTGGAAAGTAAAAAAAAGGAGCATAAAGAACATCAGATTTGATGACATCTTAAAAAAAATTGATTTTGCTTTTACCCTTACCCTTAACTTGAGCACCTTTTCCATTTTGGAATTGAAAAATAAGAATAAAAAAGATTGATTTTTCCTTTACCCTTAACTTGAGCACCTTTTCCATTTTGGTATGGAAAAATAAGAAGGTTCTTTTAAAGGATTAAACTCACAAAAATTATGTAACACCTAGAACTTTTCTACCGTTGAAAACTAATTTTCAGATTTACGAAATTGTAATCGACAGAGTTTTAGTCGGAATTGAAAGTTGAGAATTTCTACCTAAGTAAAAGATTATTTTGATGCTAAGAGAGCATAGAAAAATTAAAAAATCCGACCGGACTTGAACCGTATAGCAGATTTATTAAACGATTAAGCATTTAGGGCGAAATAGTAATTATGATTTCCAAGCGACGATCTCTCTCCGCTTCCTTCCGTTATTCTTCAAATTTCAGGTAAGTTTTAGTAGATAGTTAGTATTTTAGTTGTTTTAAGTGTTTAAACGAAGTTAGAAAGAGTATTGTATGGTTTGGTGAAAACCTAGGAGGGAGCTGTGAGGAATTGAAGTTAAAATTTGATTTCTATCGTATGTTGGTAGTTAATCTAGAAGTAGTAGTGGATTTTGAAATTTTAGGAGGAAGATTGAGCATGAGAATAGCCGAAATGCTCGAAGTATGGAACGGCTTCCGTTCGGCCACATCCGGCAAAATTGTGGATGCCCAATTAGGAAATGGTAAAACCATTAGAAACTACACGTCTTGTGGAGCCTGTAATACTTTATATCGTCCAATTCGGACCAATATTAGGAAAGTTATGAATTTTTGAAGGTTAGTTGAAAATTGAGTTAGAATTTCGATTTATACCGAGTGGGGGTTTAGTTGTTGTTTCCTTTTGTCTCCTTTAGAGTTTTACGAAGTTAACAGAAAGTAAAGCTAATAGATGTGTGGTTTTATAGGTTTCTCCCAGTTAGCATACGAAGTTGCGGAGTACGAGTTTTTAGGACGTCAGATAAGTAATATAATATGAGTTTTGCCTTCGGGCCTACATTACAGTTCAGTAGGATGCACTGCACATTTATTTTATGTTATGCTTTCATGGTTGTGCATCATTGTTTTAAATTAGGAGAACGATACGAAAATGAATTTTCATATTTTTACGAAATGAAACAGTAGGATGTAAGTACTGTATAGCGAAATTGAGAAAATACGTAAGAAAATAATGAAAGTGGGGTTGACTGACATTGTCCTATAAAGGGGACCGCGTCTTATGAGAGGGACCACGATGACACTTTTCCTTCGCTTTACGTGGTGACATTGTCCTATGATGGGGATTGTGTATTATAAGGGGGATCGCGAAGGGTGTCGCTTTACTAGATTGAGATTGGCTCCGTCCTATAGGGGGGACCACGTACTATGAGCGGGACCGCAAGAGGTGTCACCTTAGTCTAGCGCGTAAAGAAGAACTGTAACGCCCCGAAAACCTTCCGGTTTGTTCACTGCTCCAACACCACGTCTTTAACGCCCCGAGTCGTCCCCGGACCCAAGTCGTCAACCATACACCTGCTTTTCACTTCAACAGAATTCGTATAAAATTTAAAAACTTTTTGGTTATTTGACTCAAAACGACTTCCAAAAGAAATACATATAAATGCCGCAGCGGAAACTCGTTTAAAATTAGTTTAAGTAACTTCACTTTTAAGACATAAAAATTAAAGAGACCGGTCAACACCTGCAAGAGCCAGTCGACACTTGAATTGTCTCGGGTTTTCATCGGTCGACACTGACAAACGCCGGTGGACACTACATTTCTCTCGGGTCTTTTCTTTGATCGACACTTCTACACTTGTTTCAGAGAGGGGTCGACACCTGTTATCGCAGGTCGACACCTTAATCCTCTCTATCTGCGCAGGTCAACCCTCGCGGTCAACACCTCTGCCAATTTTACACGGACCGGTCGACAACTGGAATCAAGGGTTGACACCTACTTCGGCTCTGCCCTGAGCTAGTCGAGGCTCGCGGTTGACACTCACCTTCTATTTTACATTGACCGGTCGATACCTATGGACTGGCTCTGCCCTGAGCTAGTCGAGGCTCGCGGTTGACACTCACCTTCTATTTTACATTGATCGGTCGATACCTATGGACTTCGGTCGACACTTTGCACCCTAGAAGCTTTAACAGAATTTAAAACAAAACAACACGGTTTTGACTAAATGTTTAAAAAACATGAATCGTCTTCTCGACTCAATTTACAAACCTATTATGTACACTAAAATATTCAACCCAAATTCAAATCTCTCTTTTACCTCAAAATAACCAAGTACGACTCAAAATATTTCGCCACTCATACCTACACCCGTCATAGTTAAAACGCCTTAACAACTGGCCCAGTCGTCCCACGAGCGTTCTTCTGCAACTGCCTTCTAGTCCTAGGCATGCTTGAGGTATTCACTAGCTGCTACGTCGTCACCTACATTACAAAACTCAACTATTAGCCTAATGATAATTAAGTAATGCATAACACACTAAAATCAAACATTTCCTAATACATGCAGTTTCTACAGTTTCGTCTCCACTTTCGTTTTCGCCTCTTCCTTGCATCTTCTTTATCTTCTTACTAATGAGTTCTTCTTTACGTGCTAGATCAATGTGACACACTTCGCAGTCCATCTCTCGGGACAAGGCCAACCTCAATCTAGTAAAGTGACACACCTCGCGGTCCAGCTCTCGAGACAAGGTCACCACGTAAAGCGGAGTAATAGTGATACACCTCGCGGTCCAGCTCTCGGGACAAAACCACTCAACTCCATCTTTATTATCTTCTTACGTATCTTCTCGTTTTATTCGTTTCATCTCATCTTACTGTTTCACTTCGTAAAACAAGGAAATTCATTTTCGTTTCGTCTCGTAAATTAAAACTATGATGCACAATCAATAATGCATAAAATAAAATAAACGTGCAATGCATCCTACTGTACAGTGATATAGGCCCGAAGACAAAACTCTTACTACATTACTTACCTGGCGTCCTTAGCACTCGTAATCCAAATCTCGTACGCTAATTGGAAAACCAAAACCACATATCTATTAGTTGTGA
>CM039517.1:6143254-6166073 GCA_022433055.1 Begonia peltatifolia | reverse complement strand
AATATAATTAATTATAATTACTATTTCACGTTCCACCATAACTATTATGATAAATCTACTATACGGTCAGTATTCGGATAAAATCTTAAAATTTCTCATTCACCATTTTTTCTGAAATAATCTTTTACGTAACGTTACAAACTTTCCGCCCTCGATTCTGACTCGAGCTTCGTCGTTGACCGATACGAAAATCTGAAAAAAATTGAATTAACTGAAATTTTTCGAGTGTTACATAACCCAGTAGTAAGAAGACAAAGAAGATAAAATAAAGAGACGAAAATCAAAGTAGAGATGAAACTGTAGAAACTGCATATGTTAGTATGTATTTGTTTTCAGTGTTTATGTTTTATGCATTACTTACTTAGCATTATGGTAATAGTTGAATTCTGTGATGTAGGTGACGACACCATAGTTGGTGAGTACTCCGAGTATGCCTAGTACTAGGATGCAGTTGGAAAAGTACATACGTGGACGATCTGGTAGGCTGTCAGGGC
The DNA here is from genome assembly GCA_022433055.1 of Begonia peltatifolia. Classification (NCBI taxonomy): domain Eukaryota; kingdom Viridiplantae; phylum Streptophyta; class Magnoliopsida; order Cucurbitales; family Begoniaceae; genus Begonia; species Begonia peltatifolia. The sequence continues at coordinate 6,165,579 of CM039517.1, read as the reverse complement.
GTTTTGACTATGGAAGGCATAGGTATGTATTTTGAGAGTGTAATTGAGAGGATTTTAAGTTGTTTTGAGACGAATGAGTGTATAGATAGATTTCAAATTTGAGTAGTCATTTTCTGTATGTAAATAATGATTTGAATTGATGGAAAAGTGTGTGTTGTATTATTACTAGCATTGAGTAGAAGTCCGATCGATTTTGTGAAGTTTTAAAGGTTTTTAAACAAAGTTCTGGGAAGGAAGTGTCAACCGATAGCACCAGAAGTTGTAGCACCAGAATCTTTGACTCATAAATTATCTAACTTATTCAACATATGATCTGTAGCACCAGAATCTTTGACTCATAAATTCTGCAAAGTACTAATCTCTAATGCAAAGATAAAAGCGGTTAAAATATCTAGGCTATTTTTAACATTTGCATAAGCTTGATAATCAACAAATTTACTGAGAAGTGTTGTTGACTCATCATGTTCTTTTTTACCAAGTTCATTTTGGATTGTTTCTTGACTATATTTTCCTTATAAGTAGCTGACGAAATCATTAAACAAAGCAACAGTGTTAGAAGTAAAAGATTCAACAGAATGAGCAGCGATACTTGCTTTATGATTTATGAATCATTTTTTGTCTGCTCCCCCTTCTTTCTTTAGCAAATTTAGTGTTCAATTCAGGATGAGCACTCCAACAATGAACCATTATATGTCCAATAGAATTATAAAAATCACATTTCAAGTCCAAGCGTTTAACTTTGTGAACTTTAATTTAAGAAGTTTGATGAACAAAGTTATGGCCTAGTACTACCACTAATCATAATTTTTTGACGAACTTCTTCTCTTTGGATTGTAGGACAAACATTAAGTAGAGATGAGAGCACACCATTCATTGAGATATGACATCGAAAATTCTTGTATTCTAGACCAAGACTAGCTAGAAGTTGAAATACTTGATCTTCTTATTTTCATTTTTGAAACAACATAGGATCAATGGTACGAAAACGATATATTTCCAATTCACTCCACAAACTTTTAAGGCTAACAAATAGTTTTTCAGTCCGATGGAGATTAACAATATTTTGCTGGATCTGAAAAATTCAGGCAGTGTTATTTTGATTACCATGCGTATCTCGAACAGCTTTCCAAAGATCCAAAGAAGATTTAGAGTAGTTAAAAATTTCAGCAATATTGCATTCCATTGAATTAAGAATCCATGAAATGATCAATTTGTCCTTTGAAAGCTAAAATTTAATTATGGTGCATTAGGATCTAGAGATTTCTCATTGCTATTAATAAATCCCAATTTTGAACTTCCACCAAGAGCAATAGTCACTGCTCTTTGACCAAGCGAGGTAATTTTAAATGACTTAACGTCACTCTCTCCAATATATGCTCACTTCTTTTCCATCAATTTTCTTATCAGCCATAGTAACAAATAATCTAATACTAAGAAAATCATAAATTATCACTCTGATACTACGAAGAAGAAATAAAGAAAAAGAATAAAGAGAAAATAAACATTTTTCATTACATAATATCACAGAGAATACAAGTATATACAGACAACTATCTATAATTATATAAATATTACAATCATTGGATTTAGCTTTCATTACACCTTAAAATTATGTAAAGTATATATAATATCTACATTTGTAACCAGTCAATTTGGTATCAAATATACATCTATTAGGCATTTAATATTCTTCGACACCTAACATGAATATTTTGCAAATTGAGTACTCAAGATAGAGATGAAAAATGAACCAGCCGAGCTGAGCTAAGCTAGAAGTAGTCTGACTCATCGAGACTAACGAGTTAAACGAGCCAAGGCTAATGAGCCAATTTGAAAAAATTTCAACCCGAGTCGACTTGCAAGCCACCAGTTAAGCGAGCCGAGTTGAACCGGTCTAACAAGCCAAACGAGCCTTAACTAGCCGAACCAAACGTATATATATATTTTCAACTTATATTAATATAATACAAGGTTTTTAAAAAAATTCATTCAAAATTATAATAAGTATTAAAAATTATATACCAACGATATTTACTCATTTAATTTAAAAATTAGTTAAATTAAACATTAAAATATATAATATTGAATGTATTAATAAAAACTTATTTGAGATATCTAATAAAAAATATCATATAAATATCATTAAAAATATTTTGACATATAAAAATAAATTAGAATTTGAAAAAAATTACAAATTTGAAAAAAAATTATTTCAAATTATAAAAGAAATTTGATAAAAAGAATGTCTAGTCTTCAACATCTAAATTCGTAAGCTCCTCAAGAATTTTATCATCTCGTTGTTGATTTCTTGTCTTAGCGTCAGTTTAATCTTTGATACAAATGAGCGCTTCTACAAAATTCGGTGCAAGTCTTCCTTTTTATTCATCATAAACACGTCCATCTACCCTAAAAGCAGATTTTGATGCTCGAGTAGAAATATAAGGTGTTAGTAGATCACATGTCGTAATAGAAAAAATAGGATATGTGGTAGAATGTCTTTTTCACCAATCTAAAATATTAAAATTCTCATCTTGAAAAAATTGATAACGAGTTTCAAAATAAAAATTGAGTTCATTTGTAAAAGTAAAATAATTTTCAATTTGTAATTCACTTCATATATCATCATTATTATGTTGTTAACTAAAACTACTTCCATCACTACTACTATTACTACTAATAGGATAACTGTCGATATGTAGAGGTCGTGAATAATAATAATTAATATTAAAATATTTTATTTTATAAAAAGTATATAAATTAGCAACCTCATTTGTTATATCATCACTGGTAATTAAAGGTACAATATATAAATTTGTATAATCCTATTGAGGATAAAACATACTCCTTTTAATTTAAATTTTGGATTCATAATGTATGCATTTCAAACGTTTTTTATACTTTGAAGATTAAATTGTTATAAATTTTAGATTTTTGTTTAATTCTCAATAATTCAAATTTTAAATTGAATATTGCCCACACATTCTCTCTTTCCCGTCTAGTCTTGTCCGCTCCTTTCCCTTTCTTATACTCTCTGTCAAGGCTTCACTATACTATACCACACTACTAACTACCTATCTCCCTCCCTCTCTCATCTACGATATCAGAAATCCCCATGTCCAAGTTTCATTAAACGCCCCCTCTCAACTTCTCCCAAAAATGGCACAGGAGAGTCAAAGAAAATAGTGGAGATGAAATGAAGGATTGCCAGCGTTGGTAGCCAGAAGAAGACGCACTACTCTGAGCTTACGTTAAGCAGTATGGCCCCAAGGAGTGGAACCTCATTTCTCAGAGGATGGGGAAGCCTCTGGATCCCAAATCTTGTCTCGAGAGATGGAAGAACTTAAGAACTACCTCAAACCTGACCTGAAGAAGGGGCCTCTCATCGCCGATGAGCAAACCCTTGTTATTTCTCTGCAGGCAAAGTATAGTAATGAGTGAAAGAAAATCGCTACCGAGAGAGAGAGAGAGAGAGAGAGAGAGAGAGAGAGAGAGAGAGAGAGCCAGTGAGTTGCTGGGCGAGCTAGCTCGCGAGCCTGGCTTGCCGAGCCGGCTTGTTTAGGGACTGCCTAGCACGGTCCCTGGAGGGCTTGCGAGCCCATTCTTTGGGCATGGCTGAGCCTGCCTCATGAGACGTGGTCAGACTCAGCCCGCTATAGTAGCAAATCGAGCGTCAGCCCGCTCGTTAAGCAACTCTAACTCAAGATAAAGTTTAGAGGTTCAACTTGGTTTATGTTATAAAATAATAAACATGAAATTTCAACAAATGGAAGACACCATTATGTTGAAGAGGACAAAGTGAGTCAAGTGGCAATGCTTGAATATTTTTTTGACACAATTGGCATGCTCAAATCAATGATCAAAGTTAGTGTTCACTTGGTCAATAGTTACAAGCAAATAATCAAAGTCATTGATCAATCTTAGTCACGCTATCAATAAAATGAAATCTCACCAATCAAAATCACCCTCAATGCCATATTAGTCATCAATGCAAAATCACTATGTTAGCATGGTAATGATTGTAGCACTTGTAAAAAAATTAAGGTATTTTTTTAATTTGAAATTTTATTTAGGATATTTTAATTGGAAGAAAATCACTGTTAATGGCCATTAACCTCTTTCCTTAGTGGCATGCTTTTATGGAAGGCCATAAATTTTCCTATAATTGCAATCCTCCAGCAAAATCCAGAGCCAAGGGTCTCCAATGCTTATGCTTTTATGGTCGTGTGAGAGAGAGTGAGAGTGAGACACAGATTTCCAAAGAGAAATCTGTTGTCAAAATCAGCTTGCTTTGATTCAGAAGTCTAGCGTGGTAAACCAAATTGATATTCACCCTTACAATGATTCTATCACAATCTTCAACCCTCTGATCTTCTAGGTTTTGGTCTAGGAGAAATTCAAGGTTTAGGTCGTAAAATCAATCTTTTGTTTTGAGAATTTCTAAACGAGGGAAAGTCAAGAGAAAATTTTGTGTGAGGTAAAGGTCGCAGCTGAGTTAGGTGGTGTGTCGAGTTGCTGTATTTGCAGAATTCTGAGGCATGAATAGTTGGGAATATTTCCTCCCTAATTTGCCTACATAATTTGGATTACAATTTGAACGTTTTGGATTTAGTTTCATGATTATTGGGTATCATCCATGTCTTAGTGTTGTTTCGTCATAGGATTGGTGTTTTGGCGGAAATCTGACTGGAAAAAGTATAATTTATTTGTTTTATACCATCATTCTTTGGTCGATTTGTGCCTAAAATGTTGGGTTTAAAATATAGATTTTCAATTCTAATTTAATAATTATAATGTGATTAGCTACTGAAATCTAAGACATTGGATTTTCGTGGATTCATGGGTTTTCTTATTGTTTGGGTTTGATTATTGGTAAACCTGTCATGAAATAGAGATTTATTTTATATTATGTTACATACGTATTAATTAAATAAAAATCTCTTATTATTGTTTCATTGCATATAATTTGCTATGCACGTTTTCATTTTTCAGTATGAAAAACATATTTTACTTAGAATAGTGGGATAGTTGATTGTGTCGTATTTTTAGGCACAAAACCCTAAAATTGATCATACTATTTTATATGACTTTTGTGATTTTATGATATTGTCATTTTTATTTCATTCGCATAAGGTATGATATGTACAGAGATTGTGAGTGACTCTATTTTTATTCAGATTTTAATTAGTTATTAATTTTTTAAATTGAACACAAATATTAAAAATAAGATACATCTCTATTGAATATAGTCGACTCATCCCAACAACACCCCCCCTTTTATGATGCAATTAGGTGGACATTCAATTGCCGACTCATTTCAACAATACCCTCCCATATATTAGACTTTGTAAACTTTAAATTATTCAATTTTATCTAGCACATTTATTTTCGAATATGTATTTCTGTATTATCTTAAATATCACTAATGAATATAAATTTTAATCTTTCGAGTTTGAGTCATGATTTATAATTGTAAGGGAAGTTTTCTAGTACCTAATATATTAATAAATTAAATTTAAGGGTTGAATGGTTCGATGTAGTTTCCAAGTCAGGTCTTTTTCTGTTATATCTCGAGTTCCCTTTAGGTCATGATTATGATTGAAGGTCAATACTTGGAATGGTAGCAACGAGTGCAGTGGCTGCGGTGGGAGGTATGGTGGCATAATGGAGCCACATTAGGCTGTGGTGAGTTGTTCTTATTGTTGTTGTGCATGGTTCTTTGGTGCAGAATCTCCTTCGCCTCAAAATCTTTGATTGAACTCTAAGATTGAGGCTCAAAATCGCTGATGGCGAGGGTTTGAAATTTTCATTTTATTTCAATGGCAAAACTTCAAACTGGGAGTTGTTCTTCATCTTCAATCCGTTTGATCATTTTCTTCCCAGTGAAGTTTTACACTCTTTTTTTTTTTTTTTTTTTTGTGTGCATTTGTATATTTTTGAAAAAAAGCAAATATGAAATTTGTAGATATAGAGATCAACCTACGTAATGTAAGAAAGAGTCGGAAAACGTGGGAGGGCCTCATTAAAAAAAGAACTTAATTTCTTTAGGATTCTCAAAGGTTTGTACTTGATTGTATAATGTTGTTGGGCTCTATGCTTGCAATTTGTTTCTTGAGCTCATAATAAATGTTCAGTGATCATAGCCATGGACGTTGAACAACTTTGTCTTAACCACGTCAATTCCTGGTGTCGAGAATTATTTGTTATTTTGATATTATATTTTTACTTTTTCAAAACAATTGGTGAAGTAGGTAGAAGGGAAGGTAGGTGGGTGTTAATGATTCTCGTTTTATGTGTGATCACTCAAGTTGATTCTCTTAAAAAATGACAGTAAGTAGATAAGTTTACTAACAATAATCATTTTAGTCTTTGGCGAATAATGGAAGTATTGTTGGTTCATCAAAGGCCGACTTAAGCAATTGATGAAGAAGCCATGTTTAACATTTGAGAAACAGATAAAAGCAACGAAGATGATATAGAATTGGAGGCTCATAGTGATGAGAACTACAAATATATCAAACTCGAAATCCTTCAACAACGCACTATAAAAACTTAGAAACGCCTTTGAATAAAATATAAAAAAAAATTTGAACCCGATCAAATCTTGCTAATGTAACCAAAGATATTAAATAAGAAGCTTGACCCACACTAAACTTGTTGGTAAGAACTAAAGCTATCAATTTGATATTTCAAAATTTGATTTGAAGAAAATCTAGTTCTTCACAACGAATCCAAAAAAAACTCTATCAAAAATTCAAAAGTTTATTTCATCATAATTATTTTCAAATGTTACAACTATAGTGTCTAAATATGCTAAAATAAATATTAAAATAATAGAAATATCATAAGAATCTTAAAAATATTATAAAAAATAATTTAAGGTTAAGAAAACTTAATTAATACATAAAAATATAAATAAAATCATAGAAATATGAAAAATGAAGGTTTTGGATGCGTTGGAGTGCATTAGAGCACGCTGGGTGCACAAGCAGGGTGCAGATATGCGCGGGGGGGTTGGATCGAGGATCGAGCACGCGCAGGGCAGGCTGGCACGCGCGTTGGGGGCGAGCTGCAGCGCGCTGGGGACAAACCACCTTGTTGGAAAGTGTGTCAATCAGTTATTTTAGCTCTTTCTTGTATCCCCATACACCTCCATGCATTTAACTTATTAAAATTGTTTATCTCGTAATGACTCTTTCTCTTCGATCTTTATGACCAATTTATGTGACATTTTGTATTTTAGGTCTCCTTTATCTTTTAATGGAAAATGGTCCTTGATTTTGAGATTTGTTGTATCTTAGTTGATATCACATAGTGCAATACTTCTAAGTTTTAGTGATGAATGTTTGAAAAAAGTAATTGTGGAAAGACTAGCATTGTCTGTATGGTTGATGCTAGAAGCACTCTAAATGAAAGATAGCTGGTAAACAGTTTATATCTAAAAGAAAAATTGTACAATCTTAACTATAGATGACTCAAAGAGATGAAAATACATCTTGATGACTTCAACAAGACAATAGTTGATCTTAATAGCATCAAAGTAAAAATTAATGAAGAGGATCAAGCTATAATCTTCCTGTTAAGATCGGTGTGACCCAAATTTTATTGGAGGCAGACCAGTTAGGCAACATGGGGATTCTTGTTATGACTACGCTTTCAATTTAATGTTTGAATATTTGAAACTCAAAACTCATTGTACTGATTTTTTATTAACAAATTTTTCTCATGTGCTCGTAGTTTTTTTTCGAAATGATTTTTCACGTAAATTTCAGTATCTATTATTTTCTATATATATTTTTTTACTTTTCATTTCTTGAGTTTCAATTTATTACAGGTATCTAACTATTTGAATTTAGATTGAAAAAGAAAAAAAAAAGGAAATTATTCAATTTTTCCATTGCGAAAGAGAATATGAGAGAAGAGAGAGAACACTACCCTAGCCACTGTTTCGGATATGTGTGAGAGAGAGAGAGTGAGTGAGAGTGAGAGTGAGAATGAGAGTGATATGCCACGGCTCCATCACTTAAAAATAATTCTATGGAAATTTTCTAATCGATTTTCAAGTGTTTATTTTGTAGTTGTTCATGTAGGAACATGTTTTAAGGAAATCAATATCTTCAATTCAGTATCCACTTGCAATATGATATTCTTCAAGGTGAAACATAAACGGAAGATCAAGCACACGTCCAAAGATTATTGGACCTTTTAACAAAAATGTCGTTAAACAGACCTCCGAGGAATATTTGGCATTTTTGAGAGCCTTGCTAACATTATTTTAACAAGTGTCTTTATAAAGAATATACGACATCTTAAGATTTCCAGAATGTGCTGGATCGCGTAATTTGGACACCATTTGCTTGATCAACAAGACTAATTGCAGAAAGGCTCGTTTTCACAACATTTATGAAATGAGAAATTTGTCTTTTTTTAAATAAATAATGTAACTTTTCTTAATTTTATTGTTTTTCTTAAAAATACTTTTACATTATATCAAAATAAAGAGTTGGATGTCTGAAAACAAGGGAGAAACACGTCATTACATGGCTGTATGCGCGGGAGGGGAAAAAGGGAAGATTACTAAGAAACAACCTGCGCACGTGCGCGTCTTCAACTGAAGGGGTTTCCAAAACCATTCCATTCTCTCTATTATTATTTTACCTTACTTTTAGAAAAATTTTCTAATTACAGTTTTAGAAATTTTTCTTAATTATAGTTTAAAAAGTTTTCTTAATTATAGTTTTAGACAGTTTTTCTAATTATAGTTTTAATAAGATTTCCTATTTATAGTTTTCGTAAGATTTTTTAATTATAGTTTTAGTAATGTTTTTTAATTATTGTTTTAGTAACGAGATGTGCTATTTAAGTATACTTATGTAATGACATTTGGTATGGAATTTGAATTATTATTATTGAAGCTTATGATTTCAAAATCCTGAAATCTCAATCGCCCATGACTATCCTGAGCGTTTGTTCTTCAAAAATTGTTTCTCAACATTGTGAGTTTGTTAAAAAAACCTTTACTATTGCTTTATTTTCTACTCTCTTATTTAATAGTACACATTTCCACAGAATTGCAAAAATTCTCAACTACAGATTTTTAGAGTGTTTCTTCGTTGGAAGCAGCCACACCCGAGAGGCGCCATTTTATAATTTTATCAAACCAACTTCGTTGTTTCATCCATAACTTCATCAATTCCATATATTTTTCTCTAAAATTTCTAGAGAAATTGTCTTCAACGTATCAAGTAAGTTTGTGTTAAATTATTTTGAATTTTAGAGTTGCTTTTCATGTGAATATTTTGCTTGGAATCTAGTGAACTTTTGGTGATTATCAATTAAATATCCAAAAAGAATCTAGTGCTTGCGCTAAACCACAAGTTCTCATACTTAAATCGTGACAAAGAGTGAGAAAGAGAGAGGGTCACGGCTGTTGACTTTGCTTAGACCTGCCATTGGGCAGCTCTCATTTGGTAAATTGAAACAAAATGGTTAAGGTAGATATGTATACTTCAAGCACAAACAAACAATAAAAATTTTAGAATTAATTAATTAATTTAAGCATACTTATCAAAACAAAATAAACCTAATTCTCTTTAAGCTAATCTTTTCTTCTATAATATAATTCGTAAATACGAAAATATAATTAAAGATCAATTAACTTATTTTATTAAAATGAGAAGTCCGGAGACAATATCATATATTTTCATTTTGTACACACTAAAAATAACAAACCACTAATAAAGCTTCTAACTCAACTATAAATAAAACCTAAAATGCCGTTTCCTTTATGGGCAGTCAAAACTACTCAAAAGCGACAAACAGAACCAAATTGATTAGTTCAGTTATATCGGTTTGGTTTTGGTAGGTTTCTAAAGCCGATCAAACCGACGTTCTGTTCTAATTTTTGGAAATAAAAAGAATTTGGTTTTGTTATTGATTTGACATGTCTCTTACCTGAATTATCAGTGAATGTTTTAGTTTTGTAAATAAATGTAACTTGGATAATTTATTGATGTATTATGCATTTTTGTGTGCAATGAGATGCACATGAAATGTAATGACGTAGTACGCTTTTTTTTTAAAACCATCCAATTTTAATCTCTCTTTCTTTCACTTTACTGTTCAGTATTGGGAATATCAGTTTAGTGGAGAGTAGGGACGACTTGGGACACACAACACTTCTGTCTTGTGAACTTCGGCGAGATAATCCCATAACTTAAGTGGGACATCCATTAGTTGTCTTGAAAACTTTGTAAGCAGCGACCTTGTGAACGTTGGCGAGACCCTCGTACTTCCGGAGAGTAATGAGTTTATCCCCTATACGTCAAACCTCATACATGACAACCATTCATTAAACACGGCACACACAATAATTCATTAAGTATATTAATTTCATCTCCTATTCTTTCATATAAAAACTTTTTGCAAGATGCATTGTATGCACCGTGTTTGTGCACTTGACATTCATTCCTCTATCGAATAATTCATAAATATGTAACAAATAATATGAATATATAACCGAAGAACAACCAAATTATTTTACCAAAATGAGAAGTTGAGAAACAATATTATCATTTTTATACGCACTACAAAATAACAAACTCTACGTAATAAAAACTTCTAACTCAGCTATACATAAAACCTAAATTGCCCGTTTCTTTAGGGGTGGTCAAAACCTACCTGTGACAAACTAAATCAAACCAATCGGTTTGGATTATATCGGTCTAGTTTTTTTCGGTTTTTAAAGTCCACTAAACTTACACAATTCTAATATTTGAAAATCAATCAAATTTAGTGCAGTCATCAGTTTGGTATGTCTAAATTCTAAGCTTAATCATGACTAAATGTTTTAGTTTTGTAAACATGAGTAGCTTTTTTAATTTATTGATTTTGATTTATTTTAATTTTAAGGATTTGAAATTGCTTTATTAAAATTTTCCATATATTATCAAAATGAAGGCTAAATTCATGAATTTTTAGTATAAATGAATGGCATGATTTGATTAAATTCTAAGTTTCCATTTATTCTAATAAGTTAATATTTTTAACTATTCATAATAAAGAATTTTTGAAATTAAGTTTAGCCTCAAGGAAATTACCCTAATTGAATTTTTAAGAATTATCTAGTTGAAAGATTTGAAATTTTAATTAATTTAGTTTATTATAAATTTGAAAATTATAGAGTTGTATTCCTAAAATTTCTATATAAATACAAAATTTTAATTTTTTTAAAATAATGTTACGTTTATTTTTTATACTTTCTAAACATACTAGTTGATGTGTTAAACAATAATTTGTATAATTAAGATGTAATTAATATTAATATTAATTTATTATATTATTTGCACAAATCATTATTTGATATGACAACAAGTATATTTAGATATTAGAATAAAAGAGTAAACATAGTATCATTTTTTTTTCGTATTAAGAATTGAATCGGAACCAAACTGAAATTTTTTATCTAGTTTTAACTCAAAACTTGCACAAAAAGATTTGGTTTTGGTTCCAAATTTTATTGACTCGGTTATGGTAAGTTACATTGCAAAAACAATGAGAACGGGACCATGAATGCCCCTATTTTCTTTTATTATTTTCTACCATACTTTCCCCTTCGTGTCCCCAAGATTGTCAGTAGCATACCACGTGCGAACATCTTATGGTTTTTGGTTGATTTTTCTCTGTTCCAATCAAAATAAAGGTAATTGTGTAAACTTCATGTCCAAATACATTTACACATATATGCACGAGATAAAGTGGCTCTTCTCTGTTTTTCCAGAGAATTCCTTATTTTATTTCACCTATAATAGTGGGTTTCTGCATTGTAGCATCACTTTGCATTTAACTTCTAATGGTTGGGTCATTTGCATCATGAGGTCTAACCTGGTAAAATTAATTTCCAACAAATTATGAAGAGAGTTAAAGCAAGAAAGAATGAAAGAAATAAAAAATACTGGTATTCTCGATCCAATCTTGCCCACCCTTAGCCTCTTGTGTCTTCGTATAAGAAAAAAACTTATAAAGGTAGATTGTGTAGCTCAAAATTATAGTGATTTGTTTGCAAAAGCTGTATGATTTGAGGTCAACAACAGCAACAAACAATATGTTGTCGACATAAATACGTGTATGTACAACTGTAACAGGTGAGAGCTTACTATAATCTTATGTGTTCATTATATTTCTTGCATTCATTTCATGAAATTAACACCGAAAAATTACGCTCATCAATATCATCACCAGGGAACTTATCTCCAGACAAACTTCATTAATTTTATTAGTGGCCAACACATGTGACTGCCTGTACGTCATATGAATCAAATCTTCTGCCTATATTTTCATTTTGTACACACTAAAAATAACAAACCACTAATAAAGCTTCTAACTCAACTATAAATAAAACTTAAAATGCCCTTTCCTTTATGGGCAGTCAAAACTACTCAAAAGCGACAAACAGAACCAAATTGATTAGTTCAGTTATATCGGTTTGGTTTTGGTAGGTTTCTAAAGCCGATCAAACCGACATTCTGTTCTAACTTTTGGAAATAAAAAAAATTTGGTTTTGTTATTGATTTGACATGTCTCTTACCTGAATTATCAGTGAATGTTTTAGTTTTGTAAATAAATGTAACTTGGATAATTTATTGATGTAGAATGAGACCCACAAGCTACACACACGCATCACCACACGGCAACCACATCAGGGTAAGGGTGTACCTCGCGCCACACTACACCCTGACATTTCGCCCCCGTCCCAGCCTCCCCAGCACGGGGCCACAATTGCCACACACACACGTTTCGCGACAGTCCAGCCGACCCACCCTCGAGTGGAATCCGCAACTGGTGTTGCACCGGCCCACACACTAGTAGGATTCGCGGTACCACTGCTCATCACCCTCACCGTCAACACATTCACATCGCATGACGGCCCAGTCGGCCCACTCCTCGAGCGGAATCCGCGACTGGTGAAGCACCGGCCCGCACACTAGCGAGATCTGTGGTACCCCGCCACATGTCTCACCACATACTCAAAACATGCTCAAAACCATTTTCGTTCACGTTTTTAAAATATGATGCATGTTAAACAATACGCACGCACACCACAATCAATCACATAAAATCCTAAAGTTCTACGGTGTAGGCCTACTTGAGCAAAACACATGCATGCACTACTTACCTGGCGTCCTAAGCTCACTCGACGCACAGCTTCGCCAAAAAGTGTCTCAACCTAAAACACAAACAACCACTCATCAATATTTATCTCAAAATCCACCAAATAGCTAAAAATAATCTTCCTTAACTACACTCATGAAATTCCAACCAAAACGGGCCATCGGTTTGGTTTGGCCGAAAACCAGCCCAAAGTTCGGACGCGCATAACTTTTGCGTCCGTTAACGGAATCGAGTGATTCAAGTGGCTAAACGTCCCTTAAGAACCTAGTCTAGCATACTAAAACGGATTTTAAAACGGTAAGCCGCAGACAGGCAAAAAATGCCACAAATTGAATCTGCTATTTTTTTATAAAATTTCAACCTTTGTTTTTCTTTAACAAAAACTCACTCAATTTAGCTTTACGCACCAAAAACAGCCATGCCACTATCACACGTCAAAATTCTACGAAAAACGCTAACTAATTTGACTTGGACCAAAATCCGACATAAACTTCCGACGCGCATAACTTCTGCGTCGGATATCGGAATCAAACGATTCCAGCGGTCATACGTCCCTCTAACAACCTAATTTATCCCACAAAAACAGAATTTAAAACGATCAACCGAACGTAGGCCGAAATGGCCAAAAACAGAAGCTGTTTTTATACGAAAAATAGCCTAAAATTCAACTTCGATCCAATCTCGCCAATTCCTTCACCGAACAATTACATTTTGATCTACCAATGCATACATTAACAAAATTGGTGGTTCCCAAGTTAAAAAAAAAAAGAATGGCAGCATAAAACCCTCACGGTTCTCTTCCCACAACTGTGCATTTCTCAACCAGATCATTGAACCATGAAATTCACTTCTATCCCACTTAAATTCTAGCATGAAATTACAGAGACTTAGAGGTACGAACAATTTCACGCTCGGCCATCTAAGCAGGACAGAACCCGAAAGGGAAAACTCCCTGTTCTCGGTCGAGTTTTGTCGCAGAAGGGCCGAGCCACACACTGGCTCCAGCACACACACACTACACTCTAAAATGCTCTAACAACCGAACTCTACCGTCGGGAGTCCAAGAACAACCGAGCTTCCACGCTCGGTCGACAGAACAAAAAAAAAACAGGGGAGAACTCACCTTCGGTTTCTCAGCACGGGAAGGTAAAACAATTTCTCTTTTCAGCTCACCGGAGTACCCTGGGCACCGGCGTCTCTCCCTCGGCGGTCGATCGTCGGCGATTTCCCTTCCCCGATCTCTCTCTCTCTCCCTTTCTCGGCCGCGCGACAACACGGTGGAATGACTTCCCCCCGAAGCCATTCCACCATATAACATTTTTTATTTTTTTTAAAATTTTTAATTTAATTACAAATTACCAAAATGCCCTCATGTGCTTTAATCGTCCGTAAATTCGTTAATTTCTTGACCTCCCGACTTTAAATTTCGAAAACCATCGCAAAAGTAGGCTCCGAGTCTTATAATTTAAATTTTTCCGTTGAAATATTTCTCAAAACTCCGACCGAGATTAAATTAAAAATTTCAGAAATTAAAATTAAAATTCCAAAATTTCCAGGTTATTACATCAATGTTATCAAATTCTCTTCTCATTTTCAAAATAATTGATGGAGCTAGTTTAAAAAATGCAATAAGTATAGTAAAAATAAACCTGCATCAACCATACAATCATATAAAACTAGGTGAACAGTAAAAAGGGAGGTCGCTCAAGGATCCTACGAGCCATACCACAAAGAAAGACCGCGATAACACCGGCAGAGCCTCATAGGGAGAACATAATAAGTCAACCAACCAGTAGGTAATCAAACGGATCCACTCAACCTTGGGCCATCGCGGATACATGCACAGGAGCACACCAGTAGGGATACAACCATTCAACCCTAGGCACAACGGGACCGCACAATGGACTTATAAACTGGGAGTAGCAACGAACAGACACTGGTCAGATCGGGTAGCAGGACTAGTAAAGCTCAGAGTCCATCACTCCATTCGAGGGGAGTACCGCACAATAATCAATCATCTAGGAGGGTACACGACCCGTCAACCCCTGAGCTATATCCAAACAAGTGTGAGTAGTATCACGGCAACCCTCAAATATGGGTGCATCTGGGCAAAATCCTCTGATACTCTCAGCGAATGGGCTTAGCTGAGAGTGTCAGACAATTATCTTCAGAATCAAACTACAATGCACATCAGAAAACAATGGCGTGCGTGAGAAAACCAATGCATGAATAAAACACATATGCATGACAATATAACAAATCTCACGAAAATCTCAAATCCAGCCCATCGGCAGAGACGAGTAAAACATGACATCCAAACTCAACTAGGCAGTATAAATCCAGCAAAACATGTACATGCCTAAACAATGTAAAATGCACATGTTTGTAAAAATGCCGACGTCAATACGAGTGGTATCCCACCAAAATAATATACGTGCATACTAGACTAGGTATAACGTAATAAATATAATAACTCATACCTTTGTGACTAATACTCTTAATCTCGACAGCCGGTAGCTGCTCGGTAATCGCCTCAAATTCAGCAAAATAGTCCAAATCTTATATCCGGTCGAATCCTTCAAAAACGCCCTTCAATAACGATGATCTACTCTTCGAGACGAAAATTTTGACACCAAAATTATTCCGAACGAAAATCGTTTGGCCGGCATCGCTTTTCCTCCACCTCTCGACCATCCTCTTTCTCTCTCTCTCTCTCGTTCACCCGTTCTGAAAGCTCAACAAAAAGATAAGGTCTTCTTGAAAACCTTATCTTTTAATTAAATAAATTTATTTTATTTATTTTTAATTTCTTTTAAATTTATTTTTATATTAAATTATTTATTTTATTTAAAACCATTTAATAGTTTTTGGTTTTTCAATTCATGAATTTTTTTTAACATTTTATTTCGGTAATTTCTAACTTTTCTCTTCCGTTAATTTATCACTTAATTTTACGCAGTTGATAACGTCAAATTTTATTTTATTTATTAAATTACACGTACGTGTAACACGTGACCACAAATTGGTGCATCATACTATTTCGAAAATCCGCGAAATCGAACTTTAATTTACACTTAAATTTTTGCGAAAACTTTATACAAATTTTACTTTCGGTAAATTTTGGCAGATCTTACATCTTTTCTTACTTTTTATGAATTTCGTCCTCAAAATTTGCGTCAACTACATATCATAAAAAAGGTAGAGGTATCTCTCTGCCATCTCTAACTCCAGCTCCCAAGTAGCTTCTCTCTACGTGTGGTTCTTCCATAATACCAACACATAAGGAACCTCCTGACAGCAAAGCAACCGAAGCTCGCATCTCAAAATCTGGTCTGGCTACTCATCGTAGGTCGTGTAAGCCTGTACGGGCACCTCATCCCACGTAAGATTGTGAGATGGATCTGCAATGTACTTGCTCAGTTGGAATATATGAAAAAACCATACGGATAGAGAGGTTACTTGGGAGCTGGAGTCAAAGATGGCGGAAAGGGAAGTGACATTCATCCGAGCAGTACAAAGATGTATCAGGATCTAAACCGTCAATATTGGTGGGTTGGCATGAAGAGGGAAGTGGCTAAATTTGTTGCCGATGCATGACCCGCTAGCGGGTCAAGGCCGAGCACCAGCAGCCAGCAGGTTTGCTGCAGTCGTTTCCTATTCTAGAGTGGAAGTGAGAGGAGGTGACAATGGACTTTGTTACCCATCTTCCGATGGCTCTTCAGTGCCTGGATGCTATCTGGGTTATTGTGAATCGGTTGACGAAGGCAGATCATTTTATTCCTGTTCGAATGACTTTTTCAGTTGCCAAGTTCAGCCGATATTATGTAGCACATTGTTCGTCTTCACGGGATACCTTTGAGCATAGTTTTTGACCGTGTGTTAGTGGTTTTCCTACAACTAACGCAAGTGGACATGTCGCTAATAAAGTAATAAATAGTAAGTAAAAGTCGATACCACGAGTATATTCTTAACCAATTTTAATTGCTATAAAATTATATTAAAAAAGAATGAATTAACAAGAAAAATATTGTGAACGGTACAATAATATAAAATTGAAAATTACTTAGATATGCTAAGGAAATAAATTGAACTAATTTATGATGATTACGATAATAAAAGTCTTGGTTAGGGTTAATTTCCTCGTTACGTAAATTTTACTACTGATGCTTTAGAAAGTTGCAGCATTTCCTACAAAACAGCGAAAATAATTATTTTTCTAGGGTTATATCGAATTGACTAGTTAAATTCAACCTAAATTTTCTTTCGACTTTGAAAAAATAAAACTTGAATTGAATTTCTTTTCAGCCTTATTTTCAATGCCAAATAAATTAATGTCAACAACCTTGTAACAATTTAATATATTTAATCAATCATGTATCTTAAAATTGCTATATATCTATCGATATAATAGAAACATGTAACATCAAATTTGTCCGTCAACACAATTCGAATTAAACAATAAACATCATGATAGATTGTTCCATAAAAAATACGTAAACTTTCATAGATTTAAGTAAAACACATAACGAGTACTTTCTATACTAACCAAGATTAAAAACTTAGCCTAAAATCATACTAATAAAAACCATAATAAAGATATTTATAAAGAGAAAAATAAAAAGTAGAGAAAAAATTATAGTATTCGCTCTTCTCTGGAAAACAATCCTAGAAGGAATTATGGTATTCTTCCAAGATACTGCACGTCTCCTTTCGCCAAAGTGAGAGAGAGATCGTCTTCAAAGGTCAAGAGAAAAATAAAAATTCTTTTTTTCTAGGGAGAGAATAATCTCTCTTTCTTTCCAAAATTGTCTTTTTTTATTTTTTTATTCTCTATCTTCCTATTCTCTCTCTTGTAAGCCAAGGAAAAAAATATGATTTTTTTCTCTTATTGATTCTTTTTAATCCATTTTCTCTCTCTTGTTCTTCCATCCAAATAAATCTTCTTGATTTTAGGATATTCTCCGTTCATCTTCCTCTCTTTTAGGTCGTTCAAATGATGTAATCCAATTTTTTCTAATTATGTGGCCAAACATAAAAACAATTATTAATGCTAATAATTTGATTTATTTGAAAATATATGAATAAAAATAATTAATATCTTAAATTCTTTTCATACTCAATAACATATAGCAATTTTTATAATTTTGACCACATTTTATTTAAATTCACTCAAATCATACGAATTTTATTAATAATAAATAGTATAAAATAACTCTAATTTAAGAGTTATCACCGTGATCCTCGTTTTACTTCGGAGTTGTGGAGGGGATTACAGAAATAGCTCGGTACGAAGACACAGTTCAGCATAGCACATCATCCCTAGACAGATGTACAGTATGAGAGAATCATTCAGATACTAGTAGACATGCTGGGGTCTGTATTCTGGATTTTGGTAACAACTCGACCAAACACCTGCCACTAGTGGAGTTCGTGTATAATAACAGCTTCCAAACCAACATCGGAGTCTCTTCTTTTGAGGCATTGTATGGTCGGCCATGTGGTTCTCCTTTGTGTTGGGCTGAGAAGGAGGAGCAAGTTACTCTTGGGCTGGATATCATCCGAGAGACCACCGAAAAGATCCACCAGATTCGTGAGCGACTGAAGGTTGTGCAGACCACACAGAAGAGCTATGCCGACCTGAAGAGACATGAGGTGGAGTTTGATGCTGGTGACTTTATCTTTTTAAAAGTTCATCCTACCCGTGGTGTCAGCAGATTTGGGGTAAAGGACAAGTTAGCCCCGAGATATATCGGTATATTCTCGATTGTTAAGAGGATTGGAGTGTTAGCCTACAGACTGGGGTTGCCGCCTCAGTTGGGACATGTGCATCCTGTTGTCACAACCCAGAAGAGGGCCGAACAAAAATGCCAGGATAAACGATCAAGCTCAAGGAGATCCACCCTGTGCCCTAATGCTAGTTGCGAAAGATTTTCATGAGCGATCTCAGAACTGCTCGAAATAACAAATGTGATAATACAAGCTATAGTAGAAATACAGAAATTAAAAATAATACATGCTAATGGTCAGTACGATACCAAAGAAAATCCTTACATACAACAAATATCAATATAAAATATGTGGGAAAATCCACAATATCGGGAGCCGATCAACCTCGTTTCCTGCTTTTCTTTCCTCTACCTGTAGAGTAGGGAGTAATTCGGGTGATTGACAAACTCAGTGTGAGATGATATACCTACCACTTATCTCCTTATGCATGCTCACTTAAAATCAATGTGCGTGTTTTTAAAATTCAAAATCAATTTCAATTTTATCAAATTTTCTTCTCATTTTCAAAATGATTGATGAAGCTATTTTCAAAAATACGGTAAGTATAGTAAAAATAGGTACGCATCAACCATACAATCATATAAAACCAGGTGAACAGTGAAAAGAGAGGTTGCTTAAGGATCCTCCGAGCCATACCACAAAGAAAGGTCGCGATAACACCGGCAGGGCCTCATAGGGAGAAGAGAATAGATCAACCAACTACGAGAGAATGAAACGGATCCACTGAACCCCGGGCCATCGTGAATACACGCATAGGAGCACACCAGGAGGGATACAACCACTCAACTATAGGCCTAACGGGACCACACAATGAACTTATAAACCGGGGGTAGCAACGAACAAACACTGGCCAGGTTGGGTAACAGGACTAGCAAAGCTCAGAGTCCATCACTACATTCGCGGGGAGTACCGCATAATAATCAATGATCCAAGAGGGTACACGACCCGTCAACCCCTGGGCTCCTGGAGGGTACACGACCTATCTACCCCTGGGCTATATCCAAACAAGTGTGGGGAGTACCACGACAACTCTCAAATACGGGTGTATCTTGGCAAAATCCCCTGATAGTCTCAGCGTATGGATCCAACTGAGAGTGTTAGACGATTATCTTCAGAATAAAACACTAATGTACATCAGAAAACAATGACGTGCGTGAGAAAATCAATGTATGAATAAAACACATATGCATGGTAATATAACAAATTTCACGGTAATTTCAAATCCAGTCCGTCGGCAGGGGCGAGTAAAACATGGTATCCAAACTCAGTAAGGCAGTATAAATTCAACAAAACATGTATATGTCTAAACAATGTAAAATGCACATGCTCGTAAAAATGTCGACGTCAATACAGATGGTATCCCACCAAAATAATATACGTGTATGTTAGGCCAAGTATAACGTAATAAGTATAATAACTCATAACCCTATGGTAAATCCTCTTAATCTCGACTGCCGGTGGCTACTCGAGAATCGCCTCAAACTCAACAAAATCATCCAAATCTTAGATCTGGTCAAATCATTCAAAAAGGCCCTTCAATAACGACAATCTACTCTTCGAGAAGAAGATTTTGACACCAAAATCGTTCCAAACGAAAGTCGTTTGGCTGGCGTCGCTTTTTCTCATCCTCTCGGTCGTCTCTCTCTCTCTCTCTCCCTTTCTGAAAACTCAACAGAAAGATAAGGTTTTCTTTTGAGAACCTTTTCTTTTAATTAAATAAATTTATTTTTTTTATTTTTAATTTCTTTTAAATTTATTTTTATATTAAATTATTCATTTTATTTAAAACCATTTAATGAATTTTTTCGAACATTTTATTTCGGTAATTTCTAACTTTTCTCTTCTGTTAATTTATAACTTAATTTTACGCGATTGATAATGTCAAATTTTATTTAATTTATTAAATTACACGTACGTGTAACACGTGACCACAAATTGGTGCATCACGCTATTTCGAAAATCCGTGCAATTGAACTTTAATATATATTTAAATTTTTGCGAAAAATTTATACGAATTTTACTTTCAATAAATTTTGACAAATCTTATAACTACTATTCATCCAAGTGACTAAGATATATTTGTTAGAAACATTAATGTGACAGAGCGTCCACGTGAAAATTCTAATTTCTCAACTCCAAATTGCCACAAAGTTCCGTGGGTGCTTGTCAATTTAAGCTTCAAATAGCATCTTCTTATTTTTAGTCTTTCGTACCTTTTGTGTGGGCTATTGCTGCTGGTGAGCACGTTCAAATACATTTTTGGAATTGAGGGCCTGCAAAATCTTCCATTCGGTACATGGCTCTGAATTGAGCTTCCGCTTTTTGTCACTGAGCGCCCTCAAAAAGTCACATTCAACCCTAAACCCTAATGCAGTCCTTTTGATTTAGTTAGAATACCCACTTATTCTATATACAGCATGCACTCAATAAACACTCGAGTGATTCTAAATGCCAATTTTCAAGGGTACTTCCAAGGAGAGCGTAAATTCTGACTTATAATCTATTAAGAACATATTTATCACTAATTTAGAATTACAATTATCATCAATTTAGAATAATATATTGAATTAATCTCAACCATCATTAAAACAATTATGAATAGTATCTATTAAACTAACAATCTTCCGCATCATCATGATGACAACATTTATTATAGGGTTGGACACGCGCTGGTTCGGTCCTGTAACGCTCCGAAAACCTACTCATTTTTTATCGTTCACTGCTTCGACACCATATCTGTAACGCTCCGATTCGTCATTCGATCTGGGTCACCAACCGTACACTTATTTGATTACTCGATAAATTTCTTACAAAATTTAAAACTTTTGGTTTCTCGACTCAAAACGACATTCTTGAAAGATGTTTAAAAACGCCGTATCGGAAAACTCGATTAAAATCAATTTAAATAAACTTCAATTTTTAAAACATAAAAATAAGGAAAACGATCAACACCTGCAAACGCCGGTCGTTCTCTCGTCGGTCGAC
Organism: Begonia peltatifolia; assembly: GCA_022433055.1. Classification (NCBI taxonomy): domain Eukaryota; kingdom Viridiplantae; phylum Streptophyta; class Magnoliopsida; order Cucurbitales; family Begoniaceae; genus Begonia; species Begonia peltatifolia. The sequence continues at coordinate 6,143,640 of CM039517.1, read as the reverse complement.
ACTTCTACACCCATCTCAGAGAGTGGTCGACACCTGATTTCACACGTCGACACCTTAATCATCTCTGCCTGCGTAGGTTGAACCCCGCGGTCGACACTATCACTTATTTTACGCTAACCGGTCGACACCCACAGTCGCCAGTCGACACTTCACTTCTCTCTGTCCGCACAGGTCGAACCCCGCGGTCGACACTCACATTCTATTTTACACTGACCGGTCGACACATATAGACTTCGGTAAACACTTTGCACCAACAGTATAAAATAACACTAGTTCGAAAGAGAACGGACAACGAAAACTTTCACGGTTTAAAACTATCGATTAGAAACCTGAATTATTAATCAAACTCTTCCAAATATTTTCGAATGCACCTATAAATCAATCCC
>CM039517.1:6127712-6142754 GCA_022433055.1 Begonia peltatifolia | reverse complement strand
TCACATGGTGAGTTAAAGAGAAAAACAATAAATAAATTGAAACAACCGTACAGGCATCTTTTGTGCATTGCATACGGCTTCACAATGGAATTCATTTTCACCTTCCACCAAGAAAATATAGGATCCATCAGACCCAGAGGAGTAAATGCTCCAATAACCACCCTTCCTTTTATTTTGAAGTCATTTTTAAATACTATGATGGCTCCGTTGCTTTATTATTTTTCGTCTTTTATTTAGCAATCCCAAAATTTTTTTTTTTTTTTTTGTAATTCAAATAAATAATATACTCATTCGAACACTAGGTGATAACTAAGGTCATTCACTATGAATTTATGATTCAACTGAACAATATAATTTTTCTTTTTTTTTTTTTTATGAAAAAACCTAATGAAATTGCTACAAGATATAAGTAGATTTAAAATAATTGATATTTATTAATTTCTATTTATGTTATTAATTTCTCTTATCTAACGGCAAAAATGAAGAGCTAAATGCTTCTCAGACGTACAATCCCATTATTTTTTGTAGCCTTCTGTAGAAACAAAAGAGGACTTAGGTCTAGCTCTGATTGCCATTGTCATGATCCGAAGACAGAACTAATAGATTGCAGGATCGGATGAAACGATGCTCAGAGAGAACCTCATTGCCTAGTCCAAAGATTGTGTTAGGAAGAAGACTAAGTTTGCGAAAAATTTGCATAGTTCAACGATCACACGGACTGACTTATACACAAAAGACACTCCACTCTGGACACCAAATGGAGTGCTGAGCGTTAATGGAGATCTCATCTTCTCCATAGAGAAACCAAAAACATATGCAACGACAGAAAAAATAAAAGAGTGCGTCGACTGGGTATCGAACAACACCCGAGCAAAAGAGTGGGAAATAAGAATAATACCGTTGTCGACGCCATGCTCCTCCTATTCGTAATAGAACTTAGCTTTACCATCTGCATATGCTTGCCTTGAGAATTCTTCTTATGTTTGTGGTCCTTTCCACGACCAACCATAGAGAAACTAGGACCAGCACAACTACTTTGAAAGGATTGCTCTCTCAACTCGCGAGACCTTTACTGCGGGTAAGGACTAAACCCGTAACTGTGTTGATTTTCAGTCGACCGTTGAAAATCATGACTAGTCGGTTGATACTGAGGATAATATGATTGTTTGGGTCTTGACAGTTGCTGGGGAGTGAAAGTCTGGTCCCTAATACTAAAATGACTGCCTAACATAACATGTGTCTCCAACATTTGCCCATCAAATAATTACCAATCGATCCCACACATATAACAAATAAAAAAGAAATAAGTTTTGAAAATCATGCTATGTAAATGCAGTACATGATAAAAAACTCTACCTCAATGAAGACCACATCCTTACCTAGTAGTCAAACACGTTAGTAGGATCAGACACCAATGTCGAGAACAGGGACATTGTGAGAGGATATGGCAATCCAACTTCAAATCTCAATCAGAACACGAGGGATAACAAAAAAAAAATCTATTAGGGGATAGGAATCCTAGCTGAAAAAGAACAACATTGAAACCCCAAATTAGTAAACAAAGACAATTAATAAGTGGATCCTACAATGACAATAAAAACCCAAGAATCTACGACTGACGATTACAAATTAAAGAATGTGCGGTCAATAGAAACCCATAACTAGTTAAATAAACTCAGCATTGGTCAACTAGTCGACCCAAGCAGTTAATCCCTCTATGTCTCAAGTCCGACCAAAGGTTGACTATCGACCCAAGCGGTCGACACCTCAAGGCAGTGGTCGATACTTTGAGTAAATGGTCGACCATTGTTGCTCTGGGCTTGGCAAGTGTCGACACCTTGAACAATGGGTTGACTTTTGACCCTTTCAGATATGGCAAGTGAGGATCGACATGTCAACACTTGCCCCCCCACAGGCGGCTGAGGTACACACTTGTTGAGATATGACTCTTTCTCAGTTCTACCATCATCTGTCAACACTTGCTCAACTAGTGTCGACCAATGCATTAATTTCTAGTGACAAGAAACACAAAAACGGGTCTCCCTCTTCACCTCCAATCGACTCTACATCATGCATAGAACTCGAATTTACCTAAACAACGTAGAAATAACTAAGGGATTTAAGTTTCCAAACTCGAATCCAAAATTAAAAAAAACAAACTCACTTTAAAACCAGAAAATGAAGTTGAAAAACGATTTACCATTCTCAAAACTTGAAGATTGGAGCGATGTGAACGCAACCTAAGTTGTCAAAATCTTTCCTTTGTGCCAACCTTCTCTCTCTCCGCTCTCTCTCTCTCTAGCGCTTTGTGCAGGGCACCAACAGTGAAGGAAATCCTTCCTTCCCTTCAGAAACTAATATAAGTAAAAAAAAAAAATCAAATAATTAAAAATTAATTTAATTTATTTGATATATAAAGTCTTCCCAACAATCTAAACTCTAAATCTTTCTCAAACCTAACCAAGAAAAATTTCAAACTCTCAATAAAAATTCACCATTAACAATTTGGTTTACTTAACCGAATTCCCTAGATTCAGCTACACGAAAAATCCTAAAATGCACTAAAAGCCTAAACGCTTTAGGATTCTCTTTCTAACAAATCTATGACAAACTACTAATTTGTCCGGTACGAAATTTCAAATTTTCACTGTGCAAGACCTTATAATTGATGGTTTGACCTAAAAACTATACATGACTAAATGCAAAAGAAACAAGATAATTCGAGTCAACACGAAACAAGTTGACATTGAATAATGCAAAAAATTTACTTAGAAAAATAATGAGTAGAAAAATGTCAGAAATCACAACGGGTGCTCAAGACACATGATTGGAGATGACTCCAAATTCACCTCCATGACCAAAAAGGCATTATTAAAGGTCATGCTCAAACCCATTTATTGAGAATGTGTTATTGATTGATGATTTGAAGCATAATTTATTAAGCATTTGTCAATTGTGAGATAAAGAATATAAAGTTATATTAGAATTCAAAATTTGCTTGATTGACAAAAGAAAAAATTGAAAGATAGTATTTATTTGATATAGGAATGAAAATGTATACACAATTGACTTAAATAACTTATCCCCATTTGATGAAAAATGCTTCTATCTATTGGTTGCTAGTCTGGGTGATAAGTGTGTATTTTACACATTTATTCGTATTCTTTTACAACTTGATTTGACCAAGTTTTTGAAAGCATTTGATGATTTTGGTGTAAGTGCGTAGATAAACTAAAATATAAAAAGTTGGCATTTCAATAGAAGAATCGTTCGCAAAGAGGGTTTTAAAAGTGTGAAAACCCGAAAGGAGAGCTGATCGGTCGCCATATTTGGGCGATCAATTGGTTAAATTACAAACCAGAAGAGTGAGGAAACAGAAGAACTGCCGATCGATCGGCTAAACTAACCAATCGATCGGCCAGAGTGAAGAAATCAATTCCATGGACAGAACAATTGCCGATCAATTAGTCACATCTAGCCGATTGATCGGCTAAACTGTTTTGGGCAGAAGTTGAACCGATCGATCGGGCACATCAAGGCGATCGATCGGCTACCGTGATTGAGAGCAGAAGAGGTGCCGATCGATCAGCTACACCTCAGTCAATCGATCGGCTGTCAAGGATTAAAAGAAGATTTGATTTTTAAGTTTTTAATTTCAACCGTTGATCAGATCAAATGGACGCCACTCGTTGATCATATAAGATGGACGCCATTTATAACTTTGAATTAGGTTATAAACTAGAAGATGAGCCAGCTCGAGACATTATCGCAGAGAGGGGCCTGAAAGCTAAAGACAGAGATCGAGATGGGGCAAGAGCTTTGGGATTCCAGCATAGTTTCTCGTTTTCTTTCTCCTTTTCTTTTGCAACTATGAAATATTTTATTATGGTTGTTTTTATCCACTCTAACATGAAATAATTTTATTCTCTAGGGCTACGATGTAGCCGAATTATGATTATTTAAAATTTTCTTTAATTCAAGTTGTTAATTTTCTGTTTCGATATTGTGTTGAGTAATTTATTATATTCTTAATGCTTGTGTTTATCTGATCAACAATCATATGTTAATAGAATTATTTTGATACTGATAGCAGATAAATAATCATGCAATGAATAATTTACCATGAAAATGATCTTAGGCTATAGATAGCTAGGGCATTCATGTGGTGCTTTGATTTCTCATTACTAATGTATTCAATTAATTCTTAGGGTTAGAAACTAAAAGTTAATAACCCGTTAGTTGAATAAATTTGTCAGTACTCGAGAGGAACATATAAATATTTTTGTAAAATTGTCATCAACACATAGAAATAGATATTAATGAATTGGATTAGAAATATTAAATATAATTAATTCAGGTGAAATCGAAAACCCTAGAAATTTCTCCTATTACATTCTACAATTTTATTTAATTGTCGGTTATTTGATTAAATTAATTTGCTGTTTTATTTTAAATTAAAAAAAAACTTATCGAAGTCTTAGTATTCAATTTTAATTAGAATTAAATTAGTTTAATAATTTGTGACAATAGTCTTCATGTAATCGATTCGTACTTACGAATTTTATTACTTTTGCGACACATACACTTGCGTTAACATTTTTCGCAGTAAGTTTTTGGTGCCGTTGCCAGACATTATTTATTTGCTATTATTAAATTAAATTTTTTCTAGTTTATATTTGAATTTATTTATTTAATTTGTTTATTTTTAATTTTTTTAGGTGTATGCGAAAACTAGGTACTGGCAACTTAATTTTTATCGATGCAGAAATTGAACGGACCTGTCGCAAGAATCGAAAGGAAACAAGGAAAGCAGCCATGGATCTTGACCGAATTGACGAAGTTAAGACACGAACATTACTTGATTATATGATGTCATCTGTGGTCGGTGTCCAATCCGCAATTCGTAAACCGGCGATTACAGACCACAATTTTGAGATTAAACTGGGAACCACACACATAATCCAGCAGTCACAATTTAGTGGTTTGCCATCCGAGGATCCGAAAGATCACATCACCAACTTTGTAGAGGTATGTGATACTTTTAAATTTCATAATGTCTCTGATGACGCTATAAGATTATGGTTATTTCCATTTTCGTTAAAGGACCTTGCAAAGAGTTGGTTAAATTTTTTGCTCGCTAAATCTATAACAACTTGGGCTGAACTTTGTCGAACTTCAAACATTAGTTATTTTAGATTCTCTCGAGGCAAGTGATTTGTTCAAAATAGGAAAGATAACTTCAAAAAATTTGACTCTAAGACGACATATAGAATATTCTTAGGTTATTCCTCAACTAGTAAAACATATAGAGTCTTCAACAAGAGAACTCTAAAAATAAAAGAATCTATTCACGTAACCTTTAATGATTTTCTCATCAGTTTTATCATGTATACTTTTATATAGCATGTTCACTCTTATTTCATAAAAACATTGTCTATAATACTTGCATTCCTACTTAGTTGAGTTAACTAACTCTGAAAAAATCTCTCTTCTAGTCATGGTGAAAGAAATTATCTACCGTTGATGCAGGATTGATCTAGATATTTATTAGATAGTTATTCCCTTGTCATTAGTAGCGACTTTAGTATTTCTCTTTGGATTGTCATGTTACCATATTCTATAGTATTTTATTTCTCTTGCGATATTTTTACAATTTGGATGTTTATAATTTTAGTGTCTATGATGTCACTGTTGGAATTTGGGTAGCCAATATTTTTGGGACCCGATTATAATTGTTTTTTACAATGTCTTCTACTATAACTTTAACTAACTACAGTGAGGGTGTGACGATTGGATTCCTTTTTGCAGCAGATCATTCTATGTTCTTGTCTTGCACCTCAATTGAGGGTCTGATGATTCGATTCCCTTTTGCAGCAGATCATTTTGTGTTCTTGTCTAGCACCCAAATTGAGTCGCGAAAATTTGAACAATGGGAAAAATTACAAAAATCACAAACTTTATTGGATGCAATGAAATTTGACTAAAACTTGCTGGTTAAAATTTTGGTTCTCGTACTACTTGTTGGGAAAAGAATATGAAAATTATAATCCATAGAAAATAAATATTTTTTTCTCCATATACGATTAAAATAAATTATTAGATAAAGTAAAAAACTGGTATTTTAACATGGTTCTCCAATACACTTACATGTGCAGTTACTTGTGTCGTAAGAAATGTGCACTATTATTTATGATAAAATAGTAGAAACACGACAACAATAACAACAATCACCGTAATTTCAGGAAGATCAATCCCACTAAAATGACTCCTTGTATGGGGTACTCGTTTTAAGGATAAAATAATAGGTACTCTAAATAATCTTTGTCACTTAGTTCCCCCTCTCTCTCTATTTTTTTCAATAATCCAACATCCAAAGTATGTATCTATCTCCTTTGCTAACAATTTAAACATGCAATGGGGCCCAACTCAAATAAACTAGGCATATACCATCACGTTTTGTAGTACCAAATTTCCAATAAAACACCCACCATATATTTTTATACTAATTATTTTATTTTCTAAATATTTCATTGGTCAATTGAAGAAAATTAAATATTTGACAACAATGAGAAGAATCTAATAAACATTGATGGAGAGACCCCTTAAAAAAAATCTTCTTATTTGCTTTCTTTCTCTCTCCTCTCTCGGCAACATGGCTCTTCTCTATCTTAAAATATCTGTATCACTATGAAACCGCCTAACCTAACATAATATTTTTGTGCCAGTGGTCTTGTTTTTAAAATATCTCTTCAAGTAATACAAAAGAAGGTAAGAATTTTCTTATATCATTCATAAGGATAGCACCTTGTAATTACGTATGATTGTTTTATCTTGCAAAACAATTGTTTAATGTATTATGATGAAAAGTACACAAATGGGTGCTACTACTGGAATATATTAATTTGATAGTGGGTGCTTTAACTAATATTCATTTGGTTGATTTAATCAATATTTGTTATAGTCTTTCGCATTGTGGATACTATGTACTTAAACTAGTATTCAGTTGGTTGCTTTAGTCAATATTTTATATAATGTTTTATATTATGGATCGACTTTGTGCATGCAATATTCATGTGGTTGTTTAATCTTGCGGTTGGTGTGACTGATCATATGGTGGGCTTAATAAATACTTTCTTTGGTTTCATATTATTTCTTTTAACAAATGAGGAGAGTGCACAAAATTGGAGTTTTAAGTTTATTGCATATGATAAATAAAGTTAATGAACAACATTGATAAATTAAGGGTGGGCAGCACCGGACCGATGGTTTCAGTCTGATTTCGATCCCAACTCGCTGTACCACAGTTTTGTCCTAGGTCTGAAATAAAAAATTCCACCAGTTTTTGGTATAGTTCTCGGTCCATAGCTAAAATCCCAAAAAACTAGACCAGACGAAATGTTAAAAAAACCTGTTGAATGAAATTGAAGCAGCTTCACTTAACTGCTTCAGTCTTCATGCACTTAACCAACCAGTTCCAGAGTTCCAGTCTTCCAAGTTCTAGAATCCCTCCGAGTCCCTGTCCCGACTAGCAGACTTGTGTCCTACTCCACTGAACACCCGACGGCCGACCGAGACTTGCGACTCCTGACCACTATGCTTCCTGCTCCGCTGCGCTGCCTCAAAAGCTCCCGTGGTCCATCTCCCTGCCCCGACGCCCTCATCTCGTGCTCACCTCGGTCCTCTGCTGATCGCATTGCCTGATCGCTCACCTCTCCTCTATCATCGGCTCGCCTTATTGATTTGAAAATTTTTTATTTAAAAAAAAATATATATTTGATGGGAGTAATTGGGACGGAACTGGTACTGTACCAAAATTTTGATCTGGTCCCGATTCGGCCCCGGTATCTCCCAGCATCGGTTTCGGTATTCGAAAAAAATTCTCGAAGACACGTGCCGGTTTTGGTTTGGGCTCGAGACTGGACTTGTAACACCCTATATGTTCGTGGTATCAGTTTTCGGGTTGATACTCGGCAGGGTTCAGGTCGAAATGAATAGCGAAAAATTTGTAAAGTTAGGTGGGGTTTTATTTCGAGACTAATGGAGAAAACAAAATTTCAAGAATCCAACCAGAAACAGGCTGAATGATGATTTAACTAATGTATTAAGGCATAAAGGTAAAAAAGTAATTAATATTAATCATATTAAATTAATTTATAAAAAATAAAAAAAAGAGAGTGGTTCTTCTCTCCCTCTTTTCCCTGCAGAGAAGCGAAATCCTCCCTCCCCCGCGAAAATGTTCCCCTTGGGCAATCTCCTCTTCGTCGATGCAATGTTCCCTCCATTTTACCCACCACTACAACGGTAAGGTAGGTTTTTATTGGTTTATGATTTAGTTTTTGTTAACAGAAGAGTGTGATAAGAAACTTGATAGATAGGAAATTAGGGTTTTATGGTTGGAGAGTTCGTTGGAGTTATTATCGATTGTTGTAGAATTGTTGACAATAAATGTGATAGATTGATGAGGAATAGGCCGAGTTTTGTTGAAAGGCCGAGTAGGGGGAATTTTAGACCCTAAGGCCTATCTTATTTTAGGATTTCTGCCTTAGATTTGGTTAATCATTTTAAATTCAGTTTTGGTATATTAAACTAAGTTATGATTGTAGTGTTTGGCCATTGAAATCGAGTGATTTCGATAACTGACGTAAAAGTTATACACGTTGGAAGTTAGGTTGATTTTGAGCCGAGATAGGTTAGTGAGCGATTTTGGCGAGTTCATGAAGTGTTGTGCTAGTATGTTGGTTTTAGTGCGTGATTAGAGTAGTGAGATGAGTTTTGATAGGAAAATGATTTTGTTGTAGGTTGAGCAGGTTTTTGGTGAAACGAGCAACACGGAAACCTAGGACGCCAGGTAAGTAGTGTGAGTAGTGTGTGCATGAGCATTGCCCTTACGGGCCTACACCATGGGATGGTAGGGATGTATTGTGTGTTTTGTCTGTTTGCGTTCAGTTATGCATAATGTTTTGAAAAGTGTAACAAATATGAATTTGAGCATGGTTTTGTATGCGAATATGAAGTGCGATGTGCGGTGGAGAGTACGATGCGTGCGTGGGCAGCTTTGGCCCTGTTACTGGACAAATTGGGACGGTGGCGATGTGCCAGGGGGTGGCGTGGCGAGTGCGTCCAGCCTCACCCTAGGGTGCCTGCTCTGGTGTGTGTGTGTGGTTGTGGGCAACTATGGCCTCGTTGCTGTAGGAACCGGGACGATCGCGATGTACCAGGGGGTGGTGTGGCGAGTGCGTTCAGCCTCACCCTGGAATGGTTATGGTGTGTGGAGTGACGAGTGGGTACAGTTTGAGGGCCTCGTTGCTGCAGGAACCAGCACGATGGCAACGTGCCTGGTGTGAGGTGGCGATAGAGAGTCTAGTCTCACCATGGTGCGGCTGTACTACGCGGCACCGGTTGTGACAACATGTGATAGGATTGCATTGTCTGTTTTATGTTTAATATTGCACTACTTACTAATCGTCAGGCTTATGTTGTGTGTTCCTTGGTGTAGATGCAGAGATTTCAGCGGGTAAGTTACGAGAGCCTAGGTAGGACAAATAGGCAGTTGGCGGCGTACTATTATGTGCAGTAGGTGGAGTTCGTAACGGCGACCCAACCTGTGAAGTGAAGCCGGAAGATAGGTTCTGGTAGATGTGTTTTGAGGAGTCTACATCGAGGGTATAGATTTTGAGGCATAGATGAGTTTGAATATTAATAGTCGGGATTGATGTATAGGTGGATTTGAAATTATTTGTAAGAGTTTGATTGAATAATTCAGGTTTCTAATCAGTAGTTTTAAACTGTCGAAGTTTTTGTTTTCTGTTCTCTTTCGAACTGGTGTTATTTTATACTGTTGGTGCAAAGTGTCGGCCAAAATCCATAGATGTCGACCGGTCAATGTAAAATAGAATGTGAGTGTTGACCGCGGGGTTCAACCTGTGCGAACAGAGAGAAGTGAAGTGTCGACCGGCGACTGTGGGTGTCGACCGATTAGCGTAAAATTAGTGATAGTGTCGACTGCGGATTTCAACTTGCGCGAGCAGAGAGGATTAAGGTGTCGACCTGTGAAAGCAGTTGTTGACCACTCTCTGAGATGAGTGTAAATGTGTCGACCGGTTTTCTCAGTGTCGACTGACGAGAGAACCCGAGAAAAACGTAGTGTTTATCGTCGTTTGCAGGGGTCGATCGTTTTCCTTATTTTTATGTTTTAAAAAGTGAAGTTTTTTTAAATTTATTTTAATTGCGTTTTCTACTGCGGCGTTTTTAAACATCTTTCAACAATGTCGTTTTGAGTCGAGAAACCAAAAGTTTTTAATTTTGTAAGAAATTTATCGAGGAATCAAGTAAGTGTACGGTTGGCGACCCAGGTCCGGGGACGACTCGGGACGTTACAGATGTGGTGTCGGAGCAGTGAACCAACCAAAAATAGGTAGGTTTTCGGGGCGTTACAGTTATGGTATCAGAGCATTTACCCAACTAGAAGTGTAACCGACGATGATGTCGGGTCACTCAGAGTAGGGGTGAGATTGTGAAGGCAAAAGGGGGTGTCACAATTCCCACACCGCTTGGGGGCAGGTAGAGGGGGCATTTAATGGGTGGGAAGAGGGTATGTTACGAGTGTCAGAGCCATGGGGTCGACGTCGCTTGATGGATCTACTAATACCACTAGTCGCTGCATGGGAGTGCTACACCAACTGTAAGTATTTCTTAGAGCACTCGTAGTTTCGTTTAGACTCAATAGAGGTTGTGGTGTACAGGTTTAGCATTATGGTTAGAGAGACGCGTAGAGCTGTAGGCGATATGGATGACGCTGTTAGGCAGCTGATCGCCAGTCGCAGCAGCTGTAGCAGTTTATAAGTAGAGAGTACCAGTGCCAGTCTAAAGCCCAGACTTCGATGGATCATGGGGGTGATAGGTTGCACAAGCTTAGACCTCCAGTATTCGACGAATCATCTTCGGACCCACTCAGTGCTGAGGAGTGGATTCGAAGTATGGACCCACTCAATGCTGATGGACTATGCCAAGGTGGATGATCAGGACAGGGTTTCCAGTGAGGCATTCCACCTTGCAAGAATGCCCGATTTTGGTGGGATTCGGTAAAGTCGACCACCGATGTGAAGGCTATGACTTGGGAAGAATTTAAGACGACGTTCTTCGGCAAGTATTTCACTCACTCAGTCAAGACCCAGAAGATGGTTGAATTTGCCAAGTTGAAGCAGACAGGTACAGTGGCCGAATACGTGAGACAGTTTGAGGCACTATCTCGGTTTGCTAGTCATCTTGTGAGCCCGAATGAGAACAAAGTACACCAATTTGTACAGAGCCTGAAGCCAGATGTATACATAGGCATGCGGATAGCTGGAACACGAGTGGTGCCTTATGAGGATGTGGTGGCGAAGGCAGTAGACATTGAGTAGGCTGGGACGAAGGTTCCCAGTTACAGATAACTGCCTAAGGAACAGCCCAAGAGGTATTTCAAAAAACTGTTGCCACAATCGAGCGGAGAAGAGTCATCTCAGCGGAGGGGTCTGAAGAGAACTAACGACAGCTTTAGTAGACAGGGAAGCAACAAGTGACCCCAAGGACTGGGGCAATTTCCGATGTGCCCAAAGTGTCAGAGGAGTAATCCTAGCGAGTGCAGGGTAGGTGCATGGCGATGCTATAATTGTGGTGAGGCCGGCCACATGTCCAGAGATTGTCAGAAACCGCGACAGAATCGGTGTTTCAACTTCAATGAAGTGGGGCATTTTGCTAGAAGTCGCCCGAATTCGAACAAGGCCCCAGCGAGAGTGACACCCAGACTTTTCGTCCTCATTGAGCCATACGATGTCGCTCAGCCATTGGTGATTTCAGATAGTATTCTTATTTCGGGCACAGCAGCTTAAACTCTTGTCGACACAGGTGCTACTCATTCGTTTGTGTCCACTGTCTTCGTGGTCAAGGCGAATCTAATGCCCAGCTATTCTGGACAGTTCTTTGGTGTATTGTTGCCGTCAGGGGAGCACCTATACTGATATCAAGTGGTACAAAGTGATGTTGTGACAGTGGGAGAAAAACGGTTGTACGTTGATCTGATCATACTCGACATGAAGGGATATGAGACTGTTTTAGGAATTGATTAGCTGTCTAGACACTATGCCACGATAGATTGCAGGACCAGACAGATCCACTTTCAGCTCCCGAGTGTAGAGAGTTGCTCCTTCAGGGCGAGAAAGGGTCTGAGTAGGATTTCAGCAGTGTCGTCTATGAGAGCCCAACAGTTGTTACGAGGTGGATGCATGGGCTTCTTGGCTAGTGTAATGGACGCCCAGTTTCAGGTCAAAGCTCAACTCCAAGACATCCCCATTGTGCATGATTTTCTGGGGGTATTTATTGATGATTTGCGAGGTTTGCCCCCTGAAAGTGAAATTGAGTTCATTATTGACGTATATCCTAGGGCTTAGCCGATGTGCAAGAACCCGTATAGGTTGGCGCCTACCGAGTTGAAAGAGATAAGGGCACAATTAGAGTAGCTGACTGATAAGGGCTTTATACGCCCTAGTTTTTTGCCGTGGGGTGCGCCAGTGATTTTCGTTAAAAAGAAAAATGGATCCCTACGCATTTGTGTTGACTACAGGGAACTCAACAAGTTGACGGTGAAAAATAAGTACCCGTTGCCAAGGATAGATGACTTGTTTGATCAGTTTTAGGGGGCACGGGTATTCTTTAAAATTGATTTGAGGTCCGATTACTATCAGTTGAAGGTTAAGGAGGAAGATGTCTCGAATATAGTTTTCCGGAAGCGGTACGGGCACTATGAGTTTTTAGTGATGTCGTACGGACTGACTAACACCCCAACTGCCTTTATGGACCTAATGAACCGAGTATTCAGGGAGCAATTGGATAGATTCGTGATAGTATTCATTGATGACAACCTAATATACTATCGGAGTGAAGATGAGCACAGAGAGCACTTGAGGATCGTGCTGACAACGTTGGGGCAGCACCGACTATATGCTAAGTTCTCTAAGTGCGAATTTTGGTTAGATATGATTAAATTTTTGGGGCACGTCATCTCTCGTGATGGTATTTCACTTGACTCGGCAAAGGTTCAGTCTGTAAAGGAATTGCCATAACCGACCAGTGTCAGCAAGATACGCAGTTTTTTAGGCTGACAGTATATTATCGGAGGTTTATTGAGGGATTTTCCAAGATTGCAGCTCCTTTGACTCGATTGACTAGGAAGAACATAATGTATAGTTGGTCTGATGAGTGCGAGGACAGTTTTCAAGCATTGAAACAGAGGTTGACTACAGCCCCTTTGCTAGTACTGCCGGTAGAGGGGTAGAAGTTCAGCATTTATTGCGACGCCTCCAGTGTGAACTTGGGTTGCATGTTGATGCAGAGTGGAAGGGTGATTGCCTATGCTTCAAGACAACTGAAGCCCTACGATCAGAACTATCCCACGCATAACTTGGAGTTGGCAGTGGTGGTATCCGCACTTAAGATATGGAGGCATTATTTATGTGGATAGCAATGCGAAATCTTCTCGGACCACCAGAGTTTGAAGTATATCTTCACGCAGAATTAGCTAAACTTGAAACAAATGAGGTGGTTTGAGCTGGTTAAGGACTACGACCTGGAAATTAAGTATCTTCCAGGAAAAGCAAACGTGGTAGCGGATACCCTGAGTTGTTGTGGCCTAGCCCTTACACGGTCACTAGAACACTCAAAAGATCGGTTAGACACTCGGATCTCGGCCAAGCCAAGAACCCTCCAGAAAAATGGAAAAATGAACAACCAAATGTGCTTTGAATGAAACAAAATTTGGTGAGAGATTAGTGGAGTGAGTGAGGTGTGTGATGGTGGTGGTCGTGGTTCAAGTTGTTTAAAAATGAAAAGCTTATGCACAAAACCCGCAAGTTGGCCGATAAGTCAAGATGATGCTTTCAGCAATAACAATCTTTCCATGGAAAGATTCTCAACTTGGGGAACCGGTTTTGGCCGCTATCTTCTTGTTTCCTTCCCTTGAAAGAGAGTAGAGAAAAGTGGAACACAAGTTTGAGCAACAACCTTGAGTTGTCAAGCTAGGAGGCTTCTCGTAATCGGTTTCAAGAAACCGAGCACATACCTTGAAGGTGGTGGAAAACTCCTTTAGTTTTCTCTAGAGAAACATGCCGATGCTAATTCAATTTGCCAACCAAAATACAAACACCAATGCTATGTTTATATAGGCCTAGGATGGAGTGGTTTAGAGCTGAGCATTTGGTTTTCAAAACTTGGAGAGATGTGGCTTGTAACCTGCTAAAAAATGATGCAATGTGCAGCCGATATGATGGCAGCCAAGATGTGATCGATGGCTAGCTGAATGCCAAGTCATGGATCCATGTTTCTTCCACAAAAGGTAAAGGGAACAAACATCCCCAAAAGTAGCTCAAAGGTGTGGCCAAATCGGGTAAGAATGGCAACCATCATGCGGCCCTCCTCCTTGGCGCGCGCACCGCCGAGACTTGCATGCCATGCATGCTCGGTTGGTGCTTCCCAATAAGCCAACCCCATCACCTTTCCATCATCTATCCTAGCCATTCAATCTAGTAATAAATGCCTAATGCATGCATACAATAATAAGTTAAACAAGAAGGCCAATATTTGCCCAATAAGTTTAAATTAAAACATTACATAGAATTTTGCTCGGGAAAACAAATTCTCTTAAAAGCATCATGATCTTCGATGGTGGCTTCCCAAGCAAGGACGTGCCTTGGTTGCTCCATGTCTCGAGTCTACACTTCCCACTTTAAGCTTTCAATTTCAGGCTCCATTCTATCTCGTGAATCATTACCTACACAATAGACAATTGTGTGAGAATGTAAGTTAGTTAAAGTGTGTGCTTGGACTTGAGACCGTGTGACGGGCCTATGAGACACATCATAAGCCGAGTGTCAACCTTAATGTCTGCTATGATTTTAGCGATGTCTACTGAGCTGAGAACTGAGGTACAAGAGTTCGGCCTAGAAGTGGTTTATGATCTGGTAGCCACAATGTCAGCGATGTCATTGAGGCCGATCATCATGCACAGAA
>CM039517.1:6063828-6120419 GCA_022433055.1 Begonia peltatifolia | reverse complement strand
TTATACACGTTAGAAGCCATTCCATTTCGGTGTTCTGCGAGCCGAACGCCCGAGAAGAGAGACGCGATTGAGAGAGTGATCGGGGGGCAAACTGCGACGACCGAACACCGGGGGAGAGACGTGACGCGCTAGACAGTTCCGACAAGGCAGAAACTCGGCGTGAGTGGGTTCTTCCCGAGCTGAAAATCACAGGTGAGTTCCTCCCCTGTTTCAGATTCTGTCGACCGAACGTGGAAGCTCGGTTATTCTTGAATCCCCGATGGTTAGAGCTCGTTTTTTTGGGGTGTTTTAGAACCTAGTGTGTGTGTGTGGCTCGGCCCTTCCCGCGACAAAACCAAATGAGAAACAGAGAGTTTTCCCTTTCGGTCTTGTTCTGTTTTGATGGCCGAGCGTGGAGTTGTTTTGCCTCTAAATTTTGGGGGTTTTGTGCTAGAATTCAGGAAAAATTAGAGGTGAATTTCATGGTTAGATGAGCTAGTTGGGAAATGCATAGTTCTAATTAGGAACCACCAAATTTGTTAATGTGTGCATTGGTGAACCAAAATGTGGGTGTTCGGTAAAGAATTCGGCGAAATTGGACCGAAGTTGAGATTTTTAATTTTTTTTGTGTAAAAACAGTTCTGTTTTTGAGGATTTTAACGGGGCTACGGTTAATCGTTTTAAATTATATTTTTGTGGGTTAAATTAGTCGTTCGCGTAAGACTGATTTTGAGTGAGTTTTGGTTGAGGAAAACAAAAATTTAAAATTTAATAAAAAGGACAGATTCGGTTTTGGGGTTTTTCCACCTAGCTGCGACTTATCGTTTTAAATCCGTCTTAGTATGTTAAACTAGGTTCATAAAGGGACGTTTAGCCACTTGAATCGTTCAATTCCATTGACGGACGCAAAAGTTATGCAGATCCGAACTTTATCCTGGTTTTCGGCCGAACCACATTGGTGACCCGTTTTAACTGGAATTTCATGGATTTGGTTAAGGAATGTCATTTTAAATTATTTGGTGAGTTTAAAGTAAAGATTGATAAGTGATTATTTGTGTTTTAGGTTGAGGCATTTTTGGCGAAGCTGTGCGTCGAGGGAGCTTAGGACGCCAGGTAAGTAGTGCATGCATGTGTTTCGCCCAAGTGGGCCTACACCGTAGAACTTTAGGATTTTATGTAGTTGATTGTGGTGTGCATGCGTATTGTCTGACATGCATCATTGTTTTTAAAACGGGAACGAAAATAGTTTGGAGCATATTTTGAGTAAGTGATGAGACGCGTGACAGTGGTACCGTGGATCCTACTAGTGTGCTTGCAAGTGCTTTGCCAGATGCAGATTTCGCTCTAGGAGTGGGTCGGCTGGGCCGTCACATTGCGTGTATGTGTCGACGGTGAGGATGATGGACAGTGGTACCGCGGATCCTGCTAGTGTGCGGGTCGGTGCTTCACCAGTCGCAGATTTTGCTTGAGTAGTGGGCTGGCTGGGCTGTCGCGAAGTGTGTTTGTGTGGCAACTGTGGCTCCGTTGCTAGGAAGGCTGGGACGGTGGCGACGTGTCAGGGTGTAGTGTGGCGCGAGGTACACCCTCACCTTGTTGTGATTGCTGCGTGGTGATGCGTGTGTGTAGCTGGTGGGCCTCGTTGCTGGGGAGTCCGGAACAGTGGCGACGTGTCAGGGTGTAGGGTGGCGATGAGTTCCTCCTCACCCTGGTGCGGCTGCACTACGTTTCACAGATGTGACAACATAAGTGTGAGTGTAGAAACTGCATGTGATAGGATTGCATTATCAGCTTTTACTTTCAAATCGCATTATTTACTGAGCGTTAGGCTTATGATGTGTGTTCTATGGTGTAGGTGCTGACGATTTTGCTGGTGAGCCTCGAGAGCCTAGTCCTGAGGGATAGGACAGTTGGCGGCGGACGACCGAGGCACCGGACGGCGGATTTTGTTAGGGCGACCTGACCCGTGGTGGGGGTAGGTGATAGTGAGATTCATTGGGTTGTTATTTTATGTCGGGTATTTATGCGGATAGAGGAGTTCGTATAGACGTCGGTTGTACAGGATTGTATAGAGTGGTTGTAGTGTTTTGGTGACGCGTACGTATTTTTATATGTTAGAGTATGATATTGCTCTATACTGTGGACTTTCTTCATTTGTATTTGATGGATTTTCGTTGTCTTTAAATTCTGATTTTTGTAATGGAAATTTTCTGGATGGTTGATAGATAAACACTGTTAGTTTTTGGTGAACTGTGTGCAGGGTTTAAATTTTGGGATAACCAGTTTTTAGGCTTTACTCCTCCGCAATTTCGGGAGAGAGATTGGGAGTCGAGAGGATATGGAATAGGTCGGGATATGTACAATGAGTGTTAGAGAAGTGTGGAGTGGGGCGGAAGTGCGGTGTGGTCGCCGGTGCGCGGGGTACGCGGCCCTGCAGGTGTTAACGGGTCGTGCGGCGTTGGGTGAGAGCGTGCGTGCGAACGTGTGGTACGGAGGTAGGGTGTGTGGGGCACACGGCGCTGTGAGCGTGCGCGTGACGAGGTGATGTTGAGTTGGCACGCGCGGCACCTTGAGGGTGCGCGCGGGGCATCGAAGTGGGGACGTGAGTGTGCGACACCGATTTTGTGTAGTTTGAAGGGTATGTTGGACTCTTTCATAGGATTTCAAGTCTTGTTGTTCTATCTTAGTGCATGAGTAGAGTATTGGGATGAGTTTTGACTGAAAATGATTTTTGTTATAGGTTGAGCAGGTTTTTAGTGAAACGAGCACCACGGAAAGCTAGGACGCCAGATAAGTAATGAATTGTTTGTGTTTTGCCTTCAGCCGTACGCCATGGAACAGTAGGATTGATTGTTTGTTTTGTTGTTTGGTTAGTTGGTTGTGCATATGTGTTGACATGCATCATGGTTTTGAATTACGAAAGAACGAGTTTTGAGCATGTTTTGATATGTGTATATGAAATGTAATCAGATAAGAAAAGATGCCACGTATGGGAACGCCTCGTCGTTAACGTTCTAGTGAAAAAGCACTAGGAGGTTCCCATTGATGAAAGTACGTAAGATAACATGGTTTGTGAACGCCTCGTCGTTAACGTGCTAGTGAGAAAGCACTAAAGGGTTCTATGATCGATGTTGGGAGGAGATTTTGTATGGCCGTCCCGTGTGTGAACACAATGTGTGCCTCTAATCTCGCTCTGTGGGTCATGATTTGGCCGTCCTAAGTGTGATAGGATGAGTGCCTACTTGACTCACACGTGAAAGTGAAAGATGATAATAATGAAAACGAAACGAAAACGAAACCGAGCGTAGAAACTGCATGTGTTAGGGGTTTAGTTGTGCATTGATTTTCAGTTCATATTCCATACTTGCTAAGCATTGGGCTTATGTTTTGTGTTCCGTGGCATAGGTGACGGCGAGCTCTCTGGTGAGTTGTTTGAGGACAGACATGACTAGGTTGGTGGTTGGTGACGTATGCTGTATGCCGGTGTAGGCAGTTTGTTGGGGCGACACAACCATGGTGGAATAGGTTGTGGAATTTTGTAAGCATTTTGTGTTAAATACCTGTGTATAGATTTTTGAGGATATAGGTTATGTGGCACGATTATACTCGGTATTGGTGTAGGGTTATGTTTGTGAAATTACTTAAGGAAATTATGTCTTAAAAATACAAGTCTTTACTTCGTGGTTTTAATCGTGGAAGTGTTCGTCGTGTGTTTTCTTTCGAACTGGTGTTATTTTTATACTGCTGGTGCAAAGTGTCGACCGAAGTCTATAAGTGTCGACCGGTCAATGTAAAATGGAATGTGGGTGTCACCCGCGGGGTTCGACCTGTGTGGGCAGAGAGTAATGAGGTGTCGACTGGTTAGTATAAAATCCGTGAGAGTGTCGACCGCGGGGTTCGACCTGCGCAGGTAGAGCTGAATTAAGTGTCGACCCATGGTTGTAGGGGTCGACCGGTAGTGTAAAAATGGCAGCGGTGTCGACCGCGAAAGTCGACCTGCGCGAACGGAGGGGATCAAGGTGTCGACCTACGGCTGTAGATGTTGACCGGGAATGGACGAGATGGTAGAGGTGTCGACCACGGGGGTCGACCGATGGAAACAGAGATAATTGAAGTGTCGACCGGCATTGCCAGTGTTGATCGATGAAAAACCCGAGACAACCCAAGTGTCGACCGATGCTAACAGCTGTTGACCGAGTGTCTCTGTTTTACGTTTCATAAAATGATGTTTTATCCAAATTGATTTTAATTGAGTTTTCCGCTGCAATTGTATTTAAAATATTTTCAAAAATGTCGTTTTAAGTCGAGGAATAAAAGTTTTAAATTTTATGCGAATTCTTACGATACGAGTGAAATAGTGAGTAAGTAGCAAATCGGGTCCAAGGTGGACCAGGGACGAATAGAGTTGATATCAGAGTAGTGAGTAGACCGGAAATGGGTAGGTTTTAGGGTTAACTACAAGTGCAAATCTACGATATATTGGGATGAAGTTGGCGAGACAAAATTGGGTGGTCCGAATATTTTACAGCAGACAGTAGAAAAAATTGTATTTATTCGGCAACGAATTTTAACCACCCAAAGTAGACAGAAGAGCTATGCAGATTGTCAGAGAATAGAATTAGAATTTGAGGTGGGTGATGAAGTCTTCCTGAAAGTTTCGCAAAGGAGTTGTCAGAGTCGAAAAGAGGGGCAAGTTAAACCTTAGATATATTGGGCCATTTTATATCACGAAGAGAATAGGGAAGACAGCTTACCAGCTACAACTGCTAGCCTCAATGAATGGAATTCACAATGTATTCCACATATCCATGTTGAGAAAGTGTATACGAGATTCCTCTCATATCGTGGAGCAGCGGGATATAGAGGTTCAACCCACATTGACGTATGAAGAGAAGCCAATAGTGAAAGTATTATGACGCAACCATAACGTAGAAAAAGCAACCTAGGAGCAACAACAGAACATGATTAGCGATATCTAGAGTTATTTAGGTAGTAAATTTTGGGGAAATTTTTTTTTGTAAGGAGGGTGGAATGTAACACCAAGAATTTTCCGTTTAAACTAATTTCGGATTTACATAATTGTAATCGGTGGAGTTTCAGTCAGAATTGAAAGCGGAAAATTTTTACCCTTAAGTAAAAGATTATTTTAATACTAATGGAGAAGAGAAAAATTTAAGAATCCAACTGGAATCAGACCATATAACAGATTTATTAAACAGTTAAGGGTTAAGGGTGAGATAGTAATTAGGATTATTATTATTATTTTTTTTATGAAAATATATATATATAACAAAACACCTCAACTGTGTTTTCTTCCCCATCACCGAAACCCCTCTCTTCTCCTTCCCTCCTTCCTTCGACGATCCTCCTTCCAGCCTACTGTTCTTCTCCGATCTTACATCAATATTCAAATCTACGATAAGTTTTAGTTAACTCTTCGTAAATAGTTAGTACTCTAGTTGTTTTGAGTGTTAAAAATAAAGTTAGAGGAAGTATTTTGTGGCTTTGATGAAACCTAGGAGGGTGATACGAGAATTTGAAGTTAGAGTTAATTTCTATCAATATGCTGGTGTTTAGGCTAGAAGTAGGAGTATGTTATGGAATTTTATGGGAAAGATTGATCATTTGGATAGTCGAGTGCTCGAATTGTGGAACGACTTCCATTCGGTCGCGTCCGGCCAAGCAGTATGTGTTGAATTAAGGATTGAATTATACCGTTAGAAACTAGATGTCATGAGGAATCAGTAACATTTCGAATCGTTCAATTCAGACAAGTATTGGAGAAGTTATGAATTTTTGAAGGTTAGTAAGAAATTGAGTTAGAATTCCGGTTGAGGCTGAATGAAGGTTTAGTTGTTATTTCTTTTAGAGTTTTACGAATTTAATGGAAAGTAGAGCTAATAGATGTGTGGTTTTATAGGTTTTCTCAGTTAGCATACGAAGTTAGGAAGTGCGAGAATTTTCTAGGACGCCACGTAAGTAATGTAATAGGAGTTTTGTCTTCGGGCCTATATCACAATTCAATAGGATGCATTGCACGTTTACTTTACGTATGTTTTCATGGTTGTGCATCATTGTTTTAAATTAAGAGAACGAGACGAAAATGAATTTTCATGTTTTTTTACGAAGTGAAATAGTAGGATGTGATGAAACGAACAGAATGAGAAGATACGTAAAAAGATAATGAAGGTGGGGTTGAGTGACGTTGTCCTATGAGGGGGACTGCGTCCTATGAAGGGGACTGCAAGATGTGTCACTCTTCCTCCGATTTACGTGGTGACATTGTCCTATGAGGGGGACCGCGTACTATGAGGGGGATCGCGAGGTGTGTCACTTTACTAGACTGAGGTTAGCTCTGTCCTATGAGGGGTACCGCGTCCTATGAGGAGGACCGCGAGGTGTGTCACCTTAGTCTAGCACGTAAAGAAGAACCCAATAGTAAGAAGATAAAGAATATGTAAGAAATAGACAAAAATTGTAATAACCCGAAAATTTTAGATTTTTAAATTTTATTCCCGAAACTTTTAATTTAAGTTCAGTTGGAGTTTCGAAAAACGTTTTAACGGAAAAATTAAATTATAAGACTTGGAGTTTTGTTTTGTGGTGGGTTTGGAAATTTTAAAGTCGGGTGTACCCGAAATTAACAAAATTACGGACGATTAAAATACGTGAGGGCATTTTGGTAATTTGTAATTAAATTAAAAGTTTTATAATTTTAAAAAAATTTATAAGGTGGAATAGCTTCGGGTGGAAGCCATTCCACCGTGTTGTCGAGCGGCCGAAAGAGAAGAGAGCGCCTGAGAGAAGCAAGCCGATCGAAGAAGGGAGTGTACTGCCGACGAACGACGACCGTGCGAAGGGGGTGCCGACGAGCTGGAGGGAGAAGTTGGTTCGGTCTTCCCGCACTGAAAGCCGAAGGTATGTGTCCCCTGTTTTCGGTTCTGTCGACCGAGCGTGGAAGCTCGGTTGTTCTTGAACTCCCGACGGTTAGAACTCGGTTGTTAGGGCATTTTAGAATCTAGTGTATGTGTGTTCTGGAGCCAGTGTGTGGCTTGACCCTCCAGCGACAAAACCCGACCGAGAACAAGGAGTTTTCCCTTTCAGTTTTGTCCTGCTTAGATGGGCGAGCGTGAGATTGTTCTTACTTCTAAGTCTCTGAAATTTCATGCTAGAATTTAAGAGGAATAGAAGTGAATTTCATGGTGCAATGGGCGGGTTGAGAAATGTACGATTTTGGTGAAGAGAACCGTGAGGGTTTTTGGTGCTGCCATGCTATTTTCTAATTAGGAACTCCCCAAATTGTTAATGTATGCATTGGTAGACCGAAATGTGATTGTTCGGTGAAGGAATTGGCGAGATTAGATCGAAGTTGAATTTTTGGCTATTTTTCGTATAAAAACAGATTCTGTTTTTGGCGGTTTCCACCTGACTTCGGTTAATCGTTTCCAATTCTGTTTTTATGGGTTAAAATAGGTTGTTAGAGGGACGTATGGCCACTGGAATCGTTCGATTCCGATATCCGACGTAAAAGTTATGCGCGTCGGAAGTTTATGTCGGATTTTGGTCCGAGTCAATTTAGTGAGCGTTTTTCGTGGAATTTCGACGTGTGACAGTGGCATGTCTGTTTTTAGTGCGTAAAGTTAAATTGAGTGAGTTTTGGTTGAAGAAAAACAAAAAGTTAAAATTTTATAAAAAGGGCCAGATTTGGTTTCGGGGTTTTTTCACCTAGCTGCGGTTACCGTTTTAAAATCCATCTTAATATGTTAGACTAGGTTCCTAAGGGGACGTTTAGCAACTTGAATCGTCCGATTCCGTTAACAGACACAAAAGTTATGCGCGTCCGAACTTTAGGCTAGTTTTCGGGCGAACCACATTGGTGATCTGTTTTAAATGAAATTTCATGGACTTAATTAAGAGATGTCATTTTTAGCTATTTGATGAATTTTGAAGCGAGATTGATGAGTGTTTGTTTGTGTTTTAGGTTGATACACTTTTTGGCAGACCGTGTGTCGAGTGAGCGTAAGACGCCAGGTAAGTAGTGCATGCATGCGTTTTGCCCAAACGGGCCTACACTGTACAACTTTAGGGTTTATGTGATTGATTGTGGTGTGCGTGCGTATTTTTTGTCATGCATCATATTTTAAAAATGTGGACGAAAATAGTTTTGAACATGTTTTGAGTATGTGGTAAGACGTGTGGCGGTGGTACCACGGATCCCACTAGTGTGTGGGCCGGTGCTTCACCAGTCGCGGATTCTGCTCGAGGTGTGGGCCGGCTGGGCCTTCATGCGGCGTGAATATGTTAACGGTGAGGGTGATAGGCAGTGGTACCGTGGATCTTACTAGTGTGTGAGCCGGTGCAACACTAGTCGTGGATTCCGCTCGAGGAGTGTGCCGGTTGGGATGTGGCGAAACGTGTGCATGTGGCAACTGTGGCCCCGTGCTGGGGAGGCTGGGACGGGGGCGACGTGTCAGGGTGTAGGTGGCGCGAGTTACACCCTTACCCTGATGTGGTTGCCGTGTGGTGATGCGTGTGTGTAGGTTGTGGGCCTCGTTGCTGGGGAGTCCGGGACAGTGGCGACGTGTCAGGGTGTAGGGTGGCGTGAGGTTCCTCCTTACCCTGGTGCGGCTGCACTACGCGTCACAGATGTGACAACATGAGTGTGAGTGTATAGACTGCATGTGATAGGATTGCATTGTCGGCTTTTACTTTCATATCGCATTACTTACTGTGCGTTAGGCTTATGTTGTATGTTCTGTGGTGTAGGTGCTGACGACCTTGCTGGTGAGCCTCGAGAGCCTAGTCCTAAGACATAGGATGGTTGGCGGCGTGCGACCGAGGCACTGGATGACGGATTTTGTTAGGGTGACCCGACCCGTGGAGATGGTAAGTGGTGGTCTGGTTTGTTTGCGGGTATTTTTCTTTTGTGGTGATTATGTACAGTCGATGAGATGAGTTGTATATGCGTCAGTGTATAGATGTATATGGAGTGCGAGTGATTTTGGCGACGTACGCATATATTTTACATGTAAGAGCTTGGAATTACTTTATACTGTGAATTTTCTTCGTTTGCATTTGATGGATTTTCGTTATCTTCATACTCTGATTTTGTTATGGTGATTTCTCTGGATGATGGATAGATAAATATTGTTAGTTTTTGGTGAACTGTGTGCAGGGTTTTAAATTTTTGGGATAGCCAGTTTTTAGGCGTTACTCTGCCGAAATTTCGGGAGCGGGGTTGAGAGTCGAGAGGATATGAAATAGGTTGAGGTATGTACAGTGAATGCTAGAGAAGTGTAGATGAGCGTGGGAGTGTGTCGTGATCGCAGGTGCGCGGGGCACACGACCCTGCGGGTACTCACGGGTCCTGCGGCGTCGGGTGAGGGCGTGCGTGCAGATGTGCTGTACAGCGGCAGGGTGCGTGGGGCACGGGGCGCTATGAGCGTGCGCGAGACACATTGACGTTGAGTTGGCACGTGCGGCACCGCGAGGGTGCGCGCGGGGTGTCGAAGTGGGGACGTGAGTGCGCAGCACCGGATTATGTAGTTCGAGGGGTGCGTTGGATTCTTTCCTAAGATTTCAAGTCTTACCGTTTTATCTTAAACTATCTTAAATGGTTTTCTTTTTTGCTGCGTAGTTTTCGTGTTGAGGATTTTGTATTTTCTCTTCGGGACGCGAGTTGTGTAACACCCCGAGAACCCACACGTCCCCGGTGCGCTACAGTGCATCTACACACTACACACACACACTAACACTTGACACAACTAACTCAATTCAATACCCCTTTCGTTTTCAAATCATTTTCAAAAGCACATTTGTGAGTATGAAAATTTTTCGACTCGATTAAAAAAAAAAACAACTCGCGTCCCGAATAGGAAACACGAAGTCCTCAACATAAAACTACGCAGCGGAAAAGAAAACATTTAAAACAATTTGAGATAAAACGGTAAGACTTGAAATCCTAGGAAAGAACCCCACGCTCCCCACGAACTACCCAGTCCGGTCCCAAGCACTCACGTCCCCACTCCGACACCCCGCGTACACCACCGCGGTGCCACAGGTGCCAACCCAACGTCGCTGTATCTCGCGCACGCTCACAGCGCCGCGTGCCCCACGCACCCTGCCTCTGTACAGCACGTCCGCGCGCACGCCCTCACCCGGCGCCGCATGACCCGTGTGCACCCACAGGGCCGCGTGCCCCGCGCACCTGCGATCACGCCGCACATCCACACTTATATGAACTCCTCTAGCATTCATCATACACACACCTTGACCTATTTCGTATCCTCTCGAACCTCAACCCCTCTCCCGAAATTTCGGCAGAGTGCCGCCTAAAAACTGGCTACTCCAAAATTTAACCCTGCACACAATTCACCAAAATCCAACAATATTTACCTATCCATCATCCAGAGAAATCATCCCAACTCAAATCAGAGTAAGAAGGCGACGAAAATCCGTCAAATACAAATGAAGAAAGTTTCCAGTATAGAGAAATAACATACTCTAACATGGAAAATATCCGCGTACGTTACCAAAATCACACGCACTCCATATACACCTATACACTGACGCATATACAACAATCAATCCCATCCTCCGTACATAACCACCGCAAAAGAAAGAAAACCCACAAACCGACCAGGCCACAACCTACCATATCCACGGGTCGGGTCGCCCTAACAAAAGTCCGCCATCCGGTGCCGCAGTCGCACGCCGCCAACCATCCTACGCCTCAGGACTAGGCACTCGAGGCTCACCAGCGGTATCGTCAGCACCTACACCACAGAACACACAACATAAGCCTAACGCTCAGTAAGTAATGCGATATGAAAGTAAAAGCCGACAATGCAATCCTATCACATGCAGTCTCTACACTCACACTCATGTTGTCACATCTGTGACGCGTAGTGCAGCCGCACCAGGGTAAGGAGGAACCTCACGCCACCCTACACCCTAACACGTCGCCACCGTCCCGGACTCCCCAGCAACGAGGCCCACAAGCTACACCCACGCATCACCACACGGCAACCACATCAGGGTAAGGGTGTACCTCGCGCCACTCTACACCCTGACACGTCGCCCCCGTCCCAGCCTCCCCAGCACGGGGCCACAGTTGCCACACACACACGTTTCGCGACAGCCCAGCCGGCCCACCCCTCGAGTAGGATCCGCGACTGGTGTTGCACCGGCCCACACACTAGTAGGATCCGCGGTACCACTGCCCATATCCTCACCGTCAACACTTTCACGCCGCATGACGGCCCAGCCGGCCCACCCCTCGAGTAGGATCCGCGACTGGTGAAGCACCGGCCCGCACACTAGCGGGATCCGCGGTACCACCGCCACACGTCTCACCTCATACATCAAAGCATGCTAAAAATCATTTTCGTTCCCGTTTTAAAAAAATATGATGCATGTCACACAATACGCACACACACCGCAATCAATTCACATAAACACTAAAGTTCTACAGTGTAGGCCCACTTGGGCAAAACACATGCATGCACTACTTACTTGGCGTTCTAAGCTCGCTCGACGCACAGATTCGCCAAAAGAAAGCCTCAACCTAAAATACAACCAATTTCTCATCAGTATTTATCTCAACATTCACCAATTAGCTAAAAATAACCTTATCTAAATACACTCATTAAATTCCAACTAAAACGATCCATTGGTTTGGTTTGGCCGAATACCAGTCCAACGTTCGGATGCGCATAACTTTTGCGTCCGTCAACGGAATCAAACGATTCAAATGGCTAAACGTTCCCTTAAGAACCTAGTTTAACATCCCAAGACGAATTTTAAATCGGTAGGACGCAGATAGGCGAAAAATGCCAATTTGACTTAAACCAAAATCTCGCATAAACTTCCGACGCGCATAACTTTTGCGTCGGATATCGGAATCGAACGATTCCAGCGGCCATAAGTTCCCCTAACCACCTAATTTATCCCACAAAAACAGAATTTAAAATGATCAGCCAAACGTAGGCCAAAACGGCCAAAAACAGAACTGCCTCCAAACAAAAAAAAATGTCCGATTCTTGATCCAAATTCGAATTTCACAACTCCTATACAGAATTGGTCATATCCCAGTTATACATTTTGGCCAAGCTTGCTGGAATTGAAAGGAGGCCGAGCACCAAGCTCGGCCAACAACAGGGGAACCGACAGGGGTCCCCCCCCCCCCCCCCCCCTCCAATTTCCCGGCACTTCCCCGTCAATACTTCAGCCAAAATTACCGAAGATGGAGGGGGAAGGGGCCGAGCCTTACACTCGGCCAAACCGGATAGAACAGACAGAGGGAGGAAGAGAGGTTTACCGAGCAAATGGAGTTCTGCGCGCAACGGAAAAAGTAATATTCCAGTAAGGCGCCCAAATCGCCGATGGCAGAGCTGGTCAGCAACCCGCCCTTCGCGGTCGTCGGCAGAACACACTCGGCCTCGCTACCTTCGAAAATTCGAGCTACAGCAACCAAACGACTCCGAATCGCCGGAGAAGAACCACTCGGCCGCGGTTTCGCTCACACCCTCGAGTTCGACGTCCACCGATCGAAGATCGCACCTCCACTCCCGATCGCCCTCTCTCCCTCGCGCCACTCCCCTGCTTCCCTCGGTGGCAAGGGAAAACAGCCGAATGGCTTCTTCCCGAAGCCATTCGGTTGTTATGTGAGATTTTTTTATTTTTTTTATTTTTTTTTATTTTTTATATACCAAATTGCAAAACTGCCCTCACGTACTTAAATCTTCCGTAATTTCGTTAATCTCTCGATCTCCCGACTTGAGATTCTGAAAAAAATCGCAAAAGTAGGCTCCGAGTCTTATAATTTGAATCTTTCCCGTTGAAATATTTCTCAAACTCCGACCAGGATTAAACTAAAAATTCCAGAAATTAAAAAAAAAAATCCGAAATTCCCGGGTTATTACAAGTTGTTTTCGGATCGAGTCGAAAATTTTTCATACTCACAAATATTCTTTTGAAAATGATTTGAAAATGAAAAAGGTATTAAATTGAGTGTGTTATGTCAAGTTTTAGTGTGTGTAGTGTGTAGATGCACTGTAGCACACCGGGAACGCGGGGTCTCTAGGGGCGTTACAAAAATAAAAGTAAAGACGAAACTATAGAGACTGCATATGTTAGGATGTGTTGTTTATAGAAACAAAGACACAGGGAACGGGTTACGTTATGTTTTATGCATTACTTATTTAGTATTAAGCTAATAGTTGAGTTCTGTGATGCATTACTTATTTAGTATTAGTCAAGTCTTCTGTTACGACGATTTCAAATGTTTTCAAAAGGTCATTTTAAGTCGAGGAACAAGGTTTAAATTATTATACGAATTTTATCCGAGCGTGTGTGTGTGAGTAGTAGTAGAGGGAGAGCGAATTGGAAATTGACGAGTCAGTTTTCGGGTCGCTACACTTTTTCACCAATTTTAATTTCTTTTATTACAAAATGTTTTCATATTTCAGACGTTTTGTTTCATTTTTCACCGTTAGCATTAGCATTATCAAGTATTATGATAAATATTCTATCTCGAATATAACATTCTTGCAATATCATTACAATATATCTATAAATAGTAATATCAGTGTGAGGATATTTACAATTACGAAATCCTAAAATTTTTTTATTTAATTGCCAAGAATTACTAATAAAATGAGAAGTTATAGTGACATAGCCTATGAAATTACGTGGACTTTATAAATCAGAGGTGATACAAATAGATATTGAAGGAGCAATTGAGAAAAATGAAATTAGTTTATTTTTCATATTATTAAACATTTTAATAATATTATTTCTAGTTATACTTCTAGGAACGCGTTTAAAATTAAGAATAGCATATTCTTTTATAAATTTTTCAAATTCATCATTATCGGTAAACGCTAAAGGCAACTCACATTGTACTATAATTGTTGTTATTCCTTCTCTCATTTTATTTTGTGAATACAAAAAAGTGTCACTACCACTAGCATTCAAAAATCTTTGTGTAGGGTCTTCAACTTGCTCGTTTAAGTGACGTTTTTTATAACGCCTACCGAATGTGTTAATTAAACTATTAGAAATATATGCATAATTTTTAATACAATAGTTGCAATGAGCTCTATATTCTACCTTTCCATCAGTTTTAATTTTTTTATTACAAAATGTTTCCATACCTCAAACGTTTCGTTTTATTTTTCATTGTTAGGATTAGCATTATCAAGTATTATGCTAAATATTCTATCTCGAATAGAATATTCTTGTAATATCGTTACAATATATTTATAAATAGTAATATCATTGTGAAGATATCTATAATTACGAAATTCTAAAATTCTTTTATTTAATTTCCAACAGTCATCAATAAAATGAGAAATTACAACGACGAAGCCTATACACTTATGTGAACTCCATAAATCAGAGGTGATATAAATAGACATTGAAGGGACACTTAAAAAAAATAAAATTATTTCATTTTTCATATCATTAAATATTTTAATAATATCATTTCTAGTTATGCTTCTAGAAACTCGTTTGAAATTAGGAGTAGCATATTCTTTCATAAATGTTTTAAATTCATCACTATCAGTGAACGATAAAGGCAACTCGTATTGTACTACAATTTTTCCTATTTCTTCTATCATTTTATTTTGTGAATACAAAAAAATGTCACTACCACTAGCATTCAATAATCTCTATGTAGGGTCTCCAACTTGCTCATTTAAGTGACATTTTTTTATAAAGCCTATCTAGTGTGCTAGTTGAACTACTGAAAATATATGCATAATTTTTAATACAATAGTTGCAATGAGTTATACATTCTACTTTTCCACCAATTTTAATTTCTCCCATTGCAAAATGTTTCCATACTTTAGACTTTTTGTTTCATTTTTCTTCGTTAGCACTAGCATTATCAAGTATTATGCTAAATATTCTATCTAGAATAGAATATTATTGCAATATCGTTACAATATATCTATAAATAATAATACCAGTGGGAGGATACTCACAATTAGGAAACCTTAAAATTTTTTTATTTAATTCTCAAGAGTAATTAATAAAATAAGAAGTTACAACGATATAGCATATAGAATTATGTGCACTTCATAAATCAAATGTGATATAAATAGACATTGGAGAGGCGTTTGAAAAAAATGAAATTAGTTCATTTTTCATATTATTAAACATTTCTAATTATACTTCTAGGAACACTGTAATAATCCAAAAAATTTCAGATTTTTAAATCTAATTTCTGAAATTTTTAATTTAATCTCGGTTGGTGTTTCAGGAAATATTTTAACGGGTAAATTAAGTTATAAAACTCGGAATCTAGTTTTAGTAATGGTTTCCCGATGGTTAGAGCTCGATTTTTGGAGTGTTTTAGAACCTGGTGTGTGTTCTAGAGCCAGTGTGTGTGTGGCTCGGCCCTTCCCGCGACAAAATCGAATGAGAAACAGGGAGTTTTTCCCATTCGGTCTTGTTCTGTTTTGATGGCCGAGCGTGGAGTTGTTTTGCTTCTAAATTTCGGAGATTTTGTTCTAGAATTCAGGAGAATTGGAGGTGAATTGGTTGAGAAATGCATAATTTTGGGAAGCAAACCGTGAGAATTTTTGTGCTGCCAATGCTGTTTTCTAATTAGGAACCATCCAATTTGTTAATGTATGCATAGATGAGCTAAAATGTGGATGTTCGGTGAAGAAATTGGTGAAATTGGATCGAAGTTGAGATTTTGGATTTTTTGTCGTATCAAAACTGTTCTGTTTTTGGGGATTTTGACGGGGCTACGGTTAATCATTTTAGATTCTGCTTTAGTGGGTTAAAATATGTGGTTAGAGGAACGTATGCCCGCTGGAATCGTTCGATTCCGATATCCGACGCAAAAGTTATGCGCATCGGAAGTTTATATCCGATTTTGGTCCAAGTCAAATTAGTGTACGTTTTTCGTAGAATTGTGACGTGTGATAGTAGCATGGCTGTTTTTGTTGCGTAAAGCAAATTTTGAGTGAGTTTTAGTTGAAGAAAACAAAAATGTGAAATTGGATAAAAAATGGCAGATTCAATTTCGGGATTTTTCCACCTAGCTGCGACTTACTGTTTTAAAATCCAACTAAGTACGTTAAACTAGGTTTCTAAGGGAACGTTTAGCCTCTTGAATCACTTGATTCCATTAAAGTACGCAAAAGTTATGCCGTCCAAATTTTAGGTCGGTTTTCGGCCGAGCCAACTTGGTGACCCGTTTTAGTTGGAATTTCATGGGTTTAATTAAGAGATGTTATTTCTTTAGCTATTTGATGAATTTTGAAGCGCGATTGATGAGTGATTGTTTGTGTTTTAGGTTGAGGTATTTTTTTGGCGAAGCTATGCATCGAGTGAGCTTCAGACGCCGGGTAAATAAAGTATGCATGTGTTTTGCCCAAGTGGGCCTACACCGTAGAACTTTAAGAATTATGTGATTGATTGTGGTGTGCGTGCGTATTGGTTGACATGCATCATTTTTTTTTTTTTTAAATGGAACGAAAATGGTTTTGAGCATAGTTTTTGTAAGTGGTGAGACGCGTGGCGGTGGTATCGCGGATCCTGCTATTGTGTGGGCCGGAATGTAACCAACCGCGGATTTCACTCGAGGAATGGGCTGGCTGGGCTGTCACGCGGCATGTATGTGTTGACGGTGAGAATGATGGGCAGTGGTATCGCGGATCCTACTAGTGTGTGGGCCGGTACAACACCAGTCGCGGATTCTGCTGGAGAAGTGGGTCGGCTGGGCTGTCACGGAACGTGTATGTGCCAATTGTGGCCCCGTGCTCAGAAGGCTGAGACGGGGGCGACGTGTCAGGGTGTAGTGTGGCGCGAGGGACACCCTCACCCTGATGTGGTTGCTGTGTGGTGATGCGTGTGTGTAGCTTGTGGGCCTCATTGCTGGGGAGTCTGGGACGATGGCGACGTGTCAGGGTGTAGGGTGGCGCTAGGTTCCTTCTTACCCTGGTGCGGCTACACTACGCGTCACAGATGTGACAAAATGAGTGTGAGTGTAGAGACTGTATGTGATAGGATTGCATTGTCCGCTTTTACTTTCATATTGTACTATTTACTGAGCGTTAGGTTTATGTTGTGTGTTCTATGGTGCACGTGCTGACGATATTGCTGGTGAGCCTCGAGAGCCTAGTCCTGAGGCATAGGACGGTTGGCAGCGTGCGACCGAGGCACCGGATGACGGATTTTGTTAGGGCGACCCGACTCGTGGAGACGATAGGTGGTGGCTTGGCTATTGCAGGTACTTTATTTTGCTGTGTCGATGTACAGTTGGTTAGATGAGTTGTATAGGCGTCGGTTGTATAGGAGTTTATGGAGTGTGTGTGATTTCGGTGACGTACGCGTTTGCTTTACATGTAGGAGCTTAGTATTACTCCATACTGTGGACTTTCCTCATTTATAGTTGATAGATTTTCGTTGTATTTAAACTTTGATTATTTTGTTATGGAGATTCTCTGGATGGTAGATAGATAAATATTGTTAGTTTCTGGTCAATTGTGTGCAGGGTTTAAATTTTGGGATAGCCAGTTTTTAGGCATTACTCTGCCGAAATTTCGGGAGAGAGGTTGGGAGTCGAGAGGATATGGAATAGGTCGAGATGTGTACAGTGAGTGTTAGAGAAGTGTGGAGTGGAGCAGAAGTGCGGCGTGGTCGCAGGTACACGGGGCACGCAGCCCTGCAGGTGCTCACGGGTCGTGCGGCGTCGGTTGAGGACGTGCGTGTAGACGTGTGGTACGAAGGCAGGGTGCATGGGGCACGCGGCGCTGTGAGTGTACGCGTGACGGGGTGTGTTGGACTCCTTCCTAGGATTTCGAGCCTTGCCGGGTTATTTTAAAACTATTTAAAATTGTCTTCTTTGCCGCTGCGTATTTTTATATTGAGGATTTCGTGTTCCTTTTTGGAACGCGAGTTGTTTTCGAATCGAGTCGAAAATTTTTATACTCATGTTCTTTTAAATATGATTTGAAAAAAAAAGAAAACAGTATTAAACTGAGTGAGTTGTGTCAAGTTTTTGTATGTCATAGTGTGTAGACGTACTGTAGCGCACCGAGAACGTGTAGGTTCTCGGGACGTTACAAACACGTTTAAAATTATGAGTTGCATATTATTTCTTAAATTTTTCAAATTTATCACTATCGATGAACGCTTAATGCAACTCACATTGTACTACAATTTTTGTTTTTTTCCCCTCATTTTATTTTTTTAATACAAAAAACTATCACTACCATTAGCATTCAATAATCTTTGTGTAGGATCTCCAACTTACTCATTTAAGTGACATTTTTTATAACGTCTACCGAGTGTGCTAATTGAACTACTAGAAATATATGCATAATTTTCAATACAATAATTGTTAATAGCTCTATATTTTACTTTTACACTAATTTTAATTTCTTTCATTACAAAATGTTTACATATTTCAGACGTTTTGTTTAATCCTAGCATTATCAATTATTAGGCTAAATATTCTATCTCGAATAGAATATTATTGCAATATCGTTACAATATACTATAAATAATAATACCAGTGTGAGTATATTCACAATTAGGAAACCGTAAAATTTTTTTATTTAATTGCCAAGAATCATCAATAAAATGAGAAGTTACAATGATATAGCTTATAGATTTACGTGCACTTCATAAATCAAATGTGATACAAATAAACATTGGAGGGGCGCTTGAAAAA
This sequence comes from Begonia peltatifolia, assembly GCA_022433055.1. Lineage (NCBI taxonomy): Eukaryota > Viridiplantae > Streptophyta > Magnoliopsida > Cucurbitales > Begoniaceae > Begonia > Begonia peltatifolia. The sequence continues at coordinate 6,101,746 of CM039517.1, read as the reverse complement.
AAATGAACTTAGTTCATTTTTCATATTATTAAACATTTCTAATTATATTTCTAGGAACACGTTTAAAATTAGGAGTAACATATTCTTTCATAAATTTTTCAAATTCATCACTATCGATGAACGCTGAAGGCAACTCACATTGTACTACAATTTTTGTTTTTTTTTTGCTCATTTTATTTTTTGAATACAAAAACTATCACTACCACTAGCATTCAATAATCTTTGTGTATTATCTCTAATTTACTCATTTAAATGACATTTTTTATAACGTATACCGAGTGTGCTAATTGAACTACTGAAAACATATGCATAATTTTCAATACAATAATTGTGATGAGCTCTATATTCTACTTTTCCACCAATTTTAATTTCTTTCATTACAAAATGTTTGCGTACTTCAGGCGTTTTGTTTAATTTTTCATTGCTAGCACTTTCAATATCTTTACATTATATCTATAAATAGTAATACTAGTATGAAGATATTCACAATTACGAAATCCTAAAATTCTTTTATTTAATTGTCCAGAGTCATCTATAAAATGAAAAGTTACAACGATATAGTCTATATAATTACGTTCACTTCATAAATTAGAGGTGATACAAATAAACATTGAAGAGGTGCTTGAAAAAATAAAATTATTTTATTTTTCATATTATTAAAAATTTTAATAATATAATTTTTAGTTCTACTTTTCGAAACACGTTTAAAATTAGGAGCAGCATACTCTTTTATAAATTTTCAAATTCATCGCTATCGGTGAACGCTAAAGGCAACTCACATTGTATTACAAGTTATGTTATTCCTACTCTCATTTTATTTTATGACTACAAAAAAAAAAATGTCACTACCACTAGTATTCAATAATTTTTGTGTAGGGTCTCCAACTTGCTTTCTTAAGTGACATTTTTTATAATGCCTACTGAGTGTACTAGTTGAACTGCCGAAAATATATGTATACTTTTTAATACAATAGTTGTATTGAGCTCTAGATTCTATTTTTCTACCAATTTTAATTTCTTTCATTATAAAATGTGTCACGCCCCGGAAACCTTAAACGGTTCTCTGTTCGAACACTTTTACTACTCACTCACTATGCTTGAAAAATTTTAATAAAATTTAAAACTTTTATTTCTCGGCTTAAAACGACATTTTTGAAAATATTTTAAACAGTATTGCAACGGAAAATTCTATTAAAATCAGTTTAAGTCAAACTTCATTTTATAAAAACATAAAACAGAGAAACCGGTCGACACTTGTAAACATCGATCGACACTACATTCGTCTCGGGTCTTTTCGTCGGTTGACACTGAGAACACCGGTCGACACATCTAAGCTCATCTCAGAGAGCGGTCGACACCTTGATCCTCTCTATCTGCCCAGGTCGACCCTCGCGGTCGACATCGCTGTCATTTTTAAACTATCAGTTGACACCTACAATTGGAGGTCTACACTTACTCTGACTCTGCCCGCGCAGGTCGAGTCTCGCGGTCGACACTTGCAAGGTTTGGTCGACCACTAAACCTATCGGTCGACACTTCTTCCCCAGAACTCTGTTTAAAAAAACCTTTAAAACTTCACAGAATCGATCGGACTTTGACTTAACGCTAATAATAACCCAACGCACAATTTTCCATCAACTAAAAATCATAATTTAAGTAAAGAAAACGACTACTAAAGTTTGAAATCCGTCTATACATTCAATCGACTTAAAACAACTAAAATCATTTCGATTACACACCCAAAACTCGTACCTATACTTAACATAGTCAAAACGCCTTAACAGCTGGCCAGATTGTACACGTGCGTACTTCTCCAACCGCCTACTAGTCCTGAGCATGCTCAGAGTACTCACCAACTATAGCGTCGTCACTTACATCACAGAACTCAACTATTAGCCTAATGCTAAGCAAGTAATGCATAAAACATAATGCTGAAAACAACACATCCTAACATATGTAGTCTTTACAGTTTCGTCTCTACTTTTGTTTTCGTCTCTTTATTATATCTTCTTTATCTTCTTATTGTTAGGTTCTTCTTTACCCGCCACACTAAGGTGACACACCTCATGGTTCCCCTCATAAGACGCAGTCCCCCTCATATGACAGAGCCAACCTCAGTCTAGTAAAGTGACACACCTTGGGATTCCCCTCATAGGACGCAGTCCCCCTTATAGGACAATGTCACCACGTAAAGCAGGAGAAGAGTGACACACCTCGCGGTCCCCCTCATAGGACGCGGTCCTCCTCATACGACAATGTCACTCAACCCCACTTTCATTATCTTCTTACGTATCTTCTCATTTGGTTCGTCTCATCACATTCTATTGTTTCATTTCGTAAAAACATGGAAATTCATTTTCATCTCGTTCTCCTAATTTAAAACAATGATGCACAACCATGAAAGCATAACGTAAAGTAAACATGCAATGCATCCTACTAAACTGTGATGTAGGCCCGAAAACAAAACTCCTACTACATTACTCACCTGGCGTCCTAGCAATTCCTCGCTTGTAGATAGCTTACTAAACTAGGAAACCTATAAAATCATACATGTAACACCCAAAATATTTCAGTTAATTCAATTTTTCACAATTTCATATCGGTTAACAGCGAGGTTCGAGTCGGAATCGAGGGCGGAAAGTTTGTATCGTTAGGTAAGAGATTATTTTGGGACTAGTGGACGGGAGAGATTTAGAAGACTCCGGCTAGAAACAGACTGAATGGCCGTTTGATCGGAAGAGTTATGGTTGATGGCGAAATAGTAATTAAGATTAATTAAATTAATTCATATTTTAAAATTTTTTTTTATAACATAAGAGGGGAGGAACGAATTTCTCCCCCCTCCTCGATGAGTTCCCCTTCTCCCCACCCTGCGAGAGCTCCGCATCAGCGATCTCCTTCCCACGACGTCCAATAGCGACGTTTCCTCCTTCGTTTCTTCAAATCTACGGTAAGTTTTGTCTAGTTTTCAGTAGATAGCTAGTCCTTTGATCGTTTTGAGCGGTAAAAGCGGAGTTAGAGAGAGTTTTGGGTGAGCCCTAGGAGGAAAATACGAAATTTGGAGGTTATATTCGATTTGTATTAGCATGTTGGTGTTTAAGCTAGAACTAGGAGTAGATTATGAGTTTTTATAGAGAAGATTGAGTGTGTAGATAACGAAACGACTCGGGTTACGGAACAGGTTCCATTCGGCCAAGCTGTAGGTGCAGTATTAAGTAATTGGTGAGACCATTAGAAACTATACGTTCTGAGGAGTCCGTGGTATTTTGAATCGTCCAAATCGGACGAGTATTGGATAAGTTAGGCAATTTCGAAAATTGGTTGAAATTTGTTGTAACGCCCCGAAAATCCTTCATGATTCCCGGTTCGCTACCAACTACTACTCATCACCATCCCTCACATCCTCTACTAAATATTTCTTACAAATTGGGAAACTTTGTTTTTTTTTTTTACTCAAAACGACTTCCACATGAAGACGCATAAATGTCGCAGTGGAAACGCGTTTAAAAATCGCGTTAAAGAAACTGCACCTTTAAAACATAAAATAAAGAGACTTGTCGACACCTGCAAGAGCCGGTCGACATTTAAATTGTCTCGGGTTTCCATCGGTCGACACTACATATCTCTCGGGTTTTTTCATTGGTTGACACCAGAGACACCGGTCGACACTTCTACACCTATTTTAGAGAGGGGTCGACACCCGCTGTCGCAGGTCGACACCTTGATCCTCTCTGTCCGCGCAGGTCGACCCTCGCGGTCAACAATGCTGCCAATTTTATACGGGCCGGTCGACACTTATAACCAGGGGTTGACACCTACTTCGACTTTGCACTGCACAGGTCGAGCCTTGCGGTTGAAACTCACCCTCTATTTTTCACGGACCGGTCGACACCTATGGACTTCGGTCGCACCTCACACCAGAAACTATAACAGAACTCAAACAAAACAACACGAATTTTTGACTAAACGATTAAAAACCATAACTCCACTTCTCGACTCAATTTACAACCTGTTACGCACGCCAAAATATTCAACCCAAATTCAAATCTCTCTTTTACATTAAAATGACTAAGTACGACTGAAAATACCTCACTACTCATACTTACACCCGCCATAGTCAAAACGCCTCAACAGCTGGCTCAGGCGTCCCACGAGCATTCTCCTCCAATTGCCTCCTAGTTCTAGGCATACTTGGGATACGCACTAGTTGCTGCGTCGTCACCTACATCACAGAACTCAATTATTAGCATAATGCTAAGTAAGTAACGCAGATAAACTTAAACACTGAAAAACATTCACATCCTAGCATATGCTGTTTCTACAGTTTCGTCTCTACTTTTGTTTTCGTCTCTTTCTTAGATCTTCTTTATCTTCTTACTACTAGATTCTTCTCTACGCGCTAGATCAAGGTGACACACCTCGCGGTCCACCTCGCGGGACAAGGTCACCACGTAAAACGGAGAAAGAGTGATACACCTCGTGATCCACCTCTCCGGACAAGACCACTCAACCCCCCTTTATTATCTTCTTACGTATCTTCTTGTTTCATACGTTTCGTCACATCATCACATCCTACTGTTTCACTTTGTAAAAACATGAAAATTCATTTTCGTCTCGTTTCGTAATTTAAAACCATGATGCATATCATAAAGCATAACATAAAATAAACGTGCAATGCATCCTACTATACTGTGATGTAGGCCCAAGGGCAAAACTCCTACTACATTACATACCTGGCATCCTTAGCATTCGTATATGAACCTCGTATTTCTCTTGCTCACTGGGAAACCTATAAATTACATAACTATAAGTTTTACAGTCCATGAAATCCACAATTTCTAAGGAAACAACCTCTATCAACCCATCTAACTAAACTCCTAACATTCTACACAAATTCCAACCAATTTCGGAATTGCCTAACTTATCCAATACTCGTCTTATTTGGACGATTCAAAATACTACAGATTTCTAATGACGTCTAGTTTCTAATGGTTTCATCCGTTTCATAATTGGACCTCCACAACTTGGGTGAATTTGGCCGAACGGAAACCGTTTTACAATCCCCGCATTCGGCTATCCAAACGCTCGATCTGTCTCATAAAACCCCATAATTTACTACTATTTATAGCTTAAACACCAACATGTTGGTCAAAATCAACTCTACACTCAATTTCTCTTCTACGTTTTCACCGAATCCCTCGATACTCTAGCTAACTCCGTTTTTGTTCATAAAACAACCAACACACTAACTATCTACTCAGAACTAGGTAAAACTTACTAAAAATTTGAAAAACGAATGAGGAAACGGCTGATCGTTGGCTGCTGAAAGGGAAGCGCTGAGCTTCTCGTGCAGGAGAAGAATAAGAAGAACAGAGGGGAGAAAATCCGTTCCTCCCATGTTTTATCTTTTTTTTTATATAAATTAATTAATATAATTAATTCTAATTACCATTTTGCCCTCAGCCGTAAATCTTTCGATAAATCTACTATACGTTCAGTGCTCAGATAAAATCTTAAAATTTCTCATTCACTATTATTCCTGAAATAATCCTTTACCTAACGTTGCAAACTTTCCGGTCTCGATTCCTACCCGAAGCTCACCGTTTACCGATATGAAATTCTGAAAAATTGAATTAATTGAAATTTTTCGGGTATTACATTTTAATCTCGTTAAAAGAAATTTTGTTCTCAAAATTTTGTTACCTGAACAGTTCTGGGTATTGGCTCATCAAGTCCTGCTGCCGCTCCCAGGTTGCCTTTTCTACATTGTTGTTGCGCCATAAAACTTTTACCAGTGCAATCTCCTTGTTGCGTAGAGTCTTCACTGCATAATCAAGAATCTACATTGGCCTCTCTTCATATGCTAATGTGGGTTGAATCTCCATATCTCGCTGTTCCATCACATGAGAAGAATCTCGTATACACTTTCTCAGTATGGACACGTGGAATACATTGTGAATCTCATCCATAGAGGCTGGTAGTTATAGCTGGTAAGCTGTCTTTCCTACTCTCTTCGTAATAGGAAATGGTCCAATAAATCTTGGGTTCAACTTGCCTCTTTTCCCAAATCTTACCACTTCTTTAAATGGCGAAACCCTCAGGAAGACTTCATCACCCACATTAAATTCTAGCTCTCTTCTCCGACGATCTGCATAACTCTTTTGTCGGCTCTGAGCTGTTAAAATACGCTGCAGAATAAATGCAACTTTCTCTATTGTCTACTGCAAAATATCTGGACCTACTAAACCTGCCTCGCCAACGGCAGATATTTGCTCCATGATCCTTGGAACTCTAGTACATAATTTTGAAGCATATCCTCCAACGTCTGAATAGTACTCTCAGATTGTCCATCTGTTTGAGGATGAAACGCTGTGCTAAAACTTAGTTGCGTACCCATGGCCTTGTGCAAACTCTTTCAGAACTTCGATGTAAATCTGGGGTCCCTGTCTGATACAATTGAAGTTGGAACTCCGTGCAATTGCACGATCTCTTGAATATATAGTTCAGCGAAGTGATTCATAGAATACGTCATCTTCACTGGCACAAAATGGGCCAATTTGGTTAACCTATCCACTATCACCCATATTCCGTCATAACCCTTTGTCGTCCGAGGCAGCCCTACAACAAAATCCATCACTATATGCTCCCATTTCCATTCAGGTATCGGCAATGGCTGTAATTTTCCTGTCTGCCTCTGGTGTTCGGCCTGCTGGTAGATCAAGCACGCCTCTACATACTTCGCCACCATTTTCTTCATATCAGGCCACCAGTAATGCTGTTTAAGATCTCTGTACATCTTGGTACTCCCTAGATGCACAGAAAATCTCGAGGAGTGGGCTTCAGCCAATATTTCCCTCCGTAGTTCTTCATTATTTGGAATGAACCACCTATTTCGAAACTTAAGAATTTTGTCGTCCGAATAACTAAAATTCGACCTGTCATTGGAAGCCATGCTTGAATTAATTTCTTTGCATTCAATGCTGTTCTTCTGGGCCTGCTTAATCTTCTCCAAAATAGTGGGATGTAGAGACATAGCCGATAACATGGTCGATACGTTCAACACCACCTCTAATTTGAACTTCTGAAACTCCGCATACAAAGCCACAAGCATGCCTGAAGTCATAGCCGAAGTAGATGCCGTCACTCTGCTCAAAGCATCGGCTACTACGTTCGTCTTGCCGGGATGGTACTTAATCTCGAGATCATAATCTTTCACAAATTCTAACCACCGCCGTTGTCACATGTTTAGCTCTTTCTGAGTAAAAATATACTTCAGGCTTTTGTGATCGGAGTATACCTTGTACCGCTGTCCATATAAATAATGCCTCCAAATTTTCAGTGCAAAAACTACCACAGCTAGTTCCAGGTCGTGCGTCGGGTAGTTCTGCTCATAAGCCTTCAATTGTCTAGAGGCATATGCTACCATCTTCCCTTCCTGCATTAATACACATCTCAGTCCTACCTTTGAAGCATCGTAATAAATACTAAACTTACCGTCCTCGGTAGGAAGCGTCAAGATTGGAGCAGTAGTTAACCTCTGCTGCAACGTCTGGAAACTCTGCTCACAATCCTCAGACCACAGATATTTCACACTTTTCCTCGTCAAACGGGTCAGAGGCGCTGCAGTTTTTGAAAACCCTTTTATAAATCTCCTGTAATAACCTACTAATCCGAGGAAACTCTGTATTTCTGTGACATTTTTCGGCTGTGGCCATTCTTTAATCGCCTGAACCTTTGCTGGGTCAACAGATATGCCATCGCTCGAGATGACATGTCCCAAAATTGAATCCTATCCAGCCAAAACTCGCACTTTGAAAACTTTGCATAAAGTCGGTGTCGCTTCAAAATCCCCAACACCAATCTCAAGTGCTCCTTATGCTCGTTGTCACTCCGAGAGTACACCAAGATATCATCGATAAACACTATAACGAATTTATTGAGATACTCGTGAAACACTCGGTTCATCAGGTCCATAAAAGCTGCTGGAGCATTTGTTAGTCCAAAAGACATCACTGGGAACTCGTAATGTCCATACCGCGTCCAAAAAGCTGTCTTTAGGATATCTTCTGGTCTGACTTTCAACTGATAATAACCCGATCTCAAATCAATTTTTGAAAATACTCGCGCCCCCTGGAGTTGATCGAATAAATCGTCTATCCTCGGCAGAGGGTATTTATTCTTAATCGTTAGCTTATTCAACTCCCTGTAGTTGATGCACATGCGCAACGACCCGTCCTTTTTCGTGACAAAGAGGATTGGCGTGCCCCATGGCGAAAAGCTCAAGCGTATAAATCCTTTCTCCACTAGCTCTTCTAATTGCTTTTTCAACTCCTTCAGCTCCGCTGGCGCCAATCTATAGGGATTCTTTGATACTGGTTCAGCTCCCGGATACACATCTATTGCAAACTCTATTTATTGATCCGGAGGCAAACCAGGTAAATCGTCTAAGAAAACTTCAGGGAAGTCTTGAATAGTTAAAACATTCTGCGGTCTCGAATTCTTGGAAATTTGCATATCTATAATACTGGCAAGAAAACCACAATACTCACCGGTTAAAACCTGACGAGCACTGACAGGCGCCATCACAGGTATCTTCCGAACATTTTTTTCGGCCTGAAAAATATGCTTCTCACCATCCGGCGGTTGGAAGTTCACCGTGCCCGTCCTACAGTCAATCGTAGCGTAGTGCTTGAATAACCAATCCATTCCCAATATCGCGTCGTATCCTGTCATATCCATAATGATGAGATTGGCTAATAAATTTTTGCTTCCCACAGACACCACGCTATCTCGTACAACTTGATTCGAATGCATTCTCCCACCAGAAGGTAGCATCACTTCGTAGCTACAAGTCGTCGACACTGGCCATACGTCTAACTTGACCGCGAACGTGGTTGCAATAAATGAATGCGTAGTACCAGAGTCAATCAAAGTATAAGCAGGTATAGAATTCACTAGTATGGTACCTGACACTATAATTGGCTGCTCCTCATCTCCCGACTCAATCATAGAAAATACTCTTGGGGTTGTGCGCGTCGGACCTTTCTTCAAAGCTGGACAGTCTCTGCTGATGTGGCCCACCTCGTTACAATTAAAACATCGACAACCCTGGGCTTCGGGCAGTCTCTGACCACATGTCCGGCTTCATTACAGTTGTAGCACTTTCCAGAGTTCCATTTGCACTTTCTGGGATGGTACTTCATACATTTAGGGCACTTGGGGTACTGTACTGGTCCTTGCGGCCTCTTGCTACTACCCTTGCTGCTAGAACCCTCGCTAAACCTCTTTGTGTCTCTCTTTTGTGGCGGCTGGGAGACACTTTTGCTCTGCTGTGGGGCCACTTCTCTAAAGGATCTCCTGGAAGCCTCACTCTGACTGATACATTTCATCTCGGCTTCCTCTACCTCCAATGCTTTGGCCACCACCTCGGAGTAAGACATGTACTGTATATTTTCGGTTTCAGCCCTTGTACAAACTGAAATACCTTATTCTCATCTCGGCTTACCAAATTGCTGGCAAACCGAGACAAGGACTCGAATCGCCAGTTGTACTCTGTCACTGACGTAGTTTGCCTCAACTGTAAAAACTTTATCCTCTTAGTTGCTTGCACCGTATTATTAAAATACTTGTCGTAGAAGACCTTCTTGAACTTCTCCCAAGTCATGTGCTGAGTATCGGCGGTGCCCTCTGTAGACTCCCACCAAAACCGGGCATCCTTTGTTAGGTGGAACGTGGCCAGTACAACCTTATCCTCCTCTTCCACCTTCGCATATTTAAACATACTCTCTATTGCTCGGATCCACTCGTCGGCAGCCATCGGGTCTGATACTAGTCCTTCGAAAGTCGGTGGCCGCAATTTTTGAAATCGGTCACCCGACTAGTCCTGACTAGAACTAGAGCCTGCACCTCCCTGCACTTCTCGGTTCGACAGCATTTCTAACTGTTGGGACTACCGGTTTACTAATTCTATCAACTGTCGGATCATCGCAGCATCGTACTCACTTCTTGGTTTGGTTGTCTCTCTTGCCACTCTAGGACGCCCCCCTGTTCGTCTAGACATTCTGGCTATTTTTCCTAAACAAGGGTCAACTATGCTCATAAGTATTTACTAAACACCACTAAACTTAACCACTTACAGTTGTCACAGCACGTCATGCGGCGATCGGCGCTGTTGAGTAATCATTTGAATGTTTTGACCAAATGGCTCTGATACCAACACTGTAATGCCTTGAAAATCCTCAATGATTCCCGGTTCACTACCAACTACTACTCGTCACCATCACTCATATCCTCTACTAAATATTTCCTAGAAATTGGGAAACTTTATTTTTTTTTTACTCAAAACGACTTCCACAAGAATACGCATAAATGTCGCAGCGAAAACTCGTTTAAAAATTGGGTTAAAGAAACTGTTCCTTTAAAACATAAAATAAAGAGACCGATCGACACCTGCAAGAGCCGGTCGACACTTAAATTGTCTCGGGTTTCCATCGGTCGACATTGACAAACACTGGTCGACACTACATATCTCTCGGGTGTTTTCATCGGTCGACACTTCTACCCCTATTTTAGAGAGGGGTCGACACTCACTGTCGCAGATCGACACCTTGATCCTCTCTGTCCGCGCAGGTCGACCCTCGCGGTCGACACCGCTGCCAATTTTATACGGGCTAGTCAAAATTTGTAACCAGGGGTCGACACCTACTTCGACTCTGCCCTGAACAGGTCGAGCCTTGCGGTCGACACTCACCCTCTATTTTTCACAGACCGGTTGACACCTATAGAATTCGGTCGACACCTCACACCAGAAACTATAACAGAACTCAAACAAAACAACACGAATTTTTGACTAAACTTTTAAAAACCATAACTCCACTTCTCGACTCAATTTACAGCCTGTTACACATGCCAAAATACTCAACCCAAATTCAAATCTCTCTTTTACATTAAAATGACTAAATACAACTCAAAATACCTTACTACCCATACTTACACCCGCCATAGTCAAAACGCCTCAACAGCTGGCCCAGTCGTCCCACGAGCGTTCTCCTCCAATTGCCTCCTAGTCCTAGGCATACTCGGAATACTCACTAGCTGCTGCGTCGTCACCTACATCACAGAACTCAACTATTAGCGTATTGCTAAGTAAGTAACGCAGATAAACTTAAACACTGAAAAACATTCACATCCTAGCATATGCAGTTTCTATAGTTTCTTCTCTACTTTTGTTTTCGTCTTTCTTACATCTTCTTTATCTTCTTACTACTACATTATTCTCTACGTGCTAGATCAAGGTAACACACCTCGCGGGACAAAGCCAACCTCAATATAGTAAAGTGAAACACTTCGCGGTCCACCTCTCGGGACAAGGTCACCACGTAAAACGGAGGAAGAGTGATACACCTCGCGGTCCACCTCTCGGGACAAGACCACTCAACCCCTCTTTATTATCTTCTTACGTATCTTCTCGTTTCATACGTTTCATCACATCCTACCATTTCACTTCGTAAAAACATGAAAATTTATTTTCGTTTCGTCTCGTAAATTAAAACTATGATTCACAATCAATAAAACATAACATAAAATAAACGTGCAATGCATCCTACTGTACTGTGATGTAGGCTCAAGGGCATAACTCCTACTAAATTACTTAGTTGGCGTCCTTAGCACTCATATATGAACCTCGTACTTCGCTTACTCACTGGAAAACCTATAAATTACATAACTATAAGCTTTACAGTCCATGAAATCCATAATTTCTAAGGAAACAACCTCTATCAACCCATCTAACTAAACTCCCAACATTCTACACAAATTCCAACCAATTTCAGAATTGCCTAACTTATCCAATACCCGTCTTATTCGGATGATTCAAAATGTTATGGATTCCTCATGACGTCTAGTTTCTAAGGTTTCATCCATTTCCTAATTGCACCTCCACAACTTGGCCGAATGGAAACTATTTTACAATCCGAGCATTCGGCTATCCAAACGCTCGATCTGTCTCATAAAACCCCGTAATCTACTTCTATTTCTAGCTTAAACACCAACATGCTAGTCAAAATAAACTCTACACTCAATTTCTCTCCTAGGTTTTCACCGAATCCCCCGATACCCTATCTAACTCCGTTTTTGTCGGTAAAACAATCAACACACTAACTATATACTCAGAACTAGCTAAAACTTAGCAAAAATTTGAAGAAAAAAAGAAGGAAACGGCTGATCGTTGGCTGCCAAAAGGGAAGCGCCGAGCTTCTCGTGCGGGAGAAGAAGAAGAGGAAGAACAAGGGGGAGAAAATCCGTTCCTCCCCTTTTTTATCTTTTTTTTTTTATATATGAATTAATTAATATAATTAATTCTAATTACCATTTCGGCATCAACCGTAACTCTTTCGATAAATCTACTATACGGCCAGCGCTTGGATAAAATCTTAAAATTTCTCCTTCACTATTATTCCTGAAATAATTCTTTACTAACGTTACAAACTTTTCGGTCTCGATTCCGACCCGAACATCACCGTTGACCGATACGAAATTCTGAAAAATTGAATTAACTGACATTTTTTTAGTATTACATTTGTGTAGAATGTTGAGAGTTTAGTTAGATGGGTTGATAGAGTTTGTTTCCTTAGAATTTATGGATTTCATGGACTGTAAAGCTGATAGTTATGTAATTTATAGGTTTCCCAGTTAGCAAGCAAAATACGAGGTTTATATACGAGTGCTAAGTACGCTAGGTAAGTAATGTAGTAGGAGTTTTGCCCTTGAGCCTACATCACAGTAGAGTAGGGTGCATTGCACGTTTATTTTATGTTATGCTTTATTGATTGTGAATCATAGTTTTAATTTACGAGACGAAACGAAAATAAATTTCAATATTTTTACGAAGTGAAATAGTAGGATGAGATTAAACGAATAAAATGAGAAGATACGTAAGAAGATAATAAAAGTGGGGTTGAGTGGTCTTGTCCCGAGAGTGGACCGCGAGGTATATCACTTTTCCTCCATTTTACGTGGTGATCTTGTCCAGAGAGGTGCACCGCGAGGTGTGTCACTTTACTAGGTTGAGGTTGGCCTTGTCCCGAGAGGTGGACCGTGAGGTGTGTTACCTTGATCTATCACGTAAAGAAGAACGCAGTAGTAACAAGATAAAGAAGATGTAAGAAAGAGGCGAAAACTAAAGAAGAGACGAAACTGTAGAATTTGCGTGTGTTAGGAAATGTTTGATTTTAGTGTGTTTTATGCATTACTTACTTAGGATTAGGCTAATAGTTGAGTTCTGTGATGTAGGTGACGACGCAGTAGCTAGTGAGTATCCTGAGTATGCCTAGGACTACGAGGCAGTTGGAGGAGGACGCTCGTGGGACGACTAGGCCGGTTGTTGAGGCGTTTTGACTATGGCGGGTGTAAGTACGAGTGGTGAAATATTTTTAGTCGTAGTTGGTTATTTTGATGTAAAAGAGATATTTGAATTTGGGTTGAATATTTGGTGTGTGTAGTAGGTTTGTAAATTGAGTCGAGAAGTGGATTCATGGTTTTTAAACGTTTACTCAAAACCATGTTTGTTTTGTTTAAATTCTGTTAAAGTTTATGGGGAGTAAGTGTCGATTGATAGACTTAGTTGTCGACCAGACCAGGCAGGTGTCGACCGCACGGGTCGATCTGTGCGGGTAGAGAGCATCAAGGTGTCGACCTATGGCTGTAGGTGTCGACCGCTTCGTGTAAAAATGAGTGCGGGGTCTCGACCCGTAAGTATCAGGGTAGACCAAATCCCGTAAAAGTCGACCGCGAGAGTCGACCTACTCAGCCAGAGAGTAATGGAGTGTCGACCGGTGCGCGCAAGTGTCGACTGGTAATGTAAAGTAAGCAGGAGTGTCGACTTTGATGATCGACCGACGCGGATAGAGAGGACTTAAGTGTCGACCGCCAAATGGAAGTGTCGATCAGTCCGAGAAGTAGAAAGCAGATGTCGACCACGAGAGTCGACCTGTTCCAGCAGAGGCGAATGAGGTGTCGATCAGGGTTTTCCGGGGTCGACTGTAAATGAATTTTTTTTTTTTTTTGGTTTTCCAAAAACTTAATTTATTTAAATCGAATTTTTATTAAAAGTTTTCCGCTATAATGTTTTAATCGTTTTAAAAAAAAGAGTCGTTTGAGACGAAAAAAAAAAAGTCTTCAAATTTTAAGGAATTTTAGTAGAAAATGTGAGGGATGGTGACGAGCAATATTTGGTAGCGAACCGGGAATCTTAGAGGATTTTCGGTGTAACGCCCCGAAGACCCACACGTCTCCGGTGCGCTACTAACGTCTACACATTGTGACCTACAGAGACTTGACGCGAACTCACTTACTTTAATACCACTTTAACTTTCAAATCATATTCAAAAGAACATTTGTGAGTGTGAAAATTTTTCGACTCGATTCGAAAACAACTCGCGCCCAGAAGGGGGAACACGAAATCCTCAACATAAAATACGCAACGGAAAAGACAATTTAAAGTAGTTTAAAAAATATAAGATGACAAAACTTGAAATTTCTAGGAAGGAGTCCAACACACGCATTGCGCTACCCGACTCAGTGTTGCTCGCCCGAGTAGCGGCGCCGCGCGCCATAACCTGGCGCCTCACGCCCATGGTGCTGCGCCGCGCACCACGCGCGCACACACTCGACCTGGCACAACACGCCCCGCAAAGCACCCTCTCGGCGCCGCGTGCGCCGACTTGAAACCACCGCGTCACACACACGCCCACAGCGCCGCGTGCCCCACACACCCTGTCTCCGTAAAACACGTCCGCACGCACTCCCTCACCCGACGTCGTACGACTTGTGCGCACTCGCAGGGCCATGTGTCTCACGCACCTATGGTCACGCCATGCTCCCGTGCACACCCCGACTTATTCTGTACCCTCTCAACTCGTCGACCTTTCTCCCAAAAATTCGGCAGAGTAACGCTTAAAAACTGGCTATCCTAAAATTTAAACCCTGCACACAATTCAACAGAAAACTAGAATATTTATCCATCAAACTATCCAGAGAAATCTCCAATACAAAATCAAAGTTTGAAAACGACGAAATCCATCAACTACAAATGAAGAAAGTCCACAGTATAGAGCAATGTCATACTCTAACATATAAAAGTACACACGCGTCTCCAAATCACCACAACGCTCTATACAATCCTATACAAACGACGTCTATACAAACTTCTCTAACCACAAGAATATCCCAACACAAAACAACAACCTAAGCACATCTCACCATTACCTACCATCTCCACGGGTCGAGTTGCCCTAACAATCCGCAGTCCGGTACCTCGGTCGCGCGCCGCCAACCGTATTATACCTCAGGATTAGGTGCTCAGGGCTCACTAGTGACAATACATGCACCTACACCATAGAACACACAACATAAGTTTAACGCTCAGTAAGTAATGCGATATGAAAGTAAAAGCCGAAAATGTAATCCTATCACATGCAGTCTCTACACGCAATCTCATGTTGTCACATCTGTGACGCGTAGTGTTGCCGCACCGGGGTGAGAATGAATCTAGCGCCACCCTACACCCTGACACGTCGCCACCGTCCCGGACTCCCCAGCAACGAGGCCCACAAGCTACACACACGCATCATCACACAGCAATCACATCAGGGTGAGGGTGTACCTCCCACCACACTACACCCTGACACGTCGCCCTCGTCCTAGCCTCCCCAGCAATGGGGCCACAGTTGCCACATACATATTTCGCGACAGCCCAACCGGCCCACTACTAGAGCAAAATCCGCGACTGGTGTTGCACTGACCCTTACACTAGTAGGATAAGCGGTATCACTGCCCATCATTTTCACCGTCGACACATACACGCCGCGTGACGGCCTAGCCGGCCCACTACTCGAGCGAAATTCGCAGTTGGTTACGCACCGGCCCACACAATAGCAGGATTCCCAGTACCACTGCCACGTGTCTCACCACTTACTCAAAATATTTTCAAAACCATTTTCGTTCACTTTTAAAAAAAAAAAAAAAACACGATGCATGTCAAACAATACGCACGCACACCACAATCAACAACATAAATCCTAAAATTATAGGCTGTACGCCCATCTGGGCAAAACACATGCATGCACTATATACCTGACGTCCTTATCTATTCGATCGAACCCGATCGATTCCGTTTTCCTGAAATTCTAAAGCATAAAGTTATAAGTTATCATTCTCGATTCACAATTCTAGTTCACAACCACCACAAATAACCAAAACGACAAATTTCTGTTTTTAAACACTAAATAAACAACCACAAGATCATTAAGGGTAACTTTATGCACTTAACTTCCAAATCAACAACTAGGGTAACAAATGCTCTTAACATCCATTAACCGGCATTAACACCACCTAATATCCAATATCCAAGCATAATAGAACTCAACACATATGCATATAACCTCTATCTCCAAACACTCATCATTCTATAATGCACAATCTAAAAATTGAAATACAATTCAAGTAATTATCCCAAATGGTAGGTCATCATCCACATAATCTCAATCAATCACCCTAATAATTCAACACGTCAATCAATTTCAAGCAAATAACTATATATCAAGGAATTAAAATTGAAACCATCACAACTCAACTTTCAAAATTTGTCATAAATCTTGTCCAACTCAAAAAATTCGTAACAATATAATATAAGTTCGAATTCCATGATTTAAAATGCTAAGGGCTCCTAAAAGAGTCTATTTCAACATGGTGAAATCTATTTGTCAAAAATCGAACTCAATTAATACCAGAAAATCAAAAACACAATCTGCCAAGAAATCATTTCACAGCTTTTAATTCCACTTTGAAAATTGATATCAAATCGTATATTTGGCCGAATTCGATGATTCGACATGTTTTGGAAACCTTATAAGGTCTAGTTTATACTGGTGAAATCCATTTTCCAAAATCAAAGCATAATCAATGGCCGAAAAATCAAAACCGAACTGCCCGCTGAAATTTTCCAGTTTTTGCACAATAAATTCTAAAATTCATAACGCATTCAATCCTTACCCGATTTCAACGATACAAGATGCTACGTAACCCTAATTATGTCCACTTTGACGTGGTTTTATCCATTTGCCAAAAACCAGACTCGATAAATAGCCGAAATTCAAAAACCGGAGCAGCCCGAACCTCTTCACAGATGTTTTTTTATCAAAGTTTGGAAATTCGTAACAAATCGTATATTTATCCAAATTTGATGATTCAAAGTGCTATATAACCGTAAGGATGTCTATTATGACATGGCTAAATTTACCTATAAAAATGCAAGCTCATTAGATAGCAGAAAAATCAAAAACAGAATCTGTCTGAACTCACTTCACAGATTTTTCATCAAGTCTTGAAAATTCATAACTTCCTTTACGATTATCAAAACGACTCGATTCCAAAGCCAAAAGTTTCCTTAAAGTATCTAATTCAACATGTAGGGTCCCTCCTTTTAATGAGGGAGCCCTCCTTCAATTGCTGGTAGTAGCAATTGAAGACTTTAATCTTCAATTGTTGCTGCAGCATTTAATTGCTGCCAACAATTGAAGACCTTCGAGTCTTCAATTGCTGCTGCAGCACAGCTTCATTTAAGGAAGATGTGTGCTGAAGCCTCTATAAATAGAGGTTTCAGCAATGGTTCAAATCATCCCGAAGAAAAACTTCTTCAGTAAAGTGAAGAAGGAGAGGCAAAATAGTGAGAAATTTTTGGAAGGAGAGAAAAGAAAGAGTGTGAGGGAAAAATAGGTGTGGTGCTTTTGTGCACATTGTGAGTTCTAAGAGTGGTGAATTTCTCTTAGTGATTATTTTCTAGAATATTCAGTTTCTAGAAAAATATTGTAAATCCTATTTTTCATAGTGAGATCCTTCTGGACTCGGTCCCCGTGGTTTTTTCCCGATTTGGATTTTCACGTAAAATTCTCGGTGTTGATTTTTCGCTATTATTTCTCTTACTTCTTGGCCGTTATAATCTTACGGCGTGGGAAAATATTCCTGGTAATTTTCGGATCGCATCTGCTATCATCTTGTTCCCACCGGATTTCGGAGTCGTTATTTTTTTTTTTTCCCAACACAACATACTATAACAGTTTTTAAAATGAACAAATAGTGCTTAGGTGAAAAATGTCAAAACCGAGCTGCCCTGTATA
This sequence comes from Begonia peltatifolia, assembly GCA_022433055.1. NCBI lineage: Eukaryota > Viridiplantae > Streptophyta > Magnoliopsida > Cucurbitales > Begoniaceae > Begonia > Begonia peltatifolia. The sequence goes on along the minus strand of CM039517.1, from coordinate 6,083,573 downwards.
AAAAAAAATCCCTCAGCAAACTCACTTTATTTTTACCAATCTATTACATTATAACTCCTTTGAGGACAATCTAACATAATTTGAGGATTGCCAAATCCGAAAGCCCTAGATTTTCTTGGCCAAAATTAGAAAAGAAAGAGAACACTTATCGAAATCGAAGAGAGAGCCATGTTCCATGCGGGATAGAGGAGGAAGACGAAGAGGAGATGGAGCTGCGTTCTTCGACAGACGAGAAAATGGATGATCGGGGTACCTCTTTTGTGCAAAGTTGAGAGGAAAAGAAAAAGAAAGGAGGAGGGGATGATCTGCTGCGGGGAGGGAGGAAAAGCCACCAACAAAATTAAATTATATATATATATATATACACACACACACACATATAGCAATTCATTAAGGCCGATAGCCAATTTGCCCTTCCAAAATTTCAAATCCCTTAAATTCCCGTCAATTTTTGTCTATTTAAACCTGGAGAAAAAAATCCCACCATATCCCGCTTAAATCCTTTTCCAAAAATTTTCACGGAAAAATAATTTAAATTCTGAAAATTTTCGGGTTATTACATTTGGGGCGTTACAATACATCCATTAATTTTTTCCTTCGTCCACTCATAATGTAACGCCCCGGAAACCTACCTGTTTCCGGTTCACTACTATTATGATACCAACACCTTACACTCGTATCGTAAAATTTGAAACTATTATTCCTTGACATAAAATGACAGTTTTGGAAAATATTTTTGACAGCTCTACAGCGTAAATTCAATTAAATTTACTTTGGATAAAATTTTATTTTATTCTACATGAAACAGGGACTCCCGGTCGACACCTATAAGAATCGGTCGACACTTGAGTCGTCTTGGATTTCTTATCGGGCGACACCGGGAACACCGGTCGACACTTTGTTTCTCTCGGGTCTTTTCATCGGTCGACATCGGGAATACCGGTCGACACTTTTATGCTCACCATAGAGAGGGGTCGACACCCGTTTCCATAGGTCGACACCTTAACCCTCTCTGCCCGCGCAGGTTGTCCCCCGCGGTCGACACCACTACAATTTTTACATGGACTGGTTGACACCTGTAACCTGGGGTCGACACCTGCTTCGGCTCTGCCTGTCAGAAGTCGAGCCTCGCAGTCGATACTCACCTTACATTTACACTGACCGGTCGACACTTGTCGACTTCTGTCGACACCTTGCACCAGTATAAGTAAAATAACACCAGTTCATGTAAAAACACACAGCAAATCCTACTCGATTAAATTCACAAAGTAAAACCTATATTCTGAAAACGAAAGGTCTCCAAGTAAATCTCAAAACATCATAGTTCTACTTCGGTTTTTTCAACTATTCTCAAACCACACAATCTATAACCTCAAAATCGACTATGAACATTCAAACCCAACTATGCCCCAAAACCTACACACAAGATATTGACTCCTCAAAACTCACTAAAAAGGACCGCCATCTAACCTTGCCCCACAGGTCGGATCGCCTTAACGAACTCCACCTACCGGCATACGGTAGCACGCCGCCAACCACCTACTTATCCTGACTGGTTATCGTAAATCACCCAAAAGCTCATCGTCACCTACACCAAGGAACACAAAACGTAAGTCTAATGCTTAGCAAGTATGGAATATGAACTTGAAAACCAATGCATAACTCAACTTCTAACACATGCAGTTTCTACAATCACTTTCGTTTTCTTTTCGTTTCATTATTTTCATCTTCCACTTACACTTGTGAGTCAGGCCCGCACCCATCCCTTCCACACTCGGGACGGCCAACCCATAACCCACGTAGCGAGGTTAGAGGCACACATCATGTTCGCACATGGAACGACCCTACGTAACCTCCTCCTAACAGCGATCATAGAAACCTATAGTGCTTTCTCACTAGCACGTTAACGGCGAGTCATTCGCAAACCGTGTCACATTACGTACTTTCATCCATGGGAACCCCCTAGTGCTTTCTGACTAGCACGTTAAGGACGAAGCGTTCACCCATGTGTGGCAAGTCTTTTCTTATCTGGTCACGTTTCACATACACATTTCAAAACAAGCTCAAAACTCATATTTTGTAGTTCAAAACCATGATGCATGACAATCACAAATGCACGACTCAACAACAAATCAAACAAACAACCAAGCAATCAAACAATCCTATCGTTCCATAGTGTAGGCCCGAAGGCAATTCACAAGCGATCCATCACTTACCTGGCGTCCATGCTTTCCGTGGTGCTTGTTTTACGCGAAACTTTATCAACCTACAACAAAACTGGTTTTTCCATCAATATTCATCCCACTATCCTACTTGGGCACTAAATCATCACACTAGCTCAACATTTCGCGAAATCACCAAAATCGCTCACTAACCTATTCGGCTCCAAAACCAACCCAACTTCTGACGCGCATAATCTTTGCGTCGGTTATCAGAATCACCCGATTCTAGCGGCTAAACACTCCAATCATAACCTAGATTAACATATCGAAGCGGAATTTAAATCCAATAACTGCAGCTAGTTAAAACTCGCAAAAACATAACCAAATTTCACACTAAAACGCCCAAGACTCCCATTCTCGGTTCTCTCGACAAAACTCACTCAATTCCTCACCAATCTATCGCACTCCAACCTATTACACATCATAACTACTGTTGGAGATTTCGAATTCAAAAACTTGAATTGCACGGTACCTCCTCTCGGATATTCTTCAGTTTCCAGAACTCCTTCACCTCACCCGCTCCGAACCGTTAACTCTCACATCATCCGTTCTAAACTCTAGCACAAACCTCCAGAAATCCAAACTGAACCCAACCCTAGATTATCGCTCAAAAGAGGGGAGGAGAGGAAGGGATTACTTGAGACAAAGAAGATCGTGCTCTGTACGTGGACGGAAGAAGAGAACGCGGGGAGTGGCAAACTTCAACTCACCGGCGCGCACCCTCCCTCTTCACAAAAGAAACCCAATGGGGAGGAGGGTTTCCCCTTCTCCTCCTTCGATTGGAGAAGGCAGAAGCCACTTTTGCTCCTCCCCTTCTTCTTTTCTCATTTTATTCTATTTTTAATTAAACAATAATAATAATAGTAATTACACTTTCGCCCTCACACTTTACTCCTTTATTCAAACGGCTATTCAATCCATTTCTGGTCGTATTCCTAAAACCTTCTCTTCAACATTAGTCCCGAAATAATATTTTATCTACTAATACAATTTCTCCGCTTTTGATTCCGATCAAAACTCAACCGTTTACCAATACGAATTTCTAAAAGTTAAATTACGGAAATCCCGAGTGTTACACATAAAACTCTAAGGGGAAACAAAACTCTCACAATTAATCTAACTAAACCCAAACTCCTACACAATTTCCGACCAACTTCAAAAATTCATAATTTCTCCAATACTCGTCCAAATTGTACGATCCAAACTGCTACAGGCTCTATAGGACATTTAGTTCCTAACGGTCTCATCCATTTCCTAATTCAACACCTACAGCTTGGCCGGACGTGACCGAGTGGAAATTGTTCCACAATTTGAGCACTAGACTATCCAAACGCTCAATTTTTTCAAGAATATCCCGTAATCTACTACTATTTCTAGCTTAAACACCAACATACTTGTAGAAATCAACTCTAACTTCAATATTCCACAACTCCCTCCTAGGTTTTCATTAAAACTATTCAATATCCTCACTAAGTTCATTTTTAACACTCAAAACAACTAAGAAACTACCTATCTACTCAAAACTAACTAAATTATACCTTAAATTGATGAAGTGCAGAGGAACTGAGAAAGATTGTCAGTTGCCGTTGACAAAGGAGGGTTTCTAGCATTGTGGGGAGGAAGAAATGCAGAGAGAGGGGGGAGGACCCCTCTGTTTTATTTTTTGTTTTTTGTCTTTTTAAATATAATTACCTAATTACTAAACTGCCCTCAACCTATATTCGTTTAATAAACCTGCCATTCGATCTGTGTTCGGTTGAAATCTTAAAATTTTTCCTTCACCATTAGTTCCAAAATAATTTTATACTTAATGATAGAAATTCTCCACTCTCAATTCTGACCAAAACTCTGCTGACTACAATTACGTAAAGAAGAAATTAGTTTTAACAGAAAATTCTGGGTGTTACATTCCACCCTCCTTAAAAGAAATTTTTCTCTCAAAATTTGCGCAACGATAGTTTCCTGACATCGATACCACAAAATCCACTATCTTGCATTTAGGCTCTCTCCGAGCAACGTCAAATCTACCTTGAGCTCTTAGTTCTTAAACGTCCTTATGATCAACTTCATTTGTCAACCTGTGATCGTTTTACTTATCTTCAAGTTCGTTTCATCCAGCTACTTTTTGATTTCCACATATATCCTGAAACTTTAGTTGTTCACCCAATAAGACCTTAACCTCATGGTCCGCCCGTCAATGACCTCTAAAACCATGTATCCGATTCCAGTTTCACCATCACGTTTGCAACATCTAATTTAAACTATCTGCATCTCTAACTCTGCATTGAGTACTATCCAATTCCCATGACTCAATCCTGTACTTCGTTCATTACCTTAATCAACTATAGTCTAACTCAAAGTCTTCTATCTTAACTCCATATCTAAGTTCTATTGGCTAGAATTTACTCAACCTCTAAATCCTCTATCCCAATCATCCTCAAAGGCTTCATAATCGAATTATTCTAAGCTATTCAGTCTATCCTCAAACCATTTCTGAATATTCTTCTCACTTCTATAAAATAATTTGTCCATCAATCTTATTGTTTGCAAACTTGTTGTTGTAGACCATGCTACACTGTTGTTCCAAATCTCATCAAATTCTTAAGTTCTTAGTTCTAACCCAATAGGTCACTCTATTCACTTTACCATAACTTCAACTCCTGAAATCACCTAACGGAATTGCTTCTGTTTATCCCTCTCAACGAAATTTCATCCAAATTCTAAATTTTCAAACTCATACTGAGCACCGCTGATAAAGTCCTACTCAAAATCTCCTCGAGTAATATTTGTTTCGACTAAATATCTTAATTAATGATTCCTATGTCCTTGATTCCCATAGGGTAAACTAAATTCCTACAAAATCCTTGTCGGTAATCCACCACCTTCTTGACGTAGCTCTTGAAAATTTTTCTCAATTAGAGCTTCAAACAAATATCATTTAATACTTACACCTTCGTTCAAAAGTATTAGAATCTATGCAGTTAAACTCACAACTCATTCCTAGATTTCCCGATCCTGTTTCCACTAATTTAAATCTCTCGATATAGTTACATATATTTTACTCCCCCGACATACACACTAGCATGAAAAATTTCAAATCTAGTCCATTAACTTCTTTATGATTAGCTATACCTCTTCACTTACGATCATTCTATCCCATATCTCATATCTAGATGTCTCAATTATGTGTGTATGGTTTAATCAACGTCCATACTCTTTAATCAACAACACTGAGTACTTAGCACTTCTACTATTTAAGTCGGCCGCCAAATATAACTCCATACATAATTTCCTAAATCTTTCATTGGTCTTTAAAACCTCAAACTACTATCTAATATAGTTTTCTATGTGTCCGAGTATTACATAACCACATGACCGCTAAAATATGGCCTTCAAACTTCCAAACAACGTCATACGCCATACTCCAATATCCTCCATTTCCTCAACTTCACATTGATCGACTTTATTCTCGCGTATGGCTCTTCGGTTTAACTTAAATTTCTAACTATCCAGCCGATACTCTACACAACCTTTCTAACAGCATACGTCCTGTGAGCAATTACTAACAGGTACATGAATTCCTTTATTCACAATAAAATGGCTATGCATCTGTAATGACTAGAATAGATATCTCATACCTGAAAGCTAGCAGCTCGTCTCATCCATCCTCGCATTGCGCTTTCCTTTTACTCACAACAACCTTAATACTCTCAATATTTTGCTAAAATCCAGTTTCATATTCTCCCTTGGCTATCTAACTATTCTGTTAACCCTTCGAATACTAGTTTCACCTCGAGGTTCCTCAATGCTCAAATATCCTTGACATTCCCGTAACTCCTTATTCAAGGTCGGTTACTTCCTTTCCTCAGACTACGCTTGTCTAAAATTATAAATTTAAGTCTAGTTCCATACTCACTTCCGTCAACTTAACTCTACGGCATAAGTTCTCAAAATTTCATAAACTAAGTATCTCAATTACTACTTATCCTTATTGTTCCACAATAAAGTTTACCCTATGTACCACCTTGAATATGAGCTTTGCGCTTACGTCACAACTTTAGTTGGATCAATTTTAACTCCATATTCTAACATTCACGTTCTCAAGTCAAACGAAATCCTTCCACTATCCTAATTCGTTCCATTTCCTACAGTCGTTTCACTGGCTATAGGTTCGATATAACTCGAACGTAAGGTTCTTAATATTTCACCATAGGAAGACTAACCTCCATCTCTCCTCAATTAATGATTGATCTAAACAATCCTACGTCGAGCCTTTTCAATATTTTCTTTAGTATAAAGTAATCAACTTTTAGGAAATTCACCAACTGAAATATGACTCTAATAATTTCTTACTTATATCTCATAAATTATATTCTCAATAGTAAAATAAAACTCTAATGTTCGCATTTCCTCCTGGTGGTTTTGGGGTATACTTCCCAACGCATAACTCTTTATTTCACGACCCTACGACTCTAAAAGGAAGTCGTGAAGGATATCCTTAAATCGTGTTCACGGAAACAACTTTAGGTTTTAACTTTGACCTCACATTTCTACCTTAAGTTTTCCTCCATCAACTTCTATTATCGTAATCACTATTTTGGTACACAATGACTTAACCTCCAATAATCTATAACCCGAGATTCGGTCAAAACATTTACTCCGTAATGGATTTTCTATCCTAGATTTCATAGTTATAACTATGCACTCTAGTCTTCCAACTTCTATCCTCTAGAATTTAAACTCTTAACAAATGATGAATCTAACCATTTCCCTTCTTATGGGAACTCACGTGTTAGTCACTTAGCTCTATAGGGATGCTTATCCTTATTGTCAATCTGGCACATAGTGTTGTTTCAAATTTTCTCTCTGCTTCAATCAACTAAGGTACTTGAACTATAACTCCCATGATTCTCTCTGCGCCTAACGTATCTCCACTCTGGCAGTTAATCGGGCTGGGATTTGAATTTTTTTCATGTGCTTCTCTGTTCATAGTATTCTTAACTGAAAGGACTATCTGTTCACTAACTCCGTTAACTATCTAACCGTCAATGTATCATCCTCGCTCCTTGAGTCTGTCGCCTCTCTCGACACTCATGGGCATCCTAGTCGTCTAGACATTTTGGCTAATTTCCTGTACAAAACCAATTACTCTCATAAACATATAATAACTACAGTTAAATTAAACACTTACAGTTGTCGAAGTACGTCGTGTGGCGATCGGCACTGTTAGGCAATCATTTGAACGATTTGACTTATTGACTCTAATCCCCGTAACATCCCTTCCTACAACTGATTAACTATCCACTCTACTTTTTTCCAAGCGGTATGGGAATTGTGACAAGCCCTCATGCCATCACAATCCACCCCTACTCATAGGAATCTGACGTTCGCGTCGGCCACACTTCCGGTTGGGTAAACGCTTTGATACCATCTCTTTCACGCCCCGCAAACCCTACACGGTTTCTGGTTCGCACACTTCTACTACTCACTCACCATGCTCGAAAAATTTTAATAAAATTTAAAACTTTTATTTCTCGACTTAAAACGACATTTTTGAAAATATTTAAAACAACATCGCAGCGAAAAACTCGATTAAAATTAGTTTGAGCGAAACTTCATTTTATAAAAACATAAAACAGAGAAACCGATCGATACCTGTAAACATCGATCCACACTACATTCGTCTCGGGTCTTTTCGTCGGTCGACACTGAGAACACCGGTTGATACTTCTAAGCTCATCTTAGAGAGCGGTCGACACCTGCTTTCACAGGTCGACACCTTGATCCTCTTTATCTGCGGAGGGTGACCCTCGTGGTCGACACCGCTGCCATTTTTACACTACGGGTTAACACTTACAACCATAGGTTGACACTTACTCCGGCTCTGCCAGCGCAAGTCGACCCTCGCGGTTGACGCTTGTAGAGTCTGGTCGACCACTAAGCCTATCGGTCGACACTTCCTCTCAAGAACTCTATTTAAAAAAACCTTACAAACTTCACAGAATCGATCGGACTTCGAGTCAACGCTAGTAATAACCCAACACACACTTTTCCATCAACTAAAAATCATAATTTAAGTAAAGAAAACGACTACTAAAATTTGAAATCCATCTATACATTCAATAAACTTAAAACAACTAAAATCATTTTGATTACAAACCCAAAACCCGTACCTATACCCACCATAGTCAAAACGCCCTAACAGTCGGCCAGATCGTCCACGTGCGTACTCCTCCAATAGCCTCCTAGTCTTGGGCATGCTCGGAGTACTCACCAACTATAGCGTCGTCACCAACATCACAGAACTCAACTATTAGCCTAATGTTAAGCAAGTAATGGATAAAACATAATGCTGAAAACAACACATCCTAACATATGCAGTCTCTACAGTTTCGTCTCTACTTTTGTTTTCGTCTCTTTCTTACATCTTCTTTATCTTCTTACTACTGGGTTCTTCTTTATGTGCTAGACCAAGGTGACACACCTCGCAGTCCTCCTCATAGGACGTAGTCTCCCTCATAGGACAGAACCAACCTCAGTCTACTAAAGTGACACACCTCACGATCCCTCTCATAGGATGCGGTCCCCCTCATAGGACAATGTCACTAAGTAAAGCGGGGGAAGAGTGACGTACCTTGCGGTCCCCCTCATAGGACGCGGTCCTCCTTATAGGACAATGTCACTAACCCCACCTTCATTATCTTCTTATGTATCTTCTCATTTCGTTCGTCTCATCACATCCTACTGTTTTACTTCGTAAAAACATGGAAATTAATTTTCGTCTCGTTCTCCTAATTTAAAACAATGATTCACAACCATGAAATCATAACGTAAAGTAAACGTGCAATGCATCATAATTAACTGTTATGTTGGCCCGAAGGTAAAACTCTTACTACATTACTTACCTAACGTCCTAGCAATTCCTCGCTCATAGATAGCTCGCTAAACTAGGAAACCAATAAAACCACACATTCATTAATTTTTTCCTTCTTCTAGCTCATAAAACTCTAAGGGGGAACAAAACTTTCACAACTAATCTAACTAAACCCAAAGTCCTACACAATTTTTGAGTAACTTCAGAAATTCATAATTTCTCCAATACTGGTCCAAATTGGACGATCCAAAGTGCTAGAGGCTCCACAGAACGTCTAGTTTCTAACGGTTTCATCCATTTCCTAATTCAACACCTACAGCTTGGCCAGACATGGGCGAGTGGAAACCGTTCCACAATTCGAGCACTCGGCTATCCAAATGCTCAATTTTTCCCATAAAATCTCGTAATCTACTCATATTTATGGGTTAAACACCGACAAGCTAATAGAAATCAACTCTAACTTCAATTTTCCACAACTCCTTCGTAGGTTTTCATTAAAACTATTCAATATTCTCACTAACCTCATTTTTAACACTCAAAACAACTAAGTAACCAGTTATCTACTCAAAACTAACTAAATCATACCTTAAATTGATGAAGTACAGAGGAACTGAGAGAGATCGTCGGTTGCCGTTGACGAAGGAGGGTTTCTCGGGTTGTGGGGAGGAAGAAATACAGGGGGGGGGGGCGACTTTTGTTCCTCCCCTCTGTTTTATTTTTTATTTTTGTTTTTTTTAATATAATTACCTAAATACTAAACTGCCCTCAACTTCTATTCGTTTGATAAATCTGCCATTCGATCTGTGTCAGGTTGAAATCTTAAAATTTTTCCTTTACCATTAGTACCAAAATAATCTTGTACTTAATGGTAGAAATTCTCCGCTCTCAATTATGACTAAAACTTTGCCGACTACAATTAAATAAATTTGAAACAATATTTTTAAAATCAACTGAAAACCTTGCAGCGGAAGACTTTTGGTTAAAAATCATTTTAAATAGAATACCAAGTCTTTAAAACATTAAGAGACATTTTCGGGTGACCCTTGTCGGTACCGGTCGACACTTTGTTCGTCTCTGCCAGCACTAGTCGACCCTCACGGCCGACGCTTCTGCTCACCCTCAAACTGGTCGACATTTCTCTGTAGCGGTCGACACTTCAATCCTCTCTGTTTCCATCGTTCGACCCTCGCGGTCGACATCTCTACTATCTTCTTCATTTTTGGTCGACAGTTACAGCCGTAGGTCGACACCGGTGCCATTTTTACACTACCGGTCGACACCTACAACTATGGGTCGACACTTAATTCAGCTCTGCCCATGCAAATCTACCCTCACGGTGGACCCTTACAAGGTCTGGTCGACCACTAAGCCTATCGGTCGACACTTTCCTTACAGAACCTCAATAAAACCTCAATGTTTTCTAATACGATCCATTTCAACTCGACGTTAAAAACAACAAAACCATCATTTTTAAAATCAACTAAAAATCATTGAATACATCCAGACTACTACTGAACTTTTGAAATCTATTTTTATACAAAATGACTCAAAACGACTCCGACTCGGCATCTACACTCGTACCCATGAATACCGCGTCAAAAGTTTCCTAACAGCCGGCCAGATCATCCACGAGCATGCTCCTCTAACTGCCTCCTAGTTCTGGGCTCGTTCTAAGTACTCACCAACTATAGCGTCGTCACCTACATCATAGAACTCAACTATTAACTTAATGATAAGCAAGTAATGCATAAAACATAATGCTGAAAACAACACATCCTAACATATGCACTCTTTACAGTTACGTCTCTACTTTCGTTTTCGTCTCTTTCTTACATTTTCTTTATCTTCTTACTACTGAGTTCTTCTTTACGCGCTATACTACGGTGACACACCTCGCGGTCCTCCTTATAGGACAAAGTCAACCTCAATCTAGTAAAGTAACACATCTCGCAATCCCCCTCATAGGACGTCGTCCCCCTCATAGGACAATATCACGACGTAAAGTGGGGAAATAGTGACACACCTCACGGTCCCTATAATAACCCGAAAAAAAAATTTCAGATTTTTAAATCTAATTTCTGAAATTTTTAATTTAATCTCGATTGGAGTTTCGAGAAATATTTTAACGGGGAAATTAAGTTATAAAAGTCAGAATCTAGTTTTAATGATGGTTTTTGAAATTTAAAGTTGAGAATACGAGAATTTAGCGAAACACAGGCTGTTAAAACACGTGAGGGTGATTTGGTAAATTTAATTATTTAAAATTAAAAAAATAATAATATGTTAAGTAGAATGGCTTCACGAAGAAGCCATTCCACTTTGGTGTTCTGCGAGCCGAACATCCGAGAAGGGAGACGCGAGAGAGAGAGACCGGGAGGGAGATTTTCAATGACCGATTGCTGAGGGTGAGCCGCTGGTGCGCAGAGTGGTCCGGCAAGCTGAAGTGGAGGCGCGGGTGCGGTTCTTCCCGAGCTGAAAACCACAGGTAACCTTCTCCCCTGTTACGGCTCTTGTCGACCGAGCGTGAGGGCTTGACACTTTCCAGATTCTTTGATGATTTGGCTCAGTATAAGGTCGATTTTAGGCTGTGAATGCTTGTGTTTAATGAGTGGACAGTGAGTGCTCGGGTTGGGAGGGGAAAAACCCGAGATTTGTTGGCGGTGGGATTCGGGTTCTTGAGTTTGAAATCCCTGGTTTTTTTTCAGATTAGGCTTAATTGGTGGGAATGTGGACGTTTGGTGAAGAAATTGGTGAAATCGGGTCGAAGTTGAGATTTTCAAATTTTTCGTATAAAAACAAGGTCTGTTTTTGGGCGTTTTGGCTTGGCTTCGGTTGATCGTTTTCAATTATGTTTTTGTTGATAAGAATAGGTTGTTAGAGGGACATTTGGCTGCTGGAATCGTTCGATTCCGATATTTGACGCAAAAGTTATGCCCGTCGGAAGTTTATGTCAATTTTTAGTTCAAGTCAAATTATTGAGCGTTTTTCGTAGAATTGTGACGTGCATTATTAGCATTTTCTGTTTTTAATGCGTAAAACTAGTTTTGAGTGAGTTTTGGTTGAATGAAACGAAAATGTGAAATTTGAATAAAAGGGCAGATTTGAATTTTGGTATTTTTCACCTATCTGCGGCTTACCGTTTTAAAATCCGCCTTAGTATGTTAAACTAGGTTCTTAAGGGGATGTTTAGCCTCTTGAATCGCTCGATTCCGTTAACGGACGTAAAAGTTCTGCACGTCCGAAGTTTAGGCTTGTTTTCTGCCAAACCAAATTTGTGACTTGTTTTAGTTAAGATTTTACGGGTTTAGTTAAGGAATGTGATTTGTAGCGTATTTAATGAATTTTGAAGCGAAGATTGATGAGTGTTGTTTATGTTTTAGGTTGAGGTATTTTTTTGGCAAAACTGTGCGTCGAGTGAGCTCAGGACGCCAGGTAAGTAGTGCATGCATATGCTTTGCCCAGGTGGGCCTACACCGTAGAACTTTAGGATTTTATGTTGTTGATTGTGTTGTGCATGGGTATTGTTTAACATGCATCATGTTTTTTCAAAAAAAAAAAGAACGAAAATAGTTTTGAACATATTTTGAGTAAATGGTGAGACGCGTGGCGGTGGTACCGCAGATCCTGCTAGTGTGCGGGCCGGTGCGTAATCAACTGTGGATTCCGCTTGAGTAGTGGGCCGGTGGGGCCGTCGTGCGGCGTGTATGTGTCGGCAGTGAGGAAGATAGACAGTGGTACCGCGGATCCTGCTAGTGTGTGGGCCGATACTTCACCAGTCGCGAATTTTGCTCGAGGAGTGTGCCGGCTGAGCTGTCGCGAAGTGTGTGTGTGTGGCAACTGTGGTCCCGTTGCTGGGGAGGCTGGCACAGGGGCGACGTGTCAAGGTGTAGTGTGGCGCGAGGTACACCCTCACCCTGATGTGGTGATGCGTGTGTGTAGCTGGTGGGCCTCGTTGCTGGGGAGTACGAGACGGTGGCGACGTGTGAGGGTGTAGGGTGGCAATGAGTTCCTCCTCACCCTGGTGCGGCTGCACTACACGTCACAGATGTGACAACATGAGTGTGAGTGTAGAAACTGCATGTAATAAGATTGCATTGTCGGCTTTTACTTTCATATCGCATTACTTGCTGAGCGTCAGGCTTATGATGTGTGTTCTATGGTGTAGGTGCTGACGATATTACTGGTGAGCCCCGAGAACCTAGTCTTGAGGTGTAGAACGATTGGCGGCGTGCGACCGAGGCACCGGACTGCAGATTGTTAGGGCGATCCAACCCGTGGAGATGGTAGGTGATGGTGAGATGTGCTTGGGTTGTTGTTTTGTGTCGCGATATTCATATGGTTAGAGAAGTTTGTATAGACGTCTCTTGTATAGGATTGTATAGAGCGTTGTGGTGTTTTGGAGACGCGTGTGTACTTTTATATGTTACAGTATGACATTGCTCTATACTGTGTACTTTCTTCATTTGTAGTTGATGGATTTCGTCGTTTTCGAACTTTGATTTTGTATTGGAGATTTCTCTAGATAGTTTGATGGATAGATATTCTAGTTTTCTGGTGAACTATGTGCAGGGTTTAAATTTTGAGATAACCAGTTTTTAGGCGTTACTCTGCAGAATTTTTGGGAGAAAGGTCGTGGAGTCGAGATGGTACGGAATAAGTCGAGGTGTGTACAGGAGTGTGGCGTCACCATAGGCCCGCGGCGCATGCGGCCCTGCAAGTGCGCACGGGTCGTGCAGCGTCGAGCGAGGGCGTGCATTAGGACGTGCTGTACGGATGCAGGGTGCGTGGGTCACACGGCGCTATGGGCGTTCGCATGATGTGGTAGTGTTGAGTTGGCGAGCGGCATCAAGAGGGTGCGCACGGGGCGCCGAAGTGGAGATGTAGGGGTGCAGGGCGTGCGGCTCTGCATAGGATAGCTCGGGGCGTGTGTTGGATCCCCTTTCCTAAAATCTTGAGTCTTGTCATTTTATTATTTTTAAACTACTTTAATTTGTCTTTTTCGCTGCGTATTTTATATCGAGGATTTCGTGTTCCCTCTTCGGGGCATGAGTTGTTTTCGAATCGAGTCGAAAATTTTTACACGTACAAATGTTCTTTTAAATATGATTTGAAAGTGAAAGTGGTATTTAAGTAAATAAGTTCGCGTCGAGTCTCTGTAGCCCACGGTGTGTAGACGTTAGTAGCGCACCGGGAACGTGTGGGTCTTCGGGGCGTTACAGTACCACTCATAGGAAGCGGTCACCCTCATAGGGCAATGTCACTCAACCCCACCTTTATTATCTTATTACGTATCTTCTCATTTCGTTCATCTCATCACATCCTACTGTTTCACTTCGTAAAAACATGGAAATTTATTTTCGTCTCGTTCTCCTAATTTAAAACAATGATACACAACCATAAAAACATAACGTAAAGTAAATGTGCAATGCATCCTACTGAACTGTGACGCAGGTATGAAGTAAAAACTTTCACTACATTACTTACCTGTCGTCCTAGCTTTTCGTGGTGCTCGTTTCACCAAAACCTTGCTCAACTTACAACCGAAACTATTTTCCGTCAAAACTTATCCCAATACTCTACTCACGCATTAAAACCACTATACTAGCGTGACACTCCACGATCTTGCCACAATCGCTCACTAACCCAACTCGGCTCAAAATCAGCTTAAACTTACAATGCGCATAACTTTTGCGTCTGACATCGGAATCACTCGATTCCATAGGCTAAACGCCCCACTCATAACCTTGTTTAACATACCAAAACAGAATTTGAAACAACTAACCGTAGCTAGGTTAAAACTTCCAAAAAAACATAACTGAATTTCACACTAAAATGCCCAAAATTCCTATTCTCAGTTCTCTTAACAAAACTCACTCAATTTCTCAACAATCTATCACACTCCAACCTATTAAGCATAATCTAACTACCGGTGGAGATTTTCAATTCAAAAACTCCAATTTACAGCTCAATTCTCTCGATTCTCCTCAACATTTGGAGCTCGTCACCATCAGCCAGCACACCCTTACTTCTACCTTCTAATCACCCCAAAAATCGAGCTCAATCAATCAAAAATTCGAAAACTACCAAGCCCTCACACGCGATTGACAGAAACCTAAACAGGTGGTTTACCTTCGGTTTTCGACACGGAAAGGGCCGAACCGGGTTCTCCTCTTAGCTTGTCGGAGTTCTCTGCACTCTGACGTCCCCCTCCTCGGTCGTCGGCGAAATTCCAGCTCGTCGCTCAGTTCCCTCCCCCCTCGCTCCTTCTCTCGGGGATAGGAAAAACAAAAGCAGAATGGCTTCCTTCGTGAAGCCATTCCGTTTCTATATATAAATTTTTTTTATATAATAATAATAATTCTAATTACTAAACTGTTTTCAACCTTTAACAGTTTAATAAATCTATTTTTTTATTCATTTCTGGTCGGAATCTTACAAATCCATTTTTTCTATTAGCCACAAAATAATTTTCTACCTAATCGACTAAATTTTCTATCCTTAATTCCGACTATAACTTTGCCGTTTACTGATATGAATTTCTGAAAATTAAATTTCAGAAAATCCCAGGTGTTACAGGAATAGTGATACACTTCGCAGTCCACCTCTAGGGACAAGACAACTTAACTCCATATTTATTATCTTCTTACGTATCTTCTCATTTCGTTCATCACATCTCATCCTACTGTTTTATTCCGTAAAACATGGAAATTCATTTTTATTTCGTTCTCGTATTTTAAAACCATGATGCATAATCACTAAAGTATAACATAAAGTAAACGTGCATGCATCCTCCCGAACTGTGATGTAGGCCCGAAGGCAAAACACCTACTGTTATACTACACTACTTACCTAGCATCCTAGCAATTCATACTTTGTATACGGCTCGCTCACTGAAGATCCTATAAAACCACACATTCATTAATTCTTCTTCATCCAACTCATAAAACTATAAGGAAAAACAACACTCTAACAACTAATCTAACAAAACCCAAAATCCTACACAATTTTCAAACAAATTTGGAATTGCGTAACTTATCCAATACCCGTCCGATTTGGACGTTTCAAAATGCTACGGACTTCTGAAGACGTCTAATTTCTAACGATCTAATCAAATTTCTAATCCAACACATATAGCTTGGCCGAATGTGACCGAACAGAAACTGTTACACAATTTGAGCATTCGGCAATCCAAACGCTCAATCTTTCTCGTAAAATCCTATATTGTACTCCTACTTCTAGCTTAAACACCAATGTACGAATAAAAATCAACTCTAACTTCAAATTTCTGTATCTCCCTCCTAGGTTTCTACCAAACTTCCCAATGACCTCACTAATTTCATTTTTGTCGCTAAAAACAATTAAGGAACTAACTATCTACTCGAAAACTAACTAAAACATACCTTATATTTGAAGAAATGAAGAGAAACTAAGAAGATCGTCCCTGTAAGGAAGGAGAACCGAAGGGAAAGGGTTTTTTTTTTCTCTCAAGGGGAATAGCCGCCGAGGGAATGAGATGTTCTCTTCTTCTCTCTTTTTCTTTATTTAAAATTATATATTATTTAATATAATTAATCTTAATTACTATTTCGCCCTCTACCCTTAACCGTTTAATAAATCTGTTATTCGGTCTGTATTCGGTCGAAATCTTAAAATTTCATCTGCTACATTAGTTTCAAAATAATCTTTTACTTAGCGGTAGAAATTCTCCGCTCTCAATTCTGACTAAAACTCCGCCGATTATAATTACGTAAATCTGAAAATTAGTTTTAGCGGAAAAATTCCAGATGTTACATTCTATCATTCTTAAAAAAATTTTGTACACAAAATTTGTTAGCTGAACAACTCCGCATATCGGCTCATCATGTCTTACTGTCGCTCCCAGGTTACTTTTTCCACGTTATGGTTGCGCCATAATACCTTCACCAGTTGAATATGTTTGTTGCATAAAATCTTCATTGCATAATCTAGAATCTCCACTGGCTTCTCCTCATACGTCAAAGTGGGTCGAACCTCTATATCCTGCTGCTCTACGACGTGAGAGGGATCTCGTATATACTTCCTCAACATTGACACATGGAATACATTGTGAATCTCATCCATCGAGGCTGGTAGTTGTAGCTGGTAAGTTGTCTTCCCTATTCTCTTCGTAATAAGAAATAACCAAACGTACCTAGGATTTAACTTGCCCCTCTTTCCGAATCTTACAACTCCTTTGAATGGAGAGATCCTTAGAAAGACTTCGTCATTCACTTCAAATTCTAGCTCTCTCCTCCGACGATCTGCATAACTCTTCTGTCGACTTTGCGCTGTTAAGATCCGTTGTCTAATAAATGTAATCTTTTCTGCAATTTGTTACAGAATATCTAGATCAATCAATCGTGTTTCGCCGACTTCGTCCCAATATAACAGAGACCTGTACTTTCTCCCATACAGAGTCTCGTATGGAGCCATACCTATCGAAGTCTGAAAGCTGTTATTATAAGAAAACTCCACCAATGATAGGTATCTGCTCAATGAACCCTGGAACTCCAGTACACAAGCTACAAGCATATCCTCCAGCGTCTGAATGGTCCTCTTAGATTGACGGTCCGTCTGAGGATGAAATGTCGTACTAAAGTTGAGCTGCGTACCCATGGCTTTGTGCAGACTTTTCCAAAACTTCGATGTAAATCTAGGGTCTCTCTGCAGTACAATCAAAGTTAGAACTCCTTGTAACCGTACGATCTCTTGCACATATAATTCTGCGAATTGATCCATAGAGTAAGTCATTTTCACTAGCAGGAAATGAGCTGAATTGGTTAACCAATCCACGATCAACCATATACCATCGTAGCCCTTTGTTGTTTGAGGAAATCCGGCAACAAAATCCATCGATATTTGCTCCCATTTTCACTCAAGAACAAGTAATGGCTATAATTTCCCTACTGGCCTTTGATGCTCAGCCTTAGTCTACTAGCAAATCGAGCACGTCTCAACATACTTTACTACAATTCTGCTCATATCAGGCCACTAGTAATTTGTTTAAGGTCTCTGTACATCTTGCTACTCACTGGATACACAGAAAACCTCGAAGAGTGAGCTTCAAATAATATCTCTCTGTGTAGCTCTTCGTTATTCGGAACGAACCATCTATTCCGAAACCTGAGACTTCCATGGTCTAAATAACTAAACTTCGACCTGTCATTGGAAGCCATGCTTGATCTAACTTCTTCGCATTCAGCATCAGCCTTCTAGGTCTGCTTATTCTTTTCCAAAATATTGGGCTGTAGAGACATAGCCGACAACATGGTCAATATGTTCGACACCACCTCTAAAATGAATTTCTGAAATTCTGCATCGAAAGCTAATGGCATGCCTGGAGTCACAGCTGAAGTGGATGCCATCACTTTTGTAACACCCCGAAAACCCACACGTTCCCGGTGCGCTACAGTGCATCTACACACACACACTAACACTTAACATAATTCACTCAATTTAATACCCTTTTGTTTCCAATTTACTCTCCCCTTTTTTTTTTGACTCGATTCGAAAACAACTCGCGTCTCCCCTTTGACACCTCACGCACACTCTCACGGTGCCGCACATACCACTCAACGTTACTGTGTTTCGCGCACGCTCACAGCGCCGCGTGCCACACGCACCCTGCCGCTGTACAGCACGTCCGCGCGCACACCCTCACCCGATGTCGCACGACCCGTGGGTACCCAACAGGGCCGCATGCCCCGCGCACCTGCGATCACGCCGCACATCCATACTCATCTAAACTCCTCTAGCATTTATCATACACACACCTTGACCTATTTCGTATCCTCTCGAATCTCAACCCCTCTCCCGAAATTTCGGCAGAGTACCGCCTAAAAACTGGCTACCCCAAAATTTAACCCTGCACACAATTCACCAGAATCCAACAATATTTACCTATCCATCATCTAGAGAAATCATCCCAACCCAAATCAAAGTAATAAGACGACGAAAATCCATCAAATACAAATGAAGAAAGTCTCCAGTATAGAGAAATAACATACTCTAACATGGAAAATATCCGCGTACGTCACCAAAATCACACGCACTCCATATACACCTATACACTGACGCATATACAACAATCAATCTCATCTTCCGTACATAATCACCGCAAAAGAAAGGAAACCCACAAACCGACCAGGCCACAACCTACCATATCTACGGGTCGGGTCGTCCTAACAAAAGTCCGCCATCCGGTGCCGCAGTCGCATGCCGCCAACCATCCTACGCCTCAGGACTAGGCACTCGAGGCTCACCAGCGGTATCGTCAGCATCTACACCACAGAACACACAACATAAGCCTAACGCTCAGTAAGTAATGCGATATGAAAGTAAAAGCCGACAATGCAATCCTATCACATGCAGTCTCTACACTCACACTCATGTTGTCACATCTGTGACGCGTAGTGCAGCCGCACCAGGGTAAGGAGGAACCTTACGCCACCCTACACCCTGACACGTCGCCACCGTCCCGGACTCCCCAGGAACGAGGCCCACAAGCTACACCCACGCATCACCACACGGCAACCACATCAGGGTAAGGGTGTACCTCGCGCCACTCTACACCCTGACACGTCGCCCCCGTCCCAGCCTCCCCAGCACGGGGCCACAGTTGCCACACACAC
>CM039517.1:6030000-6063728 GCA_022433055.1 Begonia peltatifolia | reverse complement strand
CGCGACAGCCCAGCCGGCCCACCCCTCGAGTAGGATCCGCGACTGGTGTTGCACTGGCCCACACACTAGTAGGATCCCCGGTACCACGGCCCATATCCTCACCGCCAACACATTCACGCCGCATGACGGCCCAGCCGGCCCACCCCTCGAGTAGGATCCGCGACTGGTGAAGCACCGGCCCGCACACTAGCGGGATCCGCAGTACCACCGCCACACGTCTCACCTCATACATCAAAGCATGCTAAAAATCATTTTCGTTCCCGTTTTAAAAAAATATGATGCATGTCACACAATACGCACACACACCGCAATCAATCACATAAACACTAAAGTTCTACAGTGTAGGCCCACTTGGGCAAAACATATGCATGCACTACTTACCAGGCGTCCTAAGCTCGCTCGACGCACAGCTTCGCCAAAAGAAAGCCTCAACCTAAAATACAACAAATTTCTCATCAGTATTTATCTCAACATTCACCAATTAGCTAAAAATAACCTTATCTAACTACACTCATTAACTTCCAACTAAAACGGTCCATTGGTTTGGTTTGGCCGAATATCAGCTCAACGTTCGGATGCGCATAACTTTTGTCTCCGTCAACGGAATCAAACGATTCAAGTGGCTAAACGTTCCCTTAGAAACCTAGTTTAACATCCCAAGACAGATTTTAAATCGGTAGGCCCCAGATAGGCGAAAAACGCCAATAACCAAATCTGCCATTTTTTATTAAAATTTCACATTTTCACTTCCCTTCAACCAAAACTCACTCCCAACTAGTTATATGCATCAAAATGGCTATGCTACTCTCACACGTCGAATTTCCACGAAAAACGGTCACTAATTTGACTTAAACAAAAATCTCGAATAAACTTTCGACGCACATAACTTTTGCGTCGGATATCGGAATCGAACGATTCCAGTGGCCATACGTTCCTCTAACAACCTATTTTAACCCACAAAAACAGAATTTAAAACGATTAACCAAAACTAGGCCAAAATAGTTAAAAACCGAATCTGTTTCTACACAAAATAGACAAATTTCCGTCATCCACCCGATTTCTACAAGTCTCTTCACTAAACATCCACATTCGAACCAACTAAGCATAAACAGAGCAAAAACCGGTGGTTTCAGACTCGACCCGAACCCCACAGTCAACAAAACTTCTGGGATTTTCCTCTCAACCCGAGCACTCGGCCAAGCCAACCATTTAACACGGTTGAGGCCCCCCTTCCAGACTCCCTGGTTACACGCTCGGACCTCGGGAGTCTGGCTCAGAGTATGCCGACCATAATCGGTCGCAAAACCGAAGATAAACAGGGGAAGGTTACCTGTTTCTCGGTCAAGTTTTCGGCCCAGAAAAATTGAGCCACCAGCTGACCACAGTTCGCCGGAGTACCCTGCGCGCCGGCTTTCCACCCACGGCAGCTGATCGTCGACGCCAACTCCCGATTCCCGCTCTCCCTCTCGGTCGT
The DNA here is from genome assembly GCA_022433055.1 of Begonia peltatifolia. Classification (NCBI taxonomy): domain Eukaryota; kingdom Viridiplantae; phylum Streptophyta; class Magnoliopsida; order Cucurbitales; family Begoniaceae; genus Begonia; species Begonia peltatifolia. Next base: position 6,062,254 of record CM039517.1, on the reverse strand, counting down.
TTGCCCTCGTTCTTCTCCTCGTCGGTAAACAGCGGAATGGCTTACAAATTGAAGCCATTCGGTTGTTGTTTATTTTATTATCTTTTATATATATATATATATATATATATACCAAATTACAAAACTGCCCTCACGTGTTTAAATCTTCCGTGATTTCGTTAATTTCTCGACCTCCCGACTTTAAATTCCGAAACTAATCGCAAAAGTAGGCCTCGAGCCTTATAATGTAAATCTTTCCCGTTGAACTATTTCTCAAAACTCCTACTGGGATTAAATTAAGAATTCCAGAAATTAAAATAAAAATCAAAATTCCCGGGTTATTACAACTTTGCTCAATGCATCGGCCACGATGTTTGCCTTACTGGGGTTGTATTTAATTTCGAAGTCATAGTCCTTTACAAACTCTAACCACCGCCGCTGCCTCATATTTAATTCCTTCTGAATGAAAATGTAGTTTAGACTTTTGGGATCTGAATATATCTCGCACGGCTGTCCATACAGATAATGCCTCTAAATTTTCAGCACAAAAACTACCGCGGCTAACTTTAGGTCATGTGTTGGGTAGTTATGCTCTAAATTTTCAATTGCCTAGAGGCATATGCTACCACCTTCCTTTCCTGCATCAGCACACATTCAAGACCTACCTTATAAGCATCGGAATAAATACTAAATCTTCCGTCATCAGCAGGAAGCATCAAATTTGGAGCAGTAGTTAACTACTGCTTCAATATCTAGAAACTGTGTTCGTAATCTTCAAACCACAAATACTTCACATTTTTCCTCGTCAGACGGGTCAGAGGCGCTGTATCTCTATGACATTCTTTGGCTGTGGCCACTCCTTAACTACTTAGATCTTTGCTGGATCAATAGATATGCCATCACTCGAGATGACATGTCCATGAAACTGAATCTTATCCAGGCAAAACTCGCACTTATAAAACTTTGCATAAAGTTGGTGTCGCTTCAAAGTCTCCAACACCAACCTCAAGTGCTCTTTATGATCCTACTTCCTACGAGAGTACACCAATATATCATCAATAAACAGTATAACAAATTTATTGAGATAATCATAGAAAACCTGTTCATCATATCCATGAAGGAGGTTGTGGCATTCATCAGTCCGAAAGATATTACCACGAATTCATAATGCCCAAATCGCGTCCAAAAAGCTGTATTCGGAATATCTTCTGGCCTAACCTTCAACTGATAATAACCCGATTTCAGGTCAGTCTTTGAAAACACTTGTGCACCTTGGAGTTGATCAAATAGATCATCTATCCTTGGCAGAGGGTATTTGTTTTCAATCGTCAGCTTATTAAACTCCCTATAGTCGATGCACATTCATAACGACTCATCCTTCTTCTTGACGAAATGGATTGTCGCGCCCCACGGCGAAAAGCTAGGGCATATAAATCCTTCTCCTCTAACTCTTCTAGTTGCTTCTTTAACTCCTTAAGCTCTGTTGATGCCAATCTATAAGGATTCTTCAACATCGGCTCAGCTCCTGAATACACATCCATAGCACTCTCTATTTCTCGATCCGGAAGCAAACCAGGCAAATCATCTAGAAAAATTTCATGGAAGTCTTGAACAATCAAAACATCCTGCGACCTCGAATCCATGGGAATTTGCACATCTATAATACTGGCAAGAAAACTAAAAGACTCACCAATCAAAACTTGGCGAGCACTAATAACTGCCTTGACAGATATTTCCGGGCATTCCTCATGGCCTGAAAAGTGTGCTTCTCACCATCTAAAGGTTGAAAATTCACTCTCCCCATCCTGCAGTCAATTGTAGCGTAATGCTTAAACAGTCAATCCCTTCCAAATATCGCATCATATCCAGTTATGACCATAATAATGAGATCGACTAATAAATTTTTGCTTCCCACTAATATTACACCATCCCGTACAACTTGATTCGAATGCATATACCCACCAGAAGGCAATATCTATAGCAACCCGAAAACCCTCACGGTTCCTAGTCCGCTAACTACTTCTCTGACGCACAGACTCAAGTAAAATTCGTGTATGAATTTCAAAATTCATTCCTTGGGTTAAAACGACCTTTTTTTTTTTTAAACATTTAAAATCGACGCAGTGGAAGGCTTCGATTTAAAATCCATTTAAATAAAACTTTGAGTTTTTAAAGCATTAAAAGACATTTTTTGTCGACCCTCGTAAGCACCAGTTGACACTTCATTTGCCTCTACTTTTACCGGCCGACCCTAGCGGTCGACACATCTCTGCTCATCACGCTAACCGGTCGACACCTATAAACACAGGTCGACACTCCAATCTTCTCTGCACGCATAGGTCGAACTTCGTTACACTTTTACGCTCATCGCAGAGAACGGTCGACACCTGTCTTCACAGGTCGACACCTTCATTCTCTCTGTTTCCATCGGTCAAACATTGCGGGCGACACTTCTACCATCTTTACACTAACTGGTCGACACTTCCACACACAGGTCGACACCTGATATGACTCTCTCTTCGTAGGTCGACCTTCGCAGTCAACACTTGCCAGGTTTGGTTGACTCTCGCGGTCGACACTTGCCAGATTTGGTAGACCAAGGTGACACACCTAGCAGTCCCCCTCATACGACAAGGCCAACCTCAGTATAGTAAAGTGACACACCTCGTGGTCCCCCTTATAGGACAAGGCACTAAATCCCACCTTTCTTATCTTCTTACGTATCTTCTCATTTTATTCGTCTCATCACATCATACTGTTTCATTTCATAAAAACATATAAATTCATTTTCGTTTCGTTGTCGTACTTTAAAACTATGAATGCATAATCAACTAAAGCATAACATAAAATAAACATGCATGCAACCTACCAATCTGTGATGTAGGTCCGAAGGCAAAACATCTACTATATTACTTACCTAGCGTCCTTACAACTCGTATTTTATAGACTGTTTGCTAAACTAGAGAACCTATAAAATCACACATTCATAAATTCTTCTTCGTCAAACTTATAAAACCCTAAAGGAAAATCAATGTTTAACACCTAATCTATTTAAGTCCTAATTCCACACAATTTCTGACCAAATTCGAAAACGCATAAATTATCCAATACTTGTCGAATTTCGAGGATTCAAAGTGCTACGGATTCATTAGAAAATCTAGTTCCTAAAGATCTATTCTAACTCCTAATCCAACACCTATAGCTTGGTTGAATGTGCCCAAACAGAAATCGTTCCGTAAGTCAAGTTATTCAATTATCCAACACTCAATACTTTTCATAAAACTTATAATCTACTCTTTTTTTTTTCAACTTAAACACGAGTACACAACTAACACTTGGCTAAATCCTGAAATTTCATACCTCCCACCTAGGGTTTTACTAAAACTAACAAATACTCTCTCTAACCTTAGTTTTACGGCTCAAAACGACTAAAAAACTAATTATCTACTCAAAACTAACTAAAACTTAACGTAAATATGAAGGTTGATGGAGAATCGGAGAGGATCGGTGCCGGCTGGAAGGGATAACGCAGAGAAGAGGGTTCAGGGGGAAGAAAGAAAAGCCGAAAGGGGGGAAGATTTTTTTCCCTCCCTGCTTCTTTTATTTATTTTTTAATAAAATAATAATAATAAACATAATTACTATCTCACCCTCACGCTTTAATTCTTTAGCCAAACGGCTATTCAGTCTTTTTTCGGTCAGATTTTTAAAATTTTCTCTTTTCCATTAGTCTTGAAATAATCTTTTATCTACTAGTACAAATTTTTTGCTCTCGATTCTTATTGAAACTCCGCCATTTACCGATACAAATTTTCAAAAATTAAATTTCAGAAATTCCCGGGTGTTACATTCCACCCTACTTAAAAGAAATTTTGTCAACAAAATTTGCGTAACGATCACTTCTTGATATTGACGCCGCCAATCCATTGTCTCATATCTAGGCTCTGTTATAACAGCGTCAAATCTACCTTAAGCTTTTAGTTCTTAAGCGTTCTTATGATAAACTCCATTCTTCAACCTGTGATCGTTTTACTTATCCTCAAATTCGTTCCATCCAACTACTTCCTGGTTTCCATCTATATCCTAAAACTTTAGTGGTTCACCTACTAAGGCCTTAGTCTTATGGTCCTCCCGTCAATAACTTCTAAACCCATGTACCAATTCCGGTCCTATGACTGCGTTGCTTTCTTCAATCTAACTAATTGCATGCTTGACTATGTATTGAGCACTATCCAATTTCACAAATCAATTTTTGTACTTCGCTCATTAACTTAACCAACTAGAATCTAACTCCCTATCTAGATTCCCTTGGCTAGAATTTATTCAACCTCTAAATTCTCTATTCCGATCATCCTTAAAAGTTTCATAATCGAATTATTCTAAGCTATTCAGTCTATCCTCAAACCATTTCTGAGTATTCTTCTTACTCCCACACAATAATTTGTCCATCAGTCTTATTATTTGCAAACTTGTTGTAGACCATGCTACACTGTTGCTCCATACCTCTTCGAATTCTAAAGTTTTCAGGCCTCACCCAATAGTAATTCTATTCACTTAACCACAATTCCAATCTCCGAAACCGCCTAATTAAATTCCTTCTCTATATCCTCTCAACAATATTTTATCCAAATTTTCAAATCTCAAGCTCCTACCTAACACTGCTGATAAGATACTACTCTAAATTTCCTTGAGTAATATTTATTTCGACTAAGTATTTTAGTTAAGATTTCTAAGTCCTTGATCTCCATCGGATAAACTAAACTCTTACAAAATCCTTGTCGGTAATCCACCATCTCATCAATGTAGCTCTTCAAAATTTTCCTTCATTAGAGCCTCAAACAAATATTATTTAATCCGTACACCTTCGTCCAAGAGTATTACAATTTATGCGTTTGAGCTCTTAGCACATTCTTAAATTTCCCGATCATGTTTCAACTAATTTAAATCTCCCAACATAGTCATATATATATTTTTACACTCCCAACATATACACTTGAATGCAGAATTCCAAATCCAATCTTCTAACTTCTTTGTGATTAGCTATGCTCCTTCACTTACAATCATTCTATTTCGTATCTAGATATCTCAATATGTTTTTAATTCACTCCCATACTCCTTGATCAAGCAACACCAAGTACCTGACATTTCCACTATTTTCATTTCTCTTTATTGATTAATCTTACAAGACAGTATCCATTCCCTATAGTGGTGACTAAACTATTTACTTAAGTACAACCTTCATAGTTACGTTCATTAGATTTCATCTAGCCGATATATTCCTTAGTTATTTATAAGGTATCATTAAAATCTCATATCTCCAATTGGATCATTCTAAACTACCTTAACACTCGATCCTCTTTTTATCATCTAATTTAGCTCTGTTTCTATGTCCCTTTGAACTAAATGCACTCTAATTCTGAAGTTCTTACTTTAGCATCCTCAAGTATCTTCTTTATCGAGCAACATTAAATATTTAATAACTCATTTTCTCATCCTGAATCGTTCATCATAAGCGGACCTGGAATGCGCATCACACCCCCTTTGACTAAGCATCTCATTATAATTTCAATCATAAGATTTTTGATATTCTCACTACTTACTAACTTACTCACAGTACGATGGTTACAAGTCCTCGCATTGATACCTATTTCCTGGAGTGATGGTCCAATCCGATCACTGGATATAACTCTATACAAAGTTGTCCTCAATTTCCCATTGATTACTTAAAGCCTTGAACTAACACTTAATATCCTCTCTATGTCTTCGAGTCGCATGTAACCAAATGACGGCTAAAATATGGTCTTTGAATTTCTAAACTAAGTTATACAACATACTCCTGTATCCTCTATTTCCTCAACTTCTCATTGATCGACTTTATCCTCACGTATGGCTCTTCGGTTTAACTCAAACTTCTAACTACCCAACCGATACTCTACACAACCTTTCTAATAACATACGTCTTGTGGACAATTGCTATCAGGTACATGAATTCCTTTATTCGCAATAAAATGGGCTATGCATCTGTAACGACTAGAGTAGATATCGCGTACCTGAAAGCTAGCAGCTCGTCCCATTAATCCTCGCATTGCGCTTTCTTTTTACTCACAACAACCCTAATAATCTCAAAACTTTCCTAAAAATCTGGTTTCATATTCTCCCTTAGCTGTCTAACTATTCCCTTAACCATTTGAATACGAGCTTCTCGTTGAGGTTCCTCATTGCCCATGTACCCTTGACATTTCAGTACTCCTTGTTCAAAGTCGGTTACTTCCTTTCGTCAAACTAAGCTTGTCTAAATTAAATATTCAAGTCTAATTCCACACTTAATTCCGTCAACTTAACTCTACGGCGTAAGTTCTAAAAATTAGTCAATTAAGTCTCCTAATTACCCTACGTGCCACATTGAACATAAGTCTTATGCTTACGTCTCACAACCTTAGTTGGATCACTCAAAACCTCATAACCTAACCTTTACTATCCCAAGCCAAAAGAAATCTTCTCACTGTATGAACCCTTTATTTCATGACACTACAACCCTAAAAGCAATTCGTGAAGTAGATCCTTAAATCGTGTTCATGGAAACGACCTTAGATTTTATCTTTAACCTCAAATTTCTACCTTAAGTCTTCCCCCATCAACCTCTATTATCTTAATCACTCCTTTGGTCCACAACGGGCTAAACCTCCAATAATCTATAACCTGAGATTCGGTCAAAATGCTAACTCAGTAATTGATCTTCTATCTTAGATATCGTAGCAAGAACTATGCACTCTAGTCTTCCAACTCCTATCCTCTAGAAGTTAAACTCTTGATAAATGATAATTCTAACCATCCCTATTCTTATGGGAATGCACATACCAGCCACTTAGCCCTATGGTAGTGCTCATCCTTAACGTAAATCTGGCACATAGTACTATTTCCAATTTCCTCTCCACTTCGATCAATTGAGGTACTTGAACCCGAATTCTCATGATTCTCTCTACTCATATACCTCTCTCAACTTTGGCCATCAATCGGGCTAGGGCTTGAGTTTTCATTTCCTTCTTTGTTCATAATATTCCTAATTGATAGGACTGTCTGTTCACTAACTCCGTTAACTATCTAACCGTCAACGAATCATCCTTGCTCCTTGAGTCAACTACCTCTCACGGCACTCGTGGGCGTCCTGGTTGTCTAGACATTTTGGCTAATTTTCTGGACAAAACCACTCACTCTCATAAACATCTAATAACTATAGTTAAACTTAAACACTTACAGTTGTCAAAGTACGTCGTGCGGCGATTGGTGCTGTTAGGCAATCATTTGAACGGTTTGACCCATTGACTCTAACACTCGTATCATCCCCTCCTACTACTGATTGACTGTCCCCTCTACTTTTTCCCAAGCGGTGTGAGAATTGTGACAGACTCTCTTACCTTCACAATCTCACCCCTCCTCCGAGGGGCTCGACATCCTCATCGGTCACACTTCCGGTTGGATAAAATCTTTAATACCATCTCTGTAGCGATCCGAAAACCCTCATGGTTTTAGTCCGCTAACCACTGCTCTGAGGCACACACTCGGGTAAAATTCGCGTATGAATTTAAAAATTCATTCCTCGCGTTAAAACGACCTTTTTTTTATGAAAACGTTTAAAATCGACGCAGCAGAATACTTCGATTAAAAATCCATTTAAAAAAAACTTCGAGTTTTTAAAGCATTAAAAGGCATTTTCAGTCGACAATTCATTTGCCTCTGTTTCCACCGATCGACACAGCGGTCAACATTTCTCTGGTCATCACGCTAACCAGTCGACACCTGTGAACACAGGTCGACACTCCAATCTTCTCTGTCCGCACAAATCAAACCACGTGGTCGACACTTGTCTTCACAGGTCGACACCTTCATCCTCTCTGTTTTCATCAGTCGAACCTTGCGGCCGACACTTCTACCATCTTTATACTAACCGATTGACACTTCCACACACAGGTCGACACCTGATATGGCTCTATCTTTGTAGGTCGACCCTCGCGGTCGACACTTGTCAAGTTTGGTCGACCACTAAGCCTATCGGTCGACACTTCCTTCCCAGAATTTTGCCTAAAACCTTAAAACTTCACAAAATCAATCGAACTTCGACTCAACGCTAAAAATAACCCAACGTGCACTTTTCCATCAATTCAAAATCATTATTTACATAAAAAAAACAACTACTAAAGTTTGAAATCCGTCTACTATTAGAAATGACTTAAATGACTCCGACTAGACCCCCTAACATGTTCCTATGAACACCATGTCAAAATGCCCTAACCATCGGCCGGATCGTCCACACTCATACTCCTCCAACTGCCTCCTAATCATGGGCTCGCTCTGAGTACTCACCAGAAACACATAAATTATTCAATACTCGTCCAATTTGGACAATTCAAAATGCTAGGGATTCCTTAAAACATCTAGTCCCTAATGGTCTATTCCAATTCCTAATCCAACACCTACAGATTGGCCGAATGTGGCCGAACGGAAACCATTCTGTAACTCGCGTTATTCGGTTATCCAACGCTCAATGCTTTCTATAAAACCTATAATCTACTCTTTTTTTCCAACTTAAACATCAATACACAACTAACATTCGACTAAATACTAAAATTTCATATCTCCCACCTAGGTTTTACTAAAACTAACAAATACTCTCTCTAACCTTAGTTTTACGGCTCAAAACGACTAAAAGACTAATTATCTACTCAAAACTAACTAAAACTTAACGTAAATATGAAGGTTGACGGAGAATCGGAGAGGATTGACGTCGGCTGGAAGGGAGAACGCAGAGGAGAGGGTTCGGGGGGAAGAAAGAAAAGCCGAAAGGGGGGAAGATTTGGTTCCCTCCCTGTTTCTTTTATTTTATTTTTTAATAAAATAATAATAATAATAAACCTAATTACTATATCCCCCTCACGCTTTAATCTTTTAGCCAAACGACTATTCAGTCTATTTTTGGTCCGGCTTTAATCATTGTACAAACTGAAACACATTATCTTCATTCTGGCTCACCAAATTGCTGGCGAACCGTGACAAGGACTCAAACTGCCGGTTGTACTCGATCACCAATCCGGTCTGCTTTAACTGTAGTAACTTTATCTTCTTAGCTGTCTGCACCGTACTGTTAAAATACTTGTCATAGAAGGGATCTTTAAACTTTTCTCATGTCAAGTGTTGTGCATCGATGGTGGTCTCCACAGACTCCCACCAAAACCTGGCGTCTCTCGATAGATGAAATGTGGCTAGCGAAACCTTGTCCTTCTCGTTTACCTTCGCATACTTAAACATACTTTCCATGGTAAAGACCCACTACTCTGCAGCTGTTGGATCTACTAATTTCCCCTTAAATGTCGGTGGTCGTAACCTTCGAAATCGGTCACCTGACTGAACATGGCTATAGCCAGAACCTGCACTTCTTTCAACCTCTCGATTCAGCAAAATTCCTAATTGTTGAGACTCTCTGTTCACCAACTCCGTCAATGGTCTGATCGTCATCGAGTCATCCTCGCTCCTTGAGTCAGTTGTCTCTCTCGGTACCCTCGGACGTCCTGGTCGTCTAGACATCTTGACTAGTTTCCTGGACAAAGGTTAATTACTCTCATAAGCATCTACTAAATAACACTAAACTTAAACACTTACAGTTGTCGATGCACCTCGTACGGCGATTGGCGCTGTTAGGTAATCGTTTGAACGGTTTAACCATTTGGTTCTTATACCACAACTGTAGCGACCCGAAAACCTACGCGATTCTCGGTACGCTCACTACTACTACTCATTGCTCTGATACCACAACTGTAGCGACCCAAATACCCACACGTTTCTGGTACGCTTTCCCTCTACTACTACTCACACACACACACACACACTCGTGTAAAGTTCGTGTAAAATTTTAAACTTTGTTCCTCGACTTAAAACGATACCTTTGAAAACATTTAAGAAAACGTCACAGCGGAAGACTTTGGTTTAAAAACAGTTTAAATAAAATTCAAGTTTTCTAAAATATAAAATCAATTTTTGGTCGACCCCGGCAAGCACCGGTCAACACCTTATTTGTCTTTGTTTTCATCGGTCGACACTTCTCCACTCAATACACTAACTAGTCGACACTTCATTTCTCTCTGCCTGCATTGGTTGATCCTTGTTGTCGACACTCTCCTCTATATTACACTATCGGTCGACACTTACATGCACCAGTCGACATTTCATTTTTCTCTATCCGCATCGGTCGATCCATGAAGTCGACACTTCCGCTTATCTTTACACTACCGGTCAACACTTGCATGCACTGGTCGACACTTCATTTCTCTTTGTCTGCATCGGTTGATCCATGAGGTCGACACTTCCGCTTATTTTACACTACCAGTCGACATTTGAATACACCGGTCGACACCTTCTCCCTTTCTATCCGAGTAGGTCGACCCAAGCGGTCGACACCTACAGAGTTTGGTCAACCCCTTTACAAACAGGTCGACACTCTGCACTTCTTTTTACACTGAGCGGTCTACACTTTCAGGAATAGGTCGACACTTCCTTCACAAAATCTGTTTTAAAACATTAAATCCTTAAATCCTTCAAGAAAACACTGAAATTTGACTCACAATACAACAATGAAACGTACCCTTTTCTATCAACTCAAAATCATTATTTACATAGAAAAATGATTGCTAAAGTTTAAAATGCATCTATATGTCCACATGACTCCAACCGACTCAATGCAACTCAAAATGACTCAAAAACATATTCGACTAAATTCAAATAAACTAACTCTCTTACATACCCCCGCCCTGGTCAAAACGCCCCAACAGCCGGCCAGACCATCCACAAGCGCACTCCTTCAACCGCCTCCTAGTTATGGGCACGCTTTGAGTACTCACCAACTATATCGTCGTCACCTACATCACAGAACTCATCTATTAGCCTAATGTTAAGTAAGTAAAGTATAAAAACATAACACATCCTAACATATGCAGTTTCTACAGTTTCGTCTCTACTTTCGTTTTCGACACTTTCTTACATCTTCTTTATCTTCTCACTACTCAATTCTACTTTATGTGCTAGATCGAGGTGACAGACCTCACGGTCCACCTCTCGGGACAAGGCCAACCCCAATCTAATAAAGTGACACACCTCGCGGTGCACCTCTCGAGAAAAGGCCACCGCGTAAAGTGGGAGAAGAGTGATACACCTCGCGGTCCACCTCTGGGGACAAGACCACTCAACCCCACTTTTATTATCTTCTTACGTATCTTCTCATTTCGTTCATCACATCTCATCCTACTGTTTCATTCTGTAAAATATGGAAATTCATTTTCGTTTTGTTCTCGTATTTTAAAACCATGATGCATAATCACTAAAGTATAACATAAAGTAAACATGCATGCATCCTATCGAATTGTTATGTATGCTCGAAGGCAAAACACCTACTGTTCTACTACACTACTTACTTGGCATCCTAATAATTCGTACTCCGTAGATGGCTCACTAACTAGAGAACCTATAAAACCATACATCCATTAATTTTTCTTTGTCCAACTCCTAAAACTCTAAGGGAAAACGACACTCTAACAACTAATCTAACTAAACCCAAAATTCTATACAATTTTCAACCAAATTCGGAATTGTATAACTTATTCAATACTCGTCCGATTTTGACGTTTCGAAATGCTACAGACTTATAAGAATGTCTAATTTCTAACGGTGTAATCAAATTTCTAATCTAACATCTATGGCTTGGCCGAATGTGGCCGAACAGAAACTGTTCCACAATTCGAGTATTCGGCTATCCAAATGTTCAATCTTTCTCGTAAAGTACCGTAATCTACTTCAACTCCTAGCTTAAACAACAACGTACGGATAAAAATTAACTCTAACTTGAAATTCTCGTATCTCCCTCCTAGGTTTTTACCAAACTACCCAATATTCTCACTAACTTCATTTTTGTTGCTAAAAACAACTAAGGAACTAATTATCAACTCAAAAACTAATTGAAACATACCTTATATTTGAAGAAATAAAGAGAGACTGAGAAGATCTTCGTTGTAAGGAAGGAGAACCAACGGGAAAAGGTTTTTTTTCGTGCAAGGGAAAGAGCTGTCGAGGGAACGAGATGTTCTCTTCTTCTCTATTTTTCCTTATTTAAAATTATATATTATTTAATATAATTAATCTTAATTACTATTTCACCCTCCAACCTTAACCACTTAATAAATCTGTAATTCGGTCTGTGTTCAGTTGAAATCTTAAAATTTCCTCTTCTCCATTAGTCCCAAAATAATTTTTACTTAATGCTAGAAATTCTTCGCTCTCAATTCTGACCAAAACTCCGCCGATTAAAATTACGTAAATCTAAAAATTAATTTTAGCAGAAAAATTCTGGATGTTACAGAGAGAGTAAATGAGAGAGACAAAAAGAGAGTGTGGGGGTGTTGGCGTGCAGCTCCAACTAGTAGTAGCAACAGTCATCAGACCGTTGCTGAGCCCAGAGAGAGACACCGAGACAAAAGGCCAGAGGGTGGGGTGCAAAAGCAACGGTCTGATGACCATTGCTTGAGAGATGAGACTTGAGAGTTGAGAGAAAGCTAGAAAGTTTTTTTTTCTTACGCATTGTTGTGAACAATGCACTTGGCCGATTGATCGCCCACACCTTCACGATCGATTGGCAGTTCTCTGTGTGAGTGTCATGCATTTGACTTTTGTCTTGGTCGAATCACTTATAATTTTGAGATCGATCGGTATCGCTCGGGTGGTGAAGCGTTTAGCTTTCTCCTTTGCCGATCGATCGCCTACAATTTCACAATCGATCGGCAATGCTCGAGTGGTGAAGCATTTAGCTTTCGCCTTGGCCGATTGATTGCCTATAATCTCGCGATCGATCGGCACCCTTCTGCCATTGGAACATCAAAGGGGCATTCGATCTTGCCTCCATAGCGATTGATCAAAGCCCTTCTATTTTCTTCTTCCTCGTTTAACACTTAAATATTAACTTTCAAACCAAATCCCACCTGTCTGTGACTTGTCGATTTGAAGCCCACTCACTTTGCCGACTGCATGTATGTTTCTCTTTTCGACTGATTTCCCTCTCACTCTGTTCTGGAAAAATTAATGCAGTGTTAAATTTTTTCTTAATTTTTTGTGAAATTGGATTTGGATCTCTGATGAAATTTTTCACGTTCTCATAGAAAGTTTCATCAATTGGATGGTAATTGGCCCTGGGCTCGGCGACTTTGGTTGGATGAAGAAGATGCCGAAGATGGATGAAATGAAGGCAGAAGGCTGAGCTTTCTGCATGCTAAAGAGGAGGAATCAAGGAAGACAAAGTGGTGAGGGGCTGGCCAGGCTGTCACTGATGGGGTCACTTCGTCACTGGTTAGGGGGCCCCGAGCTGGGCTCGTGGAACCCGATCATAGATGGGCTTGCGACCCCGGATGGCTAGGCTCAGCTTGGCCTGTCGATTTGGCCCGGCTAGAACCTGCTCGTTATTGTAGCTGGTCGAGCTTAGCCCGAACCGCTACAGTAATGAGTCGAGGCAGTACGCTCGTATAACATCTCTACATGAATACCACCAAAAGTAGAGCAAATAATCCGAGGAAAATACAAGGCTCGGATACCAAATAACCTGCTTGGGGTCGGTAACCTTTGTGCCAACACGATTATAGTTTTTCCCTGAATATCCAACTGACAATCACCAGAGAATACTAGATCTTTAACAAGCACGAGTAACAAAAATTCACGTCCAAAAGGTATGAAATTTTAATAGAATATTACTCGATGGATGAATGAGAATCTCTCAAAATTTCAGATCCAAAGTCGCTGAGACCAAAATGTTATGCTTGAAATAAAATAGAAAATATGTTCTCTGATGAAGCAAATTTTGGTTCAAAAATTACTCAACTTAAAAAAATCGTAACTTTTGTTTGACTGAATCAAGTGCGATTAAATTTTAAGGGATCCTGCTCCAAGAGTGGAAAAAACACTCTTAAATTTTCAGAGTCTAAATCACGGCGGAAGACGAGATATGATAGAGGAGATGTTGTTGGTCTGAGGAAGTTATAGGAGGCACTTCTCGACTTTAAGATCCTTGTAATTGAATAACACTCCAACTTTTTCCAAAAGGGACATAGGTTTCTACTCCATTTTTTTAATTCTATCTATGAGGAAGATACAGAAAGGAGTAGCAGCAATAAGTGCTTCTAATTCAATCACAAAATTGGAAATAATTTTCAATACTCTTCACAGATGTGACACACCGTGTAGGAACCGAAAAGAGACTCAAAGAGCTCTGAGAGAAACAGAAAAAAACTTCAAGTTTTTTATTCAAAAATGTTCTTCCAATAACAGTCATAGGAGGGGATTAAATAGCCCCACAATTAGGCCAAAATATTTAAACAAAATGAAAGAACAATAAAAGAAAAGGATCACCTATTTCCTCAAGGTTGAACGACCACTTGAGGTGCCAACTTAGTGTCCACCTTCTCTCTCCAATTTGCATTATCATCAACCTTTATTCCCTCTAAGTTATAGTCCTCTTCATTCATCAATCATTCAGAAACTCATAAAAATAAAACAAACATAAAAATGTTAACGTTTTCTAGAAAAGATGTTGAACTCGGATTGGCCTTGGGCTTGAAAATTTTTCGTGAGAAAAAGCCTCACCATAATAGATTCGGTTGACCAAGCAAACGACGTCCAAATATCTTGATCCATCCCATTCTGGAAACCTTGAGATGTCGTTTACATTCACATGTTGTAATAATGTTGGCAATGGGTCAAATATGTCAATTAATCTTCAGAGGTCAGTTTCATGATAGGTATTTTTTTTTTAAGTCTAATATTCCTTAGACATGTATTTGATCATCTCTTTAAACTTCATCTTCCATTTATGTTTCACAAAGACCATATCCACCAAGCATTATCCACATGATGAATTCATCATATGATCTTCCTACAAGATAGAAACTAGAAAATATGTTAGAAATAATTAATCCAATGTTTGCGAAATAGCGGATCCGTAGCACATCATTGTCCTCTCGATCTGCTTTATGTGTATTTATTGGCTATGGTGTTGGTCAAAAAGGATATCGTTGTTTTGATCCAGTCAATCAAAAGTTGTATGTCACTTGTCATGTATTGTTTCTTGAATATTCTACTTTCTTCTCCGTACCTTTTTCCCAACACAACATCACTTATGCATATCTTATATACATTGATCCCTTCACTACCGACAATGACGAAGCTTCCCCCATAGTTATCTCTACTCCTACCAGCTCCACTGAATCTTGTAACTTGATCCCTAGGACACCTATAACTCCTACCCCTCCTACGACTGCTCCATCATCTCAAGAGATTACAGACAATCCTATTCGTCAGTTTACTCATCCTTATAAGTCAACTAAACTACTTGATTTTGCTTATTCTTATTATTCTAGTTTTTTTGCCTATTTTGTTACCTCTATTTATCATTTTTCTAAATCTCTGTCCTATAAAGAAGCTGTTGGTAACCTTCTTAGGGAGAATGCTATGACCGAGAAATTAACTGCTCTACATCAAACTCATATGCTATGACTGATGAATTAACTACTCTACATCTGACTCATACTTGGGATATGGTTCTATTGAACGGTACAAAGCTCATCTTGTCGCTAAAAGTTACTTTCAAAAATATAGCATAGATTATGAGGAAACCTTTGCCCCTGTTTCTAAAATGACCACCGTTTGAATGATGAATGTTGTGGTCTTTGTTCGTTGATGGAAATTATCTCAGATGGATGTCAATAATTTCTTCTTAAATGGTGATCTTAAAGAAAACTCTATAATATGATGTCTCCTTCTAGAGTTGCTTACTGACTTGGCAAAGTTTGTACACTTTCCAAAGCTCTCTATAGGCTCAAACAGGCACCACGTGCTTGATTTGAAAAGTTCTCTACAGTGATTACCTCGTTTGGCTTTCGTCTCAGTAATTATGATTCAACTTTATTTGTCAAGTGTACAGCTGCAGGTCCTATACTTTTGTCTTTATATGTGGATGACATAATAATTACTGATGATGATTATGATGCAATTGAAACTTTGAGGTATAAATTAGCTCGTTGTTTTGTTATGAAAGACTTAGGTTTGCTACGTTACTTTCTAGGCATTGAGGTTGCTTTTTTGCCAAAATATTATCTATTGCCTCAGTCAAAGTACATAGCTGATATATTTGAGCGTGCACGTCTCATTGACAACAAGATAGTAGATACTTCACTTGAGACTAATGCCCGGTACTCGCCATCAGATGGTTTTCCTTTGCCAGATCCTAGTCTCTGTCGTACGGTTGTGGGAAGCTTATTTTATCTTACTGTGACTCGTCCTGATATTCCCCATACTGTGCACTTGGTCAGTCAATTTGTCACTTCACTGATTACAGTTTATTGGGCTGTTGTTCTTTGCATTCTCCGATATCTTCGGGGAACTCATTTTTAGAGTCTCTTATTTTCCACGTCTTCTTTATTAGAGCTGCATATATACTCTGATGCTGATTGGGCGAGCAATTCTAGAGACCGTAAGTCGACCATTGGCTTCTGTATTTTTCTAGAGATTCTCTTATCTCTTGGAAGAGTAAGAAGGAAGATGTTATCTCTAGAAACCGAGTATCATGCCATGGCTACCACCACCTATGAGATTGTTTGGCTACATTAATTACTTGGAGATATGGATATTCTTCTTCGTCAACCTACTGCTCTTCATTGTGATAATCAGAGTGTCATCTACATTGCACGTAATACAGTCTCTCATAAGAGAACGAAACACATTGAGATTGATTGTCATCTCACTCGTCATCATCTACAGCTTGGCAATATCATGCTGCCTTTCGTTCCTTCCTCACTTCAGATAGCTAGTAAGTTTACCAAGGCTCACTCCACTTCGCGTTTCCATTTTTTGTCTTACAAACTCTCTATGCTTCTAGTTGTAGCATCATGAGTTTGAGGAAGATGTTAGTTTATATGTATTAGCTTAAAAATCTTTTTAATAATTTACTTTACTTGTTTATCAACCCTAGCTATATAACCCTTTTAGGTTATATTATTCAATGAATTTTTCACTTTTTTAGTAAGATCTTCGTCTTCCCTTTTTTCAATTTCAACATTCTGATGCTTTTAGTATAATATTGTCCGCTTTTGGTGGAAACTATTTCTGTTGATGAATTGTCATACAATGGGGATCAATATGAACTAATTGTTCTGGTGTAGCGTGTTACATAGGTTGTGTGTGGGCCGAATCCAGCACTGATTTATTCTTGGTGTTAGCCGAAAATGCATGTATTAGGTAGGAATGGAAACTCTATTTATAAAATACTTAATTTGCACTATCCCAAGTAATTTGAGATTGTCCACCTCATTGGTATGACCTGAGTTCTCACCATCAACATAATTGTCATTGCCTCTACAAGGCAGACTACCACAATCCCCCACTTTTGGGGCCCAACGTCTCAGTCGACGAATTTTTTTGTTGAAAACCTGACTCTGACACTATTTATAGATTCCTTCTATGCTCCCATTACAATATAGTTTGTTTTAGGTCATAGTCCACATGAATTTGTTCTTGATATCAGTTCAAAATATGTTGTACTAGATAGATAGAGGAACTGTATATATAAAACATTAAATTTTCTGTAACGCCCGGAAAACCTACCCGTTTTCGGTACGTTCACTGCTTCGATACCGCATCTTTAACGCCCCCGAGTCATCCCCGGACTCGGGTCGCCAACCATACACTCGTTCCTTACCGTGACAAAACTCGTATAAAATTTAAAATTTTTGTTCCTCGACTTAAAGCGACGTTTTTGAAAATATTTTAAACGGCTTTGCAGCAGAAAACTCGATTAAAATCAGTGAAAACAAAACTTCATTTTACAAAACATAAAACAGAGACATCGATTGAGACCTGTAAACAACAGTCGACACTTGGGTTGTTTCGGGTTTTTCATCGGTCGACACTGGCAAACACCGGTCGACATTTTACGCTCATCCCAGAGAGCGGTCGACACCTGCTTTCACAGACCGACACTTTCGTACTCTCTGTTTTCCAGCAGTCGAGCCTTGCAGCCAACACCTACCATATTTACACTAACCGGTCGACACCTTTAACTATAAGTCGACATTTACTGTGGTTCTACCCGCGCAGGTCGACCCTCACAGTCGACACTCTCACCAATTTTACGCTAACCGGTCGACACCCACGGTCGCCGGTCGACACCTCATTTCCCTCTGCCCGCACTGGTCAAACCCCACGGTCGACACTCACCTTCCAATTTACACTGACCGATTGACACCTATGGACTTCGGTCGACACTTCCTCTTCAGAACCTCAGTAAAAACCTTAAAAACATCACGAAATTGATCGTACCTCCACATAACTCTAATAATGACCCAATACACACTTTTCCCATCAGCTCGAAATCGCTGTATACATCAAAACTACTATAGAATCTTCAAAAATCTATTTTCTTTACAAAATGACTCAATACAACCCCGACTCGACCTTTACACCCGTACCTATGAACTCTGCACCAAAATTGCTCTGATAGCCGGTCGGATCATCCACGAGTGTACTCCTCCAACCGTCTCCTAGTTCTGGGCTCGTCCTGAGTACTCACCAGCTATCACTTCGTCACCTACTTCACAGAACTCAACTATTAGCCTAATGCTAAGTAAGTAATGCATATAACACACACTAAAACGAACACATCCTAACACATGCGGTTTCTACAGTTTCGTCTCTACTTTCGTTTTCGTCTCGATCTTACATCTTCTTTATTTTCTTACTACTGGGTTTTTCTTTACGCGTTAGACCAAGGCGACCACTCTCACAGTCCCTCTAATATAATCAAGTCAACCTTAGCCTAGTAATATCTCCTTAATACTTCTTTACGTGCTAGACCAAAGCGACCACTCTCACAGTCCCTCTCATGGGACCAAGCCAACCTTAGCATAGTAATATCTCCTTACTACTTCTTTACGCGTTAGACCAAGGCGACCACTCTCACAGTCCCTTTCATGGGACCAAGCAAACCTTAGCCTAGTAATATCTTCTTACTATTTCTTTACGTGCTAGACCAAGGTGACCACTCTCACAGCTGCTCTCATGGGACCAAGCCAACCTTAGCCTAGTAATATCTTATTACTACTTCTTTACGCGCTATACCAAGGCGATTACTCTCACAGTCTCTCTCATAGGACCAAGTCAACCTTAACCTAGTAATATCTTCTCGATTTCATTCTCTTCATCTCATCCTACTGTTTCACTTCGTAAAAACATGGAAATTCATTTTCGTTTCGTCTCGTAATTTTAAACCATGATGCACAATCAATAAAGTATAATATAAAATAAACGTGCAATGCAACCTACTGTACTGTGATGTAGGCTCGAAGGTAAAACTCCTACTACACTACTTACTTGGCGTCCTAGCCCTTGTCGTGCTCGTTTCTATCACTTCCTCGGCTCAAACTACCACATAACCAAATCACATTAAATTTCATTCCACAATTCATCCCACGTACTAAAATTTCGACCACTAACTCAATTCACCAAAGCTCTGCTAAAACGACATACTAACTAGACTCAGCCAAAAACCGACCTAATCCCCAACGCGCATAAATTTTACGTCGATTATCAGAATCACTCGATTTCAGCAGCTAAATGCTCCACTCATAACCTATTTAAACCTACCAAAAGATTTTCTAAAACCAACGTTCGTAGCTAGGCCAGAAATTCAAAAACAGTTCCGTTTAAGGGCTTATAATCCTACCTTCTCAGTTTCGCGTTCAAATTCGCTCACTTCCTCACGCATCCGTCATATTTATCCTCAATAACCCACAACAATCAATAATACACTCAATAAACACTCTAACCCTAAAACCCTAAATCTCTATCCACCAAATTTCTCCTCAAACTCTTCCGTTAACCGAAACTAAACTACAAACCTCTAAAAACCTGCCTTACCGTTGAAATAGAGCAGAAAACGGAGGCCCACGTTGATTGAACGTCGTCGGAAGGAGGGATCGCCACGGGAGGGTTTCCTTCCGTTCACCGCTTTCTTCACGCAGGTTTGGGGGGAGAAGAAAAAACAGAGAGTAGGGAGGAGAGTTACGATCTTCCCCCTCTCTGTTACTTTTTTTTTTAATAATAATAATAACTAATTAATATTTAACCCTCACACTTTAAATACTTTAATACAACGGCTATTCAATCCATTTTTTGTCGGATTCCTGAAATTCTTTATTATTTATTAGTCTCGAAATAATCTTTTTTATGTAATAATACAAATTCTCCGCTCTCGGTTCCGACCAAAATTCTGTCGTTTACCACTCCGAAAATCTGAAAACTATTTATCAGAAATTTTGGGCATTACATTCTACCCTCCTTAAAAGAAATTTTGTACTCAAAATTTGCGTAATGATCACTTCTTGATATTGACGCTGCCAAATCCATGGTCTCATAATAGGCTATCTTCGAACAACGTCAAATCTACCTTAATCTCTTAGTTCTTAAATGTCTTTATGATCAACTTCATTGTTCAACTTGTGATCGTTTTACTTATCCTTAACTCCGCTCCATTTATACTTTAAAACTTTAGAGGTTCATCCACTAAGGGCTTAATCTCATGTTCCTCCCGTCAATAGTTTCTAAACCATGTGTCCATTTTGGGTCCCATGATTGCATTTGTTATCATCAATCTAACTAATTGCTGCATTAACTACGTATTGAACACTGTCCAATTTCCACAAATCAACTGTGGACGTTACACTCAACTGTTCATTAATTTTACCAGTCATAATCCAACTTCTCAAAATCTCCTACTCTAATTTCATACCTAGCCTTCCCTAGCTATATTTCACTCAAACCCTAACTTCCTTACCCCAATTATCACTACAGGCTTCATAACTGAACCATTCTAAGCTACTCCCTTTAAACTTAAAATTATTTCCGAACACCCTTTCCGCTTCCTCACATTGGTTCGTCCAAGAATCTTATTGTTTGCAAATTTGTTGTAGACTATGCTACATTGTTGCTCTAAATCTATTCAAATTCTTACGTTCTCAGGTCCAACCCATTAGGTGATTCTACTCAACTCACTATAATTCCAACAAAACCTCATACGAATTCGAAACTTCCAAACTCACACTTAGCATCGTTGATAAGATGCTACCCTAAATCTCCTCGAGTAACTTTCGTTCCGACTGCGTATCTTAACTCAAATTTTTCTAAGTCCTTGATCTCTCACTGGTAACTAAACTACTATAAAATACTTGTCGGTAACACGCTACCTTATCGACATAAGTCCTCAAAACAATTCCCAAATTAGACTCAAACAATCGTCCTTTAACCAGTACATCTACAACCAATATTACGAGGAATCATACCCTTGAACTTTTAACTTATTCTTAGATTTCTCGATCCCCCTGTTTCAACCAGTTTAAATCTCCCCAACCTAGCTATATATATATATATATATATCTTAGTTTCTCTCAATCACTGCTCCTCCTTATTGTTCCGTATTAAAGGTTACCTCATGCACCACCTTGAATTAGCCTAGCACCTACGTATCACAACCTTACTTGAAACAACTATAATCATATAATGATGAAATCGACCAATAATTTCTTACTTCCCACCGACACTATGCTATCTCACACCACCTGATCAGGGTGCATATGCCCATCAGAAGGTAGTATTATCTCGTAACTACAATCTGTTGACATAGGTCATGCACCTAACTTAACCACGAACGTGATTGCAATGAATGAGTGCGTTGTACTGGAATCAACCAAGGTATAAGCAGGTACATAATTCACCAATACTGTACCTGACACTACGGCTGGCTGGTCACCCTCTCCCGACTCGATCATGGTGAATAATCTCGGTATTGTGCGCATCGGACCTTTCTTCAGAGCTGGGCAATCTCTGCTAATATAGCTCAATTCATTACAATTGAAACATCTGGTAACTCTGGGCTTCGAGCAATCTCTTTAAAAATGTCTGGCCTCATTGCAGTTATTACATCTCATGAACTCAACCTGCACTCGCCTAGATGATATCTCCAACATTTCCGACACTGGGAGTACTTCCCAACCTCCTGTATCCGCTTGCCCGTCCCCTAACTACTCTGCCCATCACTAAGCCTGTTAGTGCCTCTCTGCTGCTGCTGAAGGACACCTCTGTCCTGTTAAGTAGTAACCTCTCAGAAGAACCTCCTCGAGGCTTCCCTCTGCTTAATACATTTCATCTCGGCCTCCTCTACCTCAAGTGCCTTAGCCACAATCTCCGAATAAGGCACATTCTGTATTCCAGCTATTTTCACTCCCTTGTATATTTCTGGCAGTAATCCCTGTATGAACTGAAACACCTTATCTTCGTTCTGGCTTACCAAATTACTAGCAAATCGGGATAAGGACTCAAATTGCCGGTTATACTCGGTTACCAATCCCGTCTGTTTCAATTGTCGAAATTCTATTCCCTTCGCTGCTTGTACCGTACTGTTCAAATACTTGTCAAAAAAGGCATCCTTAAACTTTTCCCAAGACATACGCTGAGTATCAGCGGTGACCTCCATAGATTCCCACCAGAACCGGGCATCCTTCGCTAGGTGAAACGTGGCCAATGCAACCCTATCTTCTTCTTCCACCTTCGCATACTTAAACATGCTTTCGATGGTACGGACCCACTCCTCTACAACTATCGGGTCTATTGACTACCCCTCAAACGTCGAGAAAAGGTGTTATTAGATCAAAACTTTAGCTTCTGAACGAGATTATCACAATCTTGAAAAACATAAATATTCATTTTATTGTAAAAGTGAGCAAGTTGTCTTACACTTGCTGGAGAACTAGATGCTATAAGCAAATAATCATAATGCTATTGGGATATCAATTCCGAAAGTGATTGTTTTCCTTTTCCATTAGTATAACAATAAAAATTCACTTATAAGTATATATCTATATATATATATAGAACCATACCTGGATAATGCTTTTAATTAAAGAACCATATCTTGATAATGCTCTTACTATTGCAGCAAAGAAATTGACAGATCAATGGTATTTTAACAACTATTCAATGTAAAATTATAGGTTTTGAGAAATGTTAATTACTGGTTCAGCGTTTTGTTTTGGTTTGATTCAAAAAAGAATTATATTTGCGGTTATTTTATCCTTATTCTAAATTTGTATTATTCTATTTTCAAATAGATTAATTAGAGGGCTGATAAAAAGTTAAAAATAAACAAGTGAGAGAATCAGATCTAATGTTTGATGAGCAAAAGAAAACAAGAGATAAAAAAGGATGAGAGGAATTTACCAAAAAACGTTACTTTTTTTGTAATCTTGAGGTAATGTTGCAGGTGATGATGTAGTATTACGAAAATTCTTGTTTTATGGATTCTCTAATAAAAGTCGCTGCTGGAGTTTTATGCTGTGAACATATGACGATTTAGTCTGAACTACGTAAATTCTTGAGTCCTAATTTCATCCTTTATTTTTCTAATTAATTCTCGTAGTGTGATTGATTTTATCACAACAATTGGTGTAGTGAGCGTAAATTGTTTTCTTTCGGCTTTCATGTTGAAATTCTAAGTTGAAAAATTCATGAGTGAGAATGATTTCAGTTTAAGGCAAGTCAAGATGAAGGCTTTCTTGATTAATCAAGGGTTGTCTGCTGCTATTGATCCCGAGGTTCAAGTGTCTAATGGAGATAGGAGTTTTGGAATGAAGTGCAAAGCGCATAGTGCTATTTTGTTGAATTTATAAGACAAGGTACAAAGAGAGATCACCGAAAAAGGTTTGGCAATTTTAGTATGGGCCAAGGGTGAAGCTTTATGCATAAAAAGGTCGTTGGCAAACCATCAGTGCTTGAAAAAGAAGCTGCACAACAATGATGGAGGAATCCAAAGAGATATGCAAACATGTTAATGATTTCAAAAAAATAAATAGAATCTATGCAAGATAGAAGAAGATGATGAATCTATTATCCTGTTGAGTTTTTTACCAAAGTATTACGAGCATTTTTCCGACACTATGCTTTACAAGAAGAAAACCATGATCATGTTAGAGCTAAATGTTGCGCTTAATTCAAAGGAGCTGTAGGGAAAGTTGGACAAAAGGAAGCTTTTGGATGGCAAGATTTATCAGTAGGAGAAATATCTGAAACTCATTTACAGAAAAAATCAAAGAGTAAAGCAAGATCAAAATCTAGGTAAGACAAGAAGTGTTTCTTTTGCAACAAAGAATGTCACTTTAGGGAAGAGTGCCTTAAACTTAAGCGAAGGAAGGCCACGAAGAATATGTAGATGATGTTTTGAAGTGGGTGATGTAATGCCCAGAGAACCTGCCCGTTCCCAGTTCGTACACATTTACTATTCACTTGTTATACTCGAAAAATTGTAGTAAAAATTTAAAACTTTTATTACTTGACTTAAAATGACATTTTTGAAAATATTTTAACACAATTAAAACATTGCAGCGGAAGACTTTTAATAAAAATTCGATTTAAATAAATGAAGTTTTCTGAAATCCATAGAATTTCATTTACGGTCGACCACGGAATCCCCAGTCGACACCTTATTTGCTTCTGCCGGCACAGGTCGACCCTCGCAGTCAGCACCTACTTCCCACTTCTCGGATCAGTCGACACTTCCATTTGGCGGTCAACACTTAAGTTCTCCCTGTCCGCGTCGATCGATCCTCACGGTCGACACTCCTGCTTACTTTACATTACCGGTGGACACTTGTGCGCACCGGTCGACACTCCATTGATCTCTGGCTGAGTAGGTCGACCCTTGCGGTCGACACTTATAGGATTTGGTCGACCTTGATACTCACGGGTCGACACCCTGCACTCGTTTTTACACAGATCGGTCGACACCTACAGCCATAGGTCGACACCTTGATGCTCTCTGTCCGCACAGGTCGACACCTGCATGGTCTAGTCGACCACTGAGCCTATCGGTTGACACTTGCTCCTCAGAAACCTTAACAGAATTCAAACAAAAACAACACGGTTTTAACTAAACGTTTAAAAACCATGAATCCACTTCTCAACTCAATTTACAAACCTGCTACACACACCAAAATATTCAACCCAAATTCAAATCTTTCTTTTACGTCAAAATAACCAAGTACGACTCAAAATATCTCACCACCCATACTTACACCCGCCATAGTCAAAACGCCTCAACAGCCGGCCTAGTCGTCCCACGAGCGTTCTCCTCCAACTGCTTCCTAGTCCTAGGCATGCTCGGGATACTTACTAGCTGTTACGTCGTCACCTACATCACAGAACTCAACTATTAGCATAATGCTAAGTAAGTAATGCATAAAACACACTAAAATCAAACATTTCCTAACACATGTAGTTTCTACAGTTTCGTCTCTACTTTAGTTTTCGTCTCTTTCTTACATCTTCTTACCACTGAGTTCTTCTTTACGTTCTAGATTAAGGTGACACACCTCGCGGTCCACCTCTCGGGACAAGGTCAACCTTAATCTAGTAAAGTGATACACCTCGCGGTCCATCTCTCGGGACAAGGTCACCACGTAAAGCGGAGGAAGAGTGATACACCTCGCGGTCCATCTCTCGGGACAAGACCACTCAACTCCACCTTTATTATCTTCTTACGTATATTCTCGTTTCATTCGTATCATCACATCCTACTGTTTTACTTTGTAAAAACATGAAAATTCATTTTCATTTCGTCTCGTAATTTAAAACCATGATACATATCACAAAGCATAACATAAAGTAAACGTGCAATGCATCCTACTGAACTGTGATGTAGGCCCGAAGGCAAAACTCCTACTACATTACTTACCTAGCGTCCTTAACACTCGTATATGAACCTCGTACTTCGCTTGCTAGCTGAGAAACTTATAAATTACATAACTATCAACTTTACAATCCATATAATCCACAAATTCTAAGGAAACAACCTCAATCAATCAATCTAACTAAACTCTCAACATTCTACACAAATTCCAACCAATTTCAGAATTGCCTAACTTATCCAATACTCATCCTATTTGGACGATTCAAAATGCTACAGTTTCCTTAGGACGTCTAATTCTCAATGGTCCAATCCACTTCCTAATCTGACCTCCACAAATTGGTCGAATCCGGCCGAGCAAAACCGTTACGTAAACCTACGTTCCAGTTATCCAAAGGCTCAATATCCTTTATAAAAATTATAATCTACCCACACTCCTAGTTTAAACACTAATTCATGGGTCTAACTTTCAATTTTCGAATCTTCCTCCTAGGTTTTCACCAAAACTACACAATACTTCCTCTAACTCATTTCTAACGTTCAAAACAAATAGAATATTAACTATCCACTAGGAATTAACTAAAACCTACCGTTGATTTGAAGAAGCAGAGGAGAACTGAAGAAAATCATCGATGGAAGGCTGATCGGCGAGAGAGAGGGTTGGCGCTGAGAAGAAACTTAAACGGGGGGGGAAGAAATCGTTCCTCCCTCTGTTCTTTATCCATTTTTCTATTATTTATATAATAATAATTACTAATTCATACTCAACCTCAACTATTTTGACAAATCTACTATACGGTCAGTGTTCGGATAAAATCTCAAAATTTCTCATTCACCATTATTTCTGAAATAATCTTTTACCTAACGTTACAAACTTTCCGCCCTCGATTCCGACTCGAATCTCGCCATTGACCGATACGAAATTTCAAAAAATTAAATTAACTGAAATTTTTCGGGTGTTACAGGTGATGAGATACATATCAGGTACATTAGATATGAAATTATGTGGGAGAAATACTGCAACATGGGCTTCAACATTAAGGCAGAATCTATAATTAAGTATGTTGATTTTGATTTTGCTGGTTGTCTGGACTCATCATGTTCTACTTCTTGATATGTATTTACAACTTATGGAGATGCGATAAGCTAAAATGCTCAAGTACAAAAGATGAAAATCTTTCTAGTTGCCAAGTTTAAATTTTGTTTGAATTTGGTGGGTGTGCAGAAAACCTACTCTGTAGAGGTTGAACAGGCTCTAGATAGTAGCGTGAAGAACTTCAAAACGAGAACCAAGGAAGAAATTGTTAATTATTGGCGTTTTGATTTAGTTTAGTTCAAAAATTTTTTGAATTAGATTTGCAGTTATTTTATCATTTTCCAAAATCTGTGATCTATTTTCAGTACATTAGTTAAAAAGTTGATAGGAGATAAGAATAAACAAGTGAGAGAATCAAAGAGCAAGAGAGAAAACAAAAGAGAGAGGAGAGGGTGAGAGGGACTTCTCGGGAAACGTCATTATTCGTGTCATCTCGGGATGATGCTGTGGCAATACTGCAATATAGCTGAAAATCTTGTTTTCTAGATTCTCTAATAAATTTACTATAAGACGATTTGGTGTAAACCACATAAATTCTTGTGTTTTTTTTCACTTTTCTAATTAATTTTCACCATGTGACCAATTTTATCACAACAAGAAAGGTAAAATAGATATTTTCGAAGTAAATTATTGAGGTTATTTTCATTATTTAAATATATATTTTGTGGGGGTTAGGAGTAAATGAAAATGGGCTTTATGTAGGCAGACTCAGAACTCTATTTAATCATATCTTTCTTCCTAGAAAATTTAATTTATGTACAAACCTCATTGGAGCCCTTAGTTGTACGAAGAAGACAATATATAAGAGATATAAGATTGATTGATTGTTTCAATTTTCAAAAAACAAATTTGCTGACTGATCTGATATCTTCTGTTGTTTATGATTTTGATTAAAACATTTGGGTTTTTCATGAGAATACAAAAATTCAGATTCCGAGTCTTGTGTTCAAACACAAATCGAGTTGTGGAGCAAGACTATTTTGATCATTACCAAAGGATTGGTGAAGGTAAGACAAAATTCTACAAATTTTGATTTTTTGTTGACATTTTCAAAGCTTTAATGTGAGATTTAGTAATAAGATCAAAATTTGGTTTTTGAGTGTCGGATCATAGCTATTTGAGTGTTGATCAGCAAAGGAGAATAAGAAACGATCGAGAGTAAGTCAATCGCCTTCTTACCATTTAAAATAAAGATCAGAGTTCTAAAGAAAATTGATCTATGATTGAGTTAATGCCATAACATTAGATGGAATATTGCCAAGGCATTTTAAAAAACCAAGATTAAAAATTTCAAATATTATGTTACGGTGTAAAAATTGGATTATGTACCGACTATTTTCTTAGATGCATTGATATGTAGGAGTGCGATAAATGTCACGCCCACTCAATCGAAATCGAAACAGTGGAGACATGTCAGCATGTAGCAGAATAAGTGTTGTGGCATCCCTTTTGTTAAATGACGCAGCCTAGTAACACCTAGGCATCATTTTTAGTTATGTCGCGGTGCTTCTTTTTATGGTCTAAGGTATATTTTTAGCTAATTTGGTTGTTGAATTGGTTTCTATTCCGGGTTCCAACAATTGTTTTAAGAATTTTACATTGGTATTGATAGTGATATACTAATAGGTACCATGACTCGGTACATCATTTGGACTCCTTTGGTTTTGGGGCTTTGGCCTTCGTAGGCTAGGTTGAGGTAGAAATTTACTTTTATGTCTAGCATTATTTTCAAAAAATACTTGTTTTAAGATGTATTCTCAATGTATTATGACATAGTCTATTTTTATTACATATTTCATTTTATACCATATGTATATTTTTCATTGGATGATTTATTGAGCACGACCATTATTTCATTGTTCAACTTGCTCGTGTAAACCAAGTTTAATCGACCAATGTAAGGGTCTTATTTTATAACACACATTGGACAGTTAAAAGATTTGTTTGTTTGTTAACTAGAATAATAAGATAATTGTATGTGTCTTGTCAATAGAGGAAAACCCTAAAATTGATCAAAGTTGTTCGTGGCTTTGCGATTGTCTAGTATTGCGGTCATCATTATTTATGCCTATAAAACAATGTACCCAGAGCTTTTAAATGACTTTATCATCATTGAAATTTTATGTAATAGAAACTTAGTTTATATATATATATCATACTGTAGTGGAATGTTTGATCACTTTTCGTAATGTATGTTTTATACTCATTTTGTTTATAAAATGTTTTCTACGGACATGCTTATTTTTTTTAACTATTTTTAAATTAAATGTAAAACTCTATCTTTAGTAAATTGAATGTAAAACTCTATCCTTAGTAAATTGAGACGACTTACCTTAAATGACTCTCCCTTTCAAAACTTAGTCAGGGAGACTAGTAGTTCAACACAGGAGTTGCCGGCTTTTACCTCTTTAGTTATAGCTTTGCTATTAGTTTTTTATCGGCAAGATGAGACTTGTTATAGTATATTTTATTTCTGATGGACTTAGTTGTTATATATTGGATTTGCATAGATTATTGAACTTGTATTATCACATTATCATTGATATTATTGTTGGATTTATAAGTTACTCTTATTTTCTTTGAGATTTGCCTTTTATTTTCCATAAAGTATTTTGCTGCTATTCAATAAATCAATGCTAAAGGTCTAGCGGTTTCATTTGCTTTTGTGTCAGGTCGTTCCATGTTCTGGGGTTCTTTCCAGGGCCTGAATTGAAAATTTGGTACAAATTATTATTCTATGTCAATCTAATGATACTTAAGCCTCAAGAACCATAACATTTGTTTTAAAAAAGATCAATTTAGTGGTACGGAAAAGCAATCAGAAATTTGGCACCAATTATTTGAAGTTATTTTCAAGTCATGAGTCTTGAGAAAGCAAGAATGACTTTGACCCTAGCTAATTCCAAGAAAGTTGCATGATCCCAAGTCCTGTGGGTAAGATGGTGGTGATTAATACATAAGTTGAGTTGACTGCTTACGTTGTGTCTCAAGTAAGATCAAGAATAAATTTTTGTGGATCTTGACTCTAAAATAGGCAATATCACGTTGATTGTTGAAAAGCTCCGCGAATAGTATGAAAGTTAAAACTCAACAAGAGTATAACCAATATGGATGCTAGGCTTTAAAAAAGACAAGATTATGGGGAAGAGGCAAGAATGATAACATGTAATGTCCCGGAAACCCACAGCAGTTTCCGGTACGCTATTCGCACTCTTACTCCTAACCTCTGATAAAATTCGTTTTAAAAATCTAAAATTTTGTTTTTTTCTTACTTAAAAGACATCTTTAAAAACGTTTGAAAACGTCGTATAGGATGACTTTTATTGAAAATTAAATTAAATAAAACTCGAGTTTTCTAAAACATAAAAATCATTTTCGGTCGACCTCTGTAACATTGGTCCACACTTCATTTGTCTCGGTCGGTACAGGTCGACCCTCGCGGTCAGCACTTTTCTACTCATTTCTTAGACCGGTTGACACTTTACTTTAGCGGTCGACACCTTAATCATCTATGTCCTCGCCAATTGACCCTCGCGATCGACACTTCTACTGTTTTCACACTAAGCGGTCGACACTTGTTGTGAGCGGTCGACACTATATTCCTCTTTGTCCGAGTAGGTCGACTCAAGCGGTCGACACCTACGAGGTTTGGTCGACCCCTTTACATATAGGTCGACACCCCGTACTAGTTTGCACACTGAGCGGTCGACACTTTCAAACACAGGTCGACCATTTCTTCACTGATTTCATAAAAATCTTTAAACTTCTCAAAAACCTCTAAATTTTGACTTAAACGCTAAAAATAAAAAAACGATCAATTTCCAATCAACTCCAAATCGCTATATACATCAAAACTACTACCAAACATTTGAAATCCATTTACTATTCAAAATGACTCCGACTCAACCCCTAAACCCGTACTTATGAACACCGTGTCAAAATTCCCTAACAACCAGCTGGATCGTCCACATGCGTAATCCTCCAACTGCCTCCTAATCCTGGGCTCACTCTAAGTACTCATCACCTATCGCTTCGTCACCTACATCACAGAACTCATCTATTAGCCTAATGATAAGTAAGCAATGCATAAAAACATAACACTGTAAACAAATACATCCTAACATATGCAGTTTCTACAGTTTTGTCTTTACTTTTGTTTTCGTATCTCTCTTACATCTTCTTACTACTAGGTTCTTTTTTACGTGCTAGATTTAGATGACATACCTCGCGGTCCACTTCTCGGGACAAGGCCAACCTCAATCTAGTAAAGTGACATACCTCGAGGTCCACCTCTCGGGACAAGGTCACCACGTAAAGTGGAGGAAGAGTGATACACCTCACGGTCCACCTCTCGGGACAAAATCACTCAACCCCACCTTTATTATCTTCCTACGTGTTTTTTCATTTCGTTCATCAAATCTCATCCTACTGTTTCATTCCGTAAAAACATGGAAATTCATTTTCGTTTCGTTCTCGTTCTCGTATTTTAAAACCATGAATGCATAATCAACTAAAGCATAACATAAAGTAAACGTGCATGCATCCTAACAAACTGTAATGTAGCCCCAAAGGCAAAACACCTACTACTTTACTACACTACTTACCTAGTGTCCTAGCAACTTCGTACTCCGTATACGGCTCGCTAACTAGAGAACCTATAAAATTACACACTCATTAATTCTTTTCCGTACAACTCATAAAACTCTAAGGGAAACAACACTAACAACTAATCTAACTAAACCTAAAATTCTACACAATTTCCGATCAATTTCGGAATTGCATAACTTATCTAATATTCATCCGATTTGGATGATTTGAAATGTTACGAACTTTTGAATACATATAATTTCTAACGGTTTAATCCAATTCCTAATCCAACATCTACCAACTTGGCCCAATGTGGCTGATCGATCACAGTTCCATGACCCGAGTATTCGGTCAACCAAACGCTCAATATTCTCCATAAAAACCTATAATCTACCCATACTTCCAGTTTAAACACCAATATACGAATAAAAATCGACTATAATTTCGAAATCTCATTCCTCCAACTTAAGTTTTACCGTAATATCTAATAAATTGCTATAACTTCACTTTTACCGCTCGAAACAACTAGAGGACTAACTATCTATTAGAAACTTACCTTAAATTTGAAGAAACGGAGGAGAATCGTCGGCTGCTGGAAGGAGAAATCGCCAAGGGCTTCGTGCGGGGAGGGGAGGAAACTGAAGGCTGAAGGGGGTTTTGATGCGGGAAAAAAAATACCTTAAGGTATTTTGGTTGTTTATATATATATATATATATATATAAAATAATAATAATAATAATAATAATAATAATAATAATAATAACTTAATTACTAAATCGCTCTT